>CM054135.1:46258482-46260982 GCA_028751875.1 Rapana venosa
AGGCAAGGCAAGGCAAGGCAAGGCAAGGCAAGGCAAGGCAAGGCGAGGCAAGGGAAGGCGAGGCAAGGCATGGCGAGGCAAAGCAGGGCAAGGCAAGGCAAGGCGAGGCAAGGCAAGGCGAGGCAAGGCAAGGCAGGGCAAGGCAGGGCAAGGTAAGGTGAGGCAAGGCAAGGCAAGGCAAGGCAAGGCAAGGCGAGGCATGGCAAGGTGAGGCAAGGCAGACAAGGCGAGGCAAGGCAAAGCAAGGCAAGGCAAGGCGAGGCAAGGTAAGGCGAGGCAAGGCAAGGCAAGGCGAGGCAAGGCGAGGCAAGGTAAGGCGAGGCAAGGCAAGGCAAGGCAAGGCAAGGCGAGGCAAGGCAAGGCAAGGCAAGGCGAGGCAAGGTAAGGCGAGGCAAGGCAAGGCAAGGCGAGGCAAGGCGAGGCAAGGTAAGGCGAGGCAAGGCAAGGCAAGGCGAGGCAAGGCGAGGCAAGGCAAGGCAAGGCAAGGCAAGGCGAGGCATGGCAAGGTGAGGCAAGGCAAGGCGAGGCAAGGTGAGGCAAGGCAAGGCAAGGCAAGGCGAGGCATGGCAAGGTGAGGCAAGGCAGACAAGGCAAGGCAAGGCGAGGCAGGGCAAGGCAGGGCAAGGCGAGGCAAGGCAAGGCGAGGCAAGGCAAGGCAGGGCAAGGCAGGGCAAGGTAAGGAAAGGCAAGGTGAGGCAAGGCAAGGAAAGGTAAGGGCAACACACAATTCTTTACGTCTCGAATAATGAAAAAGCACTCACGTGCTTTTTTTTTTCTCTAACATCCAGTCATCGCCCCTTATCATGGATTAGATCTATTATCACGATTAAAAGAAACCCACATGGAACCAAGTATGCAGGCAAACAAGATAAGCTAGCAACCAACCAACCAACCAACCAACCAATCAAGGCGCGTCACCCACTACCCACCCATCTATTTTTCTACTAGGCAGACCCATCAATAAAGCTAAACCACACACACACACACACACACACAAACACACATACGCACACACACACCCACACACCCACACCCAACCCACTACTCCCTCCCAAAACCAAACAACATTATTCAGTGACAAACTAGTCCACTTCAGTATATGAGTTTGCCGCCCCGAACCGATGACATCTAGGAACCATCCCCCCCTCCGGTGCCCAAGAGAGTTTCCCGCCGTGAAGGAATGGGTAAATCAATAAGCAGGCAAACAGGGAGTGGAAAACCCATGCAGCTTCCACTGCACGATGTCCCTTCTGTTAGCGATGGTTAGATCAGTGCAAATCTCCTCTGTACCGTGTGTGTGTGTCGGGAAGTGTTCTTCGTCAGCCGTGTATAACTCACATTTCACGCACATTTTAAGAAGCCAAACAAACAAACAAACAAAAAACCCCAACAAGAGTTCTCTCTGGTAAAGCTGTAAAAACAAAAAAAGCATAACAGATTCAACCTTATACAAAAGGAGATTGAGAGAATGTAGTGTTCTGCTACTACGGTAAATACAGTCTCTCTCTAGGGAGAGAGGCCCATATTTCAGACAGAGAGAGAGAGAGACCCGCTGTAACAGGTGATAAGTGGTTGACAGTAAAGCGCCGTACCATACCGTGTCACAACATACCATGCCAAACAATACGATACAATACGACACGACACGGTGCCATAGGATGTAATACGATAAGACATAACGATAATATATCGGAATTCACTAATATGTAATGTGATGAAGTCCAATGCTTTGCAGCTTTATGCAATGTTATCCAATGTCATACTCTGCTCTACCCTACCCTACCCTGCCCTAGGTCTACCCTACAGCACCATCTCATACCATACCCTAGTAGGATACTTCTATCTTGGGAGACTATTGTGTAATCTCATACTTTACCTCACCCACCCCTATCCTACCCTACCCAACCCTACCCTACTCTACCCTACCCATTCCTACTCAACCAAACCCTACCCATTCCTACCCTACCCTACCCTTCCCAACCCAACCCAACCCAACCCAACCCTACCCTGCCCTATCCAACCCTACCCTACCATACCCTACCCTACCCAACCCAACCCAATCCTACCCAACCCTACCCTACCCAACCCACCCCTACCCACCCCACCCCTACCCTACCCTACCCAACCCAACATACCCTACCCATCCCAGTCCAACCCACCCCTACCCTACCCAACCCTACCCAACCCTAACCCTACCACCTACCCACCCTACCCAACCCTACCCAACCCTACCCAACCCAACCACAAACCCCTACCCTACCCTACCCTACCCAACCCACCCCTACCCTACCCTACCCTACCCAACCCTACCCTACCCAACCCAACCCTACCCTACCCAACCCAACCCTACCCTAACCCTACCCTACCCTACCCAACCCTACCCAACCCTACCCTACCCTACCCAACCCTATCCAACCCAACCCTACCCTACCCTACCCAACCCTACCCTACCCAACCCTACACCCAACCCTACCCTACCCTACCCAACCCTACCCAACCC
>CM054135.1:46268482-46273482 GCA_028751875.1 Rapana venosa
AAAACACACACAAACAAACACACATACACACACAGACACACACACACACACACACACACACACACACACAACACACACACACACACACACACACACACACCACACACACACACACACACACACACACACAGAGCTCCCTTTCCGCACACTCAACCTTACACATCAGCACACCCTTTCTTTCCACCTTTCCACCATCAGAAAACAGACAGACAGCAAGAACAAACAAACAGTGGGGACAATTTCACACGCTGTGTTTAGTGTCACTGTCTGGCTTCCACTTCTCTAGGGAGACACATGGATGGCCAAACCCACCTAGCAACACGTAAACAATAACCAGTAAAATACCTCAGGTCCTTGTCAATTCACCGAGGCATAAACAAGTACTTTCATCATAATTATTATACGGATGCTTGCATACGCGGAATAAAACACACCGGCGCATACAGAAAGGTGTATAGAGAAGAAAATTATACAATACGATGCAGATTGTTGTTTTTGGTTGTCAAGGTTTTACTTACCTCTACACACACACTACACACACACGCACTCACATACAGTATGCACAACACACGCACACACACCACACAACACCCACACACACAAAAACCAAACACACACACACACCGCATGTAGCGGGTGAGACTAAAAACCAGGCCCCCTTGGTGAAAGCACGCAAACACTTGCGCCACGTTAAATCCTGGTCCGCTTTTTTGTGGAGTAGCCAGGGTGGCCGGGGGGAAGAGAGACGAATTTACAAAAAAACCCCAACCCCCGGGGACAATGTAAAAAAAACCCCTATGTGCTTTTTCCTTTTCCTCGATCAACGAAAAAAAAAAAAAAAAAATAAATGTACACACACAATCCAACGAAACACATTCCAACGCACGCCAAAAAAAAACACAAACTCCATATATACACGCACCACACTCCATCCCCCTTCACACACCCCCACACACACCCACCCACCACACACCCCACACCCAAAAACCCCCAAAAACACCCCCCCACACACCACCCACACAAAACACACCCCGCACGCACCACCACACAACATCCCCCCCCTTCCCACACAACCATCCCTCCCCCCTTTCCCCCCACACATCCCAAACCCAACCCCCACACCCACCCCACCCAAAAAACATCCCTCCCCTTCCCCCACACACCCCACCCAACCCCCCCACACCCCAAAACCCCACACACATCCCCCCCTTCCCACACACCACACTTCCCCTTCCCCTTTCCACCCACACATCCCCCACCCCCCACCCCCACACCCCCCCCCCCCCACACACCACACACCCCCTCCCCTTCCCACCCACCACCTCCCCCCCCCCACCCCACTTCCCCCACCCCCACCCCCCCCCCCCCCCACCCCCCACCCACCCAAAAACATACACACCCTCCCCCTTCCCCACACCACACACCCACACAACCACACCCACACAAACACCCCACACCACACACCCACCACACAACAAAACCACACACAACAGAGCCCCCCTTCGCACCCTCAACCTACACACCACCAACCCTTTTCCCCCCATCTGTCCACCCCAAAACAAAAAAGACAGCAGCAAGAACAAACAAACAGTGGGCAATTTCACCGCTCTGTTTAGTGTCCAGTGTGGCCCCCCCGTCCCTGGGAGACACAGGATGGCCAACGAAAACACGAGAGAGAAAAAAAAACCCCACCACAACCCAGTGGATCGGTGGTTTAGAGGTAATGCGCCTGTCTAGAAAGCAAAAAGTTTGGGTCGGAAGTGTGCGGTGGTTCGTATCCCGTCTGGGCCCAAAACTTTTCTCCCATCCATTAGACCATGAGTGGTGGTCTGGGCGCTAGTCTTTCGGATGAGACGATAAACCAAGGTCCCGTGTGTTACACAAAATTATTTAGCGCACGTAAAAGAACCCACGGCAACAAGGGAGTTGTCCCTGGCAAAATTCTTAGAAAAAAGCCACTCTTATAGGGAAACAAATATAGTTGCAGACAAACCTCCCCCCCACCAAAAAAAAAAAAAAAAAAGGGTGGCGCTGCTACTGTGGCGACGCGCTCTCTCCGGGGAGAGCAGCCCGAATTTCACGCAGAGAAATCTCGTGACTTAAAGTGGTATAAATGAAATGAAAAATAAAATGAAATAATATCTCAGGTCCAGGCATAAGTGAGCGCTACGCATGCAAGTATGCATACGTGAACGCGAGCGCATACGCACACAGGAGTGTGTGGACAGAGCCAAATTGGAGCAAAAAGATGATAGTTGCTTGTTAGGATATAGCTGATGTTTTTTTTGTTTTTACACTTATGCATAGTAATGCAGGCAAGCATGCGTGCATGCAAGTACACACATATATATACACACACATGCATGCACACACACACAGACACACACATACACACACACACACATCGACGCATATATGCACACACACATACACACACACACTTTTACAGCTTCACATCCTCTCTCTCTCTCTCTCTCCTCTCTCTCTCTCTCTCTCTCTCTCTCTCTCTGTCTCTCTCTCTTTTTCTCTTTAGCCCTTTCCTGTGAAAATGAAACAGAAATAAACCCAAACAACCTGTCTAAACAATTTCACATTCTCTGTTTGTTAGCTTCACTCTCTCTGTCTCTGTCTCTCTTACATACAAAACACACACACACACACACAAACACACACACACACACATACACACACACAAACACACACACACTCGCGGGTTCGAATCTCGTTCAAGAGGATTTTCCCTCTGCAGTTCACATCAGTGCTGACTCCGCTCTCCCCAAAAGTCCTTCGGATGAGACTGTAAACCGAAGTCCCGTGTCCGAACGTAGGCAGAACATCTTGCGCACACATTAAAACCCGTTCCGCCTTTCGGAAGAGTATGCCAGTGTGTGCGGGTGGGAACGGATGACAAAAAAATTACAAAGCTGCATACACACGGGAACTTGATGAAAATAGCACAAGAGCGCTTTTTATTCCATTATCCTCGAAATAAAAGAAGAAAATAAACACACACATACACACACACACATACACACACACAAAAGACACACACACACCCATACACACACACACACACAACACACACACACACACACACACACACACACACACACACACAACGCACACACACACACACACACACACACACACACCACGCACGCTCGCACGCAAACCGACTACTGATCCATTATGCTCTCAGTGTGATGGCCAACAAATTGAAGATGTTTGTCACTTTTTACTTCTATGCCCAAAATATGCTGTATTGCGAAGAAAATGTATTCCTTTGTATTATTACAGATTTCCATCGAATCTGAAAGTGCAGCTTCTTTGTATGAACACTAAGCCCAGTTTCATGTTTAAAGTTGGATTATTTCTTACTAAATGTTTAGATATCAGAAGTAAGGATGTTCACCTTACATGAAAGTATATGATAAACTGTTGTTCCTATGGGCCATATGGCCTACAAAAACTGAATTAAAATTATTGTTATTGTTATTGTTATTGCACGCACGCACACACTTTACAGCCTCGCAGCCTGGCTGGACAATTCCACACACGCTCTGCTAGCTGCAGTCTGTGGTCTCCAGTCAGTTCCTCTTGGAAGACAGAGGATGGCCAAGGCAACAGAGCAAAAGCAGCACTGCATGTAGTACCTCAGGGCTGTGAGCAACTCACTTGAGGCGTTAGTGGCCCCTCCCTATAAACGTGCATGTACTTGATACACAATGCGAGAATATAATTATCACAGCCGACATGAACGTGTGGGAATACGGGAAAAAATAATATATTTATAAGAAACATGAATATTCGTTGTTGTTTTTTTGAACACTCAGACAGCAAGTTTTATCGTCGGTCATATAAGTGAAAATGCGTTCAAGACAAATACTGTGTCTTTGTGTGTGTGTGTGTGTGGGGGGGGGGGGGGGGGAGGGGGTGGGCGCGTGTATGTGTGTGAAGAGAGTCCAAGTCATGTCAAGTCAAAGTCAAAAACACTTTAATCATCCCATGAAGGGCAATTAGAGAGAGAGAGAGAGAGAGAGAGAGAGAGAGAGAGAGAGAGAGAGAGAGAGAGAGAGAGAGAGAGAGGGAGAGAAGAGAGAGAGAGAGAGAGAGAGAGAGAGAGAGAGAGAGAGGTATATGTGTGTGTGTTTGTGAGTGTGTGTTTAAAGGAAAAGGCTGATCATACTGCGACTATGATTTTATATTCTCCTCTTTTTGGGTGTTACCTTTTAGTTTTTGTCTTTTTCTCTTCTTTTGTTTCTCATTATTTCATTGAAGGTGGTTTTACAAGGACAGGTTGTAAAACTAGACCTTGTCTAAAATCTTTATCTTTGCGTATCAAACATCATTCATTCATTCTATTATTCATTTATTTATTCTTTCAATTATTTTGTTATCCATTGCTTGCATGCTTGCTAGCTTGCTTGACTGATCGATTCAGTTATTCATCAATCCATCCGTCCATCCAATCAACCATTCAATCATTCCTGTCTCTGACGCTGTCTGTCTGTCTGTCTGTCTGTCTGTCTGTCTGTCTCTGTCTCTGTCTTTCCCTCTCTACTTTGTGTGTGTGTCTCTCTCTGTCTCTCTCTGTCTCTCTCTGTGTATCTCTCTCTGTCTGTGTGTGTCTCTCTCTCTGTCGGCGTAAGCTTATCGCAATAAACTAGTATTGTCATTGTCTCTCTCTGTGTCTCTCTTTGTGTGTCTCTCTCTAGACTGTCTCCCTCTCTCTGTCTGTCTGTCTCTCCCCCTCTCTCTGTGTCTCCCCCTCTCTCTCTGTCTCTCTCTCCCTCTCCCTCCCCCATTCCCCCCACTCTCTCTTTCTCTCTCTCTCCCCTGTCTATCCATCTACCACAAGCAGACTAAAACTTCCAGTAGTGGAAATAGGGACCATAATAAGACCTGACCCCTACACACATGAAAGCAGCCGTCCCAGTGGTTTACTACATACAGTCCATTTGGCCTCTGTTTCCTGCCCCTACCCTATAGAACAGGACGGA
>CM054135.1:46280982-46285982 GCA_028751875.1 Rapana venosa
GACCAGAGCTGGACACAAATGGATTTATCTATTCACATCTTTTTTTTTTAAAGTGAAACGTTTTTGTTTGGGGAGGATAATGGAATAAACGCACATGCGATTTCTTACATTTAGTCCCCGTGTGTGTGCGTTTTTGTTAATTTTGTCATCCGTTTCCACCGGGACATAATGACCTACTCTTTCGAAAGGCGGAACAGGTTTTAACGTGTGCGCAATGTGTTCTATGTGCGTTAGCATATGGGACCTCGGTGTTTAGTCTATTTTGAAGAGACAGACAGACAGAAAGTGTTCATTTATCATGCATTAGGACATGAGATCCCCATACTTTATTAGACGATACAAACCCAGTCTCATAAATAAGTATGAAATAGTTTTTTCTTTAAAACAAAATGCGAGCAGACTTGAAGAAGATTAGGCTGGAAACTACACTGTATCCATGAAAGTAATTCCTGTTTCTTTTTGAAAGAGCTAGAAGGCCACCCCCAAAAAATGTGCGGGCTCAGACAATTTTCAAAGAACAAGTACACTGTCCATGATCTACATTTCTCTACAATGTGAACTGGATCGGAATCGAATCCAACAGAGCTTAGACGATGACAGAGCTGAGGCCTTATGGGAAACCAATAAGGCGTGAGTTGTGTCCCCTTCCCTCTGACTATCCGTGCCCCACCTCCCTTTCCTTCCCCTGCACCCCCCTATCCCTTACGCCCCCCTGCCCCCCCCCCCCCCCAGCATCCCCCATTCATCCCCTTACACCCCAGCATCTTACCCCTCCTCTCCACCCATCCACACCTCTACCATTCTCGTCTTATCGTTAAGGTGGTGATGGAGTCCGAATAGATAACATGTCCTCCCCTCACCATACACACGCACGCACGCACACACACACACACACACACACACACACACACACACACACACACACACACACACACACACACACACACACACACACACACACACACATATATATATATATATATATATATATATATATATATATAATTATACTTACACAAACACACACACACACACACACACAAACACACACGTATACGCACACACTAAAAACCAAAAAAAAGCATATTTTTAAAAGTGTACCCTCCCAAAAAGAGATGAGATTGGGTGCTAATAATGCCAGGAATAGCAGGGTTTATCCTTTTCTATAGGCGATTCTTCTTTTCCTGACACTCCTAAAGCTGTCAGTATGTTGAGGTTTTTTTGTACATATTTATTTGAGGAGCTGTGTATTGTTGCTGTCGTTTTGTTGTTGTTGTTGTTGTTGATGTTTATCGTTGGTGAGAGTGGAAGTATTGAGCTTCTGGAATGAGAGAGAGAGAGAGGGACGACGGACAGACAGACAGACACACAGATAGATAGATAGATAGATAGATAGATATATAGATAGATTGATTGATTGATTGATTGATAAATAGACAGAAAGATAGACAGACAGATAGATAGATAGCTACACAGACAGACAGACAGACAGACAGACAGATAGATAGATGGATGGATAGATAGATAGATAGATAGATCGATCGATCGATCAATCGATAGATAGATAGATACATAGATAGATACATAGATAGACAGACTCACAGACACACAGACTGATACAGAGACAGAGACAGACTGAGACGGAGACAGACACACAGACAGACAGTCAGACAGAGACAGAGACAGAGACAGTAAGACAGACAGAGGTACAGGCAAACAAACAGACAGACAGACAGATGCATAGAGATACAAAGAGATCTCGAGACAGAGAACCCGACAGACTGAGAAAGAGAGCACTAGCGCAAAGATTTTGTAGGCGGGAAGAGGAGGAGGTGGAGGAGGGGGAAGAAGAGGAAGAGGAGAAGGAGGAGGAGGGAGGAGGAGGGAGGAGGAGGGAGGAGGAGGAGGGAGGAGGAATAGGGGGAGGAAGAGGAAGAAGAAAAGGAGAAGGAGGAGGAGAGAGGACGAGGAGGAGGAGAGGGGGAGTAGGAGGAGGAAGAAGAAGAGGAGGGAGGAGGAGGAAGAAGAAGAGGAGGGGAGGAGGAAGAAGAAGAGGAGGAGGAGGAAGAAGAAGAGGAGGAGGAGGATGAAGGAGGAGGAAGAAGAGGAGGAGGAGGAAGAAGAAGAGGAGGAGGGAGGAGGAGGAGGAAGAAGAAGAGGAGGAGGAGGATGGAGGAGGAGGAAGAAGAGGAGGAGGAGGAGGAGGAGGAGGAAGAAGAAGAGGAGGAGGAGGAGGAGGAAGAAGAAAGAGGAGGAGGAGGATGGAGGAGGAGGAAGAAGAGAGGGAGGAGGAGGAAGAAGAGGAGGAGGAGGAGGACGAGGAAGGGGAGGAGGAGGAGGAGGAGAGAAGAAAAGAAGGAGGAGGGAAAAGGAGGAAGAAGAAGAGAGGAGGAGGAGGAGGAGGAGGAGGAGGAGGAAGAGGAGGAGGAGGAGAGAGAGGAGGAAGAAGGAAGGAGGAGGAGGAGGAGGGAGGAGGAAGAGGAGGAAGAAGAAGGAGGAGGAGGGAGGAGGAGAGAAGAAGAAGAGGAGGAGGAGGATGGAGGAGGAGGAAGAAGAGGAGGAGGAGGAGGAGGAGGAAGAAGAAGAGGAGGAGGAGGAGGAGGAGGAAGAAGAAGAGGAGGAGGAGGAGGAAGAAGAAGAGGAGGAGTGAGGAGGAGGAAGAAGAGAGAGGAGGAGGGAGGAGGAGGAGGGGAGGAGGAGGAGGAAGAAGAGGAGGAGGGAGGAGGAGGAGGGGAGGAGGAGGGAGGAGTATTGGATAAAAGAGGATAGGGATTTCATATCGTTAAGCCTAGCAGGAGTAAGAGACCTTGAAACTCTCTCGATCCAGTATCGATCCAATTTCTCTTATCATTATTTACTTGGACAAAAAAAACTAACCCCGCTCCTCCCGTTTTAACCTTCTCTTTATCCGTTTTCTTTTGTTATTTTTCTGCTTTCGATGTTGTCCTCTCTGTCTCTTTCTGTCTCTGTGTGTGTCTGTATCTCATTGTCTGTCTGTCTGTCTGCATCTCACTGTCTGTCTGTCTGTCTCTGTTTCTCTGGGTCTCTCTCTGCCTCTCTCTGTTTATTCTGTCTGCTGTCAGCCCTGTCTCTGTCTCCCTATGTCTCCTTCTCTCTGTCTCTGCTCTCTATGTCTCTGTCTCTCTCTCTTCTTCTCCCCTTTCTCTCTTTCCTCTCATCTTCTCTCTCTCTGTTCCTCTATCTCTTCCCCCTCTCACACTACCCCCCCCTCTCTCTTCCCTGTCTGTCTGTCTGTCTGTCTGCTTGTCTGTCTGTCTGTATCTGTCTGTCTCTGTCTATCTGTCTCTCTCTCTTCGCAGCTGTCTCTGCCTCTTTATTATGTTTGTCTGGCTGTTGGAAGGAAGTGGGTGGAGCGGTGTAGGTGAGAAAAGTGAAGATTGTAACTCCCACAAAATGACAGCTGCTTTCTGAGAGAGAGATTGATTTATTGATTGATAGATTGACTAATTGACTAATTGATTGCTGATTGGGGGAGAGAGAGAGGGGAGAGAAGAGGAGAGGAGAGAGAGAGGAGAGAGGAGAGAGGAGAGGAGAGAGAGAGAGACGCTTTGACGCTTTGACCAATTTATTGTCATTGCCCAAAGGGCCTATTGACAAGGGGGGTTATACACGACTTTCTTTTGTAAATACAAACAAATACAGAAAAAATACATTGCATTTAACGTAACGAAAACCAAAAAACCAAAAATGAGCTCTTATGAACGGATAGACTTTAAGTTGTGACGTAAACTCAGTTTCAAAATGAACACAAAGTAATAACAAGGATGAACAATAAGAACCAATAAGCAATAACTAAAATAATGAAAAGAACATTCTAGAATGCTATATTAGACCATCCATGACATTGTATGTGAAATTTTCAAAAAATATTCTTGTGGAGACTACAGCGTAATTATAAATGTTTCTTTATGTGTTTCACAAAATGCTGGAGTTTACATAATATAAATGTTACTTTAGGTTTAGTCACAAATGTTAAGCTAATTGGAACTTAGCTGTAATTGTCTTAATTTCAGTGCTTCAGCAATAAACTTTGCAACCGATTTGATCACAATATCATCATCGGACGATAAGATAGAAAAAATATCTTGCCTTCGGAAAGCTTCTAGATTGAGAACACCACAGTTTTCACGTATGGAAACATATGATTGACAATGAAACAGGAAATGCACTTCATCATCAAGAATATGACCACACATAGGGCATGGAACTGTGTGGACGTCTCAGGTTGAAACCATCTTTTGTTTGCATTGAAGCCAGTGTTCTTAGTCGAAATCTTGCATAAATTAGTCGATGCCATTTGTCAGTGACTATTCGAAGATACTTTCAGCTTGAAAAGCACACTTAAACGAAAAAAACCAGCAGTATTTATCTTTACTTTCCATGTCCGAGTGCCAATTTGTTTAAATGAACAAATGATGTCTGTCTTTCAATTCAGAAATAAACCCATGCTCGCTACCTACTTCCTGAGACAACCACACGATTCCAAAACCATGTTCTGATAAAACTTTTTAACTGATATGCCCAATTCTTCTTACCCAGCTCCATTTGTATAACCATCATGTCATAAGACTGCCTACATAAACGTGACCCTGGAAGTTTCAGTAGTTTTAGCCAGTATTTAATACACTTAACAGACGTTCTGATGTTTAAAGGATATCTTCCCGTTTCTCCATATAGTACAGTATTTGACGAATGGATTGGGACATTTAAGAAACGTTTGATAGCATATGTATGTATTTTTTCTATTTGTGAATTAACAGTAAGTCCCCATATTTCAGATGCATATGTAAGTAAGGTTCTATTTGAACATCAAACAATTTCCAAAATAAAGAACAATCTACTGATTTCAGCTTTCGTAACGTTTTTAAGATTTCGATTACACCTTTTTTCCCTTTCCTGCAACATTCACGCCATGCAACATTCAAACTTAGCTTCGTTGAAAATGTCATCCCTAGGTACTTATAAGAATTCACGACTTT
>CM054135.1:46295982-46300982 GCA_028751875.1 Rapana venosa
TGGAAATGGCTGGGTACAAGAGATCCCTTCTCAACACCATCAGAGAAAGACAGCTCAAATTTTTCGGCCATATAATCAGGGCTGACGGACTAGAGAAACTGTTATGGAGTGGCAAAATCTGTGGAAACAAGAGCAGAGGAAGACAACGCACAAAATTCACAGACAGCTTAAACAAATTCGCAACGAATAAAGAGGGCACTAACAATGAGCTCATGAGAGGGACCGAGAACAGGGAAGAATGGAGAGCCATGATCGTCGATGTCTGCAGGACCAGACCGGACACTTGAAGAAGAAGATATTTTAAAGACACACACACACACGTCATTATTCCCTTGACTCTCCTCCCCAAAAATATCCTCAAAAGCTGCAAACAACAAGCGTACAAAAAGAGAGGAATGAATCGAACATGGATGATAGATAATTATACTACATCATCATCATCATCATCATCATCATCATCATCATCATCATCATCATCATCATCATCATCATCATCATCATCATCATCATCACCACCACCACCACCACCACCACCACCACCACCACCACCACCACCACCACCATCATCATCATCATCATCATCATCATCATCATCATCATCATCATCATCATCATCATCATCATCATCATCTCTTTTCTGGCATTTCCAGTCCCAGGATAGCTTAGCGTCTTGTTGCGCCTGATTCTCTTTTAAGACGAGGAGGAGTCTTTCTTTGGTTCCCCCGCAAGTGGGTTAATGTGATCTTGTTATTATTCTTTTTGTCTTCTTCTTCTTCTATTTTCAGCCATAAACTGTGTCAGGCAAAAAGTGAGGTTTTTGGTTTAGCGTGTTTGTTTCGGGGGTGGTTGTTATGATTGAACTGAACAGTGTCTTTTGTCTAGGAAAGTACTGCAGCGTGTTCTCTGTCTGTCTGCTGTCTGTCTGTCTGTCTGTCTTTTACACACGCACATACACACATACACACACGCATGCACGCACACACGCACACACACATTCACAAACATACTCCCACACACACAAACATGCACACACATTCATACACACTCATCTCTCTCTTTCTCTCTTTTTCTCTCTCTCCCTCGACCTCTCTCTCCAGATATATATCTATATCTATATCTATCTATCTGTCTTCTATCTATCTATCTATCTATCTATTATCTATCTATCTATCTATCTATCTCTATCTATCTATCTATCTATCATCTCTCTCTCTCTCATCTCTCTCCTCTCTCTCTCTCTCTCTATATATATATATTATATATATATATATATATATATACGCACACGCACACACACACCATCACAGGTATAGGATATAATGGCATATAAGTGCTTATTCCATTATCCTCGATATAACAGAATAAAATGTATATAATTTTTTTTAAACCAGGACAGTTCAGTGGTTAGTGCGTTGGGCTTGTGATCTGACAGCTAGGTTCAAGCCCAGGTTTAAACCACCACCTAGACACCCATTCAAGGGGAATTCCCCCGTGCAAGTGCGCGTGCAAACCCCCCCCCCCTGCCCCCCCTGCCCCACTGCCCCCCTGCCCCCCTGCCCCCCCCCCTGCCCCCCCTGCGCCCCCCCCCCTGCCCCCCCCCCCAAACACACACACACACACACGTCATTATTCTCAAGATCTGACACCATTTTATAACACTTCGTCATTACAATTCTCGACTGTGAGTGAAGAGACGTTACATTGAAGATGGAACACACACACACACACACACCACACACAACACACACACACACACACACACACCAACACATACAAACACACATACCACCATAACCTCTACCACCACCACCAGCACCACCACCAACAGCAAAGAGAGAGAGAGAGAGAGAGAGAGAGAGAGAGAGAGAGAGAGAGAGAGAGAGAGAGAGAGAGAGAGGAGAGAGAGAGAGAGAGACAGACAGACAGACAGACAGACAGACAGACAGACAGACAGACAGACAGACAGAAAACAGACAGACAGATACAGACAGACAGACAGACAGACAGGTACACTGACAGAGAATCAGAGGCAGAGAGAACCAGCAAAACTGACCACCACCACCCTCCACCACCATGAAACTCCCCCCCCCATACAAAATAGAATGCCATTATTATCCTGTATCACCTTTCTGCTATCTATCTCACAAGCGCTATCACTCTCAACGCACACCTAGATTCTAGAAAGCAAAAATCAAAACAACAAAATAAAGTGCAGGCAGAGAAAAGAAAAAAGAAAAAAAGAAAAAAAACGAAGCCATAAAATCACACGTAAGGATTGGATGGGTTTTCAGGGAGGCAGGTGGTAAGTAGAAAAGAAACCAGGAAGACAGATGACAAAATGAGGGGGTGGATGGAATGAAGGCTTGTACAGAAAACAAAGACAGAAAAAAAGAAAGAAAGAAAGAAAGAAAGAAAGAAAAGAGAATGAAAAGAAACGAAAAAGTCGACATGAAAATAAATCCTCTTACATTCCCTGCCTGTCTCATTCTTCATCCAACCACGATCTTCCAAATTGCCAGAATGAAGCAGACGGACAAACGGAATATTATTATTATTATTATTATTATTATTATTATTATTATTATTATTATTATTGTTATTGTTATTATTATTATTATTATTATTATTATTATTATTATTATTATTATTATTATTATTATTATTATTATAGGAGGTATTATTGACTTGTTGGTTATACATAAGGAGATACTAGGACGGAGACAGGTACACGTGATGGACAGAAATAGCAAAACACCATTATCGTTCTAATACTGTCATAATTTCACGTGGGGGTGAAGGTTAAAGAAGAATGCAAAGAATGAAAAGGCGAAGAAGAAGAATTGTGAAGAATTGCAACGAAGAAGAATGCGAAGAATGCGAATGCAAAGGAAGATGATGATGACGACGACGACAATGACAACTACGATGACGACGATGCTGCTACTGCTGCTGTTGCTGCTGCTGATGATGATGTTGATGATTTCACTCTATTTATACAGTTTTCGGTGACATCTCTATGCACCTTCCCTCCCCTTTACCGTTCATCTCGACCTCAACACACAGTCATAACAACTCAGGCTTGATCTTTGCATCCGTAGATTCAGCAATTCGAAAGGGGCAGTATAAGAACTGTTGTATGCTGGTTTGGGACATTGTGGGACAGGGTAGCTCAGTGGCCAGAGCACTCGCTTTCCCTAAGCTTAAGTTAAGCGGCATCGAGCATGGTTACCGAGTGGATGGGTGACCGTTTGTACGCCTTGGCTTCAGTACAGTCCCTCCAGTTCACCCAACTGTAAATGGGTACCTGCCCTCTTTAGGGTCAGGGAAAGGTAAAGCAGCGAGGGAGAGGAGATGGGCGCCACCATCAATGATTATGCTAGCCTCTGGAGAAGCTAAGGTCTCTGACATCTCGTTTTTCAATGACCGCATAGGTTATGGGAACATCACCACCTGAGTTGGTGTTATTGAACGACGCCTTCTTCTGCACCTGCTGAAACAAACCCTGTGCTGACTACAATAATTGCATCAGTGTGGAGACTGACTGGGAGATAATCATGTCAACTGTTTCTCTGTGGTATTTCAAATTTCTATTCATGTACTATCTCTTTTGCCGCCCTCAATATGCTGGCCCCTTTGGGAAGTGAGGTCTCTGATACCTGGCTCCCCATCGAGCACACAGGTTATGGAACACTTTTACCTTTTTTTTTTTTTACTATCTCTTTGTTATCATTACTTTGGGGTTGTGTTCACATTGTGTGTTGATAAACAAAAACAAACGATGCGCTTAGCAGTTTGAAAATACTTTTCAGTTACGTTTGGGCCAAGTTTGTGCAGTTGAAGGTCTTAATCCAGTTTTGAAGGCATCCGTCCGTCTCGTAAGACTGTTGAGATGCGCTCTAGGTGTTTATACTCCAGAGCGCAAAGTCTGGGTAAGTAAGTTTGGAGAGCAAGCTGTTACCCATGCAGCAGACCCCCCTCTCCCCCCCACTCTCCACGTCGCTGGAATGTCCATTGGAAAGGAAATCGCCGATACACACGGTTCCAGTGCCTTCGCAGGAGTTGCCAGAACGATGCTGTATACAGTTAGCGACAAGAAATCTATATAACGACACTACATACACCTCGCTGCATTAGGTTTCTTTCTCTGTTCAATTAAAGCATGTTTTTTCCCTGTAGACTTGCTCTTTATCTTCCTGCGTGAAAACTTCTTGATCTGTATATGCTATTTAAAAAATCTGTTGTGTTTCATTATCTCTCGATGTGCTGCTCTCTGTCTGTCGGTCTGTCTTTCTGTTTGCCTGCCTCTATAAATCTCTCTGTCTCGGTCTTTCTGTCTGACTGTCTTTCTCTCTCTCTATGTGTCTGTTTCTCTGTCTGTCTGTCTACCTGTCTGCCTGCATGTAGAAAGTAGTTCTAAAACAGCTCAACAACCACCTTCTCTCCAACAGTCTCCTTCCTGCGTTTCAGTCTGCCTATCGCGTCAACCATAGCACTGAAACTACCCTTGCCCACACCTTAAACACACTTCTACTCACTTCTGACTCAGGGAAAACCTCTCTTCTTACTCTACTCGACTTATCTGCAGCCTTTGACAATATTGACCACTCTATTCTTCTCTCCCGTCTTCAAAAAATATTTGGTGTTACTGGTACAGCCCTTACCTGGTTTAGTTCATACCTTACTGACCGATTCCAGACAGCCACAGTAAACAAGATTCAGTCAGTACCTGCAAGATTGGAATGTGGAGTTCCACAGGGATCTGTTCTGGGCCCTGTTCTTTTCACCCTCTACACTGCTCCACTGTCACATATAATTAACCGCCATCAGATCAACCATCATTTTTATGCAGATGACTCTCAGATTCTAAGCAGCGACACTCCTGAAAATCTGCCTTCTCTCTTTACAAATATTACCCACTGCTTTCAATATATCCAAAATTGGATGATACAGAACAAATTACAGCTAAATGCAGATAAAACAGAAACCATGCTTGTAGGGAC
>CM054135.1:46308482-46325982 GCA_028751875.1 Rapana venosa
TCTCCCCTCGTAGACAAGACATCCTTTACCACACCCTGTTTTGTAATGTTTGACTGGCAGGCTAATTTACAGTTTAATAAACCCCAGACGCTTTCGACAAAATCACTGTTGGCATTGTTAATGGGAACTCAAATGAAAAATACCTTCGGAATTAACAAACAAAAAAAGACCAGCTCGGGGAGTGCCACAAAAGTGTTTCAGGGAAGTCAATGACTCTTAGGAATTGACTATTTTGTACTGACGGGGATGTACATGCTTTATTATAATAATAATAATAATAATAATAATAATAATAATAATAATAATAATAATAACAACAACAACAACAACAACAATAATAACAACAACAACAACAACGACAACAACAAACAACGACAACAACAACAACAACAACAACAACAACAACAACAAATAATAATAAAATAATAATAATAATAATAATAATAATAATAATAATAATAATAATAATAATAATAATAATAATAATAATAATAATACATGGACTTTATATAGCGCTATATCTTGCAGAGACAAATCGAAGCGCTTGAACTCAACTCATTCTTACACACAGTCATACAAACAGTAACAACTAATAGTTTCACCAAGTCCAAATGTGCACGCACGCACACACACGCGCCGCACACACACACACACACACACACACACACACACACACACACACACACACACACACACACACACACATACATACAGGTCACACACCCTGGCAGGGCGATAGAATCTTGGATTTTGAAGGCAGGTAAAACCTATAAGATGAAGCAGGAGAGGGAAATCTTAAGTTTTAAATAAATATGTCTTGAGACTGGATTTAAAAGTGTCATAAGAAGGCCTTTGGCGGAGAGAGAGAGAGAGAGAGAGAGAGAGAGAGAGAGAGAGAGAGAGAGAGAGAGAGAGAGAGAGAGAGAGAGGTCATTCCATATCGATGGACCAGAAACAGAGAAAGAGCAACGGCCAATGGTGGATTCGTTGAATCTAGGTATGAGAGAATATAACATGCAAAGCAAGGGACTAAAACTAAAACAAAACAAAACCAAAACGTTAATGATGTCAGAAAAACAGAAAAAAGAAATTGATACATAATTATGGGAAAGGGAGAAAGAAAAGATGTGCGCAAAGAGAAGAACGCAAAGAGGGCGAGAAAATAGAAGAAAGTTAAATACAGAGAAAATGAACGATTGGGAAAAAACCCAAACAGCATTATTTTGTATTTCGTGAGGAATATGTCAGTGCAGAATTTCCTTCATTCAGCTCTTAATGTAAAAGAGAGAGAGAGAGAGAGAGAGAGAGAGAGAGAGAGAGAGAGAGAGAGAGAGAGAGAGAGAGAGAGAGATAGAGAGAGAGTAGAGAAAGAGATAGAGAGAGAGAGGGGGGGAGAGAGAGAAGAGAGAGAAGAGAGAAAGAGAGACAGAAACAGAGAGAGACAGAGAGAAAGAGAGAAAGATAGAGACAAATAGAGACTATTAGAGAGACAGACAGAAAGACAGAGATAGAGAAAGAATGACAGACAGAGACAAGAGACAGAGGCAGAGAGGACACTGCAACATTCATCATGCCATTCTAAGAATGATGGAGGACCTTCAGCTGGCATAAAGAGCAACATAATGTGCAAAATTTCAAGAAAATTAATGTTTGAAAATGTTGAGTGTCACGTCTTAATGGCTGTCAGGGAAGGGAGCTCTTCGGGGCCACAGAGAGAGAGAGAGAGAGAGAGAGAGAGAGAGAGAGAGAGAGAGAGAGACAGAGAGAGACAGAGAGAGACAGAGAGAGACAGTGAGAGACAGAGAGAGACAGAGAGAGACAGAGACAGAGGCAGACAGACATGCAGAGACAGATACAGAGATAGAGACAGAGATAGAGACAGACAGAGACAGAGAGACACAGAGAGACAGAGACAGACACAGAGAGACAGAGACAGACACACAGACAGACAGACAGAGAGACAGACAGACAGACAGAGACAGACAGAGACAGAGACAGAGAGACAGAAAAAGAGACAGAGACAGAGAGACAGAGACAGACAGACATGCAGAGACAGAGACAGAGAGAGACACAGAGAGACATAGAGAGACAGAACTGGAACTCGAACTGGAACTCGAAAGATTTATTCACAAAAAGGCCATTGGCCCATACATGGAAGGGGGTTGCCCGAACTGCTTAGTATTTTAGTGAGAAAAATAAGGAAGCACAAAAAAAACCCAAAATGTTATTGTATACCCACAGCCACCACAGAGAGAGAAAGAGAGAAACAGATACAGAGACAGAGAGAGACACAGAGAAAGAAAAAGACAGAGAGAGACAGAGATACAAAGACAGACACAGAGACTGTCTGTCTACTGTGTCTGTTTGTCTGTGTCCTTAAGCGCGATCGAGCACGTGCATACATGCATGTATGTGAGCTTGCATTCTTCACTACGCACATTTTCACAATTATATTCAATACCATCTCCTTCCATAAATCCCCACCAAGACTGCCTGTCTCCTGTCCATCATTTACCCTACCATGGACTTTTTTTCTATTTGGTCTCATCAAGGCTAAGAGTAACACCTGCTCTGAAAGTATATGTATATATAAAGTGTCTCAGACAGACAGACAGACAGATGGGGGACGGGATAGCCTAGTGTTCAGAACATTGCGCTGGCAATCTGACGACCCGGGTTCGATTCCCTTTCAAGGGGGATATTTTCCCCTGGAGTTAACATCAGTGCAGACTCCACTATCCCCAAAAGTCCTTCGGATGAGACTATAAACCGAGGTCCCGTGTGCGAACGCACGCAGAACATCTTGCGCACACGTTAAATCTTGTTCCGGTTTTCGTTCGAATAGGCCATTGTGTGCCGGTGGGAACGGATGACAGAATTGACAAAACCGCATACACACGGGGACTGGATGTAAAAAAGCACATAAGTGCTTATTCCATTATCCTCGATATAAAAGAATAAAATAAATTTAAAAAATAAATAAAGACATACAGACACATAGGCAAACCTACAGGCGGACATGGTCTCTCTCTGCACCTGCCTCTCTCCGTCTCTGTCTGTCTGTTTGTCTATCTCAGTCTGTCTGTCTGTCCACCACCACCACCCCTCTCTCTGTGTCCATTACTGTCTTTCTCCCCACCTCTCTCTCTCTCTTACTTTTCCTCTGGAATATGTCTTAGAGGGAGGGTAGGGTGAAGAGAATGGAGAAAAAGGGGTGGTGGGTGGGAGTGCACTAAATCTCCCAGTTAACATTCTGATGTGTTTGCTCCATCGGTGCCAGGATCATCATCGAATTCCAACCAAAATCTCTTGTTAATGGATGTAACAAAACAAAACAAAGTAATAATCAAACCACCCTCAACGAAACAAGCAAACAAAGAAAAATCCCCCAAAACTTCTCATCCCCTCTTCTAATCTTCTAAAATATAATAAAAAATCCTCAGGGTTACAAAATGATACCAAACACACGCTTGTTGTTCATGAAAAGACAACAGAAAGAATACCCCCAAAAAATCAAGGATTGTCGTAGTGTTACAGAGGTCCGGGGGCTGGGGGTTGGGGGTGGGGTGGGGTGGAGGGAGACAGAGACAGAGAGACAGAGACAGAGACAGACAGACAAACAGAGACAGACGCAGAAGCTGACAAACAAAGATCATTCAAGTGCCGAGGAAGCTTTGCAGCAACTTAAGAGTTGCCTTCATTAGTGAAACTGAACTGTTCATCTGACAAATGTAAAGACTTTCTCTCTCCCCCCCCCCCTATCTCTCTCCTCCCCCCACCCTCTCTCTCTCCCCTCTCTCTCTCTCTCTCTCTCTCTCTCTCTCTCTCTCTCTCTCTCTCCTCTCTCACTCTGTGTGTTCCTGCCTTACTTATTTTCTTCCTCTTTTCTATCAACCCGTTTTCTTTTTCTTAAGTGACAACCATTTCTTTAATCAGTTACAATCCCAGTGGCTGTCATTTTGGAGGAGAGAGATGGTGAATATCTTTTTTTGTTTTGTTTTGTTTTCATCATCAATTATCAAGAGATTTGAAATGGAATTTGGCAACAACCATGACTCTGACCCGACAGAGCATCAGGATTTTAACATGGTGATTATAAAAGCATTTTATCCTTCTCTTTCTCTTGTGTCTCCGTTCCAGAACGCGATAGAAAGACACGTTTTCTCGCTCTCCGAGCAGATAATATGATTGTGAGCCCTGATGATTCTAAATTAATGGAAAAGGACCAGAATTAGGAAATATGGAACGGAAGCGCAAAGAAGGAAGTGTTGGTGGATGATTTATGGTATGGTCTAATGGAAGATCATTCATATTCTTCTTCGTTAAAAACTCGGACAGCAATATATTGTTGTCTGTCATATGAGCGAAAATGCCCTGTGCTGGCGGCGTTAAGCGCCTGACAAGTCAGAACCCGCACATCCAAATTCAGTTATTGGAGAAAAGTTGTTATATCTTAAGTCTTTTGGGAAAACAAAAAAAGACAGAACAGACCAAGAAGGCTGAAAATAGACAAGAAGGAGGTGATATGAAGAACAATAACAAGACAGAAACAAAGAGAGGGATAGAAAAGAGGGAATACCTAGCACCGAATTTCCAGAAGGTGGGGGATGCTATTTATACTGACAGGCCCCCTGGCATCCTCACGAATTTATGTAATATGCACGATGTTCACAAAGACACAAGTGTGAATGATTATGCATGCGTTCAGAGACACAAACACATAGACAGGCAACCGGCACGGGGCTGTGAGCTAGAAGACAGACAGACAGACAGACAGACAGACAGACAGACAGACAGACAGATGACCCAGTGTCCAAGAAACTCTGTAGCGATTCCAAAGACCCCCAGTGTACTGCTTTCTTTATTTTATGTATTTATATCACTTTAAGTCACGGCAGATTTCTCTGCGTGAAATTCGGGCTGCTCTCCCTGGGGAGAGCGCGTCGCCACAAGAGCAGCGCCACCCAAATTTTTTTCTTTTTCCTGTCTGCAACTGTATTCGTTTCTCTATCAGAGTGACTTTTTTCTACAGAATTTTGCCAGGGACAACTCTCTTGTTGCCGTGGGTTCTTTTACGTGCGCTGAATAATTATGTGCAACACACGGGACCTCGGTTTATCGTCTCATCCGAAAGACTAGCGCCCAGACCACCACTCATGGTCTAATGGATGGGGGAAAAGTTTCGGGTCCAAACGGGATAAATAAAATAAATAAATAAAGGCGAGGCGATACTGTCCTAAGGAAACTGTTAATATACCACATCACAAAGATGGCTGCCTTCATTTCTAAAACTGAACTGTTGTTCTGGCAAAATCAAAGAAAATCTCTCTCTCTCTCTCTCTCTCCTCTCTCTCTTCTCTCTCTCTCTCTCTCTCTCTCTCTCTTTCTCTCTCTCCCTCCTCTCTCTCTCTCCTTCTCTTTGTCTTTTCTCTCTTCCCCTTCTCTCTCTCTCTCTCTCTCTCTCTCTCTCTCTCTCTCCTCCCTCTCTCTCTTTCCTTCTCTTTGTCTTTTCTCTCTTCCCCTTCTCTCTCTCTCTCTCTCTCTCTCTCTCTCTTCACTCTCTCTCTCACTCTCTCTCTCTCGCTCTCAAACCAGTGATAACCCCAATGGCTGTAACATTGGAAGGAAGAGGGCAGTTGCATCTTGTTTGGTTTTGCATTCATCGATTAAAATGAGATTTAAGCTCAGATTTGATAGAAGCCCTGTCTCTGACCTCAACAAGGCATCAGAATTGTAATATGGTTGATTGAAAACCCCAGGTCCTCTCTCTCTCTCTGTATCGCTGTCTTTATGTCTCCGTCTCTCTATCTCTATGTCTCTGTCTCTACATATTTCTTTAACTATATTTTAGAAAGCTTGAGGGACACATGTTTATTTGTTTATTTGTTGTTGTTGTTGTTTTTGCTTCCAGAGCACATATGATTGTGATCCCTGATTATTCCTAACGCAAAATTGCCAGGCCATTAGTAGATATGGAACGGAAGCAGGAAGCGCTGGTGGGGGGTTTATGGCATGCTCTAATGGAGGATTATTCAGATGATATGCATATTGCTCACAAAATACAAATGCGTAAATATCTATGCACGTGCACAGAGTCACAAAGAGAGGAACAGCCTGTGCGTCTGACAGACATACAAACAAGTGGACAGGCAGAGGGATAGACAGGCAGACAGACAGATAGACAGATAGACATATAGACATGCATACATACAGACAGACAAACAGGTGATCCCAGTGGTCACGAAGCTCTGCAATAACTTGGAGGGCTTGTAGCCTACTGCTGCTTTCCTTTGTGAAACTGAGCTGTCGATCTGACAAACCAAACCAAAATGTCTGTCTTTGTTTGTCTGTCTGTCTGTCTGTCTGTCTATCTGTCTCTGTCTATCTGTCTCTGTCTCTCTCTCTCTCTCTCAAATCAGTTACAACCCCAACGGCTGCAACATTGGAGGAAAGAGAGAAGAATATGCATCTTGCTTTGTTGTGTTTTGTTTTGTATTGCATTCATCCATTAAAATGAGATTTGAGCTCAGATTTGGTAGCAGCCCTGTATCTGAACTCAACAAGGCATCACAATTGTAATATGGTGAATACATCCCCCACCCTTCGGATGAGACTATAAACCGAGGCCCCGTGTGCGAACGCACGCAGAACATCTTGCGCACACGTTAAATCCTGTTCCGCTTTTCGAAAGAGTAGGCCATTGTGTGCCGGTGGGAACAGATGATAAAATTTACAAAACCGCATACACATGGGGACTGGATGTAAAAAAGCACATGAGTGCTTATTCCATTATCCTCGAATAGAAAATCTGAGAAAATCTGAGCACCCTGTCTCTCTATCTCTCTTTCTTTCTATCTATCTATCTATCTATCTATCTATCTATCTATCTATCTATCTATCTATCTATCTATCTATCTATCTATCTATCTATCTATCTATCTATCTATCTATCTATATCTGTATCTTTCTGTCTGTTTCTCTCTATCATTATCCTCGAAATAAAAGAATTCGATTTGATTTCATATCATTTTCTCTCTCTCTCTCTCTCTCTCTCTCTCTCTCTTCTCTCTCTCTCTCTCTCTCTCTCTCTCTCTCTCTCTCTCTCTCTCTCTCTCTCTTCTCTTACACTCCATTCCAGAGAACGTCAGAGACACGGGGATATTTTTGCTTTCAGAGCAGATAATTATGATTGTGAGCCCTGATTATTCCTAGCTGCAAAAAGGGACCAGGCCATTAGGAGATATGGAACAAAAGCAGGAAGCGTTGGTGGGGGATTTATGACATGCTCTAATGGAGGATTATTCAGATGATAATATGTGCAAATCTGACAAACACACATGCGTGAATGCATATGCATGCGCTCAGAGACACAAAGAGAAAGGAAATGGGGCTGTGAGCTAGAAGTAAGACAGACAGACAACCAAATAGACAGACAGACAGGCAGACAGACAGACAGACACGCAAACAGACGTATAGATCATCCCAGAGGTCAAGAAACTCTGTACTGCGACCTTCATTTCTGAAATTAAGCTGTGATCTATAAAAAAAAACACCAAAGAAACTGTCTCTGTCTCTGACTCTCTCTGAATGTCTGTCTCTCTGTCTCTGTATCTCTCCCCCTGTCTCTCTCTGGATCTCTCTCTCTCTCATTCTCTCTCTTTCTCTCTCTCCCCTCTCTCTTTCTTTCTCTGTTTTTGTTTATTTCTCTGTTTGCTTCTCTCTCATTGTCTTTCTCTGTCTCTATCTTCCTCTGCCTCTCTCTCTCTCTCTCTCTCTCTCTCTCTCTCTCTCTCTCTCTCTCTCTCTCTGTCTTTCCTTTGTAATGGTTTTTGCATCCTTGTTTTCTTTTTTCTTCCTTCTGTTATCATTCGCATTTTTTTAAAGTTACAAGCGCCTTCTTCTTAAATCATCTACGATCCAGATTGCCATAGTTTTAGAGGGAAGATGAGAGATTCGTCTTGTTTTGTTTTGTATTCATCAATTCAAATGAGATTCTAGCTCAGATTTGATAGCAGCCCTGTATCTGACCTGAAAAAAGCATCAGCATTGTAATAGAGTTGATTGAAAGCCCCCCTCCCCCTATCTCTCTCTGTACCTCTGTCTCTATATATCTTTCTCTGTCTCTCAGTCTTTGTCTGTCTGTCTGTCTGTCTGTTGCGCTCTCTCCCTCCCCCCCCCCCCCTCTCTCTCTCTCACTCCATTCCAGAGAACGTCAGAGACAGGGGCTTCTGTTTTGCTTTCAGAGCAGATATGATTGTGAGCCCTAATTATTCCTAGCTGCAAAAAGGGCCAGGCCATTAGGAGATATGGAACAAAAGCAGGAAGCGTTGGTGGGGGATTTATGGTATGCTCTAATGGAGGATTATTCAGATGATATGTGCAAATCTGACAAACACACATGCGTGAATGCATATGCATGCGCTCAGAGACACAAAGAGAAAGGTAATGGGGCTGTGAGCTAGAAGTCAGACAAACAGACAGACAACCAAATAGACAGGCAGAAAGACAGACAGACAGACACGCAAACAGACGTATAGATCATCCCAGAGGTCAAGAAGCTCTGTACTGCGACCTTCATTTCTGAAACTAAGCTGTTATCTAAAAATAAAACCACCAACAAAGAAACTGTCTCTGTCTCTGACTCTCTGTGAATGTCTGTCTCCCTGTCTCTGTATCTGTCTCTCTCTGTCTCTCTCTGTCTCTCTCTCTCCCTCTCTCTCCTCTCTCTCTCTCTCTCTCTCTCTCTCTCTCTCTCTCTTTCTCTTTCTCTGCATTTGTTTCTTTCTCTGTTTACTCTCTCTCTCTCTGTCTCTCTGTCTCTCTCTCTTTCTCTTTCTATCTTTGTCTTTCTCTGTCTCTATCTTTATCTGCCTGTCTGTCTGTCTGTCTGTCTCTCTCTGTCTTACCTAATGGTTATTGCATCCTTGTTTTCTGTTTTCTTTCTTCTGTTATCATGAAATCTTTTTAAAGTGACAAGTGCCTTCTTAAATCAGCTACAATCCTGATTGCCATAGTTTTAGAGGGAAGATGAGAGATGCGTCTTGTTTTGTTTTGTATTCATCAATGAAAATGAGATTCTAGCTCAGATTTGATAGCAGCCCTGTTTCTGACCTCAATAAAGCATCAGAATTTTTAAATATTATTGCTTGAAAGCCCCTTGTCCTTCTCTTTCTCCCTCCCTCCCTCAATCCCTCCTTTCCTCCCCCTCTCTCTCTCTCTCTGTACTCTCTGTCTATGTATTTGTCTGTCTATATGTCTCTGTGTTTTCTCTGTTCTACTCTATCTCTCTCTTGCTCTCTCTCTCTCTGTCTTCTTCTGCCTTTCTATCTGTTCTGTCTCTGTCTGTCTATCTGTCGCTTCTGTCTGTCGCCTGCCTTCTCTTCTTCTGTCTCTGTCTTCTCTCTCTCTCTCCCCTCTCTCACTCCATTCCAGAGAGCCTCAGAAACACTTTTTTAGGGTTGTTTTTTCTTGCTTTCAGAGCAGATATGATTGTGAACAACTGATTATTCCTAGCGGGAAAAAAGGGCCGGGCTATTAGGCGATATCGAATAGAAGCAGCGAGTGTTGGTGGGGGATGGTTTTTGGTATACAGGTCTAACGGAGAATTGTTCACATAATATGCACATACTCTAATTAATGGAGGATGGTTAAGAGAAAATGCACAACGCTCACAAACGCACCTATATATTTGAATGTTGTATGGATTCTCATAGGACTGACGCAAAAATAAGGCAATATATGCACTGTTGATGGCCAGACCAAAGAGAAAGGGCTAGACAGACAGACTAGACAGGCAAGCAGGCAGACAGAGAGGCAGACAGGGAGACAGATGATTCCAATGGTCAAAAATCTCTGCAGCGAATAATTGGAGGACCTGCAGTGCACTGCTGCCTTCGTTTCTGAAACTGAGCTCTGGATCTGACAAAACCACAGAAAATGTCTGTCTTTGTCTGTCTGTCTTTCTTTCTATCTGTCTTCCTGTGTCTGTCTCTGTCTGTCTGTCTGTCTTTGTCTCTGTATGTGTCTGTCTGTCCGTCTGTCCGTCTGTCTGTCTGTCTTTCTCTCAAACTCTATCTCTGTCTGTCTGTTCCATTGATTTTCTCTCTCTCTCTCTCTCTCTCTCTCTCTCTCTCTCTCTCTCTCTTCTGTCCCTCTGACTCTATCTTTCTGCCTCACTCTCTCTGTCTTATTCTCTGTGTCTCACTCTTTCTGTCTCCATCTGTCGGCAATATGGTAATGTAAAACCCTATGTCTCTCTCTCTCTCTCTCTCTCTCTCTCTCTCTCTCTCTCTCTCTCTCTCTCTCTCTCTCTCTCTCTCTCTCTCTCTCTCTCTCTCTCTCCTTACATTCCATTGCAGATGGCGCCAGAGACACGTTTTCGTGGTTTCCAGAGCAGATATGATTGTGAGTCCTTGATTATTCCTAACAGAAAATTGCCAGGCCATTAGGAGATATGAAGAAACACCAAGACGTGTTGGCGGGCTGATTTGTGACATGCTCTAATGGAGGATTACTCAGATGATATGCACAATGCTCACAAACGCACATGCATGTATACATATGCGTACGCAAACATATACAAAAAAAGTTAGAGAAAGACAGCCCACAAGTCTGACTGGCAGACAGACAGATAGAAAGACAGACAGACAAACAGAGAGACAGATTCAGTGGTCAAGAATATCTGCAGTAACTTGGAGGACCTGTAGTGTAGAGAAAATGTGATTGTGAGCCCTGATTATTCCGAATGGAATACCCCCAAGCCACTTATTTATTTATTTATTTATTTTATTCTTTTATTTCGAGGATAATGGAATAAGCACTCATGTGCTTTTTTTTATCCGGTCCCCGTGTGTATGCAGTTTTGTAAATTTTGTCATCCGTTCCCGCTGGCACACAATGACCTGCTCTTCCAAAAATCGGAACAGGATTTTAACGTGTGCGCAAGATGTTCTGCGTGCGTTCACACACGGGACCTCGGTTTATAGTCTCATCCGAAGGACTTTTGGGGAGAGTGGAGTCTGTTATATCAGGAGATATGGAACAGAAGCAGGAAGCATTGGTGGGGGATTTATGGTATGGTCTAATGGGGGACGGGATAGCTCAGTGGTCGGAGCACTCGCTTTTCCCCAGCCAAGTTAAGCAGCGTCGAGCGTGGTTACCAGTTGGATAGTGACCGTTTGCGCGCCTTGGCTTCAGTACAGTTCCCCCAGTTCACCCAGCTGTAAATGGGTACCTGCCCTCTTTAGGGTCAGGGAAGGTAAAGCAGCGAGGGAGAGATGGGCACCGCCCTCAATATGCTGGCCCTAGAGAAGTGAGGTCTCTGACGCCTTGCTCCCCTACGACCTTATAGGTTATGGGACTCCTTTACCTTTCCTTTACCTAATGGGGGATTATTCAGATCATACGCGCAAATCTTACAAACACACATGCGTGTGTGCATAATTATGCATGCGCACAGAGACATAGAAAGACAGACAACCAGAGCATGAGCCACACAAACTGATAAACAGACATGCGCACACACACATACATGAGCTCGAGCACGCCCCTGTGTGCATGCACACACATATTCACACACATACATACACGCACATGCAGACATATAGGCACGCACGCATGCACTCACACACTCACGCACGCACATATACACACACTTTAAGTGAACAGACGTAAAATTGAAGACACACACACGCGCGTACGCACACACATACACGCGCGCGCACACATACACACACACACTCACTGATGATGACGATAATGATATAATGATGATGATAATCACAACAATGATGATGAGGAGGAAGAAGATGACGATGTTGACTGTGTTGACGATGATGATGATAATGACGATGACGATAATCATGATATATAAAAAAAACAACGACAACATTGATGATGTGTGCTGTACTTTTGCTCTCGTTGTCATCGCTGTTTTCTTTTTCCTCAAATTAATCAATAATGACACAGTTTTTAACCATAATCACTCGTCATCATTCCATAATTATCACTACTTTATTCCCAAACTGTTCAACAGCTGCAAAACATCGGGAATTCTCTTGAACTCTGAGAGGGGGGAGGAAGAGAGGAGATAGGTAAGGAAAGGAATGCAGAGAGAGAGAGAGAGAGAGAGAGAGAGAGAGAGAGAGAGAGAGAGAGAGAGAGAGAGAGAGAGAGAGAGAGAGAGAGAGAGAGAGAGAGAGAGAGAGAGAGAGAGAGAGAGGAAAGAGAGAGAGAGAGTCTTTGAATCTTTATTTTTCAAGGGTAACAGAATAAGCATAGGTAAAAAAAAAGGTAAGGGAGTCCCATAACCTATAAGGTCGTAGGGGAGCGAGGCGTCAGAGACCTCACTTCTCTAGGGCCAGCATATTGAGGGCAACGCCCATCTCCTCTCCCTCGCTGCTTTACCTTCCCTGACCCTAAAGAGGGCAGGTACCCATTTACAGCTGGGTGAACTGGGGGAACTGTACTGAAGCCAAGGCGCACAAACGGTCACCCATCCAACTGGTAACCACGCTCGACGCTGCTAACAGAATAAGCATACGCATACTTTTTTTCATCCGGCCCTTGCCCTGATTAGGAACTATCAACAAAACAAGGAGACCCCCCCCCCCTACAACAACAACAACAACAACATGATTTTGAAAAAGAGATAAGTGTAACAATACTTAATCGCCAACTGACCTGAACATTAATGTCAATAGATTTTTTTTTTTAAATTGAGGAAAGAGATTTGTGTTCAATAAACATATAATTCTCAAATGAATCGAACATTGACGTGAAAACTGATACACTGATTATAATGAAGTAAAATGGATAAAGTAAAATAGAGGGGAGACAGCAAGAAGCGAGAAAGAGAGAACACTGAGAGAGCATTTTCAGGTTACATCAAGATCAAAACAAACCAGATATTAAATTCTGACAAAGCACTCTCACTAAAAACCTGTTTTTTTAAAAAACACTACAATGAACACAATCATTAATTACAAAATGCCAAAAGACCAGAGAGAGAAGAACAACAACAACAGACAGAGACAAGACAGAAAGGCAGCGAGACAAAATAGAGACAGATATATAAGAGACAACAGAGAGAGAGAAAGAGGCAAAGAGAGAGACAGAGACACAGAAGAGACAGAGACAGGAATAGAGGACAGAGAGAGAGCAGAAAACAAACACAGAGAGAGAGATGGATAAGACGTTTGCCTGCAACAGCAACCTGAGGATGGGAGTCGATCCAGCCTAGCCATTTCTTCCCAGTTGACAAAAAAATCGAAACTGAATGTCAAAGTCCTTCGGATGAGAGTATAAACCGAGGCCCCGTGTGCGAACGCATGCAAAACATCTTGCGCACGCGTTAAATCCTGTTCCGCTCTTCGTCAGAGTAGGCCATTGTGTGCCGGTGGGAACAGATGACAAAATTTACAAAACCGCATACACACGGGGACTGGATGTAAAAAAGCACATGAGTGCTTATTTCATTATCCTCGATATAAAAAAATATAAATGGACAAAGGCAAAGATAAAGACAAAGAGAGAGAGAGATACAGAGACCAACAGACTGACAGACAGACAGACAGACCGACAGACCGACCGACAAACAGACAGACAGACAGACAGAGGAAAGCGGACAGGAAATCAAATCAATCATCGGAATGTAAACCATCCTGACAGGCTGCCTGCAAATGGGAGATGATTTCCCTCCCCGACCCCCCCCCCCACCACCACCCCACCCCCCAACACACCCACAACCCACGCCCCCTCACTCCCCCCCTCCCTCCCTCTCTCTGTTTGCCCCTATTTCGATCCCCAGCCTTTACTCCCCTGTGTGTAATGCTTGGAGGGAAGAGCGAGAGACATACAAACAGACAGACAGAGAGAGACAGAAAGACAGACACAAACAAACAGACAGACAGACAGATGAACGGGCGGACGGACAGACAGGCAGGCAGGCAGGCAGACATGCAGAGACACAGAGAGAAGTAGCTAAACATACCAACAGAGAGAGAGAGACAGAGACAGGGACAGATCTTTGATCAAGAGAATGCTAACTATGTCTCTAATTCTTGAGATTTCCTCTTTAAATATGAGGCATTTCTGACGGATGTCATCGTACGAATTACAATCAAACAAAAAATGCATTTCATCTTCAGTCTGCGCGCCACACATGGGGCATGGGGACTGTGCAGATTGAAACAGAGAGACAGAGGCAGAGAGACAGAGACAGTGACAGAGACTGAGAGAGAAAGGGACAGACAGAGAGTGAGACAAAAAAATCGAACTGAATGTCAAAGTCCTTCGGATGAGACTATAAACCGAGGCCCCGTGTGCGAACGCATGCAGAACATCTTGCGCACGCGTTAAATCCTGTTCCGCTTTTCGGAAGAGTAGGCCATTTTGTGCCGGTGGAAACAGATGACAACATTTACAAAACCGCATACACACGGGGACTGGATGTAAAAAAGCACATGAGTGCTTATTCCATTATCCTCGATATAAAAGAATAAATAAAATAAATAGACAGAGACAGAGAGACAGACACAGACAGACTGAGAGACTGACAGACAGACAGACAGACAGACAGAGACACAGAGAGAGGTGACCAAACTTACCAACAAATAGATTGATGGACAGCAGTAAGAGTCAGGAACAGACAGGGCTAGGGCTGGAGAGAGAGAGAGAGAGAGAGAGAGAGGAGAGAGAGAGAGAGAGAGAGAAGGAGAGAGAGAGAGAGAGAGAGAGAGAGAGAGAGAGAGAGAGAGAGAGAGAGAGAGAGAGAGAAAGAGAGAGAGAGAAAGGAGAGAGAAGAGAGAGAGAAGAGAGATGAGAGAGAGAGAAAGAGAGAGAAAGAGAGAAAGAGAAAGAGAGAGACAGAGAAAAATAGAGAGAGAGAAAGAGAGAGAGAGTGAAAGAGAGAGTGAGACATAGACAGAGACAGAGATACAGACAGAGACAGAGATACAGACAGAGACAGTGACAGAGATACAGAGAGAGACAGTAAGACAGATAGACAGAGTCAGAAAGACATACAGAGACACAGAGAGAGAGAGATAGAAAGAGACAGAGAGAGAGAGAGAGAGAGAGAGAGAGAGAGAGAGAGAGACAGACAGACAGACAGACTGACAGACAGACAGACAGACAGAGGCAGAGCAAGACACACACAGACAGAGAGACAGACCGACCAACAGGCAAGCAGACCGACAGAGAGAGAGACAGAGAGAGAGAGGGTAGTATTGGAAGGGGTGCGTGTATGTGTGTGGTGTGTGTGTGTGTGTGTGTGTGTGTGTGTGTGTGTGTGTGTGTGTGTGTGTGTGTGTGTGTGTGTGTGTGTGTGTGTGTGTGTGTGTTGTGTGTGTGTGTGTGTGTGCCGACTGACGGCTATGCAGGCATTAGCAGGGGCTTTGAAGCTCTCAGGAGTGCACTGACCAGCCCTGCTGTTTGCTCTGTGAAATGACCCTTCCTCCTCCTCCACCCCCCCCCCTCCCGCCTCTCCTCCATCCTCCCCCCCTCTTCCATCCTACCCCCTCCCCCCCTACACACACTCTCTCCCTATCTTTCCTTTTTCCTTCTTTACACTCCATGTTCTCTTCCCCCCCCCCCCCTCTTTCTTTTTTATCCTTCTTAGAATCTCCTGTCTCTTTCCTTCCCACTCTCTGAACCCCCTCCCCTCTCTCCTGTTGTATTTGTCAGTTGGTGTGTCTTTTGTATGTCTGTATGTCTGCTTGTCCATCTGTGTGTGTGTGTGTGTGTGTGTTTTATATACTCTGTCAATCTGTCTCGGTCTGTTTGCTTGTCTGTCAATGTGTCTATCCCTATTTTTGTCTGATTAAATTGTGTGTGTGTGTGTTTATGTGTGTGTGTGTTTGTGTGTGTGTGTTTCTCTCTCTCTTCCTCTTTCTCTCTGCCTGTCTCTGTCTGTCTCTGTCTATCACTCTCTCTCTCTCTCTCTCTCATGCACACACACACTCACACACAATCACATGCACATGCACAAGACAAACTCTGTGTGAGGATGTGTTAGGGAAAACATTCATTGACAAAAATGAGACAGTTGATTAGTACACTGGCCTGGCACCAAAAATGCTTCTAAAATAATTAGATACTCCACTGGAGAGAGAGAAAGACAGAGACAGAGACAGAGACAGACAGACAGAGACATTTATTCTTTTTTTCATCAAGGCTATGGAATAAGCACTTATGTGCTTTTTTGAAATCAAGTCCCCATGTGTATGTGGTTTTGTAAATTTTGTCATCTGTTCCCACTTGCAAACAATGGCCTCCTTTTCCAAAAAGCAGAACAAGGTTTAATGTGTGTGCAAGATGTTCTGCATGATTTCGCACATGGGGCTTTGGTTTATAGTCTCATCCGAAGGACTTTTGGGGAGAGTGGAGTCAGCACTGATGTTCACTCCAGGGGAAAAGTCCCCTTGAACGGGATTCGAGCCCGGGTCATCAGATTGCGAGCACAATGTTCTAACCACTAGGCTATCCCATCCCAGAGAGAGAAAGAGAGAGAGACAGAGACAGAGGCAGAGGAAGAAAGACATACAGACAGAGAGACAGAGACAAACATACACAGAGAGAGACAGAGGCAAACAGAGACAGACAGACCGACAGACAGGCAGACCGACAGACAGAGAGAGACAGAGAGAGGGGGTAGTATTGGAAGGGGTGTGTGTGTGTACCCACTGAGGGCTATGCAGGCATTAGCAGGGGCTTTGAAGCTCTCAGGAGTGCACTGACCAGCCCTGCTGTTTGCTCTGTGAAATGACCCTTCCTCCTCCCCCTTTCCGACACCCCCCCCCCCCTCTTCCCCACTCTCTCCCTGTCCTTCTTAAGACTCCCTGTCTCTTTTTTTTTCTCTTTCGTCTTTTTTTTCCCTCTGAGAATCTGCTCTCTTTTCTTCCCACTCTCTGAACCCCCTCCTCCCTCTCCTGTTGTATCTGTCAGTTGGTGTGTCTTTTGTATGTCTGTATGTCTGCTTGTCCATCTATGTGTGTGTGTGTCTTTTTATCTGTTTACCAGTCTGTCTCGGTCTGTTTGCTTGTCTGTCAATGTGTCTATCCCCCTGTTTGGCTTTTAATTAATTGTGTTTGTGTGTGTGTATCTCTCTCACGTGCGCGCGCACACGCACCCCCCTCCATCATCCCCCCCTCACACACACACTACACACACACCCTCAACTACACTCATCATCATCACCACCACCACCACCACCACCACCACCACCTTACATGAACGTATGCAGCCGAATTAAATTACGTAGTGTCTACCACCCACTCTCCTCTCCTCCTTGTTTATACCTTGGGGCGGCAAATTATCTCCCCATGTTCTGTTTGTCTGATTAATTTTGCCAGTTCTAAGGCAACGTGGGTGGGTGAAAAACGGGACAGGGAGAGAAGTTTCGCGAAATTTATTTTCCTCTGACGTCTGTATATCTCTGTTTTACTTTTACCCTCTTCCCTCCCACCTTTTCCCTCTTTTACTCTCTTTCTCAACACTCTCT
>CM054135.1:46335982-46353482 GCA_028751875.1 Rapana venosa
TCCTTCCTTCCTTCTTTCTCCCTCTCTTTCTCCCTCTATATCTCTATCCTTTCTCTCTCTCCCTCCCCCCTCTCTCTCTTCCAGTCTTCGTCCTTCCTTCCTTCCTTCTTTCTCTCTCTCTTTCCCCTCTCCCTCTCTTTCTTCCAGCCTTCGTCCTTCCTTCCTTCCTTCCTTCTTTCTCTCTCTCTTTCTCCCTCTATATCTCTATCCTCTCTCTCTCCCCCCCTCTCTCTCCCTCTTCTTCCAGCTTCGTCCTTCCTTCCTTCCTTCTCTTCTCTCTTCTCTCTCTCTCTCTCTCTCTCTCTCCTCTCTCTCTCTCTCTTCTCTCTCTTCTTCTCCTCTTCCTCTCTCTCTCCCCCCCCTCTCTCTCTTCTCTACTAGGTTTGCATGACATCACCCACACGAAGCAAGAGTAATGAGCAAGGATGAGATGCTAACATCTGTGGCAGAAATGTGATATCTGATAATTACACTGTCCAAAGCCTAGGAAAGGTGATCAGTTGATAAGAGAAATCATGAAAGATCCCTAGGGATTACAAAGCTGATCTGTGGACTGTGGATTTTTTTTTCGTTCCTCGCCTAGATCCTCCGAGGTTCACCAATGGTCAGGATTTGCGTAACGCTTTCTGTCCACCATAAAGGTAGCCGCAAATCCGTCTTCGGGGATGATGTATACACACAACATTAGTGAGCATGGGTGTTTGAAATATTTTATACGTTCCTACCCCCCCCCCCCCACTCCCCCAACGTAAGGGCCTACTCATCCGAATGGCTACACGGGTTTTAACGCGCACGCACGCACATACATACATACACACACACACACTACAAGTGACAAAACACAAACTTTCAGTAACACACACAAACATCTGCTTTCCTTCTTTTTTCCCTGTCTCTCTTCGTCTAATATCAATTGATAGTGAAAAGACGTAAAATCTTAAAAGCGAGCGAACGAACGAACGGGTTTTTACGTGTGCACAAAATGTTCTGCCTGCGTTCGCACACTGGGCCTCCGTTTACAGTCTCAACTGAATAACTTTCATGGAAGTGGAATCGGTACTGATGTTAACTCCAGGGGGGAAAAATCCCTCGAATGGGTGCCTCGGTGGGGGGAAGGGGGGTGGGGTGGGGGGCTCGAACCCTAGCCATTCATATTACTAACTCAGTGCTCTATCCACAAGGTTATCCCACCCCCTTGCATCGGTGGCTTCATGGTCTACAGGTTGTGCACGTCTAAATACTAAGAGGTTGTAGGTTTGATCCCCAGCTTTCCTTAACCTGGACTCACCCCCCCCCACCTCCTATCCTATCCACCATGGACGGTGGTCTGAGTGCTAGTCTTTTGGACGAGATGATAAACTTAAGCCCCGGATCCCATGTGCAAAATTCACTCGGCGCACGAGAAAGAATTCATGGCTATAAGATAGGTAGGTGTTCCCAGAGCAAAATTCTGTAGTGAAACAAATAACTAGCAAAAACAAAACAAACAAAAGCAAACAAAAACCGCTCTGACAGGAAAACAGATCTTCATACAGACCAGATTTTATTTGTTTCTAATTGGGTGGCGCTGTTCTTGTGGCGATACGCTTAGCCTAAGGAGAGCAGCTAGAATATCATGACAAGAAATCTGTCGTCACTGTAGACGGTACACAACGCAATACAATACAACCACTTGCTACGGACTTGGTTGAATCTCATGCTGAGAAATAAAAGATTAGATATACCATGATTGCCAACGTGTGTGTGTGTATGGAGGGAGGGGGGGTTAAAGAGCTAAATTGTTCACTTAGGGGTTTTTGTTGTTGGGTTGTTGTGGTTTTTTTTGGGAGGGAGGGGTGTCTAATTTCAATCCATTTTCAGTTAGTTTCAACTTTTATTTACTTTCCCACTCGTATCGAATTTTCAATTCAGATTCAGTTTGTCATGTTCTTCAGAAGCGATTTAAAAAGTACACCATGATTAGATTTTGAAAATTGCTCTAGTTTTTAATAAAGAAAAAGGATCATCATCATTACCACCACTGCTATAATCCCCATCATTCCTAACACCGTTATCTCCGTTGCCAACATCCTCATCGTCATTATCACTATTATCATCCTTGTTATAGCTTTCATTACCGTCATTACCGTCATCGTTTTCAGACTACCATCTCCACCACCACCTGCACAATTTAGCATTTTCATCATCGTTGTTGTCATCATCATGCCGTAGTCGTCGTCATTATCATCATCATCTTCATCTTCTTCGTCGTTGGCATCATCATCATCATCATCATCATCATCACCATCATCATCGTCAATATCATCGCCGTCGCCGTCATCGTCTTTGTTGTCGTCATCGTTATCATCATGATCAGCAGCAGCAGACAGTTGCAGCAGCAGCAGCAGCAGCAGAAGCACTAGCAGCATTTTCACTATCATCTTCGTCGTCGTCATCATCTCCTTGTTAACGACCCTCACCATCACACCAACCATCATTACAGAATGATGCTACGCTGTAGTAAGTCACACTAGATGATGACTGGGATGAAATACCATCACGATGCTGGTGATGAAGATGAGTAGCCAAGCATGAACCTCGCTGAAAGGACTCAAGCATTGGCACGCACGTACGTGACCGCCACAAATGGAGATGGAGAGAACTGTGTATGTTTCTCGTCAGTGCAGCAACCCTTACCCCACCCCACCCCCCACCCACCATTCCTCCCCTGACCCCCACCGCCACCCATCTCAGGAACTAGTCTGATGTCATGTATATTGCATGAGTATCACGCTGAATTCCATTACAGCTGTCCTCCACCCACTCTGTTTCCTTCTTTACACTCTGTGTTGAATAATCTTTCGATTTTCTGTTAGTCTGATTCATTCTGCCACAGTTCCAAGACTAACGTGGGTGGATGAAAAAACGGGATAGGCTGTGAGCTTAAAAGAATTTATGTCCACCTCCACTTCTTTTTCTTCTTCTTCTTCTTCTTCTTCGCAATTCTTCTTCGCAATTCTTCTTCTTCTTCTTCGCAATTCTTCTTCTTCTTCTTCTTCTTCTTTCTTCTTCTTCTTCTTCCTTCTTCTTCTTCTTCTTCTTCTTCTTCTTCTTCTTCTTCTTCGCAATTCTTGTTCTTGTTCTTGTTCTTGTTCTTCTTCTTCTTCTTCTTCTTCTTCTTCTTCTTCTTCTTCTTCGCAATTCTTCTTCTTCTTCGCATTCTTCTTCGCAATTCTTCTTCGCAATATTTCGTAATTCTTGTTCTTCTTGTTCTTCTTGTTCTTCTTGTTCTTCTTGTTCTTGTTCTTCTTCTTCTTCTTCTTCTTCTTCTTCTTCTTCTTCTTCTTCTTCTTCTTCTTCTTCTTCTTCTTCGCAATTCTTCTTCTTCTTCTTCTTCGCAATTCTTCTTCTTCTTCTTTTTCTTCTACGCAATTCTTCGCAAATTCTTCTTCTCCTTCTTCTTCTTCTTCTTCGTAATTCTTCTTCTTCTTCGCAATTCTTCTTCTTCTTCTTCTTCGCAATTCTTCTCTTCTTCTTCGCAATTCTTCTTCTTCGCAATTCTTCTTCGCAATTCTTCTTCGCAATTCTTCTTTGCAATTCTTCGCAATTCTTCTTCTTCTTCGCAACTCTTCTTCTTCTTTTTCTTCTTCTTCTCTTTCTTCTTCTTCGCAATTCTTCTTCTTCGCAATTCTTCGCAATTCTTCTTCGCAATTCTTCTTCTTCGCAATTCTTCTTCTTCGCAATTCTTCTTCTTCGCAATTCTTCTTCGCAATTCTTCTTCTTCTTCTTCGCAATTCTTCTTCTTCTTCGCAATTCTTCTTCTTCGCAATTCTTCGCAATTCTTCTTCTTCGCAATTCTTCTTCTTCGCAATTCTTCGCAATTCTTCTTCTTCGCAATTCTTCTTCTTCGCAATTCTTCTTCTTCGCAATTCTTCTTCGCAATTCTTCGCAATTCTTCTTCTTCTTCGCAATTCTTCTTCTTCTTCGCAATTTTTCTTCTTCTTCTTCTTCTTCTTTTCTTCTTCTTCTTCTTCTTCTTCTTCTTCTTCTTCTTCTTCTTCCTCTTCTTCTTCTTCTTCTTCTTCTTCTTCTTCTTCTTCTCTCTCTGTCCCTTTCTCTTAATTTTTTTCTTTCTTCCCTTTTTAATTGTATATTGGCCAAAGACCGAAGAACAATACATCATTTCAGAGTTCAGCTCAGAGTTCTCTCTCTCTCTCTCTCTCTCTCTCTCTCTCTCTCTCTCTCTCTCTCTCTATCATCTATCTATCTGTCTTTCTATCTATCTATCTATCTATCTATCTATCTCTATCCATTATCATCTATCTATCTATCTATCATTTATCTATTTGTCTATCAATCATCCATCTATCGATCTATCTTTTTATCTATCTATCTATCTTTCAATCTATCTATCTCTATCTATCCAGCTATCATCTATCTATCTATCTCTCTATCTATCTATCTATTTTACCTATCTATCTGTCTATATATCAATATATCTCTCTCTTCCCACCTCTCTCTCTTCCCCCCTCTCTCTCTTCCCCCCTCTCTCTCTCCTCCCTCCCCTCTCTCCCCTCCTCTCTCTATCTCCTTTCCGAACCTTCCTTCTTCATCCATTCTCTCACCTCTCTCTCTCTCTCTCTCTCTTCTCTCTCTCTCTCTCTCTCTCTCTCTCTCTCTCTCTCTCTCTCTCTCTCTCTCTTCTAGCAAGACTAGATCTGATCTTGTATGTCTTTCAGGATCATATGTTTATTTTACAGGTCCTTGTCTTATCTCTGACGTCTTGTCTGTCACCTGAAGGGTAACCCACAACGCCTTTGAGAGAACATGTCGCGGCAGGAAGGTGGTGGTTGTGGTTTTTCTTCTGTATGGTTATGGTTTTAGTTTGGGGTTGTTTTGGGTGACTTTTTTGTTGTTGTTTCTTTGTTTGTTTGCTTTCAGTTTCTTTTCTTCTTTTTCCTTTTCTTATTTTTTTCACTTTTGTTTGTGTGGTTTTTATGTTTACTTTTTGTTTGTTATTGTGTTTTTTTCTGTTCTGTTCCTTTTTTTCCCAGGAATCTTTTGGTTTGTGTGTTTGTAATTAGAAAGAACACTAAAATGAAAGGAACGGCAAAGGGAAGAAGAATCGGAAAAATAAAACCTCTACAGTTTAGAATACACAGTCAAATCTGTGCACTAACACTATGAGTACAGATCCATACAAAGACATGAATATGCCTGAATTATATTTAAAAAATAATCATATATTGTATGTATGCGTTTATAGGGGGAGGGTGTGTATGTGCTGTGTATGTATGTCTGTGTGTTTCCATAAACTTTTTTCCCAACCCCTCCTCAACAATAGCAACATAATAGAACAAAAAAAAGATGAAAAAACCCTCTTGAGAGATCCTTCCACGCAAAAATCCACCCACCAGCTCTCACTCCCTCACTCACACAGGAGACCCTACAACCGGCCTATTACCCCAAAGTTCTGTAGCCACCAAGATGGGCCTCTTTTTGTCTGTCTTTCTGTTGGGACACTTCAAAGCTGTTCTACATACTTGTCTGTACATTGTAACAGCCTCCTCACACCATCACCACCCTCTTCCACCCCCCACCTTCCTCTGTGCCCCCCACACCCCCTCTAATGTGTTATTTTTCTGATCTACATGTCAAGGAAGATTTCTAAGTCAGCTCACATCTACATGATCTGTTTCTCCATCTTCTCTGTCTTCCTCATGTTTCTGCCTGAGTGTCTGCTTGAGTGGTTGTCTTTTTGTAATCAATTTGGTCTGTCTGTTTGTCAGTGTGTATATCTGTATATATATGCATGCGGGGGTTGTGCATGTGTATCTATGTCTGTGTTTTTCCATAAACGTTTCTCCCGGGGCCCCTCCTCAATACAAAAAAACAAAACAAAAAATAGAACACAAAAAAGATTAAGGAAACTGCTAAGAGGTCCTTCTAAAAAAAATCCATCGACTTGTTCTCAATCACTCACCCACTCACTCACTCTGGAGGCCCCATAGCCTATTACACCAAAGCCCCATGGCCCTGTAGATGGGTCTCCTTTTGTCTATCTTTCTGTTGGGACACTTCAAAGCTGTTCTACTTGTCTATACATGGCAACAGCCTCCTCACAACATCATCACCACCATTACCCCACCCCACCACCTTCCTCTGTGCCCCACACTCCCCTCTAATGTTATTTTTCTTATCTACATGACAAGGAGTTGAGGACAAACACATCATCTTTTTGTCTATCTTCTCTGTCATCCTCATGTTTCTGCCTGAGTGTCTGCTATAGTGGTTGTCTTTTTGTAATCAATTTGGTCTGTCTGTTGCTCAGTGTGTATATGTGTATATATATGCATGCGGGGGTTGTGCATGTGTATCTATTGCCTGTGTTTTTCCATAACCGTTTCTCCCGGGGCCCCTCCTCAACACAACAAAACAAAATAAAATAGAACACAAAAAAGATGAAGGAAACTGCTAAAAGATTCTTCACAAAAACATCCATCGACCACTCTCACTCACTCACCCACTCACTCACTCCCGAGGCCCTATAGCCTATCACCACCCCCAAAGCCCACTGGCCCTAGAGATGGGTCTCCTTTTGTCTGTCTTTCTGTTCGGCCACTTTAAAGCTGCTCTACTTGTCTATACATCATAACAGCCTCCTCACACCATCATCACCACCCTTACTGCCCCCACACCCCCCTCTAATGTTATTTTTCTTATCTACATGTCAAGGAGTTGGGGACAAACACATCATCTTTTTGTCTATTTTCTCTGTCATCGTGTTTCTGCCTGAGTGTCTGCTATAGTGGTTGTCTTCTTGTAATCAATTTGGTTTGTCTGTTTGTCAGTGTATATATATAATATATATATATATATATATATATATATATATATATATATATATAATATATATAATATATATATATATATATATATATTATATATATAATATATATATATAATGTATGTATATGCATGCGGGGGGGGGGGGGGGGGGTGTGCATGTTTATCTATGTCTGTGTTTTTCCATAAACATTTCTCCTGTGCCCCTCCTCAACAAAGCAAAACAAAACAAAAAATAGAACACAAAAAAGATGAAGGAAACTGCTAAGAGATCCTTCCAAAAAAATCCATCAACTTGTTCTCACTCACTCACCCACTCACCCACTCACTCACTCCCGAGGCCCTATAGCCTATCACCACCAAAGCCCCGTGGCCTTTGAAATGGGTCTTCTTTTGACTGTCTTTCTGTTCGGCCACTTCATAGCTGCTCTACTTGTCTACACATGGTAACAGCCTCTTCACACCATCATCACCACCCTTACCCCCCCCCCCACCACCACCACCTTCCTCTGTGCCCCCACATCCCCCTCTAATGTTATTTTTCTTATCTACATGTCAGGGGACTCTTCTTGGGGACAAACACATGATTTTTGTGTCTATCCTCTCTGTCTTCGTGTTTCTGCCTGAGTGTGTGCTTGTGTGGTTGTTTTTTATGTAATCAATCAGTTTGGTCTTGCTGTTTGTCAGTGTGTATATGTGTATATATGCATATATGTATGATTTTCTGTCTGTCAGTCTGTCTGCCTGTCTCTCTGTCTGTCTCTATGTGTCTGTTTCTCTCTAATGCAAAGGACAAGTGCTTGTCAATAATTTTATGTAGGAAATATTTATTGAACAGTTACTTATGCATTTATTTATTTAAGTATCTAGTCATTTGTTCTTTTTTTTTAATGTTCTTGTTTATTCATTTGTTTATTGTTTTCCCTCTTTTTTCATGAGGGCCTGGTGTAAACCGGCTTATCTAAGTGACCTCAATAAAACATTTGAGTTGAAGTTCTCGCTTTCTCTCTTTCTGTCAGCTTGTCCGCCCCCATCTCTCTCTCTCTCTCTCTCTCTCTCTCTCTGACCTCGTTTTTGTTTTTTTTAATGCCATTGCTGCTAGTATTTTCTCCTTTTTTAACTTGCTTTCAACTTTCTTCTACACTTTTGTTTTCGTTCTGCTGCCTTCCCACCAGAGACTTAGGGAAATATAATTTTCAAACCCTGAAATGGGAAAACTTCCACAAACATGGAGCGATTTATGCAGGTGCCATTCCCTAGGGCCTGCCCTGTCTTGTCTCTTTTGTCTGCTTTGTTCTTCTCGTCTTGCAGTTAAAAGGCATAAATTGGCTTTAACCTCGCAGTCCCACCCCCACATTCAATACACACTGAGAGACACAGATCCCCAGAGACAGAAAGACAGGCAGTCAGGGAGAAACAGTCAGAGAAACAGACAGACACACACGCGCACACACACAGACACACAGACCGTAGAGTGCCGGTGGGAAACGGATGACGAAATTGACAAAAACTGCATACACATGCGGACTGGATGTACAAAAAAGCCACTCGAATGCTTATTCCATTATCTTCGAAATGAAAGATTTAAAAGATAATAAAAACGGACACACACACACACACAAACACACACACACAACACAAACAGAGACAGAGACAGAAACACAGTCAGACAGACAGACAGACAGAGAAACAGGCAGACCGAAAGACAGAGACAGAGACAGACAGATAGAGACAGATACATACAGACAGAGATAGAGACAGAGACAGAGAGAGAGGAAGAATTGCGAAGAAGAAGAAGAATTGCGAAGAAGAAGAAGAATTGCGAAGAAGAAGAAGAAGAATTGCGAAGAAGAAGAAGAATTGCGAAGAAGAAGAATTGCGAAGAAAGAATTGCGAAGAAGAAGAAGAAGAAGAAGAAGAAGAAGAAGACTTGCAAAGAGGAAGAACAACTCCGAACAAAAATAATTCCCAAGAAGAAGAAGAATTAAGAAGAAGAAGAAGAAGAAGAAGAAGAAGAAGAAGAAGAAGAAGAAGAAGAAGAAGAAGAAGTAAAAGAAGACTTGCAAGAGGAAGAACAACTCCGAACAAGATAATTCCAGAGAAGAAGAAGAAGAAGGATAAAAACAGCGTAGCAAGAGCAACGATAACTAGAAAAAAAGAAAAGAAGGAAAGAAAAGAAGGAAAGAAAGAAATAACGAAAAACAAAGAAAGAAAGGAAGAAACTAAAAGAACTGCAAAGGCATAAAGAAAAAATAAAGAAAGGAAACCAAAGAAAGAAAGAAAAGAAAAGAAAAAAGGGAAAAAAAGAAATGAAGAAAGAAGGAATGTAAGAAAACAAAGAAACAAAAACAAGGAAAGAACGGAAAAAGCAGAACTGAAAGAAAGAAAAGAAAACAAAGAAAAACAGAAAAACCCACAGAACATAACAGAAAAGATAAAAGAGAAACAAAGAAGGACAGAAAGAATAACAAATGAAAAAAAACACAATAAAAAGCACGCAAGCATGTTGTCAAGCAGAAGAGAGAGAGAGAGAGAGAGAGAGAGAGAGAGAGAGAGAGAGAGAGAGAGAGAGAGAGAGAGAGAGAGAGAGAGAGAGAGAGAGAGAGAGAGAGCGTGAAGGAAAAAATATTTCACCTGCGCTGAGCATAATTTGCACGACTGATAAAACAGGCGCGCATGCACACACACACACACACCACACATACACACACACTCCAAAAAGTAGTAGAGTTATAATTATTCTCCATTATAAAAACTGTGTTTTATTTTTCATCGGTGCCCAAGTGGTACTGAAAGTGGACTCCACATAAGTATTCACAGTTGAGTTGGTTGTGTGACTGACTTAAAGAGCTGACTTCTTGATAGTGGCCATAGATGGCCAGCAGTGACAGGTCAGCTCAAGTATATTCTACAATGTCCAGGATTGAGGTACGCAAACTTTTGGGGGGTAGACTTTGACAGCCTATGGATGTCCAAGTAAGGCGGCGAAAGTGGCGTTGGGTCGGCTACACCCTACGGAAGGAGCCTTGCAACATCACCAGACAAGCGCTCGAGTGGAACCCGCAGGGGAAAAGGAAGAGAGGGCGCCCGAAACAGACCTGGAGGAGAAGCCTGCATAGTGAGCTGAGAGACTCCAGCCTGACATGGGTAGAGGCCAAGACCCTTGCCAGAGACAGGAGAAGGTGGAGAGACGCTGTTGAGGCCCTATGCTCCGCTAGGAGCTATAAGGACTAAGAAGAAGAAGAAGAAAAGAAGAAGAAGAAGAAGAAACTTTGACAGACAGGTTCTCTATTTCTTAATCCTACTGACCTTAAACCTTGTCGTTTCATTAGCTATTGTTTGTTTTACTCAATTGTTATTGATTTTTGTTTTTGTTGCTTTCTTTTAGGTAAAATATCTTAGGTAGTATTGCGTGTTTTAAGAACCGTTCTTTTTTATGGTTCTTTGTCAAGGAATGAAGGACGAAGCTAATGTAAAGGAACTGAGCACGCATCTGAATGCTTAGCATCTCTCTCTCTCTCCCCCTTCACCCCCTCTCTCTCCCTTCTCTCTGCCCTCTCTCTCACTCTCTCTCTCTCTCTCTCTCTCTCTCTCCTCTCTCTCTCTCTCTCTCTCTCCTCTCTCTCTCTCCCCTCTCTCTCTCTCTCTTTGTGCTGTGTCTATGAAGTCCAGATTAAGATTACAACGATGTAATCAAAGTGACGTACATTTGTTTGACACAACGTAACAGATAAGTGGTGTGTGCGTATGTGTGTGTGCGTCTTGCGGTGCGATGCGATGCGGTGCGTTAGGGTGCGGTGTGGTGCGGTGCGATGCAAGGTAGTGCAGTGAAGTGTAGAAAGCTGAACTGTACTGCACTCTAGTAGACAGTCTCTCTGTTTCTTGCCTCTCGCTCTCCTCTTTCTCTCCGCATCCTCCTTCCTTCTTCCACTCTATATCTCCTTCTGCCCCTCGCCCCCCCCCCCCCCCCCCCCCCCTCTGCCCCGCCATCTTCTGTCCTTCTCTCGTTAGCTAAGGTCAGAGGGGTTGTAAAAACTATCGGAATCGAATTGCAGTCAAACTTTTCTCCTGTCCTGTTCTTATTACTTTCCTTGTGTTTCTCCTTATTTCTTTTGTTTCTTGTGTTTATTCGTTTATTTATTTCTTTGCTTGCAAGGTTTTAGCGCCTGGGCTTTATCACAGTTCTTGATTAAACCATTGACGCTGGGGGCAAAAACAGCAAAGTGAGAGGCTGTATGACCAGTGGCTTTCCCACTCATGGAATTCCACTTTACAGCTTAGTCTTTAGTGATCGACTATGATTCTCTGACTAGGAGGCTTGACTCGCACAGTCCTTATGTGCTGCAGCCCTGGGGGCTGGTTGGCCTTTGGAGAACATCTCCAACGCTGACTGTCCTTATGCCCACTTGGCCGAGAGAGTGGGAGCGTACTGTGGGAAAGGCATCTCCACTATAATCAAATTTCTGCCCAGTTTCCAAAACAGCAGCTGCCTCCTCTGCTGTTTTGGAGGTCATCGTCGGACACGACAGACAAACATACATACATATGCAAGGTTTCGTTCGGGTTTCGATTCTTAGTAGTGACTTAAAAATTTTGATTTAACAACTACAATATTACAGTTCCTATCTACATTTCTTTTATAATTTTTTTTAAAAAGCCAGGCAGAAAATCGACCCCATTCCACTAGGTCTGAAAAAATAGTAAAATAAACAGTAATTCATTTTGGCCAAGAAACCAGTAAAGCAACTTTTTGTTTGTTTATTTTTCTGTTCATTTAAAAAAACATCTCCTCCTTCCTTCACCATCATCCGATTCCTCTCTCCTCCCCACTCCCCCCCTCCCCCATTTAAACAAAAAAAATCATCCCATAGCCCATAAATTCGCTCACTGATCCTCTGCTGAAACCAGAAATGGTAAAAAAAATGCTGATCACGTTCTTCATCTCTTCCATATCTCATCTTTCTCTGCATTTCTTTATCAACACGGAGCTGTAGTTTACTGTCTTTTCCTGAGAATTTAATCTTTATTTTGTGTAGTTTTCTGCTTCTTGTTCTTCTTTTCTTGTTGTTGTTCTTGTTTTTCCTGTTCTTTTTCTTATTCTTCTTCTTGTTTCTTTTCTCTTCTCTGCTACTTCTCTGTTCTCTCTGGCTCTTTGTCTGTTTGTCTGCTGTCTGTCTGTCTGTTTCTGTCTGTCTGTCTGTACTCCGGTTCTGCCCTTGTTCTCTTTTTCTCTCTTCTCTCTTATCTATCTATCTATCTATCATCTATCTATCTATCTATCTTTATCTGTCTGTGTGTCTGTCTGTGTCTGTCTGTCTATTTGTCTATCTATCTATCTCTCTGTTTCATCTTTTATTTTGGTTCTGTTCCTGTATATGCTTCATTTTCCTGTTTTTTCTGTTTATGTTTTTATGCCTTTTATTTTCTTAACTTTTTTCTTCATTCTTTCTTTTCTTTCCCGCTTTCTTCATGTGTCCCTTTGTTTTTGTAGGTCTTTATTTTTGTTGGTCTGTCTGTCTTTCTGTCCATCTTCCTTTTATTTCCTTTTCTCATTCTCTCTTTAATTTGTTTTTCTCCTCCTCCTCCCTCCTCCCTCTCTCTCTCTCTCTCTCTCTCTCTCTCTCTCTCTCTCTCTCTCTCTCTCTCTCTCTCTCTCTCTCTCTCTACTGAAATCATCCTGGCTGTAAATAATCTGAATTGAATCCCAGTCTATTTATTTAAGATCTACCAGGGACGGGATAGCTCAGTGGTCAGAGCACTCGCTTTTCCCCCCAGTCAATGTTAAGCAGCATCCAGCGCTTTTACCCAAAGGATGGGTGGCCGTTTCCGTGCCTCGGCTTCAGTACAGTCCCCTAGTTCACCTAGCTGTAAATAGGCACCTGCCTCTTTGGGGACAGGGAAGGTAAAGCAGTGAGGGAGAGGAGATGGGCGCCGCCCTCAATATGCTGGCCCCTGAAGATGCCTGAGGTCTCTGATGCCTCGTTCCCCTACGACTACATAGGTTATATGACATCTTTACCTTTAGCTGTTGTATTTTCTTTCGTGTTTGTTTTGGTTGTTTTCTTTTATTTTCTTTACTTTTCTTTTCCTTTTTACTTTGAGCTTCTGTCTCGGTTTTTCTCTCATCTGCAATTTGTATTTGATAAACTAATCCATAGTGCCATCCGCACCTATACTCACACCCCTAAATAAGCATAGAGAGAAAGAAGCAAAATAAGAAAACACGAAACAAAGCAAAAATATTCTGGCCAAGAAGCCAAGAACATTGTGTGTGTGTGTGTGTGTGTGTGTGTGTGTGTGTGTGTGTGTGTGGTGTGTGTTGTGTGTGTGTGTGTGTGTGTGTGTTATCTGTGTGTGTATTGTGTGGGTTTGTGTGTGTGTGTGTGTGTGGTGTGTGTGTGTCTGTGGTTTTTTTCAATCCAATAATATTGTTTATAGCATTGCCAACTACAGAGGCCACATCAAGGATGTGATGTCGGTAACATCAAAATCTCAGATTAAAACCGTACAACTACATAATTGTACAGGTTAAAACCAGATTCAAACCCTCATCTCTCTGCTGATCCGGGTTCGAATCTCGTTCGAGAGGATTTTTCCTCTGGAGTTAACATCAATGCCGACTCCACTCTCCCCAAAACTTCTTGAACGCACTCAGGTCTTCTTGCACGCACGTTAAAACCTGTTCCGCTTTTCAGAAGAGTAGGCCATCGTGTGCTGGTGGGAGCGGATGACAAAACTGACAAAACTGCATACACACGGGGTCTGGATTTAAACAAGCACATGAGTGCTTATTCCGTTATCCTCGAAGTAAAAGAATGAAATAAAATCGAATAAAATGAACTGAATTGAAATGAAATAAAATAAAATAGAATAGAATGATATGAAATAGAAGAAAATGAAATAAAATAAACTAAAATGAAAATCATTCAGCACTTTTTGGTTCTATCCCACTGGCCACAAATCCACCCAATGAACTCCCAGAGTAGCAGGAGAGAAAAATAGCGATGGCACCATTTTTGTTTGCTTATGTATTTATTTATTTTATTTATTTATTTATTTATTTTATTTATTCGTTCATTTATTATTTTCGGTTTTTGTCCTCGCTCATCTTTCTCAGCAATTCCCTCAAGACATCAAAAAATGTTGGGGATTTTTGGTGTGTATGTGTGTGTGTGTCGTGTGTGTGTGTTGTATGTGAGTGTGAGAGAGAGTGTGTTGTGTGTGTGTGTGTGTGAGTGTGGTGTGTGTGTGTGTGTGTGTGAGAGTGTGTGTGTGTGTGTGTGTGTGTGTGTGAGTATGTATGTGTGTGTGTGTGGTTGTGTGTGTGTGAGTGTGTGTGTAGTTGTGTGTGTGTGTGTGTGTGTTGTGTGTGTGTGTGTGTGTGTGTGTGTGTGTGTGTGTGTGTGTTGTGTGTATGTGTTGTGTGTGTGTGTGTGTGTGTTGTCTTTAATTTCGTTTGTGTTGTTTTGTTTTGCTTTGTTTCGTTTCTTTTTTTTTTTTTTTTTTTTTTTTTTTGCTGCCTCATCTTCTGACGACCCCCGTCCTACTGTTCCCACGCCGCTCATTCCAATCTCCCCGCCACAACCACACCCAGATTTGTTATGTCTCATCCTCAGGGTCGGAAGTCCACAGGGAGCCCATCACTATCAGGCCGCCGTGGGGCCACCAGCCAGAGGGGCCCTGCACTGCTGCTGGGTCACTTTGGTGGTGTTCAGTGGTGCCTGTTCTGAGCTAACATACGCAGGACACCACCTACTAAGCCCCCTACTAACGACAGTATTTGCTCAGTCGCGGAGCCAGACTGAGTGAGTTGCCCACCCCAGGTGGTAACCACCACAACGTCCCTCCAACGAACGTCCCCCGCGAACCTCTAACCCCAAAGGCTTTGACACAAACTCACCACAGGCACAGAAGTGTATGGGCAAACCGAATCTGAGGTCACCATGAGACCAGAGAAACCGGGACCACCGAATCAGAGGCAATTTTTTTTAATGCATGATGATCAATGACAATGAGAATGACGTAATGATGCTGCTGTGGAAGTGCATATGCTTTGAGACTACTTGACAGGGTTGTACTCTACGCTTACTATCATAATATATCCCGGCGTCAACCGGGCCCGAGAGATACAGACACCTGCAGTGTTGGTCAGGTAATTTGAGCAACACTCTCAAACTCGCATCCGTTAAGTGGATGAAGCTCGACTGTGTGGTCCCAGTCTTCCCACTGAGCCCACAGCACACTCACTCTGGGTAGGAGCCGGCCGGAGTCCGAAAAATCCCTATGACTCTTATGGGAATCGAACCCGCGACCTTCCAGTCCGTAACCCAAGGCGCTAACCACTGCGCCATGGCGGCTGGTTTTGTTTCGTTTCTGCTTTTCGTTTTCTTTCTGTCTGTTTCTTTGTGTGCGTGTGCGTTGTTTGTTTGCTTGTTTATTGTTTAAAAAAAACTTCTTTCATACTTTTGATTTGATTTGTTTGTGTGTTTGGTTGTTTCTTTCTTTTGTTTTCTTTCTTCTGTTTTCCTTTCTATTTGTTTTTCTTTTTTTTCTTTCTTTGTTTTTTCCCCTTTTCTCTATTCTATTTCGTTCTTTTAATATATTCGTGCTCGTGCGCGCCCGCGTGCATGCGTGTGTGTATGTGTGTGTGCGTGGTGCGTGCGCGCGCACGCGCGCGTGTGTGTCTCTGTATCTGTCTGTCTGTCTGTCTCTCTCTCTCTCTTTCTCTCTTTTTCTCCAACTGAAAGTTAAATATGTCATAAGTAGTCTCAATTGAATATGACACTTTCTTGTACTGATGAATTGTTTTTGTTCGTCTTAGTGATTATTTTTAAAAATCTTCTTCTAGTTGTTTTTATATAATTTATGTACTTGTTTCTTCTTTTTGCGTTGCTTTATTAAGAAATCTTATCCCCCACCCCCACCGCCATCTTACAAATCCGCTCCTCTCCCAAGAATCGGAAGCACGCTAACGTCTGAGATCTGCAGAAAAAAGATAAGGACTTCAAATCCTCCAAGAAGCTAGCAAGATGCGTGCAACTGTCCATTTTCTTTGTTTATTTGTTTCTTTCTTTCTTTCTACCTTTGTTTGTTTGTTTGTTTGCTTCTTTCTTTCTTTCTGTTTCTCTTTCTTCCTAGACGTCTTTCTTTCTTTCCATTTTTTTTTCTTCTTTTTGTGTATTTCTGTTTTGTTGTTGTTCTTCTTCTTCCTCCTCCTCCTCTTTTTCTCCTTCTTCTTCTTCTTTTCCTTCTTCTCCTTCTCCTCCTTCTTCTTCTTCTTCTCATCATCATCTTCATCTTCATCATCATTCATCTCATCATTCATCATCATCATCATCATCCATCTCCTTCTCTTCTTCTTCTTCATCTCTTCTCATTCTTCTTCTCTTCTTCTTCTTCTTCTTCTTCTTCTTCTTCTTCTTCTTCTTCTTCTGTTCTGCTTCTCCTTCTTCCTTGCAATTTTTCTTCTTCTAATTCTTCAGAATCATTCTTAAAAATTTCGGAATTTCTTTTCGGAATTCTTCAGAATTCTTCTTCTTCTTCTTTGGATCTCTTCTTCTTTTTCTCTGGATTATTCTTTGGAATTTTCGGAATTCTTCTTCATCTTCAGAAATTCTTCTTTCTGAATTTTTCTTGGGAATTATTCTTGTTCGGAGTTGTTCTTCCTCTTTGGAAGTCTTCTTCTACTTCTTCTTGAGATCTCTTCTTCTTCTTCTTCAGATTCTTCCTCTTGTAAGGAGTGAGTCTAAGTGTCTTTGGGGTTTTGTTTCTTCTAGTTTATCTTTTCTTTAGGTCTGTTCTCCTACACCCCCCTCCCACCCTACCCTAGCCCTCCACTCTCTCTCCCTCTCCTTCCCTCTGACCTCTCTAGGTCCCTGTCTGCCTATCATATTGATTCCCCAGGGAAACCAGAAGTGGGGGGTGTGGGGTGTGGGGGTGGATAATGCTGGTCACATTCTTTTGTCTTGTCTCTCTCATCTTTCTCTGCAATTTTGTGAACAGAAAACCTGTTTATTTTCTCTTTTCTCTCCCGTTTCGTTTTCTTTGAGTTTTGTATTGTTAGCTTCTGTGTGTCTGTCTGTCTGTCTGTCTGTCTGTCTGTCTTTCTGTCTGTCTGTCTTGCTCGATGACGGTGGCTGTCTTTTGTTTTCTTATCTATTCTTTGGGGTTTGTGGTTTTGTTTTTTTTGTTTCGTTCGTTCTCTCTTTGTTTTTCTCTCTTTCTTTGTTTTTCTTTCTTTTTTCTTTCTTTGTTTCTTCCTCTCTTTCCTCTTTCTTGCATTACCAACTTGTGTGCTATTATTCATCTTTCCTTTTTTCTTTCCTTTTTGTATTGTTTTCCTTTTGTCTTTTGTTTTTACTTTCTTTCTCTCCTTTCTTTCTGTCTTTTTCTCTTTCCTTCTTTCTGTCCTATTTTTTCTTTTCTTCTTCCTTTCTTTCTTATTTTTTTTCTTGAGGTTATGTTTATTAGGCTTTGTTTATTTTGTTAATGTTTTCTTTAGAAATTTTCTCTGTATGTCTGTCTGTCTGGCTGTCTGTTCTGTCTGTATGTCTATCTTCTGTATTTTCTTTCATTCTTTCTTTCTTTTCTTTCTTTCTTTCTTTCCTCTTTTTTTCCCTTCTTTCTTTCTCTCTTTCTTTCTTTCTGTCCGACTGTCTTTCTTTCTTTCTTTCTT
>CM054135.1:46358482-46370982 GCA_028751875.1 Rapana venosa
TTATTTCTTCCATTTGTTTCGAAAAAAATATTTACTTTTCGTGATTTTCTCTTTCTGTTTATTTTTCTTTTCTAGTTTGCTTTTTTTATATTCTAGTTTACATTTTGTTCCGTGTTTTTTTTCATGTCATACATCATTGACTCTACAGCTAGTTGCAGGCAATGTTTATTTATGCTTTACTGTCTTGCCACATGCCAAATTGTCTATTGATGGATTACATTTAGTTGACATGATTTTGAGACGAATATGATTTAACGCATTGACTTGATTAGACGTATACAATGATATAAGTTCATTGTCCTGCATAGACGTATGATTGAATTCAGTGTTTAAATTCTTAAGACGTATTTACCAGTTTTTGTTGTTGAATTCTTTTTGTGTCCTTGTCTGGTTGGGTTTTTCTTTACTCGGCTAGGTCTCTAATGTATTACTTTTTCTAAACAAAAATGGAAAAGAAGACTAGTACGAAGTTTAAGGTAGGGGTATAAAATATCCCCCCCCCTTTCGAGGTTAGAATCAGACCACAGAGTTCTCGCTTCCTAGATAACTGCGTTACATCTTGGCCATCAGAACAGAAGAAACGAGTAGGCAGACAACATGTAGTTGTTGGGTTGGGGTTTTTTTTGAATAAATGTTAGCTTGTGGTGAGTAGTCCTATGTATGGCTTCCCAACTGTGTCAAAATACACTGTTTAGAAACTTCTTAAGTTGTGTCATTTTGTGCGCAGTTGTTTTTTTTCTCACGTGAAAATTCCGTTATTATTACGTTTGGCTCTAGAATCAGAATCAGAATCAGAATCAGAATCAAATTATTTACTGTCAAAAAAGTCACATGGACTTATTTGACACAACAAAATAAACTCGTCATAATTCAATAATACAACATATTACTCACTGGTCAGCCTGACTGACATGTTGTGCATGACCCCCCCCCCCCCCCCCCTTTCCCAACTATGTTGCATTATATTCTATTCAAATTGAGCTTTTTTTTTCAAAACAGGTATAAACATAATTAATTATTTCACCTTGATGATTATCAGCTACAATTCTTTTGCTTAATTTGCCTTTATCATTCAAACATTTTTTTACACCTGCATTTAGAGTTATCAATAAGATTTGTCTTTGTTCGGTATATTAAATGCACTCATCCAGTAAATGAAACGTGTCTTCTATGTTGTTGCAGTATTGACAAGTTCTATTCTCTCTTGGTATATTTTTGTGTCTTTATTTCTTTATCATCAAGTCATGGCAACTTGTACGACATTTACAAAGGTGTTATGAATTTGTAAGCATGACAAAAGTTATATCAATACATTTTCATAATTTTGTTCCCGACATGTACAGAATGTGAAGAATACCTACATTAGCAGTGATGATATTCTTCTTATTAATTACAGAGATAAGTTTGTCAGGTGTGGTTTTTTAACTGAAGTATCTTTACGTATTGGAGACAAAGCAGACTGATAATTAAGATTCTTGCTACAAATTTCATAATGGAGTGGAGATAGACTGCTGAAACAAAAGAATCATTTAGCACACCACGATAGCACACAGCTAGTTCAGAAAATGTAGAACAAGCTTGTTTTAACTGTCAATCTACTATCATAATATTGTTTTTTGTCCGTGAAAATATCAAATTTTACGTTGGACCCACTTCTTTTTCGACTAATTGAGTACATGTTCCCCATAACATCATTTTTAAGCACACACACATACACACACACACACACACACACACACACACACACACACACACACACACACACACACACACAAAGCTGTTGCTGCGTGATATGTGTTTTGCACATCATTACCGATTCTCATGGTGAAATACATATTCATGATTTTTGACACGAGAAGATGGCTATACTTTTAGTTGCAGCTGTCAGATTTGCGTTGCAAACAGATTCAGTTGTCGGCCACCTCCACGCAAATCGATTTGTGTGCCCGTTTTCATTATTTTTGCCCACTTTTGTTTTCACACACTCACACATACGCGCACAGACACCACGCACGCACGCACGCACACACACACACACACACACGCACACAAACCCTGCATACGTGCGCACACACACTCCCTCTCTCTCTGTGTCTCTTTCTCACATGCACACATACACACACACACACACACACAACACACACACACACACACACACACACACACACACACACACACACACACACACACACACACACACACACACACACACACCAATAAAGTGGTAAAACGAACGATTGAATGAATAAATGAATCAATCAATCAATCAACCAATCAGTTCATGATCAATTAATCGTTTAATGGATCCGAATAAATGAATAAATGAAACTACCAGTCGATCAATGCATGGCCAATCATTCGATCAATCAGTCGACTGATCAATCAAGCCTTTTCCCAAACACTGGCTGACCGATTTTACTGGTTGGTTGGCTGGCTAACTCACTCATTCACTCACACAACCGGGCGGGATAGCCTAGTGGTTAGAACATTGCGCTCGCAATCTGACGACCCGAGTTTCGAATCCCGTTCAAGGGGATTTTTTTCCTCTGGAGTTAACATCAGTGCAGACTCCACTCTCCCCAAAAGTCCTTCGGATGAGACTATACCTGTGTGCGAACGCACGCAAAACATCTTGCGCACACGTTAAATCCTGTTTTGCTTTTCGAAGGAGTAGGTCCTCGTGTGCCAGTGGGAACCGGATGATCATATTTACAAAACTGCATACACACGGGGACTGATGTAAAAATACACATGAGTGCTCATTCCATATTCCTCGATATAAAAGAATAAAAGGATTTTTTTTAAAGCCCAGCCAACCAACCAACCATTCATCCATCCATCTCTCCATCCATCCATCCATCCATCTCTCCATCCATCCATCCATCCATCTATCTCTCCATCCATCTCTCTATCCATCCATCCATTCATCTCTCCATCCATCCATCCATCCATCCATCTCTCCATCCATCCATCCATCCATCCATCCAAGGTTTATCAAAGTGTATGAGACTCTCCTCCCGATACCCATTAACGTGATGGTAAACTCTGTCCTGTCTGTCTGTCTGTCTGTCTGGTCTGTTTGACTGTCTGCCTGTCTGTCTGTCTGACTGTCTCTGTCTCTATCTGTCTGTCTGTCTCTGTCTCTGCCTCTATCTCTCTTTCTCTCTCTCTGTCTCTCTTTCTGTCTCTCTGTGTTTCCTGTCTATCTCTCTCTCTCTCTGTCTCTCTTTCTGTCTCTCTGTGTTTCTCTGTCTGTGTTGTCTCTCTCTCTGTCTCTCTTTCTGTCTCTCTGCTTTCTCTGTCTTCTCTCTCTCTCTCTCTCTTTCTCTCATTGCCTCTCTATCTCTCTGTTTTTCTCTGTCTGTCTGTCTCTTTCTCTCTCTGTCTCTCTTCTGTCTCTCTCTCTGTGTTTCTCTGTCTGTCTGTCTTCTCTCTCTCTCTCACTCTCTGTCTCCCCCTCTCCGAGCCTTTCTATTCAGCTTTACTTTTTCTACTTGCATGCAATGAATCTACCAATTAGTCCTCTCTGCCAAAGACGTGAACCTGCCTGACAGGATTACATTTCTTTCTCTCCTTCCTTCCTTCCTTCCTTCCTTCCTTCCTTCCTTCCTTCTTCCTTCCTTCCTTTTCTTTCTTTTTTTTCTTTCTTTCTTTCCTTGCCGCGTCTTTCCTTCCTTTTTATGCCCTTTCTTTCTTTCCTTCTTCCTCTTTTCTTTCTTTCTGTCTTTCCTTCTTCCTTTTTTCTTTCTTTCTTTTCTTTTTTCTTTGCTGTGTCTTCCTTCCTTCCTTCCTTCCTTTCTTCTTTCTTCTTCTTTCTTTTTTCTTTCTGTCTTTCTGTATTCTTTGCTGTTTATTTCTTTCTTCCTTTCGTTCGTCCGTTTGTTCGTTCATTTTTAGGTTTTTCTTTTAATTCTGTCTGTTTGCCTCTCTGACTTTTTTCTTCCTTCCTTCTTTCTTTTTTTTTTTTCTTCTTTCTTTCTCTCTTTGCGGTTTATTTCTTTCTTCCCTTCTTTCGTTTGTTTGTTCTTTTCTTTTTCTTGTCTTCATTCATTGAGGACCTTTTTCTATGGCTTCTGTCCTTCTGCATCTCTGACTTTTTTGAATGTTTCTTTTTCTTTGTTTCTTTCTTTCTTTCTTTCTTTCTTCATAATTTGTACTTTTATCGTACACAGAATAATGACCAAAGAAAACTAATTAGTGATATCCTCATGTTAAAGTATCGTGTTCCATCCATCTGTCTGTCTGTCTATACCTATGCCTTTCTGTCTTTCTCCCTCTCTCTAGCCGTCTGTATAGAATGAAGAGTACATTACACGTAAATCAATTAGTGATCATCTCATGTTGAGGTTTCGTGATCTATTTTTTCTGTTTGTCCGCCTGTCTATCTCTCTGTCTGTCTGTCTGTCTGTCTTTTGCTCTGTATATGTCTATCGCTGCGTAGTTCATTCCTAGAACTCTTTCTTAATATCCACGGTGTAGTGTATAGTACATTTATTCACTTACAGTTTTCAGATTATTCGAACTGAGCTTGAGCGGTTGTTAGTTGTGTCACTTAAAGACGTTGGGCAGACACGCAGTTTTACCTTTTCTTCAGTTTTTTTGCCCAAATTATCATTGATTCTGTATAGATTTAGCTGGGGGGGGGGGGGGGGGGGGGGGGGGGGGGGGGGGATGGGGTTGGTTCAAACCCGGGCCGTCAGGTCGCCAGCTCAACTCTCTAGCCACTATGTCTGTCCACCCCCTCCCACTCCCTACTATGTCGCCCCCCCCCCCCCCCCGCTCCCCCGCTCCCCACCTTGTCCAGCTAAACCCATTCTTCAACGTCAACAAAGGCCTTAACAAAATCTTCTCAATCCAAAATCCAAATCAATCGCTCCTTCCTTATCCTCAACTTCCAGTCTCCCCCCCTTCCCATCCTCTCCCTCCCTACCCTCTCCCTTCCGCCCCTCCCTCCTCCTCCTTCTCCTCCTTCACTCCCTCGCTCCCCCTCCCCTCTTCATCGTCTCTCTTGTAATGTAATGAATCTGTCCACCAGTTCTTCCATTTCAGGTGGTCTGCTCTAACTCCAACGTGAGTGGGTGGGTGGGTGTTATTTTCGTGCTTGATTCGCGTGTGAAGGGCGAATGGCTGTTTCCTCAATTTCATTTATCTCTGTCTGTCTGTCTGTCTGTTTCTCTGTATCTGTCTGTCTGTCTGTCTGTCTGTCTCTTGTTTCTTTTCTGTACATTCTTGAATCATGCGAACGTGGACATGAGATTATATACTGTAAGCTTTTGCCAGAGGTTTTTATTCTTCCTTTTTTCCCTGTGTATTCCTCATAACCCCCCCCCCCCCCGACGCCCCCGGAAAATACAATCCCCCCACCCACCCACCCCCCTAAAAAAAACCTACCAAATTGGTGGCATTCGCAAAATCTCATCAGTTTGTGTGAACTTCGGAGCTCTAGCCGAGGAATGGAGTAAAAAATAAAATGATGAAGACATTTAAACGCTAACCATAATACGAGATATTGTTTCCACCCTTTACTCTGAAAATTACTGTAGCAGCTGCAAAGACAGGACACTCTCGGAACCAAAGTCTGTCTTGCCACTCATGAAACCGACTTGACAGAAAACGTCACTAGTCAAACGATGGGTCTAATGTTCAAAAACACCACACACAAAAAAAACCCGAAACAAAAACCGGCCTCAATGACAAGACAGACTGAGCACCGCACTAGACATTACTTAGTTAGCCTAGTTTAAAATTTAAAAAAAAGCCCACGCAGAAGTGACCAACGCAAACACGCAGTGGTCAGAGGAGGAGGAGGAAAGAGGATACCCCAGTAAGTGGGTGGACAGACACAGAGATCTTGAGTCTTTCTGACCACCTGCTTCCAAATGAGGCTAAGTGAAGTATCGGGTATTCTTGGAACTACATCAAGTAGTGATTCATGACCCTCTGTGTCTGTGTCTTTTGTTTGTGTCTGTCTCTGTTGCACGCTCTCTGTCTCTGTGTATCTGTCTGTCTGACCATCAGCTTGCTAATGAGGCTAGTTGAGGGTATCAGGTATTCATGGAACTACATACATCAAGTAGTGAATCATGACCCTCTGTGTTTCTTTCTTTGTCTGTGTCTGTCTCCGTTGCATGCTTTATGTCTTTGTCTGTCTGTCTGTCTGTTTGTCTGTCTGTCTGTGTGACCATCCGCTTGCTAATGAGGCTAGGTGAGGGTATCAGGTATTCATGGAACTACATACATCAAGTAGTGAATCATGACCCTCTGTGTTTCTTTCTTTGTCTGTGTCTGTCTCTGTTGCATGCTTTATGTCTTTGTCTCTCTGTCTGTCTGTCTGACTCTGTCTGGCTGACCATCAGCTTGCTAATGAGGCTAGGTGAGGGTATCAGGTATTCATGGAACTACATACATCAAGTTGTGAATCACGACCCTCTGTGTTTCTTTCTTTGTCTGTGTCTGTCTCCGTTGCAGGCTTTATGTCTTTGTATGTCTGTCTGTCTGTTTGTCTGTCTGTCTGTTCATCTGACCATCCGCTTGCTAATGAGGCTAGGTGAGGGTATCAGGTATTCAAGGAACTAAATACATCAAGTAGTGAATCACGACCCTCCGTGTTTCTTTCTTTGTCTGTGTCTGTCTCTGTTGCATGCTTTCTGTCTTTGTCTGTCTGTCTGTCTGTCTGTCTGTCTGTCTGTCTGTCTGTCTGTTCATCTGACCATCTAATTGCTGATGAGGCTAGTTGGTGAGGGGCATCAGGTATTCTTGAAACTACGTCAAGTAGTGATTCATGACCCTCTGTGTCTGTGTTTTTGTCTGTGTCTGTCTTTGTTGCATGCTCTCTGTATTTGTGTGTGTGTGTGTGTGTGTGTCTGTCTGTCTGTGTGTCTGACCATCCACTTACTAATGAGGCTAGGTGAGGGTATCAGGTATTCATGGAACTACATACATCAAGTAGTGAATCATGACCCTCTGTGTTTCTTTCTTTGTCTGTGTCTGTCTCCGTTGCATGCTTTATGTCTTTGTCTCTCTGTCTGTCTGTCTGTCTGTCTGTCTGTCTGTCTGGCTGACCATCAGCTTGCTAATGAGGCTAGCTGGTGAGGGGCATCAGGTATTCTTGAAATACGTCAAGTAGTGATTCATAAACCCTCTGTGTCTGTGTCTTTTGTTTGTGTCTGTATCTGTTGCATGCTCTCTGTCTTTGTCTGTCTGTCTGTCTGTCTATCTGTCTGTCTGTCTGTCTGGCTGACCATCAGCTTGCTAATGAGGCTAGGTGAGGGTATCAGGTATTCATGGAACCACATACATCAAGTAGTGAATCACGACCCTCTGTGTTTCTTTCTTTGTCTGTGTCTGTCTCTGTTGCATGCTTTCTGTCTTTGTCTGTCTGTCTGTCTGTCTGTCTGTTCATCTGACCATCTAATTGCTGATGAGGCTAGTGGTGAGGGGCATCAGGTATTCTTGAAACTACGTCAAGTAGTGATTCATGACCTCTGTGTCTGTGTTTTTGTCTGTGTCTGTCTTTGTTGCATGCTCTCTGTATTTGTGTGTGTGTGTGTGTGTGTGTCTGTCTGTCTGTCTGTCTGTCGGGACATCCACTTACTAATGAGGCTAGGTGAGGGTATCAGGTATTCTTGGAACTATGCGCATTAAGTAGTGATTCATGACCCTCTGTGTCTCTGTCTTTGTTTGTCTCTATCTGTCTAGTCTCTGTTGCAAGGTCTCCATCTTTGTCTGACTGTCTGTCTGTCTGTCTGATCATCTGCTTGCTGATGAGGCTAGTTTGTGTGGAGAATCAGGTAGTCTACGTCAAGTAGTGATTCATGACCCTCTGAGTCTGCCTTTGTTTCTGTCTGTTTCTGTTGCATGCTCTATGACTACCTGTCTGTCTGTCAGCCTGTCTGTCTGCCTGTCTGTCTGTCAGTCTGTCTGTCTGCCTGTCTCTTTCTCTTTGTTACTTACTTATTTCCCCCCTTTCTTTTATCATTATCATAGTTTTATTGTTTCTTTTATATGTTTCGATCTCTGTGTGTGAGTACTTTTTTGGGGGTTATATTGTTATTGTTTTTCTGTTCTTGTTTCTTTTTGTTTGTTATTGTTGTTTTTGTCTCCTGTTTGGTTGTTTTTTGTTGTTTTTTGTTCTGTTTTGTTTATTATGTTGTTGTTATTGTTTTAAAGTAGACTTTTTCCCCCTATAATGATGTTATTCCAGAATGGGTGGGGGCAGGGTGTAAAAAAAAAGCGCATGAATGTTTATTCATTATCCTCGAAATAAAATAAAAACTGACTTGACTTGTCCTGACCCTCTTTCTTGATGGAGAGTGTCACCAGTCAAAAGGGGTGTCTAATGTTCAAAACAAAAACAATACCCCTAAACAAACAAAACCCAGCCATTGACAAGACAGATTGAGCACTGCACGGGGTCGTTAGTTTTGTTCCTTGGTCACTTAGTTAGTTAGCCTAGTTAAAAGCCCACGCAGAAGTGACCAAAGCACAGAGGGTCAGAGGAGGAGGAGGAGGAAAGAGGATACGCAGTAAGTGGGTGGACAGACACAGAGATCTTGAGCCTTTCTGAGCATCCCCTCCCTAATGAGGCTAGGTGAGGGTATCAGTTATTCTTGGATCTACATACATCAAGTTGTGAATCACCACCCTCTGTGTTTCTTTCTTTGTCTGTGTCTGTCTCCGTTGCAGGCTTTCTGTCTTTGTCTGTCTGTCTGTCTGTTTGTCTGTCTGTGTGTCTGACCATCAGCTTGCTAATGAGGCTAGGTGAGGGTATCAGGTATTCATGGAACTACATACATCAAGTAGTGAATCACGACCCTCTGTGTTTCTTTCTTTGTCTGTGTCTGTCTCCGTTGCATGCTTTATGTCTTTGTCTCTCTGTCTGTCTGTCTGTGTGTCTGACCATCCACTTACTAATGAGGCTAGGTGAGGGTATCAGGTATTCATGGAACTACATACATCAAGTAGTGAATCATGACCCTCTGTGTTTCTTTCTTTGTCTGTGTCTGTCTCCGTTGCATGCTTTATGTCTTTGTCTCTCTGTCTGTCTGTCTGTCTGTCTGTCTGGCTGACCATCAGCTTGCTAATGAGGCTAGCTGGTGAGGGGCATCAGGTATTCTTGAAACTACGTCAAGTAGTGATTCATGACCCTCTGTGTCTGTGTCTTTTGTTTGTGTCTGTATCTGTTGCATGCTCTCTGTCTTTGTCTGTCTGTCTGTCTGTCTATCTGTCTGTCTGTCTGTCTGGCTGACCATCAGCTTGCTAATGAGGCTAGGTGAGGGTATCAGGTATTCATGGAACCACATACATCAAGTAGTGAATCACGACCCTCTGTGTTTCTTTCTTTGTCTGTGTCTGTCTCTGTTGCATGCTTTCTGTCTTTGTCTGTCTGTCTGTCTGTCTGTCTGTCTGTTCATCTGACCATCTAATTGCTGATGAGGCTAGTTGGTGAGGGGCATCAGGTATTCTTGAAACTACGTCAAGTAGTGATTCATGACCCTCTGTGTCTGTGTTTTTGTCTGTGTCTGTCTTTGTTGCATGCTCTCTGTATTTGTGTGTGTGTGTGTGTGTGTGTCTGTCTGTCTGTCTGTCTGTCTGACCATCCACTTACTAATGAGGCTAGGTGAGGGTATCAGGTATTCTTGGAACTATGCGCATTAAGTAGTGATTCATGACCCTCTGTGTCTCTGTCTTTGTTTGTCTCTATCTGTCTAGTCTTTGTTGCAAGGTCTCCATCTTTGTCTGACTGTCTGTCTGTCTGTCTGATCATCTGCTTGCTGATGAGGCTAGTTTGTGTGGAGAATCAGGTAGTCTACGTCAAGTAGTGATTCATGACCCTCTGAGTCTGCCTTTGTTTCTGTCTGTTTCTGTTGCATGCTCTATGACTACCTGTCTGTCTGTCAGCCTGTCTGTCTGCCTGTCTGTCTGTCAGTCTGTCTGTCTGCCTGTCTCTTTCTCTCTTGTTACTTACTTATTTGCCCCCTTTCTTTTATCATTATCATAGTTTTATTGTTTCTTTTATATGTTTCGATCTCTGTGTGTGAGTACTTTTGGGGTTATATTGTTATTGTTTTTCTGTTCTTGTTTCTTTTTGTTTGTTATTGTTGTTTTTGTCTCCTGTTTGGTTGTTTTTTGTTGTTTTTTGTTCTGTTTTGTTTATTATTGTTGTTGTTATTGTTTTAAAGTAGACTTTTTCCCCCCTATAATGATGTTATTCCAGAATGGGTGGGGGCAGGGTGTAAAAAAAAAGCGCATGAATGTTTATTCATTATCCTCGAAATAAAATAAAAAACTGACTTGACTTGTCCTGACCCTCTTTCTTGATGGAGAGTGTCACCAGTCAAAAGGGGTGTCTAATGTTCAAAAACAAAAACAATACCCCTAAACAAACAAAACCCAGCCATTGACAAGACAGATTGAGCACTGCACGGGGTCGTTAGTTCGTTCCTTGGTCACTTAGTTAGTTAGCCTAGTTAAAAGCCCACGCAGAAGTGACCAAAGCACAGAGGGGTCAGAGGAGGAGGAGGAGGAAAGAGGATACGCCAGTAAGTGGGTGGACAGACACAGAGATCTTGAGCCTTTCTGAGCATCCGCTCCCTAATGAGGCTAGGTGAGGGTATCAGTTATTCTTGGATCTACATACATCAAGTTGTGAATCACCACCCTCTGTGTTTCTTTCTTTGTCTGTGTCTGTCTCCGTTGCAGGCTTTCTGTCTTTGTCTGTCTGTCTGTCTGTTTGTCTGTCTGTGTGTCTGACCATCAGCTTGCTAATGAGGCTAGGTGAGGGTATCAGGTATTCATGGAACTACATACATCAAGTAGTGAATCACGACCCTCTGTGTTTCTTTCTTTGTCTGTGTCTGTCTCCGTTGCAGGCTTTCTGTCTTTGTCTGTCTGTCTGTCTGTCTGTTTGTCTGTCTGTGTGTCTGACCATCAGCTTGCTAATGAGGCTAGGTGAGGGTATCAGGTATTCATGGAACTACATACATCAAGTAGTGAATCACGACCCTCCCTGTTTCTTTCCTTGTCTGTGTCTGTCTCCGTTGCATGCTTTATGTCTTTGTCTCTCTGTCTGTCTGTCTGTCTGTCTGTCTGTCTGTCTGTCTGGCTGACCATCAGCTTGCTAATGAGGCTAGCTGGTGAGGGGCATCAGGTATTCTTGAAACTACGTCAAGTAGTGATTCATGACCCTCTGTGTCTGTGTCTTTTGTTTGTGTCTGTATCTGTTGCATGCTTTCTGTCTTTGTCTCTCTGTCTGTCTGTCTGTCTGTCTGTCTGTCTGTCTGTCTGTCTGTTCATCTGACCATCTAATTGCTGATGAGGCTAGTTGGTGAGGGGCATCAGGTATTCTTGAAACTACGTCAAGTAGTGATTCATGACCCTCTGTGTCTGTGTTTTTGTCTGTGTCTGTCTTTGTTGCATGCTCTCTGTATTTGTGTGTGTGTGTGTGTCTGTCTGTCTGTCTGTCTGTCTGACCATCCACTTACTAATGAGGCTAGGTGAGGGTATCAGGTATTCTTGGAACTATGCGCATGAAGTAGTGATTCATGACCCTCTGTGTCTCTGTCTTTGTTTGTCTCTATCTGTCTAGTCTCTGTTGCAAGGTCTCCATCTTTGTCTGACTGTCTGTCTGTCTGTCTGATCATCTGCTTGCTGATGAGGCTAGTTTGTGTGGAGAATCAGGTAGTCTACGTCAAGTAGTGATTCATGACCCTCTGAGTCTGCCTTTGTTTCTGTCTGTTTCTGTTGCATGCTCTATGACTACCTGTCTGTCTGTCAGCCTGTCTGTCTGCCTGTCTGTCTGTCAGTCTGTCTGTCTGCCTGTCTCTTTCCTCTTGTTACTTACTTATTTGCCCCCTTTCTTTTATCATTATCATAGTTTTATTGTTTCTTTTATATGTTTCGATCTCTGTGTGTGAGTACTTTTTGGGGTTATATTGTTATTGTTTTTCTGTTCTTGTTTCTTTTTGTTTGTTATTGTTGTTTTTGTCTCCTGTTTGGTTGTTTTTTGTTGTTTTTTGTTCTGTTTTGTTTATTATTGTTGTTGTTATTGTTTTAAAGTAGACTTTTTCCCCCCTATAATGATGTTATTCCAAAATGGGTGGGGGCAGGGTGTAAAAAAAAAGCGCATGAATGTTTATTCATTATCCTCGAAATAAAATAAAAAACTGACTTGACTTGTCTTGACCCTCTTTCTTGATGGAGAGTGTCACCAGTCAAAAGGGGTGTCTAATGTTCAAAAACAAAAACAATACCCCTAAACAAACAAAACCCAGCCAATGACAAGACAGATTGAGCACTGCACGGGGTCGTTACTTCGTTCCTTGGTCACTTAGTTAGTTAGCCTAGTTAAAAGCCCACGCAGAAGTGACCAAAGCACAGAGGGGTCAGAGGAGGAGGAGGAGGAAAGAGGATACGCCAGTAAGTGGGTGGACAGACACAGAGATCTTGAGCCTTTCTGAGCATCTGCTCCCTAATGAGGCTAGGTGAGGGTATCAGTTATT
>CM054135.1:46375982-46393482 GCA_028751875.1 Rapana venosa
CCCCGACCCCCCACACCCCACCCCACACTCCCAACCTTTCCCTCCATCGTTTTTCTCTATGCTCTCTGACCCCCATCCCCCCCCAACCCACCCCGACCCCCACCCTCACTCCCTTGACCTCCACATATCTATCCACCACATCATTATACTGGGGGAAAAAACAACATATAACAAAAAATGGGACACAGATATATTCGTCTCCTCACAAGCTGAAGGTACTGTCCAAAATCAAAGCCAGACATCTGTGAATTCTCACAAAATGGACAGAGAGAGGGGGTAGGGGGGAGGGAGAGTGTCAGGGGCGGTTTGATCTGCTGACCTGAGTTCGAATCTCGATCAAGAGGATTTTTCCTCTAGGAGTTAAAATCAGTGCCGCTTCCATCCCCCCCAAGAAGTTCTTCGGATGAGACTATAAACCGAGGTACCGTGTGTGCGAACGCACGCAGAAGATCTTGCGCACACGTTAAAACCCGTTCCGCTTTTCGGAAGAGTAGGCCATTGTGTGCTGGTGGGAACGGATGACAAAATGGATAAAACTGTATACACACGTGGACTGGATGTAAAAAAAAAAGAGCACATGGGTGCTTATTCCACTATCCTCGAAATAAAAGAATTGCGTTTCTCAATAAAGAAGGTGTTTCTCAATGCCCTTTGCCCACCCCCACCCTCCCTAGCCTCCACACACCTACCTATCCCCCACATCGTTATACTGGAGAAATAAAACATATCACAAAAATGGGACACAGATATATTCGTCTCCTCACAAACTGAAAGTATTGTCCAAAAACTCAGTCAAGACATCTGTGAATTCTCACAAAATGGACAGTAAAGAGATCGGGTGAAAAAGTGTCAGTGAGGGATTGAATTACTTATAAATAGGGTTATTCCCTTTCTCCTACTTTTTAAAAATTAATTCTAAATTTATCGCATGATGGTCAATGATGATGAGGATGACGTAATGATGCCAATTAATTTTTTAACAATCCTCTTATGTGGGAGTAGACGGGATAGCTCAGTGGTCAGAACACTCGCTTTGCCCAGCTACGGTTAAGCAGCATCGAGCGCGGTTACCACTTGGATGGGTGTCTGTTGGCGCGCCACGGCTTCAGAACAGTCCCCCAGTTCACCCAGCTGTAAATGAGTACCTGCCTGTTTAGGGTCAGGGAAGGTAAAGCATCGAGGGAGAGAAGATGGGCGCCGCCCTCAATATGCTGGCTCCTGGAGAAGTTGAGGTCTCTGATGCCTCACTCCCCTACGACCACATAGGTTATGGGACACCTTCACTTACCGTTTCATTTTACATCTTATGTAGAAACGAGGCGGTGAAGAAGTGACGGAGGGGTAGGGGTAAGGTAGGGGTGAGTGGAGGTGGTGGCATGTAAGCAAGTAGCCTAGTGGATTAAAACGTCGAAGTCGTGGTCTGATTGATGGTGGTGAATTAGGGCACGAGTTCAGATCTCCGGCTCCGCAACAATGTCCGTTAGGTGGTGGTGGTGGTGGTGGTGGTGGTGGTGGTGGTGGTGGTGGTGGTGGTGGTGGTGGTGGTGGTGGTGGTGGTGGTGGTGGTGGTGGTGGTGATGGTGGTGGTGGTGGTGGTGTGGTGGTGGTGGTGGTGGTGGTGGTGGTGGTGGTGGTGGTGGTGTGAAGGGGGGAGGTTCTCCAGGAATTACTGTTGATACTGACTCCACTCCCTGGTAAGTCCGTTGACTACAAATTGAGGCCTTGTGTGTGTGCGCGTGCGTGTTTATGTGTGTTTGGGTGTAAATGTGCCTGACAAAATCCAAGTCCCTAAAAAAGGAACCGTAGTTCTAAAGGTTTATTTCATAGAACACGATGTGTGCTTTCAAGCCAGGTGTTTGAGGAAACTAGCCAAAAAACAAAAAACAAAACAAAGGAAGACACTAAACAGATTAATCGTAACATAAAACCAAAAAATCTAATGCAAATGAGTCATACAAGGACTGGAACCAAAACAACAACAACAACAACAGCAAAAACAACAACTGCTACTACTACTATTACTACTACTACTGCTGCTGCTGTTGCTGCTGCTCCTGATGCTGCTGATGCTACTACTACTGCTGCTGCTGCTGCTGCTGCTGCTACTACTACTACTACTACTACTACTGCTACTTCTACTACTACTACCACTACTACTGCTACTACTACTACTACTAATGCTGCTGCTGCTGCTCCTGCTGCTACTTCTACTACTACGATTACTACTACTACTACTACTACTACTACTACTACTACTACTACCACTACTACTACTACTACTACTACTACTACTACTACTACTACTACTACTACTACTACTACTACTACAAAGAAACAAACAATCAAACTAACGAACTAAACTGGACATTTTTCCATTCAAGCCAAGACGGTCAGTGGTCAAGAGGTAATGCACCCGTCAACCAAAAAAAATCAAGAAATTGCAGGTTGAATCCCCGTTTGAATTGAGTAGTGATTTGGATGCTATTTTTTTCCCGGATGAGAAAAAAATCACGGTCCCGTGTGCATGCACCTAACACTTTTATCACATGTAAAATACTCCAAGGCAGCAAGAGGATACTTTTGCAAAATTCTGCAAAACAAAGCCATCATCAAAGGGAAAAAGAGACCATAGGCAGACGGGACAACTGCTAAAAAAAGTGATGCTCTTGTGGCGATTCACTCTTTCAAAGAAAAGCAGCCCGAAGTTCACTGAGAGGAATCTGCGTGACTTAAATGCAATGCAACAATAGCAAAAAGGCTTACACAATAATACGATGCAACACACTACAATACCAATACCATCATTTTTATCTCATCTCAATAATAAACAGAGAAATTTTTGTAGGCTACAATACAATGCAGTACAATTATACTGTTTCATCAAACTGATATTTAATACAAACAACACACATCGAAATAATCACACAAAGTGAGAAAACATTACCAGAAACCGAAGAAAACAACAACAACAACAACAGCAACAACAGCAGCAGCAGCAGCAACAACAACAAAAATTCACACACACAAACACACAAACACATACACACCACAAACCAAATCGGACAACTTCCTAGCTTAATTAGTTTTCAACGCTTTTCCGGAATCCGTCTATGGCAAGAAGAGTAAATCAAACAAATGCACAAATAAACAAGTAAAGAAACACACACACACACACACACACACACACACACACACACACACATATATATATATATATATATAAAATATATATATATATATATATATATATATATATATATATATAATATAAACAAACAAAATCTGACAGTTTTCGGAGTTAATTTGGCTTCCAACACAAACACGTTATCCTCCCATACAAGGAAACAAAAACGGCACGTATATCACTAAGAATTAAAACGTTGGTCTCATTTTTGCGAGCTAGAACTAGTTCTTCACTGCAGAATTGACAATAAATCTCTCTGTGTCAGTGGCTATGCCTGTCTCTCTATCTGTCTGTCTGTTTGTCTCTAATTCTATCTCTGACTCTGTCTGTCTGTCTCTGTCTGTTTCTGTCTGTCTGTCTCTCTCTGAATTTGTCTTTCTCTGTCTCTCGATCTATCTGTTTCTGTCTCTCTATCTGCCTGTATCTGTCTGTCTGTCTTTCTCTGTCTCTGCCTCTGTCTCAGCCTCTGTCTCTGTCTGTCTCTCTCTTATTTTTTTCTATATATTGCATGGTGGCTTAAGGACGATGTGCAACTAAACCATTTCAGAGTTTCAGAGTTCTTTCTCTCTCTCGATCTTGTTCTCGCTCTCTTTCTCTTTCTGTCTCTCTCTCTTCTCCTCTCTCTCCTCTCTCTCTCTCTCTCTCTCTCTCCTCTCTCTCTCTCTCTCTCTCTCTCTCTCTCTCTCTCTCTCTCTCTCTCTCTCTCTCCCTTTCCATATCCCTACCCACAGGGGACGGGATAGCCTGGCCTAGTGGTCAGAACATTGGGCTCGCAATCTGACGACCCGGGTTCGATTCCCGTTCAAGGGGGATATTTTCCCCTGGAGTTAACATAAGTGCAGATTCCACTCTTCCCAAAAGTCCTTTGGATGAGACTATAAACCGAGGTCCCGTGTGCGAACGCACGCAGAATATCTTGTGCATACGTTAAACCCTGTTCCGCTTTTCGTAAGAGTAGGCCATTGTGTGCCGGTGGGAACAGATGACAGAATTTACAAAACCTCATACATACGGGGACTGGGTGTAAAAAAGCACATAAGTGCTTATTCTCGATATAAAAGAATAAAATTAAAGAATTGAATGAACATTAAAAATTAGCAAATTGGCTGACTTTTGTCACACTTATTTAGATGCGTATTAATATCTCGGATATCTAGTAACATTAGTTTTGTTCAGTCTGACAGATCAGGCTGATGGGAAATCCTGTAATTAAATGTGAAACTAAATTAGCTGAGAGAGAGAGAGAGATTCAGAGAGGGAGAGAGAGAGAGAGAGAGAGAGAGAGAGAGAGAGAGAGAGAGAGAGAGAGAGAGAGAGGAGAGCCAACAAGAAAAATAAATGAACAGGAAGCATAAATAGGAAAATAATTAAAACAGAGACGGATGGATGGACAGATAGACAGAAAACACACACACACACGGACAGAAAGAACACACACACACACGCACACATGCATACACTACACACTACACTACACACTACACTACACACACTACACACACTACACACTACACACACACACCAGCTCACAACCTAAACGGTTTATCCACACACATCCTTATCAACGAGGCCTTCAACCTTTTCTGCAGAATCAATCATAAATCTGCCTTAACCCTGCTTACAACAAAAACACTTCCCCCCTGCACCCTCCTCCCCTGCACTCACCCCCCCCCCCTACCCCTTGAAAAACAGAAAACAGAAAAACTTAAAAGGGCAATTGCAAAACAACACAGCATGAGACAAAGTGTCAAACAAAAACGCGAAAAATCAGCTATTATGTCGGGTTTTGCTCTTATATTCCGGGTGGCTTAACATGTCAAGGAATCTTTTTAATGACCGTAATATAAACAGCAGATAGAAAGAAGAAGAAGAAGAAGAAGAAGAAGAAGAAGAAGAAGAAGAAGAAGAACAACAACAACAACAACAACAACAAAAGAAGTACAAGGAGAAGAAGAGAGAGTGAGAGAGAGAGAGAGAAAAAGGAGAGAGAGAGAGAGAGAGAGACAGACAGACAGACAGACAGACAGACAGACAGGCAGATAGACAGACAGAAAAAGGACAGAGAGACAGAGACAGACAGACAGACAGAGAGAGATAGAGAGACAGACAAAGAGAGAGAGACAGACAGACAGATAGACAGACAGAAGACCTGAAACAAATAATGATAATAACAACAACAACAATAATAATAATAATAATAATAATAATAATAATAATAATAATAATTCATGGAATTTCTATAGCGCCATATCTTGAAAAAAAAAACCCCCTCCCCCCTCCACACACATACACACACTACACCCCCCCACCCTACCCCCTTTCGCCCTCACCCCCCCCCCCCCCCATACACACACGCACACACGCATACACACACACTACGCACGCACACACACACACACACACACACACACACACACACACACAACCGAAGATGATTCCAAGGCTTACTAGGTAAGCGGAGGCGACCTGATCATTATCATCCAACCCACCCGTACCCCTTTCTTGACATTCCTCCTACTTTTTTGACAGCTAATCCCAATTTCCTACCGTTGTTAAACAGATCAGCATGTACTGGTAACTTTATAATTCATGTCTTCTACCAGGTCACACTGGAAAAATAAAATTGTTAAAAATTCCAGGGTATGGTAGACTCGTGGGTGGCAACTGTCTCTTCTTCAGAAGGATATATAACTTGTCGGTAGTCAGGAGACTAGCAAACAGAATTAAAAGGCACAATCTTCTCTCGTCTGTCTTCTCCGCACTCCAGCCTTCTGATTTTATTTTATTTTCAGACAGTTTCTTCACACACACAAGAAGTTTGAGAAGATTCTCTACCTCTGTCACCCACACATACATAGTCTCCATCTGCTGATTTCAAAGAGGTTTTTTTGTGTGTTTTTTTTTAAAATCCTCTTCCTAAAGAAGTGTTGGTATAGTTTAGTGTTCATATTTAATGCGTGACGTTCTGTTATATGATGTTGTGTTGTTCTATACTATAATAAATTATATTCTATTCTAGGGTGTTATGTTGCGTCGTGTTGTGTCATTAATTTTTTGAGTGTTATGTGATAGATAGACAGACAGACAGACAAATAGATAGACAGACAGGCAGACAGACAGACAGATAGATAGAATTAATAGATAGATAGACATAAGCATGACATCATCATCATCATTGTCGTCGTCATCGTCTTTACCATTATATTCGTCATCGTCGTCATCAGCATCATCATCATCATCATCATCATCATCGTCATTATCATCTTCACCATCTTCTTCTTCTTCACAATTCTTCTTCTTCTTCTTCACAATTCTTTTTCTTCTTCTCCACAATTCTTCTTCTTCACAATTCTTCTTCTTTGCAATTCTTCTTCTGAATCGCACCCATGTTAATGATGGGGATTATATTGACAGCCATGACTGGTGATATTGATGGATGTTTAAAAACCGTAGATGTCCAATAACAAAGGCACAACAACTCTTTTACAAACTGAATGATTGTAAATGGCCCGAAAACCCAAAGACTATAACGTTGTGGTTTTTTTTCCTATTCTCAGCAATCATTATGCGTCTTGGAATTGTAGAATTCCTAAGTGGCAAATTCAGCTTGAATATTGATAAGCCCGTTTTTCTGTAACCGTTCACTGGGCTAGTGTTCGGTTGAACATCAACAGACTATTGCTTATACATTATGCATTCTAGATTATACACTCATCATACATTGTTGAACGTTATTTATATCCGCCAACGGAGAATTTTTTCTTTGTAGTTCATTTATTTATTTTATTCATTTTATATCGAGGATAATGGAATAAGCATTTATGCGCTTTTTTACATTCAGTCCCTATGTGTATGCGGTTTTGTAAATTCTGTCATCCGTTCCCACAGGCACACAATGACCTACTCTTACGAAAAGTGGAACAGGATTTAACGTGTGCGGCAAGATGTTCTGCGTGCGTTCGCACACGGGGCCTCGGTTTATAGTCTCATCTGAAAGACTTATGGGGAGAGAGGAGTCTGCACTGATGTTAACTCCAGGGGAAAATATCCCCTTGAACGGGAATCGAACCCGGGTCCTCAGATTGCCAGCGCAATGTTCTAACCACTAGGCTATCCCGTAGTTGTTATGTGTTGTGCGTCTCTGGATGTATAAGTCGCTGTGTCATTCGGAAGTGGGTTTCTTTTTGTTATTTCTAAATAAAATATTACGAAGATAAAGAGGTTTCTTTGCATTCTTTATGTGTTTTGTGTGTCTGTCTGTCTTTTTGTCTGTCTGTCTGTCTGCCGGTATTTTTGTGTCTATTCTTATTGTTTTTCTTCTCTGTTTTCATAAGATTTTAGTGAAGGATTTACAGGTTTCAGAACATATGTCAGACAATTTTTTACGTGCGTGTATGTGTGTATGCATATGTGTATGTATGCGCGTGTGTGTGTGTGATTGTGTGTGTGCGTGCAATATAAAAATCACTACACATTTGCAGTCTACAACTACTCCCCTTTTCCAATGAGGCTATGGATGAACTTTTCAACCTGACATGTCATGTTTCTTTATCTGGCTATTTATCTACTTGTCTGTCTACTTATCTCTATGTCTGTCTGTCTGTTTGTCTGTCTGTCTTTCTGTCTCTGTCTCCCTGTCTCTCTCATCCCCCACCTCTCTCTCCCTTCCTCCCTCCTTCCCTCCCTCTCTCTCTTCCCCCCCCCCCTCTCCCTCTCTCTCCCCCCCTCTCTCTCCCTGTTTGCAAGTTGCTGGCTTTCCCAGATAGCGGTAACGTACAAAAGGGTGACCAAGAAAGAGAACACTACTCCCGTTATCAACTTGTTGCCGGGCTTGTCCACTGTAGCCCCCCACGCAGAGTATGTGATCTGCTCTGTCATTCCCAGTGTACACGCCGCTTTATCACAGGCTTGGCTGGGCAGTGCATTCCCCAGGGGTTTGCTAATGCGTTCTGATGTATGACCCCATATCACCGCCCCTACAACCACGACGACCATGACCACCACCCACTACCGCCACCGCCACCACCGCCACCATGATCATTACCACCAACCACTACAACTACTACCTCCGCCGTCACTACAACTATCATCCACACTACTACAGCGATCACCACAGCCACAACCATCACAACTTACCTCCTTTCCTCCCACCGCCACCACCACCACCACCACCACCACAACTGTTACTACTACTACTACTACCAACCCCTTGTCCCCAATCCCACCTCCACCTACCACCACCACTACCACAACCAGCAACCCTTCACCTTCAACCCCCCCCACTACCCCCAACACCTGATCCCCTCTCCCCTTCCAGGCACTAATTTTAACCTCACTCTCTCAACTTTTTGTCGCATCCCCTCCCACCTCTTCTGTCCAGTCCGCAGGTCATTCATTCTGCTTTCTTCTTTTCATGTTTTCTTCTCTTTTTAAAAATCTTCTTTCTTTTATTTCCTTCTATGAGTGGGAATGGAGGAATGGAGGGAACTGGTTGTTGAGTCTTTGAGGGTGCCCCCACGGTCGTCAGACTACGGGACAGATAGATAGATAGATGAGTGGGAAAAATCACTTTTATCTCCATCTCCATAAAGTCGTAGATTCGAATCTACACAGCGGCTTTTTTTGGGGTGTGATTTCTTCTTCATCGAACGCTCAGACAGCAACTATTGTTGTCTACAATACAAGCGAACATGCGTCACGCTGCCTTCCTTTAAGTGCCTGACAAGTCAGGCCCAGCGCCTCGGACTTCGGCTTAAGAGATAATTGTTATCTTTAAGTCTTTCTGGGGGGGAAAATGCAGGAGAATGGACCAAGAAGGCAGAAAATAGACAAAAAGGAGGTGACAGGCAAACAAGTAACAAAGCAGAAACGAAGAGAGTGGTAGAAAAGAGGGACATTTCTAGCCCCCATGCGGGATTTTGGGTGATTTTAATTTGGGGATTTCTGTTTTTATAATCTCAGCCAACTTAAAGTCCCCACCTGCTAGTGTGTTAATTCTCTCGTAATCCCATATGACAGACAACAACGGTTGCTGTCTGAACACTCGCCGAAGAAAAAGTTGAAGAATTATCTTTGAGTACGGTATAATAATGATAATAATAATAATAATAATAATAATAATAATAATAATTATATGGAATTTATATTGCGCTGAATCTTGTAAAAAAACAAAACAAATCGAAGCGCTTATATGCATGCTAAAAGATAATCATAATATACACGTTCGAGATCCCATAATTCATATCATAATCGTTCGGCGGGTTCAAGAAACTCTTAACATACCTAGCATGCACCCAGTACCTGCATGGGCTCTGCCAGGTTCAACTCGTCCAAAGAGAGACACAGTGTGAGAAATTCGGTGCAGTAACACCAACGTTTTCTCTGGGAGTTGAAGGGAGAAAGAAGGAACGTTTCTGCCTGTCAGCTGTCTCCTCTTTCTTCTTGTGTGGCTTCGTCCTCTCGTTTCGTTTTCGCCTGAAAGACAGTGGCCTGTTGAGACTATTAAAAGTGTGTGCGTAGGTTGTTGTTGTTGTTTTTTTATGTTGGTTGTTCCGTCAAGTGTGTGTGTTGTGTGGTGTGTGTGTGCGTGTGCGTTGTGTGTGTGTGTGTGTGTGTGTGTGTGCGTGTGTGTGTGTGGGGGGGGGAGGATGGTGATTGGGTGGGTGAGTGTGTTTATGTGTGTGTGTGTGGGGTGTGTGAGGGGGGTGCATGTGTATGTGGGGGGGGGGGGGTGTATGTGTGTGTGGGGGGATGGTGATTGGGTGGGTGAGTGTGAGTGTGTTGTGTTGTGTGTGTGTGGGGGGGGCTGTGTGTGTGTGGGGGGGGGAGTGCATGTGTGTGTGTGAGGGGGATGAGTGTGCATTTGTATGTGTTGTTGTTGTTATTGTTGTTCTTTGACGTGTTTGTGTGTTTGAATGTGGTTGTACGTGTGTGTATACTTTTATATATATATATATATATATATATATATATATATATATATATATATATGTATATATATATATATATATCATGTGTATGCATGTGTTTTGTGTGTGTATGTGTGCATGTGTGACAAACAGACGGACACTGACCCTGAAATTTGCACTGAAAGTAGTTCAGTGCCATTGACATTACAGTCTTACTGGGAGCTCTCTCTGTCTCTCTGTCTGTCTGTCTGTTTGTCTGTCTGGCACACACACACATTCACACACACACACACACACACACACGCGCGCGCGCGCACACACACCGGATGCAAAACACAACACAATCTCAGAGTCAAACGATGCTATCATTTCTCCCACAAGGTACCACAAGCAATCTCAGAGGACGAGGTAAGACTGCGACTGGAACCTGTGATGACTAATATCAGATTGAAGAAGCAAAATGTAAGAGGAATCATGAGAAGAAAAACCAAATGAAGAAAGAATGGCATCAGATTTTACTATTCGACAAAAGGGCTGTGATTTGTAACATTGAAGGGGGGGGGGGGGGGAAGGAGGGGGGGGGGTGGCGGCAGGGATAGGGGATGAAGAAGAGAGAGAGAATTTAAAATGATTTTAATTTTTGTTTTATTCAAAGAGGGTAATAGAATAATCAATTGTTATGTTTTTACATCCTGCTCTTTTTCAAACCTTCCGAAACAAAACAAAACCCAAACCAACAATAACAAAACAAAATATAATTTTTTGAAATAAACACAACCAACACAAAATGTTATCATATGCCCATGATATGAAAAAACATTATGAAATTCATTTTTTATTTTTTTAAAGCGAGAATAAAATTACCAACAAGGCCACAGAAAGAAATCTTTTTCAAGTTCGTGAGAGACAGAGACAGACAGACAGAGACAGACAGAGAGAGACTGAGAGAGATAGAAAGACAGACACCCAGAGATAGAGAGAGACAGAGACAGAGATGGAGGATACATCACAACACATCACTCACTGAGCCCTTAGGAAAGGCTTTAAGTAAGTGACAAGCAGGCCTGTAAACTTTAAGTGACAGAATGGACAAAAGCGTGGGTTGCAAAACAATGGTCTGACAATAAAGATTGACAAAATAATGTTTCTGTTTTTTTGTTTTTGTTTTTCTTGCTTGTCTTTTTTCATGTCAATATGGAATGGCAGAGAGACGGGGAAAGGGGGGTGGGTGAGTAGAAGCAGAGAGAGAGAGAGAGCGGGAGAGAGACAGAGACAGAGAGACAGAGAGAAAGAAAGAAAGAAAGAAAGACAGACAGACAGACAGACAGACAGAAAGTGAGAGAGAGCGGGGGAAAGAGAGAGAGAGGGAGAGAAAGAAAGAGAGAGAGAGAGGGCGACAGAGAGAGAGACAGGGGGAGGGAGAAAGAGAGAGAGAAAGAAGGAAAGAAAGAAAGAGACAGACAGACAGACAGACAGAGACAGACAGAGACAGACAGAGGCAGAGGCGGATGATACATCACAATACATCACTCACTGAGCCCTCAGGGAAGCTTTATGTAAGTGACAAGCAGGCCTATAAACTTTAAGGGACACAATGGACAAAAGCGTGGGCTTAAAGACAATGGTCTGACAATAAAGATTGAGGAATGTTTCTGTTTGGGTTTTTCTTTTCTTTCTTGTCTCTTATCATGTTAATATGGAATGACAGAGAGAGGGGGTGGAGGGGGGGAGTAGAAGCAGAGAAGGAGAGAGGGAGGGAGAGAGAGAGAGAGAGAGAGAGAGAGAGAGAGAGAGAGAGAGAGAGAGAGAGAGAGAGAGAGAGAGAGAGAGAGAAGAGAGAGAGAGAGAGAGAGAAAAGGGGAAAGAGAAAGAGACACAGAGAGAGGTGAATCTCTCTCTCTCTCTCTCTCTCTCTCTCTCTCTCTCTCTCTCTCTCTCTCTCTCTCCCTCTCTTCTTCTTCTTCTTCTTCTTCTTCTTCTCTTCTTCTTGTTTTTCTTCTTCTTCTTGTTTTTCTTCTTCTTCTTCTTCTTCTTCTTCTTCTTCTTCTTCTTCTTCTTCTTTTTCTTCTTCTTCGGAACTCTTCTTCTTCTTCTTCTTCTTCTTCTTCTTCTTCTTCTTCTTCTTCTTCTTCTTCTTCTTCTTCTTCTTCTTCTTCTTCTTCTTCTTCGGAATTCTTCTTCTTCGAATTCTTCTTCTTCGGAATTCTTCTTCTTCTTCTTCTTCTTCTTCTTCTTCTTCTTCTTCTTCTTCTGTGTATTCTTTTTCTTCAGAATTCTTCTTCTTCGGAATTCTTCTTCTTCTTCTTTTCTTCTTCTTCTTCTTTTTCTTCTTCTTCTTCTTCTTCTTCTTCTTCTTCTTCTTCTTCTTCTTCTTCTTCTTCTTCTTCTTCTTTCTTCTTCTTCTTCTTCTTCTTCTTCTTCTTCTTCTTCTGTGTATTCTTTTTCTTCAGAATTCTTCTTCTTCTTCTTCTTGTTTTTTCTTCTTCTTCTTGTTTTTCTTCTTCTTCTTCTTGGTCCTGGGCCCTGTTCTCTTTACTCTATACACTGCTCCACTCTCACATATAATAAACAACCACCCTATTGATCATCATTTCTATGCCGATGATACTCAACTTCAGTGCAGCGATACTGTTGAAAACTTGCCTTCCCTCTTGACAAATATGTCCTACTGCCTTCAAGACATTCAAAACTGGATGACTCAGAACAAGTTACAACTTAATGCCGATAAAACCGAAGCCATGCTCATAGGGACCCAACATAAACTTTCCTCTATCACAAAAACTTCAATAGAATTCGGCAATACGTCAGTTCCTTTGTCCAACTCTGTGAAGTATTTAGGAGTAGTTCTTGACAACACACTCTCTATGAAAAAATTCATCACCCAGACCTGCCAGTCTTGCTACTATCAATTACGGCGCGTAAGCGCGATTCGCAAGTATCTGTCCACTGATGCAACTTCCAAGCTTGTCACATCTCTTATTCTTTCACGTTTAGACTACAGTAATTCTCTTTTGGCTGGCCTACCAGCATCATCTATCCACTCTCTTCAACGCATACAAAACTCTGCAGCTCGACTGGTCCTAAGAAAGAAAAAATCTGAACACATCACTCCTCTTCTGCGATCTCTTCACTGGTTGCCTGTCTCACAAAGACTGCAGTATAAAATCAATACCCTCTGTTTCAAATGTCTCCACAAATCTGCACCCTCTTATCTCTGTAACTGTCTTCACCTGTACACTCCATCCCGTTCCCTTCGTTCAGCCGCAGATACTTTGTGCTTTCGAACACCCAGATTCAAACAAACCACTGTTGGCCGTCGCTCCTTCTCTGTTTCTGGTCCATCCACCTGGAATGACCTCCCTCTTTCACTTCGTCAAAAGCCTTCACTTGATTCCTTCAAATCCAGCCTCAAAACACACTTATTTCCTACCTGAGACTTTCCCCCCACATATTTGTCCCTAATTTTCAACAGCATCTTTCACCGTCTAAGTGTTGTTCCGTGTGTGTGTGTGTGTGTGTGTGTGTGTGTGTGTGTGTGTGTGTGTGTGTGTGTGTGTGTGTGTGCGTGTGTGTGTGTGTGTGTGTGTGTGTGTGTGTGTGTCTGCGTGCGTGTGCGTGCGTAGTGCGCGCGCATGGATTTCTCATTATGTTTAAGGAGAGTTGCATGCCTGTAAATGATTGAGTGCAAGCGCTTCGATTTGTTTGTTTTTTACAAGATTCAGCGCTATATAAATTCCATATATTCTTCTTCTTCTTCTTCTTCTTCTTCTTTGCATTCTTCTTCTTTGCATTCTTCTCTTTGGGAATTCTTCTTCTTCTTCAGAATTCTTCCTCTTTTTTGCATTCTTCTTTGTATTCTCCTTCTTTTTCGCATTCTTCTTTTCCTTCTCCTTTGCATCTTTCTTCTTCGCATTCTTCTTCATCTTCGCTTTGACACAAACTCACCACAGACACAGAAGTGTCTGGGGAAACCGAATCCGAGGTCACCATGAGACCAGAGCAACTGGGGCCGCCAATCAGAGGCATTATTATTATTATTATTATTATTATTATTATTATTATTATTATTATTATTATTATTATTATTGCATGATGATCAATGACAATGAGGATAGCGTAATGCTGCTGCTGTGGAGGTGCATGTGCTTTGAGACTACTTGACAGGGTTGTACTCTACGCTTATTATCATAATATATCCTGGCGTCAAGTGGGGCCAGAGAGATACAGGTACCTGCAGTGTAGGTCAGGTAATTTGAGCAACACACTCAAATTCGCATTCATAAAGTGGATGAAGCTCGACTCTGGGGTCCCAGTCTTCCCACTGAACCCATAGCACACTCACTCTGGGTAGGAACTAGCAGGAGTTTTTTTTAAAAATCCCTATGACTCTTATGGGAATCGAACCCGCGACCTTCCAGTCCGAAATCCAAGGCGCTAACCACTGCGCCACGACGGCTGGTTTCTCTCTGTCTCTGTCTCTGTCTCTGTCTCTGTCTCTCTCTCTCTCTCACTCTCTCTCTCTCTCTCTCTCTCTCTCTCTCTCTCTCTCTCTCTCTCTCCTTTTCTTTTCTTTTCTTTTCTTTTTGCTTTCTATATGTTATTGTTGTGCTTGAAAATATACAGAAAGGACATACTTTTTTTCTTTCTATATTTTGTACAGTATCTTGACATGTATATCCTCGTTGTGTTTATAGAAAGTGGTGGAAACTCAATCGATATCACAACATCACTCCCTACAACCCTACCCCTCTCTTCCTTAAACCCTTTCTCCTTTTTTCTTCTAGACCCCTCCCACGCCCCCTATCCCCCCACCCCCACCCCTGCCCCACCCCCTCCCTCACTTTCTCCCTCTCTCTTTCTCCCACCCTCTATGAAAACAACAGCAAGGGAACTTGAGATATTGATTTTTTTAAAGCTTTTAAGTGAATTACCATTTTGGCAGGAAACTTCAACCCAGAAACTTTGAGTGATATTGTTGTTTGCCATTTTTACTGATTTTTTTGTGGTATTTTCCTTGTTGTTTGCTTTTGGGGTGCTGTATCTGTTGCTCTTTGCTGTTGCTGCTGTTGTTATTTTCTGACTCCTTGTTTATGTTCGGTCTATATATATATATATATATATATATATATATATATATATATATATAATAATAATAATAATATATGGAATTTGTATAGCGCCAAATCTTGTAAAACAAACAAATCGAAGCGCTTGCACTCAAATCATTTACGCGCATGCAACTTTCCTCAAATATAATAAAGAACATATTTCAAATTTATGCACGTGTATGTACACACACACACACACACACACACACACACACACACACACACACACACACACACACACCGCGAACACACTTAGGAGATGAAGAATGCTGTTGAAAAGTAGAGACGGATATGAGGGGGGAAGTGTCAGGTAGGAAATAAGTGTGTTTTGAGGCTGGATTTGAAGGTATCAAGTGAAGGTTTTTGGCGAAGTGAAAGAGGGAGGTCATTCCACGTGGACGGACCAGAAACAGAAAAAGATCGACAGCCAACAGTGGTCTGTTTGAATCTGGGTGTTCGAAAGCACAAAGTATCTGCGGCTGAACGAAGGGAACGGGATGGAGTGTACAGGTGAAGACAGTTACAAAGATAAGATGGTGCAGATTTGTGGAGACATTTGAAACAGAGGGTATTGATCTTATACTTCAGTCTTTGTGAGACTGACAGCCAGTGAAGAGATCGCAGAAGAGGAGTGATGTGTTCGGATCTTTTCTTTCTTAGGACCAGTCGAGCTGCAGAGTTTTGTATGCGTTGAAGAGAGTGGATGGATGATGCTGGTAGGCCAGCCAGAAGAGAATTACAGTAGTCTAAACGTGAAAGAATGAGAGATGTGACGAGCTTGGAAGTTGCATCAGTGGACAGATACTTGCGAATCGCACTTATGCGCCGTAATTGATAGTAGCAAGACTGGCAGGTCTGGGTGATGAATTTTTTCATATTGAGTGTGTTGTCAAGAACTACACCTAGATACTTCACAGAGTTGGACAAAGGAACTGACGCACTGCCGAATTGTATATATATATCGGTCTGTTTGTCTGTCTGTAGGTCGGTTGGTCTTGTCTGTGTCTGTGTCTCTGTTTGTCTGTGACTGTCTGTCTGTCTCTGTCTCTGTCTGTCTGTCTGTCTGTCTGTCTCTCCTCTCTCTCTCTCTCTCTCTCTCTCTCTCTCTCTTCTTCTTTTTCTCTTTCTCTTCTTTTTCCTTTTGTCTTTCGATATCTCTGTGTGTCTGTGTCTGTCTGTCTGTCTGTCTGCCTGTCTGTCTGTCTGTCGGTCTGTCTGTCTGTCTGTCTCTCGTCTGTCTTTTGCAAGGTTTCTTTTTCGTTCTTTCTTTCTTAATTCATCCCCCCCTCCTACTTTCTTTCCTTTTTTTTCTCTCTCTCTGTCTGCCTTTCTTCCCGTTTCTTTTCTTTTCCTTTCTTTGCTATGCTGTTGTGCTTGAAAATTTATATACAAAGCTCATTTTTTCCTCCCATACTACTGTCTAACCCTATCTTGAAATGTTTTTTGCATCGTTGTGTATGTAAAAGGTAGCGCAAACTCAATCAATAACGCACCACCCCCTTACCCTACATCTCTCTTCCCCTTCTCCTTCCGGCCTCTTCTCTCATCCCCCCCCCCTCCCCTCCTTTCTCTATTCCATGCTTTATGAAAACAGCAGTGGGACCTGATGTATTGATTTTTTTTTTTCTCTTTTAGCATAATTGAATTTTATTTTGGCTTGAAAGTTCAACCCAGAAACCTTAAGTGATATTGTTGCTTACAACTTTTTTTCATGTTCTTTTATTTCTTTTCTTTTTTTTGTTTTGTTTAACCTTTTCCTACTGTTGTTTCTGTTGTTGTTTTCTGTCTCTATGTTTCTGTCTGTCTGTATGTATGTCAGTCTGTTTGTCTGCCTGCCTGATGTCTTTCTGTCCGTTGTGTACTCAAAACCTGAGTCACTGTAAACTGTTTGAATGAGACTGAATTGAATACCCCTTCAAATCACGGCAGATTTTCTCTACGCGAAATTCGGGGCTGCTCTTCCAGGAGAGAACACGTCGCCACAAGAGCAGCGCCACCCATTATTCGTTTTTCTTGATACCTGTATGCCTTGTGTATTTTCTTTCCTTATCATAGTAGCTTTTCTTTCCTACAGACATCAATTTTGTCAAGGACAATTGTCATAATTACTGTGGGCTCTTTTACGCGCACTCAATACGTATTGCACTCGAGATCTCGGTTTACCCCGACCACCACTTAAGGTGTAGTGAAAGGTGGAGGGATAGGGGTGGGGGGTGGGGGGTGGAAAGGAATTTCAGGCTTGAAACGGGGAGAGGGACCACACCCGCACTTCTCATTTTCAAGGGCAGGGTAGCGATATA
>CM054135.1:46398482-46410982 GCA_028751875.1 Rapana venosa
GGAAACACGAATATACCTAGCATGCATCCCCGAAGGGATGCGGCTACCTTCATGATGGACACAAAGGGTTTCATGCACACAGTTTCACCATTGGCTGGCTAGAGATCTAGCCGAGAAACGACAAAAAACAACAAACAATTGCTTAGCACATTGTTTTATATAAACGTAGGTGAAAACATAATCCAAAATAATAACACTAAAAAGTTAGATAGACATTAATTAAATGGATATCAAAGTATACTTGATCAATATAATTTTATTACCGTTAATTTGGATTATATATATGTGTAATTGGTTACCTGCACTTGTTTTTCCTCACTCTTTTGTCTCAGTTATATATATATATATATATATATATATATATATATATATATATATATATATATATATATATATATATATATATATTTGCGCTGTTTAAAAAAAAACAACGTGGTAAACAATTTAAGAATCATTTCCAGTTACTTTTGGAGCGAGTTCGCGCATTCGAAATTCTTGCGCCAGTTATGGACAAGAAAACCACTTAGCGACATCACCACCAGCTAAGCAGATTTGCGTAAACTGAGAATTACGGGGGCGGAAAGAGAGAGTAAGCTTTACAGCAAATGATGTGGGTGACATTATTAGAAACGTGATCTCTCTCTATCTCCCTGTCTATCTATCTCTCTCTCTCTCTCTCTCTTTCTTCCCCCCCTTCTCTCTCTCTCTCTCTCTCTCTCTCTCTCTCTCTCTCTCTCTCTCTCTCTCTCTCTCTCTCTCTCTCTCTCTCTCTCTCTCTCTCTCTCCCTCCTTTCGGTATTCCTCTTATATATGAAATGCATTATTTTATATTAATGTGTGGTTTATACATTTTATAGTGCTTTATTTTATGGTCGTCCAAAATGCATACAATATTGTTCTCCTTCTTCAGTCAATAATTATACCATGCCTCTTGCAAATGTATTGAGTGAGTTTTAAGTGATTTGCCTTACTTCCAATAGTTGTATTGATGCTGTTGTTGGCGGGGTTGTTAAAACTGTTTTATATCAGGCTCTTTGGGAATTTTTAACTTAACTTGATATGTTTATTAATAGTATGTTTAAAAAAAAGGTTTTAGTGAGGTTGCTTTGTCAGAATTTGATATCTGGTTTATTTTTATGTTGATGTAACCTAAAAATGCTCTTCTCTCTCTCTCTCTCTCTCTCTCTCTCTCTCTCTCTCTCTCTCTCTCCTCTCTCTCTCTCTCTCTCTCTGTCCCTTGCTTCTTTCTGTCTCCCCTCTATTTTACTTTATCAATATTACTACTAAATTATAATCAGTGTATCAGTTTTCATGTTAATGTTTAATTCATTTGAGAATTATATGTTTATTAACGCATATCTGATCTAAAAAAATTTTTTTTTATGTATGTACCTCTTGACATTAATGTTCAGGCTCAGTTAGGGATTATTTATTGTTAAATATACACCTATCTTTTAAAATCATGTTGTCATTGTTGTAGTAGGGTTTTCCCCCTTGTTTTGTTGATAGTCACTAATCGGGGCAAGGGCGGATGAAAAAAAGTATGCGTATGCTTATTCTGTTACCTTTGAAAAATAAAGATTAATTCAAAGAATAATTCTCTCTCTCTCCTCTCTCTCTCTCTCTCTCTCTCTCTCTCTCTCTCTCTCTCTCTCTCTCTCTCTCTCTCTCTCTCTCTCTCTTTCTGGCGCACGTGCTGGTGCGCGCGCGCGCGCGTTTGTGTGTGTGTGTGTGTGTGTGTGTGTGTTTATGTTGTGTGTGTGTTGTGTTGGGTGTGTGTGTAGTGTTGTGTTCTGTTGCGTGATGTTTGTGTGTGTGCGCGTGTGTGCGTGCTTGCGTGTGCGTGTGTATGTGTGTGTGTGTGTGTGTGTGTCTGTGTGTGTTGTGTTTGTGTTAAGTTGTGTATATGTGTGTTGTGTTGTGTCATGTGACGTGTGTGTGTCAGTCAAAATCAAACTTTTATTTTCAGATGGTACATTGATTAAGCAGTGCATTTGCTTTGTTTTATCGCGCGCGTGTGCATGTGTGTGCGTGTGTGCGTGCGTGCATGCGCGCGCGCGCGCGTGTGTATGTGTGTGTTACTCTGGTTATCTGTTGCTCTACTTTCTCTTTGTATCCCTCTCTCTCTCTCTCTTAGGTTCTGTTTGAGGCCTGCCTGTCTCTGACTTTGGTTTGTCTGTGTGTCTGTTTGTCTGTCTTTCTGTCTGAGTTTCTGTGTGTCTATGTGTCTGGCTGTGTGCTTGTGTGTCTGTCTGTCTGTGTGTGTCTTTCTTTCTTTCTTTCTGTCTGTTTATTTAATTTTTTAAAATGTTATTCCTTATGTGCTTTTTTACACATCCAGTCCCCGGGTGTATGCAGTTTTGTATATTCTGTCATCTGTTCCCACCGGCACACAATGGCCTACTCTGTTTGTATGTCTGTCTGTTTCTCCCTCTCCCTCTCCCTCTCTCTCTCTCTCTCTCACTTTCTGTGTCTTTCTCTGTCTCTCCCCTCCCCGTGTTTTTCCCATTCTTTCCAAACTCTGTGGACAATAAAATAAAATCAATTCGTGTGCTGGGAGTTTGCTGCCTCGTTTTCTTGCTTTTTTGTTTTGGTTTGTTTATAATTATGTTGGTGTGTTTTGTTCTTTGTTGTTTTGTTCGTTTTTTGTTGCTAGTTTGAACAATCTCTCTCTCAAGGGGTAGTTAAAGCCAGCCCCAATACTACTCTGTTTTATGCGTTCTTCCTGGTGTTTGTTCTTGTATGCCCGAATGCTTGAAAAAATTGAAAACTTGTGGCTATTGTAGCTAGCAATGCCATGGATACAGTTTGTCTATAAGGGTTTATATTGTGTTCTATTTTTTTCAGCATTGTACTGTATTGTATAATGTTGCATTGTGTTGTAGTGTATTGTATTGTAATGTATTGCTTTGCATTATAATGTATTTGCATTGAATGACATTGTGTTGTGCTGTGTTGTATGATACTATTTATTTTATTTTATTTATTCTTTTATATCGAGGATAATGGAATAAGCACTCACGTGCTTTTTTACATCCAATCCCCGTGCGTATTGCTTTACATCATGTTGTAGTGTATTGTATTGTATTTTAAAAGGTTGCCTTGCATTGTATTGAATTAAGGTTACATTGTGTTACATTGCATTGAGCTATATTGCACTGCATTGTATTGTATTGTATTGTATTTTACAATATTGCATAATGCTGTATTGTACATTCCTCTGAAAGTGACATTTTTCAATATAATTTTGCCAGAGACAAGCATCTCGTTGCTGTGGGTTCTATTACGTCTGTGTGCTAAATTCACAGTCATGATATACATTGGTTCATTGTTGCCTGTGGAAGACATGCAATTGAAACCATCACACTGGATGAAAAAAAAAGTGCTTATTCATTATCATATAAAAAATAATTTTAATGTAGTGTGTGTGTGTGTGTGTGGTTGTGTGTGTGTGTGCAGCTCTGTGTGCGCATGCTTGTGTGTGCATGTGCGCATGCGTGATCATGTGTAATTATATGTGTATGTGTGTGCTCATTGTTCATAATGTGTGCATACATGCATATTCATACAGTCATATACATTAATGCGAGTGTGCGAGTGTACTGATGTGCAGACACGGATAATCAACGACAAAAAAGATTTATTTTTCCTTCTGAATCGTAAAAACGTGTATATAAAGCAGCACAGGCACAACAGTGATGTACCTCATTACCCCCTGTCCATGCCTCCAGCCATGACAATTTCCTTGCAGACGATCTTAACGTCCCTTGGGGCCCACAGGAAAAGAAAAAAAAACAGGGGGTACAATGGACTGTGAAGAAACATGGAGCAGGTAGAGTTTGGTTGGTTATTGTGGCTAATGAAGTGTGGATATCCCATACCCTGCCTCCCTCCCACCCCCCAAAAAATTTGGTCAGGGTTTTCTTTTACTTTTCATGTCTATCTTGTTCTTTATCATTATCCTAGTACTGTTTGTCTGTCTGTCTCTGTCTTTCATTCATTCATCCATCCATCCATTCACTCAATCTGTGTGTGTGCACGCATGTGTGTGTGCCCGTGTGTGTGTGAGTGTGTGTGTGTCTGCATGCATGTGTGAGTGTGTGTGTATACGAGTGTGTGTTTGCTCTGTGTGTGCTCGCTTTCTGTGTTTTATGTTTGTTAGCATGCATCAGTGTATGCATGAGTGTGTATATGCGTACGTGCATACATTTTGTTCATAATGTGTGCATACATACATATTCATGCATGTACATGCACGTGAGCATGCGAGTGTACTTATGAGCGAACACGAACATCAACAAAAAACAGACATTTATTTTTTCCTTTGTGAACAGTAAAACGTATATACAGAGCAGTTCAGGCACAACAGTGATGTACCTCATTACCCCCTGTCCATGCCTCCAGCCATGACAATTTCCTTGCAGACGATCTTAACGTCCCTTGGGGCCCACAGGAAAAAGAAAAAAAACAGGGGGTACAATGGACTGTGAAGAAACAGGGAGCAGCTAGTGTTTGATCGATTATTGTGGTTAATGGATTGTGAATATCCCATACCCTGCCTCCCTCCAAACTATATTGGTTGGATTTTGTTTGTCTTTCATGTCGTATTTGTTTATTTGCCAGTCTGTTTGTCTGTCTGCCTCTGTGTTCTGTTCACTCATTCACTCTGTGTGTGTGCGTGCATGCGTTCGTGCATGTGTGTGTGCGTATGTGTGTGTGTGTGTGCTGGCTATGTATGTGCACGTGTACATATGTGTACTCTCTGTTTATGTGCATGCACGTGTGTATGCATCAACTTGTATGTGTTTTCATATGTGTATAAATTTTTTTTCATAATGTGTGCACACGCGCATATTCATACATATACATGCATTCAAGCGTATGTGTTTGTGTGTATATGCATATGTGCGAGTGTACTGATGTGCAAGCACAGATATCAACAACAAGAAAGACATTTCGCTTTCCCTCTAAACAGTAAAACGTGTACATAGAGCAGTTCAGGCACAACAGTGATGTACCTCATTACCCACTGTTCCTGCCTCAAGCCATGACAATTTCCTTGCAGATGATCTTACTGTCCCTTGGGGCCCACAGACAAAATAAAAAGCAGAGAGTGCAATGGACTGTGAAGAAAGAGGGAACAGGCAGTGTTGATGGACTATAGTGACTAATGGACTGTGGATATCCTATACCATTGCTCCATTCCCCAAAAACTCTTGGTTGGGGTTTTATTTGTCTTTCATGTCTATCTTTGTTTGTTTGCCAATCCTGTCTGTCTGTCTGCTTCTGTCTTTTATCTATCTATTCACTTTGTCTGTGTGTGCGTGTGTGTTTCTGCTGGCTCTGTGTGTGCTGGTGTGTGCGTGTGTACTCTGTATTTATGTGTGTGCACATGTGTATGCATGAGCATGTATGTGTATTAGTATGTGCATACATTTTGTTCATAATGTGTGCATACATGTATATTCATACACAGTCATGCACGCATGCGAGCGTGCGAGTGCACTTTATGTTTAAGCACAGACATCAACATCAACCACAAAAAAGATATTTCTTTTTCCTTCTGAACAGTAAAACATGCACATAGAGCAGCGCAGGCACAACAGTGATGTACCTCATTACCCCCTGTCCATGCCTCCAGCCATGATAATTTCCTTGCAGACGATCTTAACGTCCCTTGGGGCCCAGAGGAAAAAGAAAAAACAAACCAGGGGGGTGAAACCGACTGTGAAGAAACAGGGAGCAGGCAGTATTTGATCGATCATTGTGGCTAATGATGTGTGGATATCCCATACCCCTCCCTCTCCCTCCAAACTGTTTGGTTGGGGTGGGTTTTTTGGGTTTTTTGTCTTTTGTGTCTATGTTTGTTTGCCAGAACTGTCTGTCTGTCTGCCTGCCTCTGTCTTTTATCACCCCGTCACTCTTTCCGTTTCTCTGATTGTTCACTCTCTCCGTTTCTCTGATTGTTCCTCTCTCCGTTCTTGACTGTTCACTCTCTCGTTTTCTGATTGTCACTCTCTCGTTTCTGGTCACTCTCTCCGTTTATCTGATTGTTACTCTCTCCGTTCTCTGTTGTTCACTCTTCCCTTTTTGTTGTTCTGTCTCGTCTGTGTCTATCGTCTGTCTTCTCTTCTGTCTGTTGTCTTTTTATCTCTGTCTCTGTCTGTCATCTTTGTGTCTGTTTCTGTAGTTTTTGTCTGTCTGTCTGTCTCTGTCTGCCTGTCTGTTTGTCTGTCTGTCTCTCTCTCTCTGAATTTGTTCATCCATATTAAGCAGAATAGATTGGTGTGGTTGTAGAATATATCTATTTTAAATTGATGTATAAATTATAAACCAAAAAACAAACAAATAAACAAACAAAACAGAGCAAAAAACCCAACAGGTTGGCTGAAAGACAAGGCAGTCACATATAATTGTTTGATTACCTGGAAAGAAATCTTTAACAGATTTTACATGAAGGACACAAAAATAATAAAACAGTTTATACAGCAAGGCAAATAGGAAATGGAATCTCATTCTCCAAGAAGGAAGTCTAAAATGAAGAAAAAAGTGTAAATGCGATCTGAATTTCAAAGACATTCTTTTTAATAGCTTCATATTCCGAATAATCCTTAGTAAATGTCAACAGAGAACTCCATTCCAACAGGACAGTGCACCTAGGAAAGACAAAGAAGAAGAGTAAAGGGAAAAAGATTGTTGTTTTATAGTAATGGTTTTTTTATCGAAAGAAGAAGGAAGAAGAAAAATTGCGAAGAAGAAGAAGAATGCGAAGAAGAAGAAGAATGTGAAAAAGAAGAAGAATGCGAAGAAGAAGAAGAATGTGAAGAAGAAGAAGAAGAATGCGAAGAAGAAGAATGCGAAGAAGAAGAAGAAGAATGTGAAGAAGAGAGAAGAAGAAGAAGAAGAAGAAGAAGAAGAAGAAGAAGAAGAAGAAAGAAGAAGAAGAAAGAAGAGAAGAAGAAGAAGAAGAAGAATGCGAAGAAGAAGAATGCGAAGAAGAAGAAGAAGAAGAAGAAGAAGAAGAAGAAGAAGAATGTGAAGAATGCAAAGAAGAAGAAGAAGAAGAAGAAGAAGAAGAAGAAGAAGAAGAAGAAGAAGAAGAAGAAGAAGAAGAAGAAGAAGAAATAGAAGAAGAAGGAGGAGGAGAAAAAGAAGCAGAAGAAAAAGAAGAAGAACAACAACATTAACAACAACAACAACAAATGACAAACAGGGAGACAAGCAAAGAGATATACAAACGGACATGCAGACAGACAGACAGACAGACAAAATATAGATACAAAGATACAGAGAGAAGGAGGCAGAGAAAGACAAAAACAGAGACACATAGACAGACAGAGAGTTAGACTGCGAGACAGAAAGACAGGATTGGGAAAGGTAAAGCAGGATAAAGGGGAAACAAAAGCTACAAGAACATAGGGACAACAACACTGGTGTTGTAAATGGATTCCCCTTGCTAACTAGATTAAAAACATTCAGCTGCACAAAGCAGGTCACAAAGTACCTTGAAATTATCTGTATATAAATCAGCACATTCAGCCCATTAATTTCTAACAACTCACCCGACAAAACAACCCAGAACAATGGCAATAAAGAAATATTACATAAACTAAAAAACACAGTTGAGACAGTGAAAGTAAAACCAATACTTCCTAACATTTCTGGGAAAAATCTGTTGTTTTACCCATTCATACTCTCACAAACACAATAGGGATTGTCAGTGCTGGACTTGATTGTCTTGCAATTTGCAGTCTGTGAATTGGCAGCCCACCTGGTGAAAGTAAGAAAAAGGATTATTCTCCACAGGAAGTTTTTAGACCAAAGGATAAGTTCTTATCTTCGTTGAACCTAGCCACTTTACAACAATGACTACTTTACGACAATGACTACTTTACGACAATGTCCAATTTACGACAATGACTACTTTACCACAATGGCCACTTTAGGACAATGGCTACATTACGACACAACATACAACACTTCTTTCTTTTTATTGGTTAGATTGTTTCCACGTTCACATTGCTCTTCTTTCCTTGTTCTCTTTTTCTCCTCCTCCTGCTCCTCCTCAAATCTTGGAATTTCTTCTTCTTCTCCTTCTTCTTCTTCTTCTTCTTTTTCTTCTTTTTCTTCACATTCTCTGCATTCTTCTTTGCATTCTTCTTTTGTTCTATGTTGCCCTGTTTTAACAACGATTCGAGAACAGTTTATTAAGCCCAAATATTATAGACAGCCATCATTGTTTAAATTAATCTTGTTGATGTCATCATCCTCTCCTGAAGTAGTCCGTAATTTTGCCTTGTATTTATATAACGCATTTAAGCTTAAAGACCTTATTATGTCGTGAGAATCATTTTTATCATACACAATCAGTCTGTATTCACTTTTTTCTTTCATTTTTGGATCTTACTACATGTGTTGCAATTCTCATGTCATGTTCTATACCCCTTCATAAGGGGCCTTGGCCTATAAATGAATAAACAATCCGAATCCGAATCTTTGCATTCTTCTTCGCAATCTTCTTCTCTGCAATTATTCTTCTTCGCAATTCTTCTTCTTTGCAATTCTTCCTCTTCGCAATTCTTCTTCTTTGCAATTCTTCTTCTTCTTCGCAATTCTTCTTCTTCTTCTTCTTCTTCTTTCTTTATAACACGACAAGGTAATTTTCTAGCAAACAATGACCCATCCATTGGGACATGGGGGAGCATGTCCAAAACAAGCTATCAATGTCACGCACGCAAAACAGTTTGAGAGAAAAGTTTTGTTCGATGTTTTCCGGTGGTGGTGCTGGTGGTGGTGGTGTGTGTGTTTGTGTGTGTGTGTGTGTGTGTTGTGTGTGTGTGTGTGTGTGTGTATGTGTGTGTGTTTGTTTGTGTGTGTGTGTGTGTGTGTGTTCGCGCGCGTGTGTGTGTGTGTGTGTGACAAATTCCAAGAGCTTTTCGTCTTCTGCGCCTTGTCTCTCTCTTTCTCTCTCTTTCTCTCTCTCTCTCTCTCTCTCTCTCTCTCTTCTTCTCTCTCTCTTTCTGTCTGTCTGTCTCTTTCTCTCTTCTCCTCTTCTTCTGTCTCTCTCTCTCTCTCTCTCTTCTCTCTCTCTTCTCTCTTTCTTCTCTCTTTCTCTCTCTTCTCTCTCTCTCTCTCTCTCTCTTCTCTCTGTCTGTCTGTCTGTCTGTCTTTTCTCTTTCTCTTCTCTCTCTCTCTCTGTCTCTGTCTCTCTCTCTCTCTTTCTTTTCTCTTTCTCTCTCTCTTTCTCTTCTCTCTCTCTTCTCTTTCTTCTCTCTCTCTCTCTTCTCTCTCTCTCTCTCTCTCTCTCTTTCTCTCTCTCTCTCTCTCTCTCTCTCTCTCTTTCTCTCTCGCTCTCTCTGTCTGTCTCTCTCTCTCTCTCTCTCTCTCTCTCTCTCCTCTCTCTCTCTCTCTCTCTCTCTCTCCCTCCCTCTCCAGTGGCTCTTGTGATACTTCACTCAGATGCTGTGCAGGCGTGACAGGGTGTTATCCTACGTGGTTAGCTTCTTCCGTCTGCAGTGAAGAAAAAGACAGTAAAAACAGAAAAAAACAAGATGCACACAAAGAAAGAAAGAAAGAAAGAGAGAAGGAAAGAAAAGAAAAGAAAAAGAAAAGAAAAAGAAAAGAAAAGGAAAAGAAAGAAAGAAAGAAGAGAATGAAAGAAAGAAAGAAAGAAGGAAAGAAGGAAGGAAGAAAGAAGGAAAGAAGGAAAGAAAGAAAGAAAGAAAGAAGGACAAGAAAGAAAGAAAGAAAGAAAGAACAGAAAGAAAGAAAGAAGGAAGGAAAGAAGAAAGAAGGAGGAAGGAGGGAAGGAAGGCAGGAAGGAAGGAAGGAAGAAAGAAAGAAAGAGGGAAGGAAGGAAGGGAGAGAGACAGAGACAGAGACAGAGAGACAGCGAGACAGAGAGACAGAGACAGAGAGATGGTAGGCGAGAGAGAGAGAGAGCGCGCCTGTGTATGTGCGTGTTTTTATTATTTATTTTATTTTATTCTTTTATATCGAGGATAATGGAATAAACTCTTATGTGCTTTTTTTACATCCAGTCCCCGTATGTATGCGGTTTTGTAAATTCTGTTATCTGTTCCCACCGGCACACAATGGCCTACTCTTACGAAAAGCGGAACAGGATTTAACGTTTGCGCAAGATGTTCTGCGTGCGTTCGCACGTGGGGGCCTCGGTTTATAGTCTCATCCGAAGGACTTTGGGAGGTGGAGTCTGCACTGATGTTAACTACCCTGGAGGAAAATCCTTGAACGGGAATGAACCCGGTGAGCCGATTGGGGCGTATGTTCTACATGGTTTTCCCGTCCCGCGCGCGCGCGCGCGCGCGTGTGTGTGTGGGTTATGTATGTGTTGTGTGTGTGTTTTTCGCGCGCGCGCGCGCGTACGTACGTACCAATGCACGTGCACGTTCGTGTATGGGTATTCGTGTTTATGAGAGAGAGAGAGAGGTGAGCTGATCTGTAAACTCCATTTTAACTGATTTAGGGCAATGATTATTTGTATGACGCTTCGAGTTGATTTTCTTTCTTTCTTTTTTTCTTTGGGAAAAAAAAGATGGAAGGGAAAGGAGAGGCAGTGTGAGTAAGCGCTGTGCTTCCTTGTTATGTTCTGTTACATATTTTAAAGTATGTTTTTGTCTGTGCATGGTTCTTTGGCTTTTTTTTACATTTAGGTTGTTTATTAAATAGTTTTTCCCTTGTTTTCTATTGATTTTGTTGCTGTTTGAATTTTTTTAAAACTGTAGACATAAAACACGCTTAGTAGACATAATCCCTTTTAAACGGGTACAGTGCTTGTTTATTTTGTGAAGTTTCCGTACCTGCTTTTTTTAAATCAAGGATTAAGCATTTTTTGGTGTGGTGTGTGTGGTGTGTTGTGTGTGTTTCGAGTGTTGTGTGTAGTGTGTGTATCGTGTGCATGTGCCACACACCGGTGTATGCGCATGCCTGTCCTTAATTATGTATATATAATACAATATATATATATATATTCTTCGTGTGTGTGTGTGTGTTGTGCTATCTGTGCATTCGTGCAGGCGCGCACGCACGCACGTAAGATTGCGTGGGCGCGTGCATACCGGCGTGTGTTTTGTAACAGTGTTTATAAATCAGCTTTTTAGGTGTGCTTTAACTTCGCTAAGGGACAGCGGCATTAGGGGACTTGTGCTATCGATTTTACAGCTAGCAAAGTGTGGTTTCTGCTAGGTCGTTTACTGTACTTCTCCTTCTTCCTTCCTACCTACTCACCAAACTGGAAACAACGTGGTGGGAGTTTTAAAGTCTACTTTGTCTTTTCAATGTTTTTTTTTGTTTTGTGGTTGTTGTTTTTGTTTTTTGTTGGTTTTTTTCCAGCGGTGTCCGTAATAGATTCTGAGTCATCATTCCGTTTTGTTCTACTTTTGTTTTCTATTTTGTGTGTCTCTATCTGTGTCGTACTTGTTTGTTCGTGTGTTGTGTTGTGTGTGTGTGTGTGTGTGTGTGTGTGTGTTTGTGTGTGGTGTGTTTATTTTGTTCTTCTCCGTCATCACTTCCTCTTTCTCTGGCCTCCACACTTCTTTGTTGTTCTGTCTGTCTGTCCTGTCCGGCTATCTATCTGTCTGTCTGTCTGTTTTTTTCTTTCTTCTCTCTCTCTCTCTCTCTCTCTCTCTCTCTCTCTCTCTCTCTCTCTCTCTCTCTCTCTCTCTCTGTTGTGCACAGCCTCACTTTATATTTGTGTAAAGCTTTCAGAATAAGAGAGATATTGTTATCCTACCTCTATTTTGTATGACCTTTTTGTTAATACAATACATTTGTCGTTACTTCGCTTTCGAGTTCGATCCCTACCAATACTCTCATTCTCGGCACTCCCCTTCATGTATGGCTATCCTTTTTGTGAATAATCTTCCGAGTTCAGTTCCGTTCCGAGTTCGTTCGATCTCCTCTAGATTACTTTGATCTTCCTCCCTTCTTACTAATATTCGTCTTCTCTAAAATTATGTATGATAGTGCTCTGTCTCCATCTCTCTTCTCACTCCTGCCTGCCCCTAAAGAAGAATGTATTGATCGTCCCCAACATTGCAATGCAAAGTGATTTGCAGGCTTTATTGTGATTGTTGGATATGGCGTGTAATTTCCATGTGTGTTGACAGAGTCAGCGTGGGAAACGTAGGAAGGGAATAGGTGGGCATAGACAGAGAAAGGACACTGATGAGGCGACGCGGCAAGGCGCATATGAAGTAGAATTGTTAATTTTTTAATTTGTATTTATATATGATATATCTTGATGATGTATGTAATATGTATGTATGAAAAAAATGATGATAGTGATGTGTTGTTGTTGATGTTGTGATGTATGTGTGATGATGATGCTTTTTAAAATTTCATTCATTCATCATCTCATCTCATTCATCTCTCATCATCTCTATCATTCATCATCTTCATCATTCTTCTTCATTCATCCTTTGTCTTCGTTCTTCTCTTCTCTCATTTCTTTTTTTAATAAAAATTACTGTTATTTATTT
>CM054135.1:46415982-46428482 GCA_028751875.1 Rapana venosa
AGAGAGAGAGATTGTTTAGTGCTCTCAGTGGACAATGATGAAGCAGTGGTCATCATTTAGTCTGCCCTGAGAGCCAAGAAGTAGGCCATTGTGTGCTGGTGGGAACAGATGACAGAATTTACAAAACCGCATACACACGGGGACTGATGTAAAAAAAAGCACATAAGTGCTATTTCATTATCCTCGATATAAAAGAATAAACAGAAAGGTCTGAGTTTCACCAAGCTGAAAGTGTCCCTTGCCATGAAGTGTGCACTTGTGAAGGCAAAGAGCAACTACTCGGAATTCCTGGCTGGAAAATAAAGCGAAGAAGAGTAGCTGCACAAAAGTATAGGCTACAACGGATAATAGGCTGCAAAGAGCTTCAAAAGAGCACAGGCTGCAAAAGAGCCTAAGCCGCAAAAGAGCTGCAAAAGAGCATATGCTGCAAAAGAGCTGCAAAGAGCATAAGCTGCAAAAGAGCTTATGTTGCTGCAAAAGAGCCTAAGCTGCAAAAGAGCTGCAAAAGAGCATATGCTGCAAAACAGCCTAGGCTGCAAAAGAGCTGCAAAAGAGCCTAAGCTGCAAAAGAGCTGCAAAAGAGCATATGCTGCAAAAGGACACAGGTTGAAAAAGAGCATAGGCTGCAAAAGAGCGTAAGCTGCAAAAGGGCATAAGCTGCAAAAGAGCATAGGCTGCAAAAGAGCGTAAGCTGCAAAAGGGCATAAGCTGCAAAAGAGCATAGGATGCAAAAGAGCACAGGCTGAAAAAGAGCATAGGCTGCAAAAGAGCACATGCTGCAAAAGAGCACATGCTGCAAAAGAGCACATGCTGCAAAAGGGCACAGGTTGAAAAAGAGCATAGGCTGCAAAAGAGCGTAAGCTGCAAAAGGGCATAAGCTGAAAAAGAGCACATGCTGCAAAAGAGCACAGGCTGAAAAAGAGCACATGCTGCAAAAGAGTATAGGCTGCAAAAGAGCACATGCTGCAAAAGAGTATAGGCTGCAAAAGAGCACAGGCTGAAAAAGAGCATAGGCTGCAAAAGAGTATAGGCTGCAAAAGAGCACATGCTGCAAAAGAGCACAGGCTGAAAAAGAGCATAGGCTGCAAAAGAGTATAGGTTGCTGCAAACAAGCATAGGCTTCTGCAAAAGAGCATAGGCTGAAAAAGAGCATAGGCTGCAAAAGAGTTTAGGTTGCTGCAAACAAGCATAGACTACTGCAAAAGAGCATAGGCTGCAAAAGAGCATAAGCTGCAAAAGAGCTTAGGTTGCTGCAAACAAGCATAGGCTGCTGCAAAAGAGCACAGGTTGCAAAAGAACATAAGTTGCAAAAGAGCTTAGGTCGCTAAAGAGCTGCAAAAGAGCATAGGCTACAAAAGAGCATAGGCTGCAAAAGAGCATAGGCTGCAACAGAGCTGCAAAACAGCTTAGGCTGCAAAAGAGAATAAGCTGCAAAAGAGCTTAGGCTGCACATGAGCACATGCTGCAAAAGAGCTTAGGCTGCAAAAGAGCACATGCTGCAAAAGAGCATAGGCTGCAATGAAAGATAGCTGAAAAAACCACAGGCTACAAAAGAGTATAGTGTGCAAAATGCTGCAGAACGTCTTCAGAGACAGGGGGAAAAAAGAACAAGGGCAAGTCTGGGCATGTTATGTTGCCCCCTGCAGCTAGAACAGTGCCAGCATTACAGTTCAACACCTGCACTTTGTTCAGCTCCACCCACTGACACTGGCGACAGAGGCTCAAGTTCTGCAATGCTGTTGTGTTCCTGCAGCAAGAATTTAACGTGTCTGCCAAAAAAGCTCCACATCTTGTTCAGCCCCACCCACTGAAGCAGTGACAGAGATGTAGGGGTGGAATCATCAGCGACAGAAGTGCCACGTTGTCCCTCCCAGCCTGAAAACTGCCCCCCAGGGAGGTTCATCCACAAATATGCTTCTTGATCTGCCTGGTACCTCTTCCAAAACAGCCACAAAAAGAAAGGTTTAGCTCAGGGCTCAAATGACCTTCGTTATGGTGTTGTTGTTTTTCAAAAAACGATGTCAGTAGAATGTTTGTGTGTTTTTTGCTTTTTGTTAGTTTGTTTTAAAAGCGTTTCTAGTAAAAAGAACTTTTGTTTCCAGGTAACCTTCAACAGGTTTTTGTTTTCCTCCACAAGAAAAATCAATGTCATGAGACAAAGAGAGTGAAGTTGAACTACCACAAGGGGAAAAAAACAACCTTGCAGTGTCATTTCTTTTGCAGAATGTGCAATAACTGCTGTGAATAGTTTGTACAATGTCTCTTTGAGTTGTTAGAAAAGTGACTTTTTTCGGATGTAAAAGTGTACATAGCAAAGGAAAGAATGATTTCTCTAATATTTTGTGGATGAGTTGTCTGCAATGAATCACCTTCATGTGGAACATTAGAGGCTGCCGTCGTAAGGGTGAGTGCTGTGCTTTGATTGTCCAATTTGATGCTAGGAGAAGCCATGAAGTGCTCTTAACAATCAAGCATAAAATCTTCCTCGACCAGGGGCACTCGACCCCCGGACCCCCTAGCAGGCACTGCCCCTGCATCCCGTTCATCATCATCATCATCATCATCATCATCATCATCATCATCATTATCATTGTCGTCGTCGTCATCGTCATCATCGTCGTCGTCGTCCTCCTCCTCCTCCTCATCATCATGAGCTTTATGACAATTAAAATCAAGACAGCCATTGAAAGAAAATGATATTCTGTCTCTGTCTCTCTGTCTGTCTCTCTGTCTCTGCCACTGTCTGTCTGTCAGTCTGTTTATCTGTCTATCTGTTTGTCTGTCTTTCTGTCTGTATATCTCTCTCTCTCTCAAGCACACACACGCACGCACGCACACACACACACATACACAGAGTCTATCAACGACAAACAACAAAAAAGTAATGTGCTCTCTGTATTAGAACATTTGTCTCTTAAGTCAGTCTGTCTTGCATTATTTTCAACATTACAAATTATTTAAAAGCCACGGGGACATAAATATGATGACGGGCAGAGAGTGTGGAAGAGCTAGACATTTTGTCTGGAGATGTATTGTAATGCGTTGGCGGAAATATTTCATGATCTTGTCATTTCATTTTTGGTAAAGCGTTGAGCTAAAGGTGATTTAAAACATATAACCATGAAATATTCAAGGCGTGTTTTTTCTTGCCAAAAAACCGATTTGTCTATCACCGGGAGACACAACATGACAAATAGGGATAATCTTGACTTTGTTCCATTATTCAGCTTTCCTTTTTAATGTAAATCCTGAAACGTATTAATTTTAAAATAAAATACTAAAAGGGGTTAAAGATTATCGTTGTTATCATCGTCACTTCGGCGTCAGCATCACCATCATCACCATCATCAGCATCAGCAGCAGCAGCAGCATCAGCATCATCATCATCATCATCATTATCACCATCATCATCAGCTCTGCTGTCACTATCGTTGTCATCGTACACCTGCAAAAAAGAGAGAGGGGTTGTTGTTTTTTCTTGTAAATGGGTGACGCTGCACTGGTAGCGATCTGTTCTCCCTGGAAAGCAGCAGCCCAAAGTTCAAGCACAGAGCTTTACGATAATAATATTGCTTCGTTACACCTAGTAGGCAAGTGTTATGCAGTGTTATGTATCAAATTCTCTAAGTGCAATATTATGTTCTTGAGAAATGAAAACTAACCACGTTCAGAATTTGGTGAAGTGAGTGCCTGTGGTGACTTTATTCATGCTGAAGCTTTCTGAATCTTAGAAATGTGTGACGGAGTGTTATGGGAGAGATGTGGTGATGGCGCAATCCCAGAAAGGCTGTCTAACCTAATCTGGCTCCACCATTCAACTATCATTGCTGTCAGCAGTAAGGGATTTACTACTGACAACAATAATAGGTGGTGCACCTTAGTTGGACAGATAAACACAGGCACTGCACTGCTGTTTAACAGCAAAATCTTCTTCTCTCAATCCCTTTTACACTGTCAGATGTGTTGGGAAAAATAAAGGCATGTCCTTTCCAGCTTCTCTCGTGGGCCGTACAGCTTGGTTTGCAGGGTTATCTCCGTCGGCCACACAATCTTTCACAGGTCGCTGTATAGCGTGCGCATTTGAAGGATGTGCTCGTCACTGTGGTTTTCTTTACCACAGGCATACAGGGGCGAAGAAACGAGTTTCAGCTTTGGGGACACATGGTGATTTAACCTGTTGTGTCCAGTGCGGAGTCTTAGAATTATGGCTTGTTCTTCTGAAGTGGTGGTAGTCGTCCATCTCTACTCTGGATCAGGCCATTGATTGATGATTGTCTTCATACCAGTAAAAGCCACCCAGCAGTACTGCGGGGTCCCCTGTGGCTGGTAACCTTACAGAGCTGCACACCGCTGCAGAGCTTTCTCTGGACTTCTAACTCTGACAGTACCGCAGGACAAGCCTGGCTGTGAATGCTAGTGATCAGATCGGAACGAGTGGCGTAGGAGCAGCAGTCACAGAAGACGAGACAGCCAACAACAACAACAAAGAAAAGAAATTGTCTTGATTTGAGATTACTGATTAATGTGAATCCTGGCTTGCGTGTGTATTTGTGCCAGTAAGCATTCGAATTCTGAATTCACAATGATGTTGACTACTCAGTTTTTACATTTCTCTGAATTACTTTCCAGGCTGTCATTGTTATTATGAGTGTAGTCAATACATAAGTAGTTGTGTGTGTGTGTGTGTGTGTGATGTGAGTGGTGTGTGTGTGTGTTGGTGATGTGATGTGTGGTGTGGTGTGGTGTGTGATGTGGTGTGAAATAAGTCTGTCTTCTAGTTAATGGTCTTTAAAACATTGAATTCATACATTGGTGTATGGTGTGGGTGTGCGTGGGTGTGTTCGCACACGCACGCACGTGCGTGTGTATGTGTTGCGTATGTGCGTTCGTAAATAATAAGTTTTTATGTCTTCTAGTCAATGTTTTTTTTGGTTTTTTAACATTCTGTTCACAATTGATGTGTGTGTGTGTGTTTGTGTGTGTGTGTGAGTGTTGTTTGTGTGCATGTGTGTTGTGCGCATGCACGCGTGTGTGTGTGTGTGTGTGTGTGTGTGTGTTCGTGACATTTTTATTTGAAGTCATTTTGGAATGTTTTAACCAATATGAAATATAGCTTTTTTGTGTCTTTGAGATTTTTGATGGGTATCAATCTGCCTGTCAGTATTGTAATTGCCCTGATTAAAGTGTTTTTGACTTGACTTGGGTTGACTTGACTTGACTTGGCTGTGCAGAAAACTAATATCTAGATTTCGTGGGTGTTTGTTTAGGAAGGAAAGGGAGGATAAACTATGCGCGGAGTTCACAGCACCCACTCCCTGACCCTGGCAGACAAGAAGACATAAAGATTCAAGGGAAGACGGCCAGCCCATATTCCTAGAAGAATGGCTCGATTCCAAAGCTACAATGACGAAACCTTACCATTACATTGCATCACATCACAATACATTATATCGCATTGCATTACACCACACTACATTACGTTACATTACACCGCATTACCACATTGCATCTCATTATGTTATATTACATTATGTTATAAAACATCTCACATTGATCATCACATTAGACCACATGTCACATTGCATTATATTCTATACAGTACATTGCATCACATTGCATTATATTACAGTATATTACACCACAATACATCACTTCACATTAAACCACATCATATCACATTGCATTATATCCCGTTACAGTGTATCGCATCACATTAGACAACATTGCATTACATAACATCACTTTCTGTCTGTCTCTCTTTCATAAACACACATACACACACAAACACACACACACAAACACACACACATATGCACACACATGCACACACAAACACACACACACACAAACACACACACACACGCACACATACAAAACACACACACACACACACACAAACACACACAGACAAAACGCCTATGCACATACATGCACAAGCGCGTCTGTACGTGTGCACATATACATACACACACATACCTAACCTCTCACCCTCCCTACTTCTTACCTCTCTCTCTCTCTCTGAAATTCAGACACACGCACACGCACGCGCGCACACACACGCACACGCTCACACACGCGCGCACACGCACACACACATACGCACGCACACACGCACGCACACATACACACACATGACCCAGGCCAAAAGCTGTGTCAGTTATTGATGTCAGCTAATTGCCAAGGCCTACACTAAAATAATGTTATACTGAAAAATCTTGTGTTGAGATTGCCTTCAGCCATGACAAGCTCTTAACATAACAACCTGCACTCTCCTTTAAAAGAGAAAAAAATCCTCTGAAGTCCGAGTATAGCTGCTTATATGGCAAAGTGCTTGAAACAGTCATACACGCAAACTTTTGGATCGGTGGTCTAGAGGTAACGCGCCTGTCTAGAAAGCGAAAAGTCCGGGTCGGAAGTGACCGGTGGTTCGTATCCCGTTTGGGACCAAAAAATTTTCCCTCATCCATTAGACCATGAGTGGTGGTCTGGGCACTAGTCTTTCGGATGAGACGATAAACCGAGGTCCCGTGTGTTACACAAAATTATTCAGCGCACAGTAAAGAACCCACAGCAACAAGAGAGTTGTCCCTGGAAAAAATCTGAGAAAAAAAGCCACTCTGATAGGGAAATAAATACAGTTGAAGACCAATAACAAACAAAAAAGTGGCGCTGCTCTTGTGGCGACGCGCTCTCCCCGGGGAGAGAAGCCCGAATTTCACGCAGAGAAATCTCGTGACTAAAAGTGGTAGAAATAAAAAAAAGAAAAAAAACCTTCTCATTTAGTGTTCAATTTCAATCTCACAGTGATTCCCAGGTGGGATGAGTGAGTCAGAGTGCACAATCTGGGTGAACCCCTGAGTGTTAAGCTGGGGAACGCACAACAACAGCAGCAGCAGCAACAATACCACCAACAAACACACACTCATGTAAGCAGGATTTATATCTACGTGTCGATAGGACTTGATTTTGGCAGTCATTGACCCCTCACCAATACAGACCAATAGCATTGGACGGGTGCTATTCTATCGGAGATTCTTAGTGTCAAAAGCCGTGCAGTGTTACTGTTACTTTAGATATCGTGATTTTTTGTTGTAAATTGACATGCATTTTCACGGAACTTGTGTTTGTCTTGGGTCAAAGATTTTGTTAAGATACTTTTGATACTATGAATTAATAAGTACATACATTTGAAATAAACAAGTAGTAACATTTTCCCATGAAAAGTTGTAGTTCTTATTAAGAGTGTAGTAAGACAATATTCGATTCACTGTTGTTCTGATTTTTTTTTAAAAATTGGTGTTTTTTTGGTATTTTTAACCCAAACGGTTAAAGACAGCGGTATATGTAGCCAATATCCTGCTTGTTTGTGTGTGTTAACAACTGTTATGTAAAAATAAGAAAAAAATGTTCGATGTAAAGTATAAAAATATTGGGGTATAAAACTGGTTTCTGAAAAAAAAAACGATTATCTAATTGTCTATTAAAAGTTAGAGACGATTAAGAAGAACAGGTTGTGGTTTTTTGGCGACAATGGATTGTGTCTATAGCAACAGTACTTGAAATGAGGAATTTTTAATGCATAAATAGTAATGGAGGAAATGAGGAGTTTTGTGGGGTTTAAGTTGGGTTGTTGTTTTTTTAAAGTGGTACTCGTTTTTGCTTGTAGTCCAAGTGTAAGTATTAGATTGTAGAAACTTCTCATCAGTTCTAACCCACTTGTCTCATGTGAACAAGTGTGTTAGAATTATAACGGTTTTAACCATAAGCATGGATTGTATGTAATCTGTTATGCAATCAAACATACGAATAACAGATGAATTGTCATTTGATAGTAACATATTAGAAATATAATGATAATCCAACCGTCCTTTTAAAATCTGATTTTGACATACAAGCTTTGCATACAATTACAGTCTATGGCTGGTGTGTGTGTGTGTGTGTGTGTGTGCGTGCGTGTGTGTGTGTGTGTGTGTATGTGTGTGTGTGTGTGGTGCGCGCACGCGCGCGTGTGTGCGTGCGTGCGTGTGTCATGCGTAAGTGCTTGCGTGCTTAAATTCGAGCATGCGCGCGTGTGTGTATAAAATAATAATTTTTATGTAATTCTAATTTGAAAAAAACACCGTATTAACCCCTTTTCAAACTTAAATAAGCAATGCAGCAAATTGTTTGTCTTGCTATGCTGACCTACTGCTTTTGACGTGGCAAGAGTTTCATAGACTGACTTGACCAACTTGTCAGTGTTTGTGGCCAAGACCATTTCCTTGCGGACCACCTGAGCACCCAGGGAAAGCCAAAGGAAAACCATTGTTGCCATCGTCTGTAACGGAACGTGGAGTCATGTTGTATAGATTTGCCGCAGAAGAATCCATCCTCTTCCACCACAGACACCCCCTTCCCCTCCTCTCTCTATCCTCCAACCCCAACCCCCACCCCCATCCCCCGCCCACCACCCCACCCACCTTCCTCATTTCCTCAGCCCCTTCTCCCTGTCCTATTTACGACTTTAATCGGTTTTCTGTATTATGGCTTTAGTCTTCTGAGAATATGTAACAAAAGTTGAAGATTGCCGCTCTCTGTCTGTCTGAGTTGTTTGGATGGTTTTTTTAAGGAGGGGTGGTGGGGGGAGGGGGGAAGGAGGATTTTATTTCGTTTTATTTGAGTTTTTTCGATGTTTTAAAATCTCTCTGCTTGTGTGTATGTTTCCATAATCATGAGAACGGGTTTTCAACCGAATTTTGCCAGGAACTGTGGGTTCTCTTACGTGCACAAAATACGTTGTACACGGAGCCTCAGTTTATTGTCTCATCCGAAATACTAGCACCCAGACCACCATTAAAGATCTAATCGATAGGAGGCTACTAATATTGTGACTATTTGTTTTCTGTTTGTGCTTATTCTCTGCCGCTGTTTAAAAAAATCAGCTGAAGTTAAGCCTATTAACTTTTTGACACTAGGTTTATTGTTGGTTTGGTTGGTTTCGTAGGTTTTTTACAGAAAACTTGCCTGATATTGGAACATTTACTTGGTTTTGTTGGCTTCTCTTTATGTCTTCCTGCTTCTTTACATGTTTGTTTGTTTGTTTGTTTGTTTGTTTGTTTTGCCAGTGCTGTACCTTGCTGAGATGGCCTATACAAAATATCGATGATCTGTTCTGTGGCTGTCTTAGCAGTAACAAACGTACAATGACAAAGAGAAGATAGCAGATCCAAGAGAGAGAGAGAGAAAGAGAAAGTTATTATTTCATTTTATTTCTTATTATTTTATTCTTTTATATCGACTTATGTGCTTTTTTACATCCAGTCCCCGTGTGTATGCGGTTTTGTCAATTATGTCATCTGTTCCCACCGGCACACAATGACCTACTCTTACAAAAAGCGGAACAGGATTTAACGTGTGCGCAAGATGTTCTGCGTGCGTTCGCACTCGGGGCCTCGGTTTATAGTATCATCCGAAAGACTTTTGGGGAGAGTGGAGTCTGCACTGAAAATATCCCCTTGAACGGGAATCGAACCCGGGTCGTCAGATTGCGAACGCAATGTTCTAAGCACTAGGCTAACCCGTCCCCGAGAGAGGAAGAGAGAGAGAGAAGAGAGGAGAGAGAGAGAGAGAGAGAGAGAGAGAGAGAGAGGAGAGAGGACGAGAGAGAGAGAGAGAGGAGAGAGAGAAGAGAAGAAGCGAGAGAGAGCAGAGCGAGAGAGAGAGAGAGAGAGAGAGAGAGAGAGAGAGAGAGAGAGAGAAGAGAGAGAGAGAGAGAGAGAGAAGAGAGAGAGAAGAGAGAGAGAGAGAGAGAGAGAGAGAGAGAGGAGGAGGAGAGAGAGAGAGGGAGAGAGAGAGAAGAGAAGAGTAGAGAAGAGAAGAGAAGAGAGAGAGAGCAAAAAGCTTGTAAAAAGACACGCATACTGGCAGATAAAGACTTTTTTCTGGAAATAAAACCTCTGAACTGGCATTGTTCTGTAAGCCTCACGAGTTCTGGCGAAAGGATGCTTCACTAGGGGGGTACTTCTGGAGGAATGTTCTTGTTTGCTATCTTCAGCTTTTATCCCGTGGAGACAAAGAAATACATATCCTTTGTTTTCTGTTTTGGTGTGCTTTGTTTTTTTCTTATCTTTTGAACTCCCTATCTGTTTGTCTTTCTCTTTATTAGTGCTGTAGTTTTCTCAGTGTCACTCTCTCATTCCCCCCCCCCCCTCCCAGTTTTTTCTTTCTTTCTTTTGCTGGTGGTTGTTATTGTAGCTGTTGTTGTTGTTGTTGTTGTTATCGTTGTAGATGTTTGGTTTTTTTGGTCTTGCTTTTATATGCTCATTCTTGTTCTAGTTCGTTGTTTTCTTTCAGTTGTGTGTGTGTGTGTGTGTGTGCTGGCGCTGTTGATAATGTAACTGTTATTATTGATTTTTGTTGTCGTAGTTTAGTTTATTTTTCGTTTTCTTGTTTGTGTGTATGTGTTTTGTTGTTTTTTGTGTATGTTGGCATCTTCTCTTTTTTGCAGTGTATGCATGTGAATCTGCAGATTTTGGAGGAGTGTGTTATGAATTTTAAACGATGGCGTTAGCTTTTTGTTTTTAGTACAGCGATGCTTCTTTTGTATTCAGTAATATTGAATCATCATTTGTTTGTGTGCTTTGTCTCGCCTTGTCGAATCACATCATGTCGTGTCAGCTTTTGGTATGTGGTGTTATGTCGAGCGCCATCGTGTTGTATGAATTATTTTACATGTACTAATTCTTGTACACGCACCGCAGGCACATACACACACAAAATAATTTTTTAAAAACGCACACATCACACACCACACTCACACCCCCACCCCACCCCCACACACAAACAAACACACACACATTATCCCCCCCTCCCCACACCCGCCCCCCCCTCCCCACACACACAAATACACACAACGAAAGAGGCATGGAAATGTAGGGTGGTGAAAACAAAACAGACGAGAGTGGAAGCAATGGGTTGTAAGATCGCTAGCAGAGGGTGCTAACAGAGAACGAAACCACGAGAAGCCCCCCCCCCCCCACCCCCCCCCCCCCCCGTCCCCATCGATTTTACTATAACCTTAAGTCTAGTACTGGAGACAAAGAACAACGGTCGATGGTAGGGTAGGGTAGGATATAGTCGGTTTCCTCAGTGACTGAAAAAACACTTAAGAAGAGTCTCTGTAACGGACACTTTTTTTCCTCTCCTACTCTCAAAATAATCCGGTGGGATGGCATGCTTCTGACTAATGTTCTGACTGAGCGAGGAAGGTGTGTAAGCGTATTTGAAGGAGAAGTCTGGAAATGTCAGGAAAGTAATAAAAGCATGTGTGAAATTCCGTTTGCTTTGACATAGTGTACTGCATACCGCTTTCAGTCGCTGTAGATTTCTCTGCGTGAAATGTCTTCCACTGGGTGGAGTTGCGTTACCACAAGAGCAGCACCACTCATTAAACGAAAAGTGTCCAGTCTGTATGTAGATTTGTTTTCCTATGAGAGTGGATTTTTCTACATTATTTTGCAGGGACAATTATCTTGTTGCCATGGGTTCTTTTGTGTGTGCTGCATATGTGTTGCAGACGAGGCTTTGGTTAATCATCGCATCCAAAAGACTAGCACCGAGACCGCAATTTAATGCCCGGTGGATAGGGGAAAAGTTTTGGGTTCACACAGTACGGGAATCGAACCCACGCCTTCTCGTTTTTACATAGGCACGTTACGTCTAGACCACCGATCCACCACATGAATGATAGTTGTTAGAAACATTTACATTTTAGTTATTAGAGCATGTTTAAAATATATGAAAAAATATGTTGAGGGCAATATCGTAGTTGACACACCATGTTTGATATATTAGTTATAAGATCCACAGTAACTGTATACACAGTTATCAGATTCGGTTTGAATGATAGAGGGAGAACATGATTTTATTTCGCACAATCTGGACCGAATCTGAAAGCAATCCTGAAAATATGAAGTGTTGATAGCTTCAAAAAGGTATATCGTCTGACTAAAATTTGACAGAAAGAGCGACACGCATGGTGCAAAGAAAGAAGGATGAGCTCGCAAGGATTTGTCAAAATAAAATGTAAAAGCGTGACAAAGTGTGACAACTTACCCGCTTCAACTTCCGCCATTACAAAAATAATGGCACGTCTCCATTACTTGTTTTCAACAAAAAGCTATAACAATTTGTGGTGCATGAGAATCATATTGTTAGAACCAGGAGAATGGCAGAATTAAGATTTACAAGACAAAAACATAAAGTAATAAAGAAAAGAAAATACTATCTTTCTCTCTCTCTCTGTCTCTCACACACACACACACACACACACACACACACACACACACACACACACACACACACACACACACACACACACACACACACACGCATGCAGGCATACACGCATATCTGAAGACTTTTTATTAAAAAAAACCCCTGCTGTTTCACTTTCTTTTCCCTTTACGCCATGGACGTTGAAATAAACAGACAGTGTTCATGCATGCAAAGTTTCCAAGTCT
>CM054135.1:46430982-46433482 GCA_028751875.1 Rapana venosa
TGTGTGTGTGTGTGTGTGTGTGTGTGTGTGTGAGGGAGTGGTGCCCGGCAGAATTGTGGTTTCATTTTATATCAAGACAATTCAATATATATTTATATAGATAGATAGATTAGATAGATAGATAGATAGAGATACATATAGATCAACAATATGTATATAGATACACACATATATAATTATATAATATATATATATAATAATATATATTAATATCATATATATATATATTATATACAATATATATATGTTATATATATTGTTATCTATATCCATATATGTGTGTATCTAACATATCTCTCTCTCTCTCTCAGCTCTCTCTCTCTCTCTCTCTCTCTCTCTCTCTCTATATATATATATATATATATATATATATATATATTATATGGAATCTCTAACCCCGGATTCGATCCCAGGTCGCCAGATCACTAGCGCAACACTCAAATCACTAGGCCTTCCGCCCCTTCATCCCCTCCCACCCCCACCCCCCCAGCCCCCTACTTTCCATTTTTCATTTCGTCTCTCCTCCCCCACCCTCCACCTAATTTCATTAAATTTTGATGTCATTTATAGTCACACCGACTTGAACAAAAAAGACGACTGTTATCAATATGTTGACTGTACTTGGTTCAGCCTTTCCCTTAACTGTATGTAGCAGTTGCTGAAGCCCTGCATGCATGCACTGAATTTTTTCTGGCAGTGTACCGTGGGCAAGTTCAACCCGGCAGAGCCCTTCCCTCTTCAGCTACACAATGTTTAAGTGTACGTGAAACATCTCCCTGCAACAAGAATAAATCCTATGAGTTTTTGTATTTTTTTGTTTGTTGTTGTTCTTGTTTGTTATTTGTGTGTGTGTGTGGTTTGGGTGGTGGTGGTTTGGGTTGTTATTTTGGGGTTTTTTGTTTTTGGTTTTTTGGGTGGTTTTGTTTTGGGTTGGTTGTTGTTGTTGTTGTTGTGTTTTTTTGGGGGGGTCATAGAAAATCAAAATTGTGATAATCTCAAGTGTAAAATAGTACGACCAGCTTTGCCCCCGAGACAGCAGCCTAAAGCTTGATGCACAGAAATTGGCATTGACTCTAGTATAAGTACGTTAAAATTATAGACAGTATAATAAACTACGTAATATTATTAGATCAGGCCACACATTTTTGCCAGCACTATAGTTGTTTTTTTTCTCCAATTTTGTTTTTGTAATTTTTTTCATCAAAAACAATAAACTAATTTATTCTGTTTTCATGTAAAAGGGTTAAATAGTAGGTCTGAATCTTTTTTTTAAAAATCAAATCGCGCCCCTTACATTACTTTTCCTGTCTCCTTCCGCTTGTACCGGTAGGCGTCGCTTGGAAATACAGTCGTCTGTCTGTCTGTCTGTCAGCAGCAAGGCAGGAGGGTGGCCTGGAGAAGGGACAGACATCTCGTGGGCTCTGAGGGTGTCCTGTCTGCCACGGAGTCGCTTCATCGTCGTGCTGGTCTTCCTCTGGCTCTCCAGCCAGAGTATCTGGTGTTGTATGCGCGTAGAACTGGTTGGTTTAGGGGGGCATACGTGTGAGGTGTCCGAAACCACTTGATCCTTTGTGGGTCACTGTGTTGTAGGACTGGTGTTGCTCCTACCATGTCTCGTATCACCCCATTTCTGATCTTGTCTCGCCTGGTCGCGACCCTTAACCTATATTAACACACAACAACACATACTTAGAACTAATTTCAACAGCAACAGCAAAACCAAACCCATTATCTTTCAGAACTAAATACTCATTGAAAATAGGCCGTGAGGGAGCAGGGGGACAGAGTTACTCCTTACCAGTGTACATAAGTACAAAACAATAAAATCCTTCCTGCTTTGATTTTTTGTTGTTTTTTTTCTCTCCATTGTTTCCTCGGCTAGAGCTCGGAGGTTCACTAAGGATGAGGCTTTTGTGTAGTCGACCATTTTTTTGCCCACCATTAAGGAAGCCGCATTCCGACTTCAGGGATGATTTGATTTGATCTGATCTGACTTTTACTTGCTTTGCTTTGGATTCTTCACTTTTTGTTTCAGCCGCGTCTAGTCTCTGTCCATTTTCATCTTCCTCCCACTTCCAGAACAAAAGGGTCACAGACTAGGAATGTGACTCAGTACACTTTTGACAACTTTTTTTTCTTTTTCGTTTCTACTCAGACATGATGTCAGAGGATCAATCACAAGGGGGAATCATCCTCTCGGACCCTTTCTCAAGTCTGAGGATTACCTCCCTGCCCAGGTATCCCAGTCCTGTCTGATCTAAGCCTGATTCATTTTCTCTCACCTCACCCCAGCTTCTCAGATTGACAGTCTGCGAAAAGCGTCCCCAGGACTTGGCCAGCCTCATTAGCGCGTCTGGTTAATCTTACTGTTGAGTCTTTCTTGTCATTCTGTTGAGTCTTCTTCTTCTTCTTTCATGTCTTGTCATTCATTTCGTCTTCTTCTTCTTCTCTTTTCTCTCTCTCTCTGCTCTCTCTCTTCTCTCTCTCTCTTCTCTCTCTC
>CM054135.1:46438482-46460982 GCA_028751875.1 Rapana venosa
TCAGGGAGCAGTTTCTGCTATGATCTAAATAACATACGTAGGTGATCTTTTTTAAAAAAAATATTTAACTTACGTTAGTCGTGGCTTTAAGATAAGAGTCGAACTGAGAAAGATACACATTCTCGAGTGGTGATTATCCCCGAAGTGGGAATGTGGCTACCTTAATCGTGAGCCCAAAACGGTAGCATTATGAAAGCTTTCCCCATTTGGTGAACTTTGGAGGTGTAGCTGAGGAAAGACAAAGAAACGATGATTGCCATAGCACCCCTGCAAGAACCCCTCTGCAGCAACACCCCTGCAACCACACTCCTGAATAAACACCCCTACACCCATACTTCTGCAACAACACCCCTGCAACAACACTTCAGCAACAACACCCCTGCATTCCCACCCCTGCAACAATTTCCTGCAACAACATTACTGTACGGCATTCATACGCTTGGAAGTAACTCAACTCAACTCAACTCAGTTGTCTCCATCGCCGCTGCCGTCGCAAGCAGCTCCACGCAATGCCACCAGGGTTCACCATCTTTCTCTGTCTCTGATGAGTTCTACCATCTCCTGTAGCCCTCCTCCCAGACCACTGATCTTAGTGATGTTGGCAATGAAGGATGTTGGTGGTGGTCTGCCTCTTTTCCTTCTGCCCTCATCCTTACCCCGGAGAACTGTCGTCAACAGAATTGTCTGTGTGTGAAGAAGAGAAAAATCAAAAAAGGTTTGAAAGGTTCAGATTTCTTCTTTTTAAATTTCTCTTTGTCTATTTTTTTCGGAATATTGTTTTAACGGATAGACACAAAAGTTGTACGCTAAAAAAAAATGTGAGCAACAGTGTGTTATTACTTTCTATTCTATTTTATTTTTTATTTCGAGGATAATGGAATAAGCACTCATGTGCCATTCTTTTTCAACCAGTCCCCGTGTGTATGCAGTTTTATAAATTTTGTCATCCGTTCCCACCGACACACAATGGCCTACTCTTCCGAAAAGTGGAACGGGTTTTAACGTGTGTGCATGATGTTCTGCGTGCGTTCACACACTGCGACCTCGGTTTATAGTCTCATCCGAAGGACTTTTAGGGGGGAGTGGAGTCGGAGATGATGTTAAATCCAGAGAAAAAAAATCCTCTTGAACGAGATTCGAACCTGGGTCAGCAGATCACGGGATCTTACTCATTAACAGACCCTGGTATTAACCTGGTCTGCGCTTGAGATACTAGAGAGCTCAAGCTGTTGATACTCTACAGTTACAAAAAAAACAACAACAAAATAGACCACTTATTTCTTTTCTTTTGTTTTGCCTATTTAGTGCGTGTTCTTTCTTTCGTTTGTTTTTTCTTTTGAAGTTTGCTTGTTTTTTGTTTTTGTTAATTTGTTGTTGTTGTTGATCTTTTTACTTTTTTGTTTTCTATCTGTGTGTCTTTCTTTCCTTTTTTTCTTTTCCTTTTTTCTTCAGTTTGGGAAAAAAAAAGTTTTGTAACAAATCTGACATTTTGCATTCTAAGGGTTGAGTTGGCAGCTTTAAATAACGGCTCTTTCTTTTCTTTTCTTTTTGTCTTTTTTTTTTCCTTCTTTCTTTCCCCTTTTTTTTCTTTCCTTCTTTTTCTCTTTCTTTCTTTTTTTCTTTCATTCTTTTTTCTTTCTTTTTTCTTTTCTTTTCTTTCTTTCTTTCCTTCTTTGTTCCTTCTTTTTTTTTTGTTTCTTTCTTTTTTCTGTCTTTTTTCTTTTCTTTCTTTCTTTCTTTCCTTCCTTTGGTCCTTCCTTCTTTCTTTCTTTCTTTCCTTCCTTTGGTCCTTCCTTCTTTCTTTCTTTCTTTCTTCCCTTCTTTATTTCTTTCCTTCTCTTTTTCTTTCTTCCCTTCTTTCTTTCTTTTTTCTTTCTTTCCTTTTTCTTTCTTTTTTCTTCTTTCCTTCTTTCTTTCTCTCTTTCTTTCTTCGCTTCTTTCTTTCTTTTCTTCGTTTTTTCCTTTTCTTCTTTTTTTCTTTCTTTCTTTCCTTTTTTCTTTCTCTCTTTCTTTCTTTCTTTCTTTCCTTCTTTCTTTCTTTCTCTCTTATTTTTTTAATTCTTACTTTCTTTGTTATTCTACCTTTCTTTGCTTTTTTTTGTTTTTTTCTTTGTTAAGCTTTTCTCAGCAGATTCACAATTAATGAAACATGTTGCTTTATCATTAATGGTGTTTTAATTGCTTTATCTATCAGTTTCTTTTTTTATTTTCTGTTCTTTCTTTCTTTGCTTTTCCTGTGTCTTTGTTTTTTTCATCTTTCGTTCTTTTTTTCTTATTTCTTTCTTGTGTTTTTCCTTTTTCTTTTATTTTCCTATCTGTCTGTCTTTCTGTTTGTATTCTTTCCCGCTTTCATTTTCTTTTCTTTTCCTTCGTTCGCTTTATTTTTGGTCTTTTCTTTCTTTCTTCGGGGTCTGTAAGCCTGTTGTTTGTTTTTCTTTGTTTTATCTATTCTTTTGTCGTTCTTTTCTTTTATCTTTTGCTCTCTGTCTATTTGCCTGTGTGGCTCTGTTTCTATCTCAATGTCTGTCTCTCAGTCACTCTGTCCTGTCTCTGTCGCTGTCTCTGTCAGGCTGTCTATCTTTATGGGTATCTGTGTCTGTCTCTTTAATTATGTTCGTCTGTCTGTCTGTCTGTCTGTCTGTCTGTATGTCTCTCAGTCAAGTCAAGTCAAAACTATCTTTCATGAGGGCAAAAAAGTATGCTTAAGCTTACATAGCTGTTTTTCATTCTGCCTTCAAAAGAAAAAATCCCCACACAAAAGCCAAAAAAAAAGGTTCATGAATCACAAGACATATTTTTTGCAAATGATATCAAAGGAAATATCTCTCTCTCTCTCTCTCTCTCTCTCTCTCTCTCTCTCTCTCTCTCTCTCTCTCTCTCTCTCTCTCTCTCTCTCTCTCTCTCTCTCTCGCTCTCTCTCTCTAGTTATATATCTATGTTTCTTTGATTAAAGCAGAAGGAACCTTGAATGACTAGGGGGGAAAGGTGTTAATCTTTAAGGATTCTATATATTGACTGAGATTCTGCATTGGGCTTGATTATTTCTTTTCTTTCTTGTAAATTTCCGCTTTTCTTCTATTCTTCCTCTGCTTCCTTCCTTTCGTTTTTGTGTCTTTTTTTTTTCTCTTTCTTGTAGCCCCCATTCAATTTTGTATTCTTTCTTTCTTTTTAGCTTTTTTAAAATTTTGTTCTTCTGTCTTCTTTCTTTTTGTATTCTTTCTTTCTTTTTTCTTTCTGCCTTTTTTTCTGTCTGTCTGTCTTCCTTCCTTCCTTTCTTTCTTTCTTTTTTCTTCCTTCCTTCCTTTCTTTTTTTCTTATTCTCTTCCTTCCTTCCTTTCTTTCTTTTTTTTTTCTTTTTTCTTCCTTCCTTCCTTCCTTCCTTCCTTCCTTTCTTTCTTTCTTTCTTTCTCATTCTCTTCCTATCTTTCTTCCTTCTTCCTTCCTTTCTTTCTGTCTTTCTTATTTGTTGATTTTTTGTTCTTGTTTGCTTGTTTTGCTTCTTCTCTTCTAGTTTTTCTTTCATCAGGGCAGAATGATTCTGGAATGAATATTGGCAAAGGTGTTCATTTTTAAGGGTTCTTTCTATTAGCACAGATGTGTAGGCCTGTCTTTTATTCTGATTCTTTCCTTCTTTCTGTGTTTCTTTTTTTTCTCTCTTTTCTTTCTCTTTTTGTCTCCTTTCCTTTCTTAATCTCTCTGTCTCTCTCTGTCTCTCTCTGTCTCTCTCTGCTCTCTCTCTCTCTCTCTCTCTCTCTCTCTCTCTCTCTCTCTCTCTCTCTCTTGTAGTTTACTTTCCATCAGTTTTTGTTTCCACGTTTCTCGGCGTTTCTTTTTTCATTATTTGGTTGTTGTTTTTTTCTACATATTTTTTTCTCTTGCTTATGTATATGCTAAATGATGAGATCAATGGTCCAACGAAATCTGCCTTTTGATTTTATCTTTCCTTTCTTTCTGAGAGAGATAGACAGAGATAGATAGATATAGAGAGAGACACAGAGAGAGAGAGAGAGGCAGAGGCAGAGACAGAGACAGAGAACAACACTTGTTTTCAGTTGAGGGGGGTAAATCTTCCATGCCGAAAGTATAGCTGTTTTTATTCTTTTCAAGATGAGTGTATTGATTAAAGGAAGAAAGAAAACAAATCTACTGAACGAACAACAACAACAACAACAACATCATCATCAACATCAACAACCATACAAGCAAATACGATCTTCAAAATTAGGTTGAACAGATTTGTTGTTAAACAATTCATTATCTTCGACCATAGATGGGTGCAAGAGTTGAGAATGTCTGTACAGAGAAACGAAAAACAAGTAATAGTGACAAAGGTAGTTTAAAATGGCTATTGCAGAAGATTATAGCAAAATCCAAATGGCTTGCAGTGCAAAAAGCGTTGTAGGGAACGATCACACCAAGAAGAATTTTTTTTTTAATCAGTATACAGAAGGATTAAGGATTCTTCAATCTGCAGGGAGTACACATCCATACAAATGTCTTTAAAAGACACAATCTATACTTGTGAAAGACAAGTGAAATTTCAAAGAAATACCTGCAAATTTTAACGAATTTTGAGAGAGACAGGAGAACTTTTCGAGATTTTGCATTTCATTAGCCTGCAACAATTATAACTGGACATGGGTTGAAGAAAATGTTTGGGAATAAAATCTTGTTTTAAATGTTTGAAGTGGGAACATTCCATGATGAAATAAAATTCATCTTCTAAAACACACATATATAATTTCTTCCTGTGGTATATTACGGAAACGTCCAACCTCAATAGGAAGCTTGTGACAACTTTAACAAAATTTCATAAGAGCGTAAACATATACATCTGGTAGACAAGTTATATAATCATGTTTCCATACCAAAATCGATCTTACAGTTTTTATAATAAAGGCATCCACTATTATTTCTACACTCCCTTGCCCTGTGGACTGACTTAGCCAGCCGTTCTTACAGCTTCTTGGCTAACTGAGGTTTTTTTGCTGAGTGGAGGCAGAGTCTTAAAGCCTGTTTAATCTCTTCACCAGTAGAGTAGTCTGGGGTGTCTGGTCCTACTGTGTGTGTGTGTGTGTGTGTGTGTGTGTGTGTGTATGTGTGTGTGTGTGTGTAGTGTGTGTGTGTGTGTGTGTGTGTGTGTGTGTGTGGGTGTTTTATGTGTTGTGTGTGTGTGTGTGTGTGTGTGGTGTGGTGTGTGTGTTGTATCATGTTGTGTGTGTGTGTGTGTGTGTTTGTGTGTGTGTGTGTTTGTGTTGCGTAGTGTGTTGTATGCATGTTGTGTAGTGTGGTGTTGTGTGTGTGTGTGTAGTGTGTGTGTGTGTGTGTGTGGTGTGTGTGTGTGTGTGTGTGTGTGTGTGTGTGTGGTGTGTGTGTGTTGGTGTGTGTGTGTATGCTGTTTGTGTGTGTGTTGTTGTGATGTAGTGTGGTTTGTATGCATGTGTAGTGTTGTAGTGTGTGTGATGTGTGTTGTTGTATGTGCGTAGTGTGTGTTGTGTGTTGTGTGGGATGTTCATGCACATGTATGTATTTGTAAGTGTATGCTTCTTTATGTCTGTCTCCACGTACGTGCATGCACACGCATGATCAGTATGCACCCCAGATTTCACCAATTTTGAACCATATATGACTCGGTGCACTGAATAACCCACACAGGATAAGAAATTATTTTTAAAAAACAACAACTAAAGCTGTAAAAACACTTCCTAATGTGTGAATCATGCAAGAAGAAAGGAGAGTTGAAAATCTGTGTACAGCGAAAAGAAAAAGGTTATAAACAAAAACTCTATTACAGAAGAAAATAGCACAAAAACCAATGGTTTGCAGTGCAAAAAGCGTTGTAAGGGAGAATTAGGCCCAGATAAAGGGAAACAAAATCAGTAGACAGAAGGGGATAAGGATTCTTCAATCTGCAGGCAGTAAGGAGCAATACCTCACGTCCTTTCCATAGCCCTTTGCCCTCTGAGACAAGTAAACAACACTGTAAACTGTGCTGTCTATACCCCTTTGCCCTCTGAGGTAAGTAAACAACACTGTACTGTCTATACTCCTTTGCCCTCTGATGTAAGTAAACAACACTGTACACTGTGCTGTCTATACTCCTTTGCCCTCTGAGGTAAGTAAACAACACTGTACACTGTGCTGTCTATACTCCTTTGCCCTCTGATGTAAGTAAACAACACTGTAGACTGTACTGTCTATAGTCCTTTGCCCTCTGAGTAAACAAGACTCTTCCATCAATTAGCAACCAAAAACAACAACAACACACACACAGACTGTACTGTCTACTGTCTATAGCTCCTTTGCCCTCTGAGGTAAGTAAACAACACTGTACACTACTGTCTATACTCCTTTGCCCTCTGATGTAAGTAAACAACACTGTACACTGTACTGTCTATAGTCCTTTGCCCTCTGAGGTAAGTAAACAACACTGTACACTGTACTGTCCATACTTCTTTGCCCTCTGATGAGGTAAGTAAACAGCACTGTACCCTGTGCTGTCCATACTCCTTTGCTGTGTAGACTGGCTTAGCCAGCTGTTCTTACAGCTTTTTGGCTAACTGTGCGTATGTGTGTGTGTGTGTATGTATGTGTGTGTGTGTGTGTGTGTGTGTGTGTGTGTGTGTGTCTGTGTGTCTGTGTGTGTGTTGTTGTTGTTTTTGGTTGCTAATTGATGGCAGAGTCTTAAAGCCTGTTTAATCTCTTCACTAGTAGAGAAGTTTGAGTGTGTGCATGGGTGTGTATGTGTGTGTGTTTGTGTGTGTGTGCATGTCCATCTGTGTGTCTGTGTGTGTCTGTGTGTGTGTGTCTGTGTATGTGTCTGTGTGTCTATGTTGGTCTGGTCCTACTCTGTGTGTGTGTTGTGTGTGTGTGTTGTGTGTGTGTTTTATGCATGTTGTGTAGTGTGTGTGTGGTGTGGTGTATATGTTTGTGTGTGTGTGTGTGTGTGTGTATGTCCATACACATGTATGTATTTGTGAGTGTGTGCTTCTTTATGTCTGTCTCCACGTATGTGCATGCACATGCATTATCAGTATGTACCCCAGATTTCACCAATTTTGAACCATATATGACTCGATGCACTGAATAAGCCACATGGGATACGAAGTTCTTTTTTAAAAAAAAACAACTAAAAGCTGTAAAAACACTTCTTAATGTATGAATTATGCAAGAAGAGAGAGTTGAGAATCTGTGCACAGCGAAAAGAAAAAGGTTATAAACAAAAAGCCTATTACAAAAGAAAATAGCACAAAAACCAATGGTTTGCAGTGCAAAAAGCGTTGTAAGGGAGAATTAGGCCCAGAAAAAGGGAAACAAAATCAGTGTACACAAGGGGATAAGGATTCTTCAGTCTGCAGGAAGTAAAGAACAATACGTAACGTCCTTTCCATAGCCCTTTGCCCTTTGAGGTAAGTAAACAACACTGTACACTATGCTGTCTATACTCCTTTGTCCTCTGAGGTAAGTAAACAACACTGTACACTATGCTGTCTATACCCCTTTGCCCTCTGAGGTAAGTAAACAACACTTTACACTGTGCTATCTCTACCCCTTTGCCCTCTGAGGTAAGTAAACAGCACTGTACACTGTGCTGTCTATACTCCTTTGCTCTGTGGACTGACTTAGCCAGCTGTTCTTACAGCTTTTTGGCTAACTCTGTGTGTATGTGTGTGTGTGCAGTGTGTGTGTGTTTGTGTGTATGTGTGTTTGTGTTTGTGTGTGTGTGTGTGTTTTGGTTGCTAAGTGATGGCAGAGTCTTAAAGCCTGTTTAATCTCTTCACTAGTAGAGAAGTTTGGGGAGTCTTCTTCTACTCGAGTGTGTGTGGCGTGTGTGTGTGTGTGTGTGTGTGTGTGTCTGTGTGTGTGTGTGTCTATGTGTGTGTCTGTGTATGTGTGTTTATGTTGTGTTCTGTTCTATGTGTGTGTGTCTGTCTGTCTGACTGTCTGTCTGTCTGTCAGTGTGTTTCCTTGTATCTGGCTCTCTGTGTTCGTGCGCACACGCACATGCATAATCCTGCAGTTCATTCCATTCATAGCCTGTTGCAGAAACATTCAACTTCTCAGCGTGCACCCCAGATTTCATCCCTTTTGAACCAGATGTGACACAGTGCACTTAATAACCCAGACCTGACAGCGGTGGGGGGGGGGGGGACCTCTCAAAGTGTGAATTATGCATGAATGAAATGACCTTGCTAAATCAAAAAACAAAATCATTCAAGATGCGTTAGAGGAGCATTTTAGGGAGCAGCAAGATAAGGACATTAATTAAAACAGGAGAACGGGATGGTCTACCGGTTAGAGCTTTGCACTCGTGATCTTACAGCATGGGTTCGAACCACTACCGAGGCACCTATGAGAGGGGAGTTTTTTTCCTCTGGAGTTAACGTCAGTGCTGACTCCATTCCCTCAGAAAAGCGTTTAGATAATACTGTAAACCGAGGTCGCGTATGCGAACGCATGCAGAACATCTTGTACACACAACAAAAACGCGTTCCGCCGTTCGAAAGAGTAGGCTATTTCATGCTGGTAGGAACAGGTGACAATTATTGTTCTTTTGAAAATGCATGCTCTCATGTGTCGTGTTTAGACACCGTACTCGAAGTCGGAATGCGGCTACCTTAAATCTAGGTCAATGGCGGTATACGCAAACTCTCACCATTGATGAACCTTGGAATTCTAGCCAGGAAGCGAGGGAAAAAAAACCCAACCCAACCCAAAACAACAACAAAACAAATTACGTACCTGAAATAACCAACAATCAACAACACACCCTCGAAGACTATCACAAATTAATACAAATTACTATGCAGATTAAGTAAAAAGCATACACAAAATAAAGTCTTACGAAGAGTGATAAAAGAGTTTTGTCTGCACCAAGTAGAGGGAGAGAGAGAGGGAGCAATAAGAGATAGATTTCCTTTCCGTACCCCCCTCTCTCTCTCTCTTCACTGGGTGAGCTGTTAGCCATTCGTCAGCCTCTGGGCTCCACTCCGTCTGGCTAATCTGGTTTTCCTGTCTCTTCACTGATTTTATGAATTTCTTTTGCTGGGATATTTTTTTATCACCTAGTAAAAGATTTTGGGAAAATAATAGTGTCCACCATTCAATGGGCAAAGCTTAAGATTTGAAAAGAAAAATAAACTCAATTTTGAAACAGAAAAATCAAGGAGTGTTGATCATTTGATAAACATATCTTTACGTGATTAATCCAATATTTCTGCTCGAAATCGAGCAACCACCTCATGCACACGCAAACACAGACACAAGTACATACACACACACAGGCGCAGCATGCACACACATTACACATAATATGCACACACCAAACACACACACGCAGGCCCACGTACACACACAAACAACACCACACACACCACACACACACACACACACACACACACACACACACACCAATACGCACACACACCACTGCATTGCATTCAAGAAAACTTGCAGTCTGTTTACCTGTACCCTTTTCTGTGTACTGAGTCAGTGGATACAGCAGTGATCTGTGTATCCAGTTGCCAGAGTTGACATTTTTCAGGTATGACTGGGGGATTGTACGCAGGCTGCTGAAACTACTTTTAGTAATTTAGAATCAACAAGGAGGAGAGAGAGAGAGAAGAGAGAGAGACGAGACAGAGACAGAGAGAGAGAAGAGAGAGAGAAGAGAGAGAGAGAGAGAGAGAGAAGGAAGACAGAGACAAAAGAGAGAGACAGAAAAGAGAAGGAGAGAGAGAGAAGAGAGAGGAGACAAAGAGAGAGAATACGAAGCGAACGACATTAAGGATACAGAAAGAGAGAGAACAATGAACAATGAACAGTAAACAAAAAGTTATTCTTCAGGACGCAGAGAGCAGAAGAGCAGAGAGAGACAGAGAGAGACAGACAGACAGACAGAGAGAGACAGAGACAGAGACAGACAGACAGAACAGACTAGCAACAGAGAGACAGAGACAGACAGACAGAAGACATAGAGACAGAGACAGACAGACAGAAGAGACAGACAGACAACAGACAGACAAGACACAGAACAGAGACAGGAGACAGAGACAGACAGACAACAGACAGAGAAGAAGACAGACATAGACAGGAGACATGAATAGAGACAGAGACAGAGACAGACAGAACAGACAGACAGAGACAGACAGACAGAGACAGAGAGACAGAGACAGACAGAACAGAGACAGCACAGACGACACAGACAGAGACTAGTTGAGCTGGGGGGGGGGGGGGGGGGGGGGGGGGGGGCTCACGGAGAGAGCACATCGCTTAGTACAGTGCATAGTAGAGTTGGCCTCAGTCCAGCCCGACTCTAGAATATTGGGGCAGAAAATAAATTGAAATGAGGTTAGGAGGTCAGTTCCTGAAGGCAAATAATATAATGACAAAATGACATACATCACGCTCTTCCGTGCGCAAAACCCATTCACACACAGACACACACACACACACGCTCGCGCACGCACGCGCGGGCACACAGACACACATGCACCCATGCACGCACGCAAGCACAAACATGCTCATGTACACACACACGCACGTACACGTGCGCGCACACAGACACACACATATAAGTGCACGCATGCGCACACACACAATCACAGCACACACACACACATAAAACACACACACTATGTACCACAATACACCTCCCACAACACACACACGCACGCACGCACGTGCGCGCGCGCATGGACACGTATGTTCACGTGCACACACACACGTGCACACGCGCGCGCACAGACATACACACACGCACACAGACATTGACTCCACTTTTAAGTTAACATATTACTAGATAAAACATCCCCCACCACAGCTACAGGCATTTTTTTCGGGGGAAGAATATTCCATAAACAACTATTGTGCTATATACTTCATGCTTAGTCTCCTGGATGAAAGATATCTCCGATTTTGTTGTTGTTGTTGCTGTTGTTGTTGTCCACACAGGAAAAACGCGCCCTTGAGGTAAAACGAAGAGATAAGAATAAGCCATTGCCACGTCCCCTGATAAAAAAAGGTGTGTGTGTGTGTGTGTCTGTGTTGTGTGTGTGTGTGGGGGGGGGGGGTTGGCTTTGCTAAGACAGCCCTACCAGGCACAGTGTAAAGAAGGAGAGAGAATGAGAGCTAGAGAGAGGGGGGAGAGGAGGGAGGGAGAGAGGGGGGGGGAGAGAGAGAGAGGATGAGGGGGAGGGGGGAGATAGAAGGAAGGAGAGAGAGGGAGGGGAGGGAGAGAGAGAGAGAGAGAGAGAGGAGAAGGGATGGGAGAGAGCGAGAGAACCGAGACGGAGACAGAGACAAACTACAGACAGACAGAGACAGAGAGAGACAGAGAGACAGAGGGACAGAGAGACAGAGATAGAGATTTATTCTTTTTTTATTGAGGATAATGGAAAAAGCGCTTATGTGCTTTTTACATCCAGTCCCGTGTGTATGCGGTTTTCTAAAGAGAGACAGACAGAGAGAGAGAGAGACAAAGAAAAGACCAAAAGACAGACAGAGACAGACACAAAGACAGAAAAAGAGAGAGACAGAGACAGAGAGGGAGAAAATGAATGAATGAATGAATGATCGTTTTACCAAGGGTTACAGAATAAGCATTCACATGTTTGTTTTTTATCCGGCCCTTGTCCTAATTAGGAACTATCAACAAAACAAAGAAAAAAAATCCAACTACAACAAAAGCAACAAAAGTTCAACCAATTACATAAAGAAAAGAGATAAATGTGTATCAAATAAACACATAATCCACAACTGACCTGAACATTAATGTCACAGAGAGAGGGATAGAGAGACACAGAGAGAGAACACAGAGAGAGAGAAGACAGACAGCCAGGCAGAGAGAGAGAGAGGGAGAGAGAGAGACGGACAGAGAAAAAAGACAGACAGCCAGGAAGAGAGAGAGAGAGAGGGAGAGGGGAGAGACAGACAGACAGAGAAGACAAACAGACAGCCAGAGAGAGAGAGAGAGAGAGAGAGAGAGAGAGAGAGAGAGGGAGAGAGAGAGAGAAAGACAGACAGCCAGGCACAGAGAGAGAGGGAGAGAGAGAGAGGGGAGAGAGAGAGAGAGAGAGAGAGACAGACAGACAGACAGACAGACAGAGAAAAAAGACAGACAGCCAGGAAGAGAGAGAGAGGGAGAGGGAGAGACAGACAGACAGAGAAGACAAACAGACAGCCAGAGAGAGAGAGAGAGAGAGAGAGAGAGAGGCAGGCCGACAGACAGACAGACAGACAGAGAACTCTGAACTCAGAAACGGCTTAATTGCGCATCCGCCTCAGGCCACAATACAAAAACGGGGGAAAAGAAAATATAGGGGGAGAGAGAGAGAGAGAGAGAGAGTGTGTGTGTGAGAGGAGAGAGAGAGAGACAAACAGACAGACAGACAGACACAAAGGCAGAGAGAGAGACACAGAGACAGAGAGGTCAAGGACAACATCTCAGGCCTGAGGCTGAGTGAGTGAAGCACTGCAAGAGGCGGAAGGAAGACAGAAGAAGATGGAGAGAGCTGGTTGTCCAGCCATTCATATATAGCCCACCCTACGGTTGAGGACACGATGGAATATGTAATGAATGTAAATGCATGCCATAGATGCCAGACCCGCCAATAGCGCTTTAATCAGTCACGCATAGCAAGGTTGGTCTGGTTCGATTAATTGTGTGGGTAGGCAGGGGTGGGGTTTGAGGGTGTTGGAGGAGGGTTTTTTTGTTCCTTGGCTGTACGTATAGGTGAAAACAGTCTGTCACTGTCTCTGTCTGTCTCTCTTTCTCGACCTCTTTGTATGTATGTATGTATGTATGTATATGTCTGTATGCATGTATGTATGTATGTATGTATGTATAGATAGATAGATAGATAGATAGATAGATAGATAGATAGATAGATAGATAGAAGTAGACATAATATGTATACATATATATATATATATATATATATATATATATTTTATATACTTATCTCTGTGTATATGCATGCACAAGCACATGCATGTGTGCGTTTGTTTTAGTTCATCTAAGTGAAGTTTTTAGCGACTTAAGTCTCAAGCATTTCAAGAGTACCATAAAAATTATTAAGATCACAATGCACCCAAAGAAGGAACCGCAGCTCAATGACTAACTGACCAGGAATAAGGACTCTCTAACCAGCAGTGTACCCTATAGCCTCTTACGTGAAGGATCACACCAGGCAACAGTTGTGGGCCCAGTACATGGCAGATACAACACAGGCAGTTCTGACTAATACCCGCCATGTTGACCCAGTGATGGTCCATGGCCATATCTGGTTGAAGGGCATAGGGGCAGTAGATCATTCACACTGTCATTTGGACCTCTTATTTATTTATTTATTTATTTACTTATTTTATTTATTCATACCACTTTTAAGTCACAGTAGTTTTCTCTTGCTTGAAATTCAGGCTGCTCTCTCCGGGTAGAGCGTGTCGCCACAAGAGCAGCGCCGCCCGTTCTGGTTTTGAGTTCTAACTTTGAAAGTGTTAAAAAGTGAAATCGCGTATGTAACAATTTTGGTGGGATCAGAGGGAAGGGCATGCTAAAGGCAGTACTGGTACATCGAGGAAAAATGAGGCAGTTGGGAAAGAGGAAGGAAAGAAAGAAAGAAAGACAGACAGACAGACAGAAAGACAGACAGACAGGCGGACAGACAGACAGAAAGACAGAAAGAAAGAAAGACAGACAGAAAGACAGACAGACAGGCGGACAGACAGACAGACAGGGGGACAGACAGACAGACAGAAAGACAGAAAGAAAGACAGACAGACAGACAGGCAGGTAGACAGGCAGACAGACAGACAAAAAGAAAGAAAGAAAGACAGACAGAAAGACAGAAAGAAACAGAGAAAGAAGTCAAAGAATGAATGAAAGAAAGAAAGAACGAAAGAAGGACAGACAGACAGAAAGACAGAAAGAAAAGAAGGAACGAACGCAAAATATGAAAGAAAGTTATAAAAAAAAGAAAAGATAAAAAGAAGAAGAAGAAAGAAAAGAAAGAAAACATGAATGAAGGAAGGAAGGAAGGAAGGAAGGAATGAAGGAAGGAAGGAGTGACTGACTGACCGACTGAATGAATGAATGAGTGAACAAATGAATGAATGAATGAATGAAAAAAAAAGAAAAGAAAAGAAGCGATGCTAATTATATTCCAAAGATGTTAAGGTACAACCAATACTGAATTAAAGATGGCGCCGTCACGGCCACGGCAGACAACTCTTATGATCAGCCCACGCTATTCAGCCCCTTGAGTTTTCAGCTGTCGGTACAATAATCTGTCCCCTGAATAAGAACCAATGAAGTCATCAATGATAGTATTCACCCCCAAGTGCCCGCTAGGCGAAAGACCAGACAATGTGTGCAATATAAGTCATTTACAGACAGACTAGAACTTTAAAAAAAAAATGTCCACACAGATAGCCGCGCACGCACGCACACACGCACGCACGCTGGCATGCATGCACGCACACGTACACACATACACACACACACACTTCCCCTCTACCACTCGTCTAATATCACTTGAAATGAAAAGACGTTGAACTGAAGAACATTTTTTTTAAGTGTAGGCTGTTACTAAAGCTTAGGGGTTTCTTTAAGAGAGAGAGAGAGAGAGGGAGAGAGAGAGAGAGAGAGAGTACTTGCGTGCGTGCGTGCGTGCCTGTGTGTGTGTGTATGTGCGTGTGTACGTTTGTGACAGATAAATTGGCAGAGAGGCTGACAACAACAGACAGATAAATATAACAATATTGACAAAAACAAAGACTGATTTTCTACCTCTTTTCAAATTCAATATTGTATGTCTGTAGAAATTAAGATTAACATTCGCGAACTCAAGAAAAACCGACCAACAAAATAAAAAACTTAATTTCAATTCAGATCTCACTTCCAGGAGCGTAAAAAAATTATAAAAAAGAAGAAAGAAAGAAAGAAAGAAAGCAAGAAAGAAAGAAAGAAAAAAGAGACGAGGTGATACTGTACTAAGGAAACTGTTAATAATACCACTTCATAAAGATGGCGCCATTACCGATGTGGCAGATAACTCTTACGTTTTATCCGTGGCATTCAGTCCCTTGAGTTTTATGTCGTCTGCTGTATAGACTCACCCTTGAATACAGGCTAATGAAAACGATGAAACCATCTACTGAGGTATACCTCCAGGAGGGAGGACCAGACAATGTTTGCAATATATGTCATTTACCGGCAAATATAAAAAATGTTCGGGGGGTCTAGAGGTAGCTTAGCGTCACATATACTATGCTGATAGCAAGTGAGTGAGTGAAAGAGTTAGTGAGTGTGAGTGAATGAGTGAATGAGTGAGAGAGAGAGAGACACACACACACACACACAGATACGCAGAGAGAAACAGAGCAACAGACAGACAAGAGAGAGAGAGAGAGAGAGAGAGAGAGAGAGAGAGAGAGAGAGAAGAGGTGAGGCACACACACAGACAGAGACAAACAGACGAACAGACAGACAGAGAGAGGGAGAGAGAGAGAGAGAGAGAGAGAGAGAGAGAGAGAGAGAGAGAGAGAGAGAGAGAGAGAAGAGAGAGAGAGAGAGAGAGAGAGAGAGAGAGAGAGAGAGAGAGAGAGAGAGAGAGAGAGAGAGAGAGAGAGAGAGGCTGACAGAGAGAAACTTGCAGAGAGAAGAACGAACAGAATCACAGACAAGACCGAAAGAGACATCATTCTTTGCGCCGCCTCATCTGTTATGTCATTTCTGGCCTGCTATTCCCACACCACTGGTTTTAGTCTCTCCCACTCCAAGCCAAGCCCATCCTTGTCATAACACATCCTCAGCGTCAGAAGTCCACAGGGAGCTAATCAATGCTAGGCTGCCGTGAGGTCACCAGCCGGAGGGGTCCTGCGCTGCTCCTGGGGTCACTTTGGTGGTAATCAGTAATGTCTGTTCTTCGGTGACGTGCACAGGAGACTACCTACTAAGCACCCTACTGGTAACAATGATAGCTTTGTTCTAGAACCATACTAAGTGAGGTGCTGACCCGGGATAGTGGTGGGGTGGTGACCACCACAATGTCCCTCCACCGATCTTCTTCCCTGAACCTTTGTCATAAGGTTATGACCAATTTTTGTTTTTTGGGGGGACGGAATACCCTCCTGGTTAGAGCATTGCGCTCGCAACCTGACGACTCGGGTTCGATTCCTGTTCAAGGGGATATTTTCCCCTGGAGTGCAGACTCCACTCTCTCCAAAAGTCCTTCGGATGAGACTATAAACCGAGGCCCCGTGTGCGAACGCACACAGAACATCTTGCGCACACGTTAAATCCAATTCCGCTGTTGTAAGAGTAGGCCATTGTGTGCGTTGGGAAACAGATGACAAATTTACAAAACCTCATACAGACGAGGACTGGATGTAAAAAAAGCACATAGGTGCTTATTCCATTATCCTCGATATAAAAGATTTTTAAAACAAAAAACCCCCAAAAACCTTCAAATACACTAAATCACCACAGGTGTGGACCTGTATGGGGGAACCAAAAACTCAACATGAGACCAGAGCAGCCAGGGCCATCCAATCAGAGACAATTTTCTTGTAATTGATTGACGTTCCACCACGAAATGAGTCGCTTTGCACTTGACCCACTTTGGCGCTAGGAGCCATTTTAGGCAGGTGGGGGGTCAGGATTTTGATTTTGAAATGTTGATTGATTATAAAACTGGAGCTATTGTTCTACCTTGTAATGAAATATCAAGGCGTTGTTGTGTTTACTTTTGTTTTAAAACGTGTTTTAAATATACCCAAGCCCTAATTATGACCATCTGTTATGGTGCTAAACGAAGTAAATTTTTCATTTTGTCACATCCTGCAGTGCATCATTTCAATTTTTAATAACTTTTTATAGAATTGTCCGATATTTAATCTTCTTTTTTTAATTGAATAACCTTTTTATTGCAGATTACTAACATATCAAGAACTAAAAATGGACCTCTGTAACAAAGCAACTCATTATGTTGTGGAGCGTCACGGTCACCATTGCATGATGATCAATGGTGATGCAGATGATGCAAAACAGCTGCATGATGATACATTATGCTTTGAAACTAGCTGACCGGACCTTACCCTTATGCTTCCTATCATAATGTGATTTTGCCGGTGTCAACCAGGCCCACAAGATACAGGCACCTGCAGTGTTGGTCAGGTACTTTAAGCAACATTCTAACAACTTTATCCATAAAGTGGATTAGGATACTCTACTGTGTGGTCCCAATCTTATTAATGATCCCACAACAAACTCACTCTGGGTAGGAACTGGCCATAGTTTACAACAACAAAAAGTAACAACTGTGACCACAACCTTCCGGCCCACAACATTCCGGCTAGTAGAACATCTTGCGCACATGTTAAAACCTGTTCTGCTTTTTGGAAGAGTAGGCCATTGTGAGCCGGTGGGAAGGATGACAAAATTTACGAAACTGCATAAACACGGTGAGTGGAGTTTAAAAAAGTACACGCTTACTTATTTCATCATCTATAAAAGAAAAGAAAAAAGGATAAAGATTAGCCCAACACGCTAGCCATTGCGCTATAGTGGCTGGTCAGGCACACAATTTCCTCTTCTTTGTCAGTTCATCTCCATACTCCTGCAGACAGTATGATTAATATTCACAAACTCAAGGAGAAAACACGAAAATGAACCTAACAAGAGCAGACTCGTTCTGGAAGACAATAAATCAAAACTATTGGCGATGACCCTGTAATTAAGAACACAACAATTGAAATGAGTGCAGCATCAAAACGACTAATATTACTGCATAACCAATAGATAAAGAAACGAGTGAACAATACTGAACATAAAAGATAGATGAAGACGAGTGAACATCTGCAATAAACGAATAGAAATAAAATACTGACCAATAAACAATAGATAAAGAAGACGAGTAAAACAGATAACCTGACCAAAACCAAGAAAAAAACCACCCAATTGATTTGTCAATAGAGAAGAATTTAAGTAGCTATTTTCAAGAAACTTAATTTAGCACATTAAAAAAATAAAAGCATTGCTGCTGTAGACAATTCTTAACTTCAATCCATGATGTTCAACCCTATCAATCCCCACAGCCGGATTGAGGCTACCTTCATGGTGGGCAAAAACGGTCGCATACGCAAAACCTCTCAATTGGTGAATCTCAGAGCTCTAGCAGAAGAATGAAAGTAACCCCATCAGTCTGTTATTGTCTGTGGCATATTTTGTCTCATAAATCACCCTTCACCTTCACCTACTCCATAGTCTGGTCTACCGTTGAGGCACCACTGAAGATTTTTCAACCATCTTCCTCCACTCATCATAGTTCTCAGCTATCCATAGTATGTCATTCCTCTCAAACCCAGTCCCACTCTCTGAGTTTGACTTCCCATTGTTTGCTTTGTCTGTCTCTTGTCTCCCTTATTGTATTGTTCCCTGTAGGACAGTCTTGGCCAGTCCAGATGTTGGTGTGACGTGCCCGTACCACTTCAGTTTGCTGTTTTTTAACTGAAGTTAGGAGCTCTTCATACTGGTCGATGACATAGTTTTTTATATTCTGGTTTTCACTTTTTCGTTGGTTATGTGATGTCTGTACGAGATATCAAGAAATTTACGGAGGTATCTCAAGAGTAAATACCACTAAAACAAAATGAAATTACCTACGGAGGAGTACCCTGGAGAGGTAGGGCCAGACAGTGTTGACAGTATGTCACCTAATCTACAGACTGACATACAAAGAGTAAGATGTTATCTAATCTTAGTTCTGTGTGTGTGCGTGTGTGAGTGTGTGTGTGTGTGTGTTTTCACACACTCTCTGTGTTTGTGTATGTGTGTGTGCGTGTGTGTGTGCGTGTGTGTGCGTGTGTGTGCGTGCGTGCGCGCGCGCGCGCGTGTGTGTGTGTACGTGCATGCGTGAGAATGTGATTTGTTGTTGTTGTTGTCATGTTTGCCTGTGTGTGTGTGTGTGTGTGTGTGTGTGTGCGTGCGTGTGTGTGTGTGTGTGTGTGTGTGTGTGTGTGGTGCGCAGACAGTCAAATGGATAATAATAAGAAGAAGAAGAAGAAGAGAAGAAGAAGAAGAAGAAGAAGAAGAATGATAATAATAATAATACATGGACTTTATACAGCGCTATATCTTGCAAAAAAACCCAAATCAAAGCACTTTAATTCATCCTAGTCTTTCACATGCAGCCAGTTACAATGAACCTACAAACTTACGTAAAGTCACTCACACAGTCAAACAAAGAGCACGAACTCGAACTCGAATGTTTCATTGAGGGTAATTGGATAAGCCAGAGGAGTCTTTACACCAGGCTCTCGTGGTGAAACGCGAAACAAACATGAATAATTTAGCAAACTGACAGGCGAGTTAATGAAAGGAACTAATGAAATGTATCATCCAGTTACTTATGCAAACAACCAATCAAATCACCATCCATTTTGTTAATAGACTAGTGAATCATTATAAAAGTACAGTGTGGATACACACCTATGTATGTGTACATTTTTTCCACAGAAAGACAGAGAGTGGGAGGGAGAGAGAGAGGGGGGAGGAGAGAGACAAAGACAGAGACAGACAGACAGATGGACAGGCAGACAGACAGAGACAGACAGACAGACAGGGTCAGAGACAGAGACAGATTTAGAGAGACAGAGAGACACATACATACATAGAGACAGAGACAGACAGACTGACAGACAGACAGAGAAACAGAAACAGACACACACACACACAGACCCATAGACACACAGACAAACACACAGACATACTGTCAGCTTTCTCTCTCCTTTGTCAAATTCCTATCCATAACCCTGTAGACAGTATGATCAATAATTCACAGACTCTAGGAGAAAAACAGGATCAGCAAAAATACCAGAAGAAAATGCAAAACTGCATTAAAATGCATACCTCACTTCCTCAACAGAAAGGAAAACAAAGAAAACAAGCCCAAATGCATATCTCATTTTCTCAACAGAAAGGAAAATAAAGAAAAGAAACACAAATGCATATCTCACTTCCTCAACAGAAAGGAAAATAAAGAAAAACAAACCAAAATGCATATCTCACTTCCTCAACAAAAGGAAAATAAAGAAAACAAACCCAAATGCATATTTCACTTCCTCAACAGAAAGAAAAACAAAGAAAACAAACCCAAATGCATATCTCACTTCCTCAACAGAAAGGAAAACAAAGAGAACAAACCCAAATGCATATCTCACTTCCTCAACAGAAAGAAAAATAAAGAAAACAAACCCAAATGCATATCTCACTTCCTCAACAGAAAGGAAAATAAAGAAAACAAACCCAAATGCATATCTCACTTCCTCAACCGAAAGGAAAATAAAGAAAACAAACCCAAATGCATATCTCACTTCCTCAACAGAAAGGAAAACAAAGAAAACAAACCCAAAATGTATGCATATCTCACTTCCTCAACAGAAAGAAACTAAAGAAAACAAACCCAAATGCATATCTCACTTCCTCAACAGAAAGGAAAACAAAGAAAACAAACCCAAAATGTATGCATATCTCACTTCCTCAACAGAAAGGAAAACAAAGAAAACAAACCCAAAATGTATGTATATCTCACTTCCTCAACAGAAAGGAAACTAAAGAAAAGAAACACCAAAATTTATGCACATCTCACTTCCTCAACAGAAAGGAAAATAAAGAAAACAAACCCAAATGCATATCTCACTTCCTCAACAGAAATGAAAACTAAAGAAAACAAACCAACATTTTAGCCGCGTGATGAGCATGCATGTCAATGGGAAGAAAGTAAGGCCTTTTAAATGGGTAGCACATTTACTGTGGGTTTGTTTATGTATGCCTTGTTAACCCGCTTCAATTTCTCGACCTCTGAGATAATAACGTGTTTGAACTGAATATTAAACGACATGAAACATTAAATGCCTTCTCAATAACTACTACTAGCATCATATCCACTCTTAAAAAGAATAAGACATCTCTGAAGTCGGAATGAGGCTACCTTAATGGTGTGTTTAACAAAAACAACGGTCGCATATGCAAAGTCTCCCCCATTGGTGAATCGACGTGGGAGCTATGGCCGGGCAATGAAAGAACACAGTCATGAATAGGATAAGTTCAAACAAATTAAAATGACCTGAACATTATTAACAAACAGAGAGTGTGACAGAGAGGACAACAACAAAAACGAACAAAATATCACAAAAGAACTAGGCAAAGACAAAAAAATTAGAATGAATTAATGAAAGAATGAATGAATGAATGAATGAATGAAATGAATGAAGAAGAAGGAAAGAAAGAAAGAAAGAAGGACAACAAAAAGTCTGATGGTGACAAGGAAGAAGAAAAAAACAGAGAGAAGCAAAGGAAGAAAGAACAAATGAAAGAAAGGATGGAAAAAAACCAAAAGAACTAGATAAAGACAAAAGAAAGAAAGAATGAATGAAAGAAAGAAAGAAAGGCAGAAAGAAAGAAAGAAAGAAAGAAAGAAAAAACAAAAAGAAAGAAAGAGAGAGAGAGAGAAAAAAAGAAAGGAAGAAAAAAATAAAAGAAAGAAAGACAGACAGAAAGTCAGAAAGACAGAAAGGCAGAAAGAAGTGAGGGAGGAGATGATTTTCAACTGTTGTTCTTGCAGTTTAATCTTCAACATTCTGGACACAACAATAGGATCAATAGTATTCACAAATTCTAGAGGAAGACAAGGGGGAGCAGACAAATGGTTTTATGAAATGTGAATACGCCACTGGCGCCTTGCTTGCAAAGTTAGATAGATAGATAGATAGATAGATAGATAGATAGATAGATAGATAGATAGATAGATGGATGGATGGATGGATGGATAGATAGATAGATAGATAGATAGATAGATAGATAGATAGATAGATAGATAGATAGATAGATAGATAGATAGATGTGATCATGTAAAATATATATATCAATAAACGACTCATACAAGAGAGAACGACAGACAGACATACAGACAGGCAGACAGAGATAAAGGAAGAACAGAAAAAAGACAGATGGAAAGACAGACAGATAGACAGACGGGCAGACAGACAGACAGACATAATGAATGAATGAATGAATGAAGGGAGGAAGGAAGGAAGGAAGGAAGGAAGGAAGGAAGGGAGGAAGGAAGTTAGGAAGGAAGGAAGGGAGGAAGGAAGGAAGGGAGGAAGGAAGGAAGGAAGAAAGGGAGGAAGGAAGGAAGGAAGGAAGGAAAGCGAGAAATCTGCACAGACAGATCGACAAACAGACATATTCAAAGGACTGACATACACAAAATCCAGACAGAAAGGGAACAAAAAGCACAAGCAACAGAAAAAAACGAAAACAGAAAAGAAAAGAACGAAATAAACATGTGAAGAAAACGTAACCGAAAACAGAAAGAATAGAAGGAACCAAACGGACAGAAAGAAAAACAAAAAGAAAGAAAGAAAGACAGTAAGAAAGAAGGAAAAAAGAGAAAAGAGAGAGAGAGAGAGAGAGAGGAGAGAGGAAGGAGAGAGAGA
>CM054135.1:46465982-46475982 GCA_028751875.1 Rapana venosa
AGGATATACTATGACTATAAGCAGGACGATAAAAGGTGAGAGAGAGAGAGACAGAGACAGAGTGTGTGTGTGTGTGTGTATTTCAGAGATAATATCCAATATATAAATCCCAAAACAGTATGCGATCCCATCAACACTCATTTTAGATTATACTCGTTTCAAATTATATGTCATGATAATGAAATAAATTTAATACCCATACATCCACACAATAAAAACAAGAAACAAACAAAGAAGAAATTTAAAACTATACAGTCTTTTAGGGAGAGAATATGGGTGGGTGAGTGAGTGAGTGTGTGTGTATATGTGTGTGTGTGTGTGTGTTTGAGCGTGTGTGTGTGTGTGTGTGTGTGTGTTTGAGTGTGTGGGGGTGGGGGTGGGGTGGGGGGGTGTTTCAGGGATAATACTAAATATGTAATACTCACATAGCACACGATCAACACAAACACTTTTTAATTATGTTCATGCAAATTGAATGTCATGGTAATAAAATAAGTGCAATACCCATACACTCTCATAATAAAGAGGGGGGAAAAGCCAATAAAGTCATAAAAAGAACATCTACACATTGTAAGTAATATAAACAAATTATTTTTTTCCAGGATAATGAATAAGTATTCATGTTCTTTTTTACATCCAGTCCCCGCCCATGGGGTGAGAGAGAGAGAGACAATGACAATGAAAATGACAATGACAATAATTTATTCAAAAAAAAGGCCTTGGCCCCATTTTAAGGGGTATACATCATTGGTAATGGTTTGTACATTCCACACCTAAGTCCTGTACCTCCAACACATACATAACAGTTTTGCAATCTAAAGGTAATCATGACATCATCGTTTCTCTTCTTTTGAAAGACTTATGCAAGTACATAGCAACATTTCGTATAGTGTTTACATTGGTGGAGGACAAAAGTAAGACTAACCTAAATAGTGCAGGTCTCTTATAAAACTTAGAAGGAATGTATTTTGTTCTTAAATCTTCCAGTGCTGGGCAACAGAAAACAAAGTGTACCTCATCTTCTCTATACAATTTACACATGGGGCACGTCATATTTCTGTCATATATTTTATATCTTAAATGATGTACCATCATATCGGTGACCCCAACACAAAACTTGGTCAATACACACCTTACAAACTTATTCATATTCATGGTTAGGTATGTTTCAACAAGGTGATTTGCTTTGAATAATTTATATAAAGAAAATCTGTAGCTGCTTTGAATGTGGCTCTCCCAATGCTGCCATCTACAATCTATGATACGTTGTTTAAAGGAGGCCAGAAAACTCTTGACACACCCAACACCCTGATTAAGCCACCCAAATGCAAAACCATTTTCACACAAACACTTACGCACGCTAGTCACCCATGTTATCTTCCCTCTCTCATCGAGGTCATACAAAAGCTTATATGCTTGGGAAGGGAGTCTGTTTCCACACATCTGCGATACTTTTAACCAATACCCAATGCATTTCACATAAGAATTTAAATACAATGGATGTCTTCCAAGCTCACCATAAACTAGATCGTTTGGTGTTCGCCTGTTAACAAGAAGGAATCGTTTCATTGCGAATAAATGTAATTTTTCAATTTCATGCCATGCAAGAAAGCCCATATTTCTGCACCATACTGAGCAATTGGCTGCACCTGTGCATCACACAACTTAAAAAACAATTCCGCTGAACTACTGTCAAATTTATTCAAAAATATTAAGATATTCATTACTGCTCGTTTACCTCTGCTCACAAGATCTTGACAGGCAAAAGTAAAACTAAGCTTAGTAGAAAAATATATACCTAGATACTTATAAGCATTTACAACTTTAATTTGAGATTTTCCATAAAACCATCTTTCACGAGAAGCCAGATATCCACCCTTACGAAATACTATGATATTACTTTTTTCCATGTTTACTTTAAGCTGAAGTCTTTGAGATGCAGCGTCCAAACTGTTCAATTGCGTTTGCAAACCAATAACAGTATCAGATAACAAAACAATATCGTCTGCAAACAACATAACGAATAATTCTACTAAATCGAAAGTAACACCATGTCTCCCATTTTTTATTATATCAAGAGCTACTTCATTAATAAACAACGAAAACAGAACTGGGCTGCATACGTCTCCTTGTTTAACCCCTTGCGTACATTTAATGTAGTCACTAAACTTAGCCCCATTTTTTTATTTTATTTTAGCCTTTACATCATTGTACAAAGAGAGAGAGAGAGAGAGAGAGAGAGAGAGAGAGAGAGAGAGAAACTTACAAACTGAAATGCTATCAAGCTGACACTCAGAGAATAAAGAGAGACAGAGAGAAACTTAGATAGTCAATGGCAGATACACAGACAGGAAAAACTAACACAGTGTCAATGTGGACAAAAAGAGAATCTCTCTCTACTAGATGTTGTTAATAGTTATTGTTATTTAGGATTCCATTTCACTACAATGATTAGCATGAAAAGAGGTACCGAACGGTTGGCATCTAAGGGTAAGAAAGCAGTTGTTCAACTGAATAGGGCTTTTCAAAAATATAAAGAAATGACCACCAAAACATTTTTTAAGATTTTTGATGTTAAAGTTCAACCAATTCTGCTGTATGCTTCTGAAATATGGGGTTTAACAAAATTAGATCATTTAGAAAAAGCTCATACTATGGCTTGCAAAAGATTTTTAGGTGTTCCAGTGAGAACTCCAAATAAAATGGTTTATGGTGATTTAGGAAGATATCCTCTGTATGTTAATTCTAGTATTTCTGTCATAAGGTATTGGTTTAGATTGTTACAAATGAATAATGAAAGACTTCCACACAAAGCTTATCAGATGTTTTTGGAATTAGATAGAATTGGTAAAGATTGTTGGGTATCAAAAATTAGGGAAATTCTATGCGAGACAGGGTTTAGTTTTGTTTGGTTGCAGCAAGGTGTCGGTCAGGTCAAAGTGTTTATAAAGTTATTGAAGCAGAGACTTGTTGATCAGTACATCCAAGAGTGGTCTGGCACTATCAGAGACCGTGATAGGTATAGTAATTATATATCCTTTAAAATAATTTTTGAAAAGGAAAAATATGTGACTGACATGGAAACCTACTGTTTCAGAGTTGCCATTTCACAAGTCAGATTTAATGTTCTGCCTATCAATGCAAATGTGCACCGATTTAGTAATATTCCGCAGAAGACTCCCTGGATATCGTTCTGACCACTCACTGATAACGCTTACTCTAAAATTTGAGAAAAGAAAAAATAAGAAAAGTTTTTGGAAGTTCAACTCTTCTCTTCTTAGAGATAGTCACTATGTAGAAGAAATAAACACAGAAATTTCGAATGTGATCAAAGAGTACGCATACAAAAAATATGACAAATCAGTAATAGATGAAATTCCCAAAGCTGAAATACAGCTATCGGTCCCAGATAAAATCTTTTTAGACTTTCTGCTGATGAAAATTAGAGCTAAAACAATAGGATATGCAATAATGAAGAAGAAAAAAACAAGAGAAAATGAAAATAAATTAATAAACGACATTGAACAACTAGAAAAGCTAGAACATAAAAGAGACAATGAAATAACACAACTTAGAGAAAAAAATAAAGAATTGGAAGAAATACGTAAAAAGAGAATGGAGGGGGTGTTGCTGAGATCCAAAGCACGATGGATTGCTGATGGTGAAAAGATATACAAATATTTTTGTAATCTAGAAAAAAAATATTTCATCAGTAAACGCATGTCAAAGCTATTAACGGAGAATGATACAGTTATCGACAATCAGAAAGATATTGAAAAAGAAGTTACAGCATAGAAAGAGAAACATTGAACCATGTGAGATTGAACAGGTGGTTAAAAACCTACCCCAAATACAAGAAGAAGAACAACAGCAGTTAGGTGGTAAAATAAGTATTGAAGAAGCAGGATGTGCGTTAAAAAATATGAAAAATGGAAAAAGCCCAGGAACAGACGGCTTTACGGTAGAATTTTTCAAGTTTTTTTTGGAAAGAAATAGGTCATTTCATAGTAAGAGCACTTAATGAAAGTTACCAGGATGGTGAATTATCGGCTACACAGAAGGAAGGTCTAATTATCTGTCTCCCAAAAGGGGACAAACCTAGAGAATACATTAAAAACTGGCGTCCAATAACCCTTCTTAATGTAGTTTATAAAATTGGTTCTGCATGTATTGCAAACCGGATTAAAAGAGTTCTGCCTACACTTATCAGCGAAGATCAGTCAGGTTTTATGCCAAATAGATACATTGGTAATAATATTAGATTAATATATGACCTGATTAACTACCTGGATAAAAATAATCAGCCTGGTTTATTACTTAGTGTTGACTTTGAAAAAGCATTCGACTCTTTAAGCTGGGATTTTATGTTCAAAGTCATGAAGGCATATGGTTTCGGTAGCAGTGTCTATCAATGGGTCAAAACATTCTATACAAATATAAAATCAACAGTCCTCGTAAATGGTAACAGTTCAAAATGGTTTAGAATTGAAAGAGGGTGCAGGCAGGGTGATCCAATATCGCCCTACTTATTTATTCTTAGTGCCGAGATTTTGGCTATAATGATTAAAGAAGATACATCAATTAAAGGAATACGCATTGGAGAGACAGAACATAAAATTTCCCAATATGCAGATGACACTCAATTGTTAAACGTAGGAGATAAACTATCATTTGAACATTCTATACATATTCTAGAGAAGTTTGGAAAAATATCAGGTCTTATCATGAATAGTGACAAAAGTCAAGTTATATGGCTTGGTAATAAAAAAGAATCAAGTAGTGTGTTCTGTCCCCACCTAAAAATGATGTGCAATCCCCCCAAATTCAAGATTCTAGGAATCTGGTTTACCCCAAATCTAAAGGACTGTGAAAATATGAACTATAATGATAAATTTTCTGAAATTAAAACGCTATTTAAAGTTTGGTTACAAAGAGTTATTACTCCACTTGGCAGAATTGCCATTTTAAAGTCTCTTATCTTGTCAAAACTTTTCACCTGTAGATGTTTTTTTCCAGATCCACCTGACCATTTCATAAAAAGTCTACAAAAGCTATGTTTCCAGTTTGTTTGGAACAATAAGCAAGATAGAATAGGTAGAAAGACGGCTATTAAACCCGTTACTCAAGGAGGGATGAGCATACCTGATATAAGAAAATATATTTTATGCACTGAAACTTATATGGATATAAGAAAAATTAGAAATGTAAATCACAAATGGATAAGTATTGCAGAAAAAACATATCCACTTATCATGAACTTAGAAAGCTATGGATCAGATATAACAGCCACATTTTCAAACATCAATCCTTTTTGGACACATACGTTTAAAGCTTATAGATTTTTCTCTCGTTGCATTAGTCCCTCAAATGCACGAGAAATGCTCTCTGAACCAGTTTTTTACAATGAAAATATAACAGTAGGTAATACAGTAATCAAACACACGCAAATTAATACAGAAGGGTATCTATTCTATTAAGCACTTTCTCAATGAAAAAGGCGAATTTATTAATTACAAAGATTTCAGTTCAAGCTGTGGCAGGCCTATTGACTTTCTTACGTTTCATGGATGGATTTCCTCAATGAAACAGTACATAAGGAAAGCTGGCATACAAATAAGTGACAACATAAGTAATATTCAAGAGACACCCACAGTACTGCGGATCATTGATAGTGTAAATAAGGGGACAAAAAAGTATTATGAATATCTGGTATCAGACAAACAACTTCCAAACTGTTGCACAAAGTGGACAGAAAAACTACATGAAAATTTCCATTGGAAAGATATCTTTGTAAAAATACATAAAATTAAAGATGTAAAACTAAAATGGCTGCAAATGAGAATAATTCACCGCATCATTGCTACAAACGTGGTGTTGAATGCTATGGGTTTAGTAAACACAACACTTTGTACTTTGTGTAATGAGACCAGAGACTCGATAGAACACTTTTTATGGGATTGTAAATATATTAGAACTTTTTGGACAAGTTTAGAAACATGTTATTAAAGAACGATGCACAAATGTCTGTAACATAACATTTTCTCGTAATTTAGTCATTTTTGGGGTAGACCAACACATTAAAACAGATATGACCTTTGATTTGATAATGTTGCTTGCAAAGTTACACATCTACAGATGCAAAATTGACAGACAAGTACCAACACTTTCTGTTTTTCAGGCACAGCTACACAATAGATTTAAAACCGAGCAGTATAATGCAAGAATTGCAAATAACCTTATGAAATTCGAAATAGAATGGAATAACTACAAATCATTGTTTTTGTCACATAAAGGATGAATAAAACATCAGAAGACACACAGCTTTGGACAAAAAAACCCAACAAACATCCCATCAAGCCCTCCTGTAATGGGGGAGGGAGGAATGGCAATTGAAAAACTGTGTAATATTCTTCAGATGGCATGGCATATGAATTGTGTACTGTATAAAATGCCGTTGTGTATATATGTATGTATATATGTATGTATGTATGTTTGTATGTGTATATGTATGTAATTATGCAGGAATGCTGTATATACGTTATTTCTTTATGTCTAGTTAACGTTTATTGATATTGATAATGCTTGTCATGCATATATGTATTTGTAACAACAAAAGGAATTTTAAAAAAAATATTTAAAAAAAAAAATATTCCGCAGAAGAAATCATGTCCATTTTGCAGGTCAGCAATGGAAGACGAAGAGCATTTTCTTGTTGTATGTCCCACATATTCTGATTTAAGAACAAAGTTTCGGGGGGGGGGGGGGGGGGTAGCTAAAACCCCCATTCATGTGCTATTACAAATGACTAATAGTAAACATATGCACAGTGTCTCCAGGTTCATTTTCCATGCAGTGAACAGGAGGAAGAGAAACTTGATTGGAATTTGATATCCTTTTGATGGACTTTGACAACTTAACTTAGATAGATGGTGTTTTTTTGTGTGGAGTTAAGTACTGCTTCTGAAATGCTGATGTGATGTGTGTGTGTGTGTGTGTGTGTGTGTGTGTGTGTGGTGTGTGTGTGTGTGTGTGTGTGTGTGTGTGTGTGTGTGTGTGTGTGTGTGTGTGTGTGTGTGTGTGTGTGTGTGTGTGTGTGTGTGTGTTTGTGTGTGTCAGTGTGTGCCTGTGAGTATGTCTGTGTGTATGTGTGTGTATGCGCGCACCTGCGTGGGTGAGTGCATGTGTGTATGTGCGTGCGCGTGTGCGAGAGCTCATGAATGTGTGCGTGTGCAATATTGAATTGCTAAGCAAGTAATGATGGAAAGTGCCATGCTTATATAGATGTAAACTAAAAATATGATCAAGATGTCACTTTCAGAATTGATAACATATACCAAACAAGGATATAGATGAAGATGATGAAGTTAATAACGATGATTGTATTGAATGTAATTACTGATAACGGTGACATCACGTGTTTAGGATTATGATAAGGACTATGCTCTCAGTCGTGTGCTATGTGTTTGAAGAATGTGTGCATCACTAGACAGTATACAGAAAACTATTGATTTACATATTTCAGTTTGTTCCCTTTTGTCCCCTTTACTTGTATTGTGGCCCAAGGCCGAAGTACAATTAAACGTTCAGAGTTCAGAGTTCAGAGTTCTCTCTCTCTCTCTCTCTCTCTCTCTCTCTCTCTCTCTCTCTCACACACAGAGTCAAGTTACAATCATTAACACACTATGGAACTCACAATTACCCCCTCCCCACCACCACCCATAACGTTTCCAGCTAACTTTGTGAAGTGTGTCAGGTTTTGCACAGACTCTCTGGAAATCAGTCGTCATGCCAGCAATTCATTGAATTAGCTTGTTCCGTTCTCGCGCATCTCCCTTTGCCTCTGCCTCTGTCTCTGCTCTTCTCTTTCCACACAACATTATGCCTGCAGCTATAACCCCCCTGCCCTCAACCCATGCCTCATCTTTCCACGGATTTTTTAAAAAAAATCTTTCATTCCTCAGCTAGAGCTATGAGGTTCATCAATGGTGAGATGTTTGCATTACGTAACTATGCAACCGTTTTTGTCCAACATTAATTAAGGCACCTGTATTCTGACGTTGTGGAAAAAGTGCGATTTTTGTTGTTGTTGTTGTTGTTGTTGTTCCTCGGCCAGAGCTCCAAGGTTCACCAATGGTGAGATTTTGCGTATGCGACCATTTTTACCCACTACTGAGGTAGTCGCATTTTCGCTTCACAGATGGCGTATAAACACTCTGAAATGTGCTGCATGCATTTACTCACAGGACCCCAGTTTTGTACTATTATCCGAAGAACTTTTTTGGTGGGGGTGGAGTCAGTACTGATTGTTAAGTTATACTGATTGTCAAGCGCTTCGATTTGTTTGTTTTACAAGATTCAGCGGTATAGAAATTCCATATATTATTATTATTATTATTATTATTATTATTATTATTATTATTATTATTATTATTATTATTATTATTATTATCATTATTATTATTATTATTATTATTATTATTAACTCCCTGGTAAAAATTTCCCCCAAAACGGGTGCCTTGATGGTGGCTCGATCCCTGGCCATCAGAGATCACAAGCGCAATGTTCTAACCACTAGCCTGTCCCACCCATCCCCCATCCCAACCCGAAAAGGGCAGGAGGGCAGGAAGGTTCATAATAGTTATGCAAGTTATTGTATCATGTGAGTAGGAAGATAGGAGGAACACATGTGATGATGATGATGATGATGATGATGATGATGATGATGATGATGATGATGATAGTCAATGTTGATGATGAGGACAATGATGATGACAATGAATGATTATCTTTATAATATAAAATCCTGCATCACCCAGCTAATTGTTCTGATGACTCCCACCTTCTGCGCCAACTCTCTCTCTCTCTCTCTCTCTCTCTCTCTCTGTCTCTCTCTTTCTCTCTCTCTCTCTCTCTCTCTCTCTCTCAACAGCTAGGCACACACAAATTAACATTTTTTCTTCACCCATACATACGCTCACATAAAAACCCCTGAAGAGAATGCTGACCAGAGCAGAGGACCCGTGTTTTAAAGCTGCTCGCACGCGCGCATAATGCATGAGCACAGGTATTATGTAAACTCGCGTGCGATCGGGTCAGAATCGCCGACACAGCTGCCAAACTTTCTATTGCATCCTTCCTCCTCTCACTTGTGAATTGCGTGAGTTGCTGCACTCTCTTTCTCTCTCTTTCTCTCTCAGGAACAGCCGTCGCCCTGGAAATTGGATGAATTATCTTGTCAAATTCTCATCTCTCTACCTGGTTCCTCTTCACCCCTCTCCTTTCTGTATGTATACTGTACTTTAAAAAAACAACAACCTAGGAATTGAGTGGGGGAAATACAAGAAAGAAAAAAGAGAAAGGGGTGGGGGGGGGGGGGGAGCAGAAGTCAGAAGAAGGGAGAGGACGTTGCAAGGATGAAGAGGAAGTTGCAAATATGGAGAGGAGATTGCTGAGAGGAAGAGAAGGTTTGTTAACAGGGGGAGGAAATTGCGATGATGGAGAAAGGGCCGCGCAGAGGGAGAGGAGGTTGCAAAAAGGGAGATGATGTTGCAAAGAAGTTGCAAGGAAAGAGACAGGAAGTTGCAAAGAGGGAGGGAGATTGAAAGGAGAGAGAGGAGTCCGAAAGGAGAGAGAGGAAGTTACAAAGAGGGAGAGGAAAATGCAAAGAGGGAGGTGAAGTTGCAAGGAGAAAGAGGAAGTTGCAAGAGGGAGAGGAAAATGCAAAGAGGGAGATGAAGTTGCAAGGAGAAAGAGGAAGTTGCAAGAGGGAGAGGAAAATGCAAAGAGGGAGGTGAAGTTGCAAGGAGAAAGAGGAAGTTGCAAGAGGGAGAGGAAAATGCAAAGAGGGAGGTGAAGTTGCAAGGAGAAAGAGGAAGTTGCAAGGAGGGGAGGGGGGAGGTAGGAGGCAGTGGAGGTAAGGATGGATGGGAAATTGGAAAGAGGAAGAGGGGGTTGGACGGTGGAAGAAGAGGTAGGAAGAAGGAAGAAGAGATACGAAAGA
>CM054135.1:46483482-46488482 GCA_028751875.1 Rapana venosa
ACTCTGACTTCAGGGATAATGTCTAAACACGACGACAGCGTGCATGTGTTTTGGGTTTTGTTGTTTTTTTTAAATTGTCATCCATTCCTACTGGCACAAAATAGTCTTCTTTTCTGAAAGGCCCCACAGGTTTTCAACGTGTGCAGAAGATGCTCTGCGTGCGTTCGCACACGGTACTTAGGTTTATAATCTCATCTGAAGGATTTTCAGGGGGTGTGGGGTGCTGATGTTAACTCCATGGAAAAAAAATCCCCTCGAACGGGTGCCTTGGTACTGGTTCAAATCTTGGCCATCAGATCACGAGCAAAACGTTCTAGCCCCTAGGCTATGCCATCCCCTGGCTGTATTATTTCATTATCTCCGCATCTCCATCACTGTGCATGTATTTTTCCTAACCCAGGGTATTCTTGCCCTCCTGATAGAAATCTGCTATTGCACACATGCACATGGAAGGGGGTTGTGACACACAACAGGAACTGTAACGAAAGAAGTATGGATGACAAGGGCAATGACAATAAACTGCTCATCCTACAAAATCCGTTTCATCACAGTCCTCTCACCTTCCCAAAGTTCACCGGTGTTGTTTGGAGGACAGAACATGGATTGTGAATTATCCAATAAAATGGGAAAACCCTTACACTGCCTAATGGATGCTTGTGTGATGTTTTGGGGGGTTATGTCTAATTGTTACAAGGATAACCGTTGTAGTGTGTGCTATCAATGATATGCCATTGTTTGGTGTTAATGTCGTTATTATTCTCACTGTTATCACCGTTGTCTTCGTCAGGAAGCTAAATAAAGTATTGACAGTATTGCTTTTTTTTTTTTAAGTCGCCATTGTTGTGTTGATGCTGTTTTTTATGTTAGGTGTTGTTGTTGTTACTGTTGTTTCTGTTTCTGTTTCTTCTTCTTCTTCTTTGCATTCTTCTTCTTTGCATTCTTCTTTTATGATTTCTTCTTCCGAACATTCTGTTTTTTCTTTTCGTTCTTCTTCTTTGCAAACTTCATTCACTTCTTTTTCTGTGGGGACTGCCACTGTTGCTGCATTTACCGCTGCCACTAGTCACTAATTCTGCTGATGTTGACTTTGTCTACCAACACAAATCTATAGCAGCTATAATGAAGCACCGGTGAGGACAACAGGCAAAAGCCACATAAGACATAAAGTAGATAACAGATTATATGGCGCATGAAAAAAAAAGACAGGAAGACAAAAGTTCAAATTTGCAAATCACTGAATTAATCTGACATAAAAATCTGACGAAAATGCAAATGATAGAAAACAAGACGCGCGGTTTCGGCCATAGGGTGTAAGTCATGAAAGATGCAACAAATCATTATTCGTGGGCGTCGGTGTTTCTGCCCTTTCCGGGAGAAATCTGGTGAATATTTTGCAATTGAAAGTGTCCGCTTTTTGAATTTTTCTTGTTTTGGACATAACGTTATTTCGCAACTGGTCGCTGCATAAAGCACATGACCGATTACACTCCCACGAGTTTTGCTGTGGTTTTTTTTAAAGAGAAAAAAAGTTTTGCTTACAGCTACACGATTAAAGGCATAAAGTGAATATTCAACAAATAAGCCAGGAGATATCCACATCGCGGAAAAGGAGCTATTCCTCTACGCATGAACATTGAATTCAATTATACTGCAAACTGGAAGAATAAAAATTGTCCGCTCTTAAGACATCATGAACATTTTTGACGTAGATATGCTCACTCATCTGTTCATCTTTGAATTTTGTTTTCCATATTGAGCATAAATGTATTTTTGGTTAAAATCTGTTCGAAAATTTCAAATAGAATCGAGTAATATCAAAGCTACATGAAGAACTGCAATTTGGATTTTTTTTCTTTTATATCGAGGATATTGGAATAAGCACTCATGTTCTTTTTTTATAAGCACATGAGTGCTTATTCCATTTGGGGAGGGGGGGGGGGGGGCGAGGGGAGGTGTGTGCATCTGAGCAAGGAGTAGTAACTGGTGCAAACCTTTACCTGTGCTTAAAAAGAAGGAAACTTGCTCCCAGTACAGACTAGGTCAGTTCCTAACAAACACTGCCTGAAACCGGAGACTGACATCTGAAAAGCAGATTTGTCGCAGTCTCCATCTTGCCATTAATCAGGCTATTAACAGCTAGATAGACATATGCAAAGACAGTTTTCTTTCAAATGAGAACATGTCTATTTCTGGCTGGGTCATTTCCCGTTTATTTCCTGTTTTTCATCAATATGCACACACACATACACACACACGCACGCACGCACGCGCGCGCGCGCACACACACACACACACACACACACGAAAAATAAAAATCGCAAAACCAAAAAAAGCAAAATTATCCCCCAAAAAGATAGATTTAAAAAATTAAAAATACAATGACTACATCAAATTTCATAAAGAAATATAGATAAACAAAAATAAGTAAATAATTTCTTTAAGCTAAAACAAAAAATCACGCCCGAACGTGTGGGCGATGATAGAAAATGTCATTTCCTGTTTGTGATAAATCTGTAAGCTCTCCAGTTCTGTTTAACACACACACAACACACACACCACACACACACACACACACCACACACACACACACATACATACATACATACAAAACATAAAGAAAAAAGCAACAAAAAAGGACACATACAAAACCAGAATAGAATATGCGGAACAGAAATGACAAAAACATGAAAATGAAAAAAACGCAAAATTATAAAAGAAAAAAATGTCAAAATTTGAATAATAGCCAGCGGTAAACATCAAGCACACAGACAGATATGAAAAAAGGAATCGTTTAATACAAAATGCAAGAAAGCGCGCACATACACACACACATACAACGAACACGAACATGAACATGAACATGGAACACAGATGACAGAGAGACAGAAGAGAGAGAGAGAGAGAGAGAGAAGAGTGATGAAAAGAGAGAGAGAGAGAAATGAAAAAGACACAAAACAAAGAAACACCAGAACATGACAGAAAATGAACAGAAAACAGACCAAACAAAAACAAAAAAAAAAATGAACAAAGGACAGAGGTAGGCAGACTAAAGCACAGAGCAACAAAGACTGACAAGCAACAGACAGACACCAACAGACAGAAACAACAAACAGACAAAAACAGAAGAAAGCCAACAGACAGAAAGCAAACAAACGACAAACAAACAGACAGACAAGCACAGACAGACAAGCCAACAGACGACAAGCCAACAGACAGACAAGCCAACAGACAGACAAGCAAAAGACAGACAAACCAACAGACAGACAAAAGCCAACAGACAGACAAACAACAACAGACAAGCCAACAGACAGACTAAACAACAGACAGACAAAACCAACAGACAGACAAGCCAACAGACAGACAAGCCAACAGACAGACAAGCCAACAGACAGACAACCAACAGACGACAAGCCAACAGACAGACAAACCAACAGACAGACAAAAGCCAACAGACAGAAAAACCAACAGACAGACAAGCCAACAGACAGACAAGCCAACAGACAGACAAGCCAACAGACAACAACAAACAGACAAACCAACAGACAGACAAGACAACAGACAGACAAGCCAACAGACAGACAACCAACAGACAGACTAGACAAGCCACAGACAGACAAACCAACAGACAGACAAGCCAACAGACAGACAAACCAACAGACAGACAAGCCAACAGACAGACAAGCCAACAGACTGACAAGCCAACAACAGACAAACCAACAGACAGACAAGCCAACAGACAGATAAAACAACGGACAGACAAGCCAACAGACTGACAAGCCAACAGACAGACAAGCCAACAGACAGACAAGCCAACAAACAGACAAGCCAACAGACAGACAAGCCAACAGACAGACAAGCCAACAGACAGACAAAAACAACTGACAGACAAGCACAGACAGACAAGCCAACAGACAGACAAGCCAACAGACAGATAAAACAACAGACAGACAAACAACAGCAACAGACGAAGTCCCCAAAAAGACAGACAGAGCCAACAGACAGATAAAACAACGGACAGACAAGCCAACAGACTGACAAGTCAACAGACTGACAAGCCAACAACAGACAAGCCAACAGACAGACAACCAACAGACAGACAAACCAACAGACAGACAACCAACAGACAAACAATTCAACAGACAGACAAGCCAACAGACAGACAGCCAACAGACTGACAAACAACAGACAGACAAGCCAAAAGACAGACAAACTAACAGACAGACAAGCCAACAGACAGACAAGCCAACAGACAGACAAGCCAACAGACAGACAAGCCAACAGACAGATAAAACAACAGACAGACAAGCCAACAGACAGACAAGCCAACAGACTGACAAGCCAACGAACAGACAAGCCAACAGACAGACAAGCCAACAGGCAGACAAACCAACAGACAGACAAGCCAAAAGACAGACAAACCAACAGACAGACGTAGACAAGCCACCAGACAGACAAACCAACAGACAGACAAGCCAACAGACAGATAAAACAACAGACAGACAAGCCAACAGGCAGACAAGCCAACAGACTGACAAGCCAACGAACAGACAAGCCAACAGACAGACAAGCCAACAGACAGACAAGCCAACAGACAGACAAACCAACAGACAGACAAGCCAACAGACAGACAAGCCAACAGACAGATAAAACAACAGACAGACAAGCCAACAGACAGACAAACCAACAGACAGACAAGCCAACAGACAGACAAGCCAACAGACAGATAAAACAACAGACAGACAAGCCAACAGACAGACAAGCCAACAGACTGACAAGCCAACAGACAGACAAGCCAACAGACAGACAAGCCAAAAGACAGACAAACCAACAGAAAGATAAAAAACTGACAGACAATCCAGCAGACAGACAAGCCAACAGACAGACAAGTCAACAGACAGATAAAACAACAGACAGACAAGCCAACAGACAGATAAAACAACGGACAGACAAGCCAACAGACTGACAAACCAACAGACAGACAAGCCAACAGACAGACAAGC
>CM054135.1:46493482-46500982 GCA_028751875.1 Rapana venosa
GTTTTCATTATATACGTTACTCTATTGCAATCACAGCTGTAAGTTTACCCCTCTTTTAGCTGCTCTCAGCTGCTATCCATTCCATTCTGGTTGGTGCTGATTATAGCAGAAACTAACCGCACTTGGACATGGTGAAAGGAAGGGGCTGAGTTTAGTACTGGACCCTGTACCCTTGACTGAGTTATGCTGGCTTTACTCGCTGTGCAATAACCTCATTCACCTACTCACCCTGAAAATTCACTTGTCCATATAGTAATAAACTTGAATTATTTTTTACGATTTCTTTTTGATCGATGAAGGCATCCACTTTGCCATATAAGTCACTGATGCTCAAACATTCTCACCAAAGAGTCGTTACCAACAGAAAATTACATGCATTAGGTTTGCAAACGCAAAGTCCTACATTTTCAAACATTGCATAATACGAAGCACATAGTTGCTAAAGTACTGTCAGGACAATAATTTAGCAAGAAAAGGCAGTCTGTTTTGTGTTTTAGGTTTGCACTGATGAAGTTTTGACATCGTGTTTAGGTTACCACCCTAGCGATTTGAATTACATAGGGTTTTGAATTAATTTTGACTTATTCATGGTTTACTCTGGGGATTGGTGGAGGGATGTTTTTTAATGGCTCGCCCTGTTTCCATTCTTCTTCTTCTTCTTCTTCAAAACTTGTTTTGCCATCCCCACAAACTGTGACCATCCCCTGACCTAATTCCAATCACACGAAAGGCCTCCCTACTCGCCGTGTTTTAACTTAACTTCGTCAGCTTGAAACCAGCAGTGAATTTTAATTCCAATTTTTTTTAGGTCTGTCAACCTCCTTCTCTGGTTCTCCCTAATCCCCCCCCCCCCCCCCCCCCCCCCCCCAGTGTTTTTGTGAATATTGATCCTCTTGTCTGGGGGTAGGGGGGTTGGGGGTAGGGGGAGGGTTAGGGCCGGGAGATGGGAATAACTGTAGACAAGTGAAGGGGGTATGAAGGTTTTTGCAACTGTTTGGTCTGTGGTTCTCTCTATCTGTCTGTCTGTCTGTCTTTTTGTGTCTGTTTGGTTTTCTGTCTGGTTTTTGTCTCTCTGTCTGTCTGTCTCTCTGTCTGTCTGTCTGTCTACCCGTGTTTCTCTCTGCCTATGTTTCTTGTTCTCTCTCTCTCTCTCACTTTCTGTTTCTCTGTCTGTCTGTCTCTGACTCTGTTTTTGTCTCTCTATATCTCTCTGTCTCTCTGTCTCTCTGTCTCTGTCTCTGTCTCTGTCTCTGTCTCTCTCTCTCTCTTCTCTCTCTCTCTCTCTCTCTCTCTCTCTCTCCTGTGCATGTGGCTTCCCTTCGCTTAGTTGCAGGAAAGATGCTTTCTTTCAGCTGCAGATTAAAAGTTTCTAGTTTTTGACCATTTCCATTCCCCAATATGCCAGTTAAGGGACTTCCCGTGGCATTAGAATACATGCATGCTGAATGCAGCATTACAAGATCAGTGCTGTCCTCTTTCAAAGCAGAAGGGCGAGGTAAACAAACTATTGCTGTGCTTCCTTTGACTCGTAGACTTCTGCCTATACTCTTGATGGTTTGCTTCACAGTGCATCGTACAGGAGAAAATGTCCGTCTCAAGTAAACAGAGACAGAAAACGAGCTGAAGCACAAAATATAGGTCATATAAGACAGAAAAGCATATGAGTTTCATCCCCGTCAGTTTTAATGTTTACACATACCATCCAGTTTATTCTCTGATATATTCGAGGACTTGATGTAAAATACAGCACATGAATGTTTAATTCATTATCCTTCAAACAAAAGAATTTGAATATGCTGCTAACCATGCTGATATCAACAATGTGGCTGATGTGATTATTTTCAATGACCCACTTCCATCTTTCTTAATGTGACTGCAAAGGTGGAAAACACACAGACACACCACGATGTGGTATCATTGACAGACAGACTGTTACAGTCTTTGATGAGCAGGCAGTGAGAGATCATCGGTTTAGTGAAACTGTACATGAAATTAAACAAAGTGACTGTGATGATGTGAACTGAATAAAAAGATTATGCTTGTGACGATATAAGGAAAGTGAAAGATGGAGTCTGTGATGATGGTGGGAATGAAGCGGATGATGGTGAAAAAGGCTGATTGGTGTGTTGACAGTGTGTTTGAGGCAGAGTATGCAGTGTGTGTCTGAAAGGAATATGATCAGGAATCTCAAGAAAAAGACATGGCATGTACATACATCATGAAATTATTATTGAATCCATAAATAAAACGTGAAGATTTTTTTCTAATGTTTCAAAATATAACCCAATGCAATTTTAGCAGGGACTGTTGTACATTAAAAAGTCATTTCAGAGATATGTCATGACTGTGTTGAATCTTCTGCATTGAATCAGACTTAAAACATACAACGACAAGAACAAATTCACATTGTGAAAACACTGTGATCAGCAAAATGATAGAGATTGGGGGAGTTTTCAGAATATTCATTCTTAAAACAAATGTTAAAACCATGATATGGAAGGTACTTAAAATGATTATCTGGGCTGTCACAATTATGTTTTTCTTCTCTTTTATGATCAAGTTTTCATATGTGTTTTTGTGCCCAATCCCCATCCCACTGTTCCCTTGTGAATGAGCTTTACAGCTTAGCACAATAAATTATTCTCTCTCTCTCTCTCTCTCTCTCTCTCTCTCTCTCTCTCTCTCTCTCTCTCTCTCTCTCTCTCTGTGTGTATTTGGTTTTTATTAATACTCTGTCTCTCTCGCACACATGCACAGACACCCCACCCCAACACACACACAGGCAGGCACATACACACACACCTCTTTTGATACGATGCTTTAAAATAATTTTTCCAACATATGGATATTTTTATAATTGATGTAGCCTCTCGATTGACTCTTTTGTTGATGACAGATTAAGAAACGAAGCGGTTTTTTGTTGTTGTTTTAAAAAAATACTTTTTAATCATATTTTTCTTTTTCATATATCTCTATCAACAGTTCATAATTATGTGTTCTTGTGTCTTGCTTATTTTGCTTGTTTTACCATAGTTATGTATTATGTATTGTTATGATATTTGAGTAATTATGTAGAATTTTATATATTGGCCTACGTATCTGTCTCTTTGTTCCCCCTCCTAATCTTCCTATTTGTCTATCTACCTATCTGTCTTTTCCCTCACTTCTTTGTTTTTAATAACTGATTGACTTTTGTCTCACCTTTTGTTATCGGATTTTCTAGTGCCTTGTATAGACAGGGTTGTGTTTTTTCTCTGATGATTCTCTCTATCTCTTTCTTTCTCTTTCTCATATGACATATATAGGTTTAAAAATCTTCTTTTTAAAATGTTTTTTAAATACATTTTTACTTTTACGTTTACTTGAAACTATTGGCTCAGCTTATTAAGTATAATCCCTCCTCAGGGCAAGGGCCGGATGAAAAAAAAGTATATCAATACTTATCTGTAACCCTTAGGAATAAAGATTATCAATCAATCAATCAATAAATCAAACCAATCTCTCTCCCTCCCTCCCCCATCCCTCCCTCAACCCCCGCCCTCTCTCTCTCTCTCTCTCTCTCTCTCTCTCTCTCTCTCTCTCTATCTCTCTCTCTCTCTCTCTCTCTCTCGCTACCCGGCAGGTTATATGTGTTGTAAAATATTGTCGTAATCTGATGTTCTGTTATCTAAACTTGTCTGCTTTTTCTCGTGAAAAGCTCGCGCGTGCTGCAATCATAACCTGTCTGTTTTATTTAATGGGTGCCTCATTTTTGGAAGTTTTCTTGTCGTGTTTCAAACATGCTATTTCCTTTCTGGTCTGACATTTATATTGTCATTTGTGTGGCTTCCTCCTTTCATTATGATGTAATTTACAAAAGGAATTTCTTGTGCTGCATGAAGGAGTTTTGCTGTTTTGTTTGTTTTTGTTTTTTTTTAAGTTTGTTTGCTTCTTACGTTTTTAATATGCTTTCTCTTTTGTTAGGGCAGGATGGGGGAAAAAGCTGGGAATGCCTTCTTGTTTAACTTCAATCAAAATTACTTTGACCTGACTTGACTTCACTAGGTCTCTAGTGCTATCTCTTAAAAGTCTGCGTGCATGCGCAAGCACGCACGCACGCACGCACGCATACACGTATGCACACACGCACACACTCATACACACACACACTCATACACACAAACACGCACACACACACTCACATACACACACACACACACACACACACACACACGCTCACACACACACGCTCGCACACACTCTCAACACACACGCTCACACACACACACACGCACACACACTCACACCACAAAACACACACACACACAAACACACACACTCTCTCTCTCTCTCTCTCTCTCTCTCTCTCTCTCTCATCTCCTCTCTCTCTCTCTGTCTCTCTCTTCAGAAAAAAACCCACTTCTGTAGATGCAATAGGATCGATACGAGTGGGCACCATATGAAAATGGAACTAAAAAAGACACACGGATACACACACTATGCAATGTAATGTATTGTAATGCATTAAAATGATTGCCATCAGCAAAAAAAACACAAAAAACCCACCACCAACAACAACAGCAAAAACCCCACAAAAGCACTTTATCTAATAACAGCCTGAGGTCGAAAATAATGACCGAGAAAAGAAATATTATAAAACGAAACCAACACTTCTCCCAACAAAATACGATGACCAAAAGCACACAAGCAAACCAACATGCAAACAAACAACACACAATCCATTTTTTTTTTATTCTTTTGTTTCAAGAATAATGGAACAAGCACTCATGTGTTTTTTTTACACCCAGTCTCCCGTGTGTCTGCAGTTTTGTAAACTTTGTCATCCGTTCCCACCGACACACAAGTGCCTACTCTTCTGAAGAGCGAAACGGGATTTAACGTGTGCGCAAGATGTTCTGCGTGCGTTTGCACACGGGACCTCGGTTTATAGTCTCATCCGAAAGACTTTTAGGGGGAGTGGAATAGGCACTAATGTTAACTCCAAAGGAAAAACCCCTTGAACGGGAATCGAACTCGGGTCAGCAGATCACGAGCGCATCACGCTAACCACCAGGCTATTCCGACCCCTGCAAAATACTAGCAAAAGCAAATGGTAATATACAAAAGTCATACAAAACTCAAAATGAAGAGGAGTGCACATGGCCATCCTCGTTCCTACTCCCACATACATAATATGCGATTCCTTTTTATCTCTAAAAGCATATGTATGTATGTATGTATGTATGTATGTATGTATGTATGTATGTATGTATGTATGTATGTATGTATGTATGTATGTATGTATGTATGCATGTATGTATGTATGTATGTATGTATGTATGTATGTGTGTATGTATGTATGTATGTATGTATGTATGTATGTATGTATGTATGTATGTATGTATGTATGTATGTATGTATGTATGTATGTATGTATGTATGTATGTATGTATGTGTGTGTGTGTGTGTATGTATGTATGTATGTATGTATGTATGTATGTATGTATGTGTGCATGTGTGCATGTGTGTATGTATGTATGTATGTATGTATGTATGTATGTATGCATGTATGTATGTATGTAAGTATGTATGCATGCATGCATGCATGCATGCATGAATAGATGTGTGTGCGTCTATCTATCCATAGAGAGAGAGTCTAATTTTAGTTTAAAAAATAAACACAGCAATCCAATAACATTGAAAAATCGTCGATATCTGATCTAAAGTGAGCGATATAGAAAAATGTACAGGCGCTAACATCTGTAGAATCTTTTAATATGGAAACGTCCCAGGTGATTTTCCTGTCTGACCATATTACGTCATCCATATTTTGCTGCAATAATTATAGAAGAGTACTGAGATCACATTCACGGTATACCCATACTTTGGTGTTTAGGGTGAGACTGCTTTTGTCCCGTACTTTCCTACCAAGCTTTGAAATCAGTGCAGCAGTACATGCGTCTTTTGCTGTGTCAACGCTCGCAGTCTGCGCTAGATCGGTCATGTGGACTGTATGAAGGATGGTCGCTTTCCCAAAGACATCCTGTACGGTGAACTGGCTGAGGACACCGTCATTTAGGGCATCCAGCGTAACCGTCCGAGGACGTATGCCAAGCGTTACAAGAAAGCTACTGACATTAACTCTAAGAGCTGGGAAGCGCCTGCAAAAGTCTACAGTGGGGTGGAGGAGAGCAGTACGTGAGGGAACCTGTAGGAGAGAAGCGAAAAGACTCCAAATATTGAAAGACAGGAGAAGCCGCAGAGGAGAAGATGCAGCAAAACCAGACAATAATTAACCTGGGGTGTCCAGTTTTGCCTGCAACAACTGTGGCAAAGACTGCCATGCGTGGATTGGTCTGCTGAGCCACTCCACTTCAGACGTCGCTCCAAACAAGACGGGTGTGGTCCAAGAAGGCGCAGCCATTATCTGCCGAGATAGAAGGAGCCGCCTACCACTACTACTGCTACTACTACTACTACTGTTCTACGACGACGACTACGACTACTACTACTACTACTACTACTACTGCTACGACGACTACTACTACTACTTCTACTACTTCTTCTTCTTCCTCGATTACTACTACTACTGCTACTTTTACTACTACTACTACTACTACTACTGCTGCTGCTGCTGCTGCTGCTACTACTACTACTACTACCAACACCAGCACCACAGCTACCACTACTGGAGTGATAGCGATAGATGTAGCAGTAGTGGTAATAGTGATGGCGATATTGGTGATGGTGGTGGTATGGGTGATAGCGTTGGTGGTGATGGCGGTAGCGGTGGTAGTGGGGATGGTGATCATGATGCTGACCACAACGACAACGATCATCACCAGAATAAGCACGACGAGATGATATTGCTCGTGATTCTCTTATGTCCATCAACAAAAGTAAATGCAAAGTTTTGGGGTGTTTTTTTGGTTTTTTTTTTTGGGGGGGGGGGTTGGGGGGAAGAAATTCATTTCAGACCTGTTTTGTTTTCGAAGAAGGGTATAATTGCTTTGTGTGTTTATGTATTTTGTTTGTTCTTTTGTTTGTGTGTTTGCTTAGCTTTGTTTTTGTTTGTTTTGTTTGGGGCAAGTAAGCCTCTGCAATAGCTTGTTATCGCAATTACTATGTTTCAAAGACCTTTGAAACATAAAAAAGCTGTGTTTTTACATTTTCCTTCTGGAAAATTTTCCCCCTCGTTTTTTTTTTTTTTTTGCAGCAACTGTTACGCGACAGCACTCAGCGCTTTTAATTTTTTATCTTCACCACAACACACCACAACACCACACAAACCCCACACCACACAACAACACACACACCACACACACAACAAGTAAAGACTTTCCTTTTAAATTATTTGGGTTTTGTTTTTTTATTCCTCGATCGTGTCCCAGCTCTTCTTTCTTTTTTTTTTTTTTTTTTTCCTCTTTCTTGTTGTTGTTTTTCTTTCTTTTGCTTTTGTTCATTTATCCTCGAATGTTCGAAGTCCAAACTACATTTTCCAGCACCTGGGAATTTACAGCA
>CM054135.1:46503482-46533482 GCA_028751875.1 Rapana venosa
TAATGGTGAGCAACAACAAAAAAACCAGTAGAACACGCAAAATTTCATCATTCTTGAACGTAGGACACCACAGCTGAGGACCAGAGAAAAAGGACAGAACATACACAAAACGATCAGCACCATTTTTGTCCTAGCAAATACCACACAACATAACACACGCACGCACACACCACAACACAACACAACACAACACACGCACACACATACACACATACACACACACACACACACACACACACACACACACACATACACACACACACCAGGAGAAGAAAAAAAACTAAACTAAACCCGCCAAAGGCTAAACAAAATAACACACGAAAGAAAAAACCGCAAACCAACCAAATAAATAGTACTAAGCTTCAGTAACAATCTACATCGTGTTATGTATGTGTGTGTAAATGAGAAAGACTGTAAAAAAATGTGTTATCTTTCTTGCCTTCAGAGGAATAACGTGACCAGATAATTTCGTTTAGTTTGGTGACCCATATTCAGGAGACAGACTATACCACAGACACCCTTGGGCACAAGGGACTGAATGCCAAGTAATGAACGGAAGAGTTGTCTGCTCGGTCAGTATCAGCGCCATCTTTTGATGTGGTATATGAACAGCTTCCGGAATGGAGTGGTCTCACTAATGTTTTGCTTTGAGATTGTCTTGAGATATCTAGCATTGATGTAAATATTCATTGACGTTCATTTGCTATGTTGTTTATAACCGTGTGTTTGTGTGGTCGTATGTGTGTGTGCACGTGCGTGCGTGTGTGATTTTTTTTATTCTTTTCTTTCAAGGATGATGGAATAAGCCCTCGTGTGCTTTTTTACATCCGGTCTCCGTGCGTATGCAGTTTGGTACATTTTGTCATCCGTTCCTCCCGGCACACAATGGCCTACAATTCCGAAAAGTGGAACTTTTTTTTTAACCCTTTAGTCCCCGATCTGGCCGCAGCCGACAGTAACGGAGGCTGCCGCTAGATTCCAATCCAACAGCAGCCGACAGTTGGTGCTGCCCACGTGGGCAGTACTTTTCCATCACACACTGACCTCGTGGTTTTCACACTGTGTGTCTGAAAATTGGTGGGGCGATGCAGGGAGGGTGTCAGACGGTGCCAGTGATAAATTTAGACCATTAACATGCGTGTAGTGGGGAGGGAAGGAAGAAATAACAGTCAGCGACCAGAACGCTTTTCAATGGTGCAGCGTCGCAAAAAAAAATCGCGTTTTCTTTAGTAGCACACGATTCATCTGATTAGCGAGACGATAAATTGAATGTTATTGTCTTGGAAGTAGAAACATTTGAATGAGAATTGTTAAGTGAGTCCGATATTAAACGCTTACGAGGAAGAGGAGGAAGGAAATGCTGCAGTTAGGGAGAAGAATGAGCCTGAAAATAATGTGCTACAGGGCACATTCCTGACCTGTGCTACACACACGACTGTGGAGAAATTTGACCTCCTGGCCAGTCCGCGGCACAGACGCCTGAAAACGATGCCTTTTCACGTTTTCTCATTATTACCACACTTTTGCTTTGAAACTGCAATGGCAGAAACGAACAGATATGCCGATAATGAAAATAGCAAGAAGGAAAAGAAAATAGGTCTCCCGTCTGCCAAGGTTCGACAGGTGAGAGCAATGGGTACACCCCCCCCCCCCCAACACACACACACACACACACACACACACACACACACACACACATCCATAATTTGTGCTTTTTGTGATGTGATGTGACCCTGTGCCACCACTACGACTACTTTAGAGACTACCAACATTAAAATTTTGTAGGGTTACAGAAGTTCTGTGTTGTTTCGAATTTGTCACACCTGTGCTGTGACACTGGTGACGGTGTGACAGTCATGTACAATAATACACTTCTGTACACTTAACAAACATGTGGTAGCACACGCAGATATGAAGTACAGTATAAAGGTTACATGTTGATTGAATATGACTTGTTTTCAAAAGAAAAAATAGTTAAACAAAACTTCTGTCTCCTCAAGACATACCATAAAACAACAGGTGCTATGGGGACATTGTGTGACACATCCTTGAAGTACTATTGCACATAACCATTGGTAAACACATCAGCTGGGTATCACTTCCTTATTCGACAGTAACATGCTTGAACTATTGTCAAATCCATGCAGGACTTGCTGTTTTATCATATATACCATATTTTTACCTGTGATTGGTGACAAATAAGGTGACAATGACAAGACATCTGGTGACCAGACACATAAACTTGCGCCTAAATGCAAGTACAAAGACATACCTAGCTTTTGTGACAAAATTTCAGCTTGATAACTTGTCATGCACACACACAATTGTCTTAGGAGTAAAGTAAGTCAGATGGAGGTAGAAAACCTTCAAAGAATTCAAAATCTACAGGCAGTTTAGCTCCGTAGAATCCAACAACAAGAGGGTTAACGTGTGCGCAAGATGTTCTGTGTGTGTGTGTGTGTGTGTGTGTGTGTGTGTGTGTGTGTGTGTGTGTGTGTGTGTGTGTGTGTGTAAACAACCAGTTAAAGAATAAAAAATAAATGTACGTTTATTCAGGCTTGGAGATTCGAGTTCAACAGACTGGCAACACCACACTGAATTCCTTACAACGAATTGAAAGTATGCTACAGTCTGCAATATCAACAAAACGCAACTGATTTATCACGGAAAAAAAGAAAAAAAAGGGGGAAAAAGTGTAGATATATGCGGGATTGAGGGAGGAGGGGTGGGGTGTAGTCTTCTTGTTTTCTTCTTCTATGTGATGGCTGGAAAGTGACACGTTCAAACAACCCCATGCAACTCAGAATAAGCAAAATTTGTAGACATTGGAAACATGTTGTCAGATAGTCGAGTAAGGTCTCTCTTTTCGTTTCTTTGGCTAGAGCTCCGATATTCACCGGTTAGTGATATTTTGCCTATGCGACCGTTTCTGCCATTTAGAGCTGTACCCGCATTCCGATTTCGGGGGAAAAGTGAGGCCTTTTTACACTATGAGCTTAATAAAGAACAACTGAACAACTACAGAGACGTGCTAGGATGAAAGACATAGACAAGAAATGATGTGAGTGTAAGCTTATTTACTGATATATATATATATATATATATATATATATATATATATATATATATATATATATATATATATATATATATATAGATAGATAGATAGATAGATAGATAGATAGATAGACAGACAGACAGACAGATAGATAGATAGATAGATAGATAGATAGATAGATAGATTCCAACATCATCTTGTATAGCTTTTGTACCTTCCTAGGCATAGAAAAACAGCTTGGACAAACTTTAAGATCGTCACACACACACACACACAAACAATTTCGAACGCACGCAGAACATCTTGCGCGCACGTTAAACCCTGTTCCGCTTTTCGTAAGAGTAGACCATTTTGTGCCGGCAGGAACAGATGACAAAATTTACAAAAACCGCATGCACACGGGGACTGGATGTAAAATAAGCACTTATTACCCTCGATATAACAAAATTTATATAAAAAACCCAACATAACCGCCAAACTTCAGATTTAAAAGCCGTAAGCTTACAACACAAAAGCAACGCTGCAATGATTAATATCAAAATCCCCCTTCCACATCTTTATGCTTGTTTGCTTTTTTAACATCATCTATCAAAATAAAAGTTCAAAAAAACTACAACTTCAAGCCTCCAGACAAATACAATCACCACTTCTAAGCTTATTATTTTTATATTGTTTTCTGGCCAATGTCCTCAGCACAAGCTACAACTATAGTTTATCACTCGAGGTGACTGAGATCACTTTATTTTATTTCATATCAATTTCGGGGCCAGAGCCAGCTTAAACATAAAAGAGCCATACTCAGCCCTATAACTTTAGGGGATGAAGATGATGGAGCCCCAAGCAGGTAACAATATATGTGACAGTATTTAAAATGCGCTCATAGCAACCATGCCGTCTTTTCTTTGTTTATGGCTTGGTAACTACACGTCTTTAACCATACCTTGATCTTGATGATTTAGTGACTTCATGCCGATAACAGATGGCCTGCAGATGCTCCATAAAGGCTCAGATGCACACGCACATAGTGACATACATAGGTGTACACACCCACCCACCCACAAAGGCACAGATGCACACGCACATTGTGACATACATAGGTGTACACACCCACCCACACACAAAGGCACAGATGCACATGCATAAATTATTGTGACTTACATCCCCCCCCCACACACACACACTCACCAACACACACACACTCACACACACACACACACACACACACACAAACACACAAACACATACTTCACAATACTAGCAACAAATGCTTTTCGACAGCACTTGTAAATTTGTCACAACAGGCAAAAACCACACACCCCTGTTTGTCCTTCAGTGGACTGAACTGTCCACAGAGAATAATCATCACCTTTGTGTGTTTTCAGACCCATGGTCACAGTATGTGGGGGAAAGCAATGATGCACGTCCTAGAGACAGACTACAATGCACATAAGGCAAAAGTGTTGATGAAATTGTTGAAAATGTTGTGGGTTTTTTTTTCTCATTTTGCTGTTGCGGTTGGTCATGATGCTGTGGGTGTTCTTAGATAGATGGGTTGATGAGAAAAGCATTAACATGGCTTAATCAATGTGCCATCTGAAAATAATTTGACTTTGACACACTCAAAGACACACACACACACATACACATACACACATACACAAGCACACACTATTATTATCCAATTATTTGTTTGATCTTTCATGTTTGATTGGTATTGAATGTTTATTTAAAATTTTGAAAAGTACTTCTTTTAAGAAAATGAGGGCATATGAATAAATGTTCTTGCGCGTTGATAGGAGAGGAGGGATATTTTTTCTGACATTATTGTCGATGCAATTAGGTATGGATGCATAGTATTTTCTTCTTTTTGTTTGTTGTTTGGTGATTTTTGTTGCTTTGTTTTGTTGATGTTTTTGTTTATTGTTTTTTCCCTTTTTTGGGGGGATGCTTTGTTCTGTTTGATTGTTTCCTTATTTGATTCTTTTGTTTGATTGGGGGTGGGGGTGGGGGAATTCATAGCTTTTTGTGTTGGTTGTCATTAATTATAATGTATGACAATGAAATGGGTAATATTGTAACCTGACATATTTTGTTTGATATTTTACTTGTTTTCTCTTATTTTCTTGTAATCCAAATCTAAGTGAATACAAATGTGCACGTGTATGTATGTAAGTATGTATATGAATGTGTGTGTGTTGTGTTGGGTTGGGTTGGGTTGGGTTAGGTTGTGTTATATTGCCTTGCGTTGCGTTGCGTTGTGCGCGCGCGCGCGTGTGTTTGTGTGTGTGTGTGTGTGCGTTCGTGCGTGCATGCGTGCGTGCGTGTATGTGTGTACCAGTTATGCAGTGTAGTTTTTTTGTTTCGGGGTATGGGGGCATTTTTGTTGTTGAGTTTTTTTTTGTTTTGGTTTTGGTTTTTAGTCGCGTGTGAGTGTGTGTTTTCTTTCTTTTTCTGTTTATATTTTTCTTTTGGAGTTAGTTTTATTATTATTGGCTATGGTAATAATATAGTTAGATAATATTGAGCAAGTTGTTTATTGTTCCTAGATAGATGGCTTGATGAAAAATAACAAATGCATTGCTTATTCAATGTACCATCTGAGAATAAAATTTGACTTGACTTGACTTGACACTTACACTCACACACGCACACACACACACATACTCACACAATGTCATGCACACACATACACACAACACACACACACACACACACACACACACACACACACCACACACACACTTCGCAACACTAGTAACAAACGCTTTTCTACAGCACTTGCAAATTTGCCACAACAGGCAAAACCACATTCTGCTGCTTGTCCCCCAGAGGACTGAACTGTCCACAGATGATAATCATCACCTTTTTGTGTGTTTCCAGACCCACATTCACAGTGTGTGGGGGAAAGCGACAATGCATGTCATGGAGACAGAATGCAATGCACATAGCACACAAGTGTTAATGTAATTGTGGAAATGTGAATTTGTTTCTTAATTTGCTGCTGTGCATGTTCATGATGCTTTTGATGTTCTTAGATAGATGGCTTGTTGAAAGAAGCAAAAACGTTGCTTATTCAATATACCATCTGAATATGAAATTTTGATTTTGACACATTCATACATACACACCAATGCACACACACACACACACACACACATACACACACACACACACACACTTCGCAACACTAGTAACAAATGCCTGAAACCATTCAAAAGGCTATGTGTGATGTGATGCAGTATCTATTTTACTTTTGGTGAATCAGAGCCTGAAGGTAGCATCTAAAAAGAGACATCTCAGGTTTGATCCCTGTTTGAGTTCGAACTTTATCCCCAATACACTATACTATGAATGGTAGGTAGTCTAAGTGCTAGTGTTTCAGATAAAATGGTAGTCTGAAGTTCCATGCTCAATACATACTTAATGCACGTAAATGAACCCATGACAGTACAAGATGCACAGGACAAAATTCTGTAGAAAAAGGAATGCCACAAGGCATTGTCCATTTATATGCTAACTCATAACATCAGCAGTGCACTAGCCTGTATTCTAGTGTCCTATTCTCTAAGACAGTGTATATAAATCTTAGAGCAGGATTAGAAATGTTCTGCTATTCTTTGTTGTCTTTGTAGATTTAGATGTGTTGTTTTTTTCTAGCCACAAATGTAGGTGAGATTGAAATATGGAAGCATATACACATCTAATGAGACTATAAACCGAGGCCCCGTGTGCGAACGCATGCAGAACATCTTGCGCACACGTTAAATCCTGATCCACTCTTTGAAAGAGTAGGCCATTGTGTGCCGGTGGGAACAGATGACAAAATTTACAAAACCGCATACACACGGGGAACTGGATGTAAAAAAGCACATGGGTGCTTATTCCATTATCCTCCATATAATAAAAGTCATCTGAGCGCTTTGATTTGTTGCTTTACAAGATTCAGTGCTATATAAATTCCATACATTATTATTATCATCATTATTATTATCTGTACAGAAGTGTGTGTGTTTGTGTGCGTGTGTTTGTTTGTGTGCCTGCATGCATGCATGCATGTGTGTGTGTGTATGTGTCTGTGAAGGAACAAATGTACTATTTACCTATTGCCCTAAAAATATTTCGGTTTTGATTTATATTTCTGTCTCTCCAAAAACAAACAAACATACTGACAAGCATAACAAGCCACAACAAAACAAAGTCACACACACAAATCACACACACACACACACACACACACACAAAACACACACATGTGCTTTTCCACATCACTTGCAAATGAACCCCTTTTTCAAAGTCACCACTTCATGTCCCCTGGAGGACTAACCCCAATACTGATGATAATTTTCGCCCATTTGTGTCTAGACCCCCATTCACAGCTTGGGTGAGGACACAAACAATGTATGCCTGAGGGATAGAGCACAAAGTCTTGCACATAAGTATTTATGAAATGATTCAAATAAGTGCCTGTAGCTATCCACTGGGTGTTGGCTAGTGCTGGAGTAGCTCAGTACACCTTGCAGATGTCTGGCTTATCTTTTGCTCAAGTTTCCTGATTTGTTCAGGACCATGTGCAATTGTCGTCGCAGGCTGAATTGCTGGATTTTGTTTGTTTGTTTGGTTTGGTTTGGGGTTAGATGTTTAGATTTAGCAGATTTTGCTTTGAAGGAAGAATGGGTTGTTTTTTGTTCATTCAGGTTTCTTTGTGTAGTCATTTTATCATTGGGTTTTCTATTTTCCATCAGTCCAGAGGACTTTGGAATATAGGACACATGCGCATGTGTGCGTTGTGCGTGCGTGCATGCATGCGTGTGTGTCTGTGTGTGAGTGTGTGTGTATGTGTGTGAGGTGCTAGATGAATAAGAAGCATGAACTGCTTACATGTCACCTTCGAAAACAAAAGTTTGTGGATTATATCTCAGCCTCCCTCAAAACAAACACACTAACACACAAAAGCAAGAAAAAATAACAAAACAAAAATACAAAGGTTACAGCCTTTTTAACATCACTTGCAATACCTACTTTGCTAAAAGTCACCATTTTTTTTATTCCCTGGAGTTTTGACCCGAATACAGATAGTAATTGTCCATTTCTTTTTAGACCCAATTTCACAGCCACAGACAGGGTGTGCCCAAGGGACAGAGCATAATGTTTTGCACTTAAGTGTTGATGAAAGTATTAAAAGAAATGCCCATAGCTGTTACTGGGCATTATCCAGTGATGTGTTAACTTAATGACTTTATAGGAAAGCACTGGCCTATTTCTGTTTAAGTGTCCTGATGTTTTAAACACTCTATAGAAATCTTAAAGCAGGGTTATAATTGTTCTGCTGTTGTTTTTGTGTTCACACAGAAGATCTTGTAACATTGAAGCACATGTGCATGTGTCTGCTCATCTGTGTGTGTGTATGTGTGTGTAAAGCACATATGCATGTATGTATGTAAATGTTAAAGCGGAGTTATTATTGTGTTGCTGTTGTTTTTGTGCTCATACAGAGGAACTTGAAACATTGAAGCACATGTGCATGTCTGTTGATGTCTCTGTGTGTTTGTGTACGTACGTGCATGTGTGTGTGTGTGTGTAAATGCATACATGCATTTTCATGTGTGCGCCCACGCATGTGTGTGAAGGGGTAGATGAAAAATATGTATGCACTTTTCATATATTCCCTGTTGGCCTCTGTCTCTATCTCTCTCAAAAACAAACAATCAGTTCATCAAGAAAACCACAGAGGTAACAACACTTTTTCCACAATAGTAATAAATGAACCACTTTCCAAAATTGCAGCTTCCTGTCCTCCCTTGAGAGCTGCCCCAAATACAAAGAAAAACAATGTCCATTTCTTTCCAGACCTATATTCACAGTGTGAGAGAAACTAAAAAAACAGAAGATGCTCAAGGGACGTGGCAGCATAAAGTTTTGCGTGTAAGTGTTTATGAAATTGTCCATAGCAGTGCATGTAGCTTTTCACAAGGCATTATTCAGTGATATGGCTACTCAGTACATCTATTAGTAAACTGGCTGAATTTTTGCTTGTGTTTCATGACTTGTAAAATGTGAAATCCTATGTGTAAATTGTAATGCAGGTGTTTTGCGTTTTTTATTGTTCTGTGTGTGTGTTAAAATCTTTCTCTTTTTTTTTGCTTCTCAGCTAAAACGTCAATGTTCAGTAATGGTGAGACCTTGCATGTGCAACTATTTTAGCCCACAATGAAGGTAGCCACATTCCAACTTCAGGAATGTTTGCTGGGTATGTTCATGTCCCCATAACCCATTGAATGCTGACATGAATTACGGGATCTTTAATGTGCATATTTGATCTTCATGCTTGTGTCTATACACAATGGAAACTAAGGCATTGACATGTTTGTACCTTAAGTTGACCTGGAAGATCAGAAAATTCTCTACCCTTAATTCATCAGGTTCTACCAAGATTCAAACCCATGACTTAGTGGACCCATGGGATTGAAGTCAAATAGACATAAGCACTCAGCTATAGTGTCCATCAAAAATTCTACATTTAAATAAAGTAGGTTATACTACTTGTATGCCCCTCTTAGAAATAAAAGCTTTTATCCCTGCCCCTATCCCTTTCAAAAATAACAAACCAAAAATACATAAAACAAAATATAAAAACGCCTTTGGAAGACTGACCCAAATACAAATGATTACTATTGGCCACTTCTGTCCAGACCCATAGTAATATTATTCACTATGTGGGTGAAGCCACAAACATGGTATGCCTGAGGGACAAAGCACAAAAGATTCTCACTAAGTGTGAACGACATTTTCAGAATGCCTGTAACTCTTCACAAGGCCTTGTACACTGACATGGTACACTTCAGTACTTTCAGCAGTGGACTGGTTTATCTTTTGATCGAGTTTCCTAATGTGTAAGAGCTAGTATCTAAATCAAAATGCAAGGATTTTATCTTTCTGTGCGTGCGTTTGTGTGCATGCATGCAACAGTGTGTGTGTGTGTGTGTGTGTGTGTGTGTGTGTGTGTGTGTGTGTGGAGTGTGTGTGTGCACATGTGTGTGTACATGTGTGTGTGCATGTGTGTACATGCATGTGTGTACGTATTAGTGTTTGCATGTGCATATGTGCATGTATGTATGAAGTGTCAGATAAAACGAAAGCATGTACTGCTTATCTACCAGCATCTTTCCAAAACAAACAAAACAACAATGACAACAACAATAAAACAGACATACCATAAGAAATAAAATGTAAAAACCTATCACTTGCATATGAAACACTTTGTAAAACTGACTATACATTCTTCGTCTAATATCACTTTAAGTGAACAGACGTAAAATTGAAGACACACTATACATTCTCCCCTTAGAGGACTCTACTAGCCATCTGCAGATAAGAATCTTCCCTTTGTATTTTCCAGGCTCACATTCACAACACATTGTGAAGCAAAGCTCAACATATGACCTGACCGCAGGGAACAGAGTGCAATGTTTTGCACGCAAGTGTTTATGGAATGTTTTGTTGTTTTTTTAAGAAATGTGCCTGGTGCATTTCTAGTTGATGTTGTTGAGGGATGGAATAGCCTGTTGGTGGTGTGCTCGTGGTGCGCTCATAATCTGCTGACCCAGTTTCGATTCCCGTTCAAGAGGATTTTTTCCTCTGGAGTTAACATCAGTGCAGACTCCACTCTCCCCAAAAGTCCTTCAGATGAGACTATGAACCGAGGTCCCGTGTGCGAACGCACGCAGAACATCTTGCGCACATGTTAAAACCCGTTCCACTTTTCTGAAGAGTAGGCCATTGTGTGCCAGTGGGAATGGATGAAAAAATTGACAAAATTGCATACACATGGGAACTGGATGGAAAAAAGTGCGTGAGTGCTTATTCCATTATCCTCGAAATAAAAGGAAAAAAATGATTGATTAAAAAAAAATGTTATCTTAGGATGGTGTAACTCCTTTTTTTTTTTTGCTGGACTGGTATATTCCCTGTTTGGCTTATCTTTGTTGGTTGAAGACTGTTTTCAAAGCTTTGAGTTGTGTTATTGCTATTGTTCTGGGGTTTTTTTATACTGTCTTGTGTGTGTGCATGTGTGTCTTCAATTTTACGTCTGTTCACTTAAAGTAATATTAGACGAGTGTGTGCATGTGTGCGTGTGTGTATGCTTATGTACAGGTTTATAGCTGTATGTGTGTACATGCGCAAAAGCATGTGTTCTTGTGTGTATGTGTGTGTCTGTGCATGCGTGAGTGCATGTATGTGTGTATGTGTGTGCATACTGTTTTATTGCGTGAGGGCATGTGCGTATGTGAGTGTGCCTAATGTTTGTGAAAGTTAGCAACGAGAAGTGAGGAAGAAAGAAACACACACACACACACACACACACACACACACAGGAAGAGAAAGAAAGATAGCTGAAATGCGTGACCAACACTTTCCAACAATAGCGTGAGGACCCTCCATTAGAGCGGCTATTACTGGCTTAACCTAACTTCTGAACTACTGGCACATACTATCAATCAGCAGGCTGACCTTTCGCTCTTTTTTTTCAATGTGTCTTCGTGTCTCTTTAAGTCCCATTTGTTTTCCCCCCTTCCTTTCCCTAAGGTGTAGGTCATTTGTTTATTGCGTGGTTGTATGTTCTTCAGCCATGTGAATTTATTTTGTTACTCTTCACAATACTGGAGAGATGCCAGTCATAAATATCCTGTTTTCTAAGTGCGTGTACTAAAACATTTATAAGCCATTAGAAAGCTGAAACGCGAAACTCAAGCTTTCTTAACTAATTTTGTTTTTCTTTCCCGGGCGAGAGCTCTAAAGTTCACCAATGGTTAGATTTTTGCATCTGTGATCATTTTTGCCCACCATTAAGGCAACTGTATTCTGACTTTGGGGATGAAAATCAAGCTTAAACTCAAGATAAAAAAAATTATAACTAGATAATTCCATGAGAAACGAAACTTTGTTTTTTTTTATACAATTCCATCAATGTCTGAACGCTTCACTTACTTCTCCTCGGCTGGCGCTCCGAAGTTCACCAATGGTGGAAGACTTGTACATGCAACCGTTTTTGCCCACCATTAAGGTAGCTGCATTCTAACTTGGGAATACTCTTCAAGTGTTTTACATGTGAACAGAAAAACAATCTTGAACATCTCTACACACAAAAAATTCTGATAATTTACCATAGCACTATTTTTTGCTAACCTGCATGATGATATTGCTTACCAGACATTTTTTTTTCTTTTTGTGTTTGCATATAAGTCCAATTTCAAGCCCGCGTGCCTTAAGTATAAAAAATATTATTATGTCCATGAATTGGGTTAAGAAAATAGGTCTGTGACTTTCATACCCAATGAATAGGCTATGAAAGACAATTTACCCTTTATGTATCTTGCCATGACAAAACCCAGACACCTCTAACGAGAGAGTTTTCAAGATAACAAGACGTGGGAAGTTTGGCAGGAAGGAGTCGAAAGCCCTTATGAATGGTCAATGGCTGTTCTAAGATGTGACTGTAGACAGAAGGGAAATCTCATATTATTCCTCTTCGATAATGAGAGAGAGAGAGAGAGAGAGAGAGAGAGAGAGCTCATCTGCTTTCTCATATTGATCTTGGTGTCTTCTCGTTATTCAGTTCTTTTAGAATTTCCATCGGTGTTTCAGGCTTTTTTAATTTGTTTACGTTTTCTTTTGTTTTGGTTTTCGGTTTCTTTGCTTTTTTTTAATTCTTTTTGTTTTGTTGCTGTTGTTGGGGTTTTGTCATTTTTGTTTAGTTGATTGCTTGATTCTCCTTTTCCTTTTTTTTTGAGGGGGGGCGGGGGCGGCGGTAGGTGGGGTAGTTCCTGGGCTAGGGGTTCACCAAGGGTGAGAGTTTTGCATCTGTGACCACAAGGTAGCTGCATTTCCACTTCAAGGATAAAACTCAAGCTTTAACACAGGCTGAAAACTTACAACTACATAACTTCATGATTGGTTTCTGTTTGATATTAATAGCAATAAAACTCTCCTTTTTCTTGGACCTACAATTCCATCAAAACCTAAACAGTTCATTTTCCACCCCTGCCCTCAAGCTCCAATTCCACCAATGGTCTGACACTGGCGTATGCAACTGTTTTTGTCCACCATTTAGGTAGCTACATTCCGACTTCGGGGATACACTTCCAATGGTTTACATATAGGCAGAAAAAATATTGAACATCCATACAAACTTTTTCTGATAACTTATCTTCGCAACATTTTTTGCTAGCCTGCATAATTATGATGATATTTTTTCACCAGACATTTTTTTGTGTTTCTGCATCTGAATGTAAGTCCAATTTCAAGCCTGTGTGCCTTATGTATATGTCCATGAATTATGTAAAGAAAAATAGATCTGTGATTTTCATATGCAATGAATAGTTTATGGAAAACAAGTTAGCCTTTTCCATATAATTATATATAATATGTATATCTTGTCATGAAAAAAACCCAGACACCTCTAACGAGAGAGTTTTCAAGATAACAAGACAGGGGAAGTTTGGCAAGAAGGAGTCGAAAGCCCTTATGAATGGTCAATGGCTGTTCTAGGATGTGACTGTAGACAGAAGGGAAATCTCATATTATTCCTCTTTGATAATGAGAGAGAGAGAAAGAGAGAGAGAAGAAGAGAGAGAGAGAGAGAGAGAGAGAGAGAGAGAGAGAGAGAGAGAGAGAAGAGAGAGAGAGCTCATTTGCTTTCTCATATTGATCTTGGTGTCTTCTCGTTATTCGGTTCTTATAGAATTTCCATCGTTGCTTCAGGCTTTTCGGTTTTGTTTATGTTTTCTTTTTGTTTGGGTTTCGGGTTTCTTTGGTTGTTTTGTCTTTATTTTTTGTTGTGTTTCTGTGTTGTTGTTGTTGTTTTGTTGTTGTTGTTTTGTTTTTGTTGATTTTGTTTGTTTGTTGTTTTATTTTATTTTGGGGGGAGGGCGGTTACATAGCTAGAGCTCCAAGGTTCAACAATGTGAGATTTTTTTGCCCATACGACTGTGTTCCACCACCTCCCATTTATGCAACCGTATTCCAACTTCGGAGTTCGTGTCTAAACACGACATCTGCGTGCATGGGTGTTTGAACTGCTGTCTTCCGTTCCTGCTGGCAGGGATGGACCTATTACTTTGAAAGGTGGAACAGAATCGAACCTAGAACTTCCCAGTTTACTTGTTAATCCAGTGAACGTCTTAAACATCCTGCTACTTTCCTTTTGGGCTTACTAACTGTAGTTCAAATGATGATGGTCTGCATCTCTCTCTCTCGCTCTCTCTCTCTCTCTCTCTCTCTCTCTCTCTCTCTCCTCTCTCTCTCTCTCTCTCTCTCTCTCTCTCTCTCTCTCTCTCTCTGTCTGTCTGTCTGTCTGCCTGTCCTTCTGTCTCTGTATCTCTCTGTGTTCCTCTCTCTATCTCTCTCTCCCGCTCTCGATGAAGTCACAAGATAATGTCAAGTCTCAGTGAGTGTTAGTTAGAATCAAGTGTGCCCTGTATTGATTGCCCCCACCACAGAGTCAAGACAGTACAGTTTCCCCAGATCTTAACAACCTTAGTGATCTCCCAAGAAAGGCCTGTGGGACAGCAGATCACCTCTGCTAAAGCCAGTTGCCATGGAGTGGCAAGAGGAAAAGGATTGTTTTGCTTTTGTTAGTTTGTTCGACGAGACAGCACTGCCCTCACTGTTTATCAAGGAAATAGTGAAAGCACTTATCACAGCGGTACACACTCTCTCTGACTGACTGCTTTCTTGTGACTTTAAAACAATCGGGTTATCTGGCTTATTGAGCTGTGTCTGTTGTTCGTTAATCAAGTTAATGCAACAGAGGGGAGGAGGGGTGGGGGGCTTTGTTTTAATGATTTTGGGGGTAAGTTATTGAAAATAAGAATAATAGAATAATATCTAGTTCATGCATACTTATTTGGCATGCATACTGAAGGAAAATTTTGCTTTAACACACACAGATATATATAATATATATATATATATATATATATATATATATATATATATATATATATATATATATATATATATATATATATATATATAGTTTCTATGCCGGATATTTTGCCTTCTGCATTTACATAATATGACTTCAGCGTGGAAAAAGCGTCAGTATACTATCACACTGACTTTCCTACGATAAAAGTCTTCCAGTAATCTTTCTCTACCAGAGTCTCGCCACAAAAAGACCACAGGCCTCTAACTAGAAAGCTGTCAACACGTCAGGACACAGGAAGCTTGAGGAGAAGCTCAGGGGGTATTCTTCACCTCTAACCGCTAAATGAAAAGGTCAACAGCCTCTCTGCTCGAGTCTCCCACCATACAGAGACCCAGAGATTTTCCCAACGGAGACATCTACCAAGATGTGAAGACGCAGGAGGTTTAACAAAAAAAGAAGCTCAAGGGTTGGTTATTCTTCATCTCTAACCGCTAAATCAAAAGGTCAACAGCCTTTCTGCACGAGTGTCCCACTATACAAAGACCCGGATATTTTTCCCAAGGAGACAACTGCCAAGATGTGAAGACAGCAAGGAGTTTGATGAAAAGATCTAGAAACTCACGGGAGGATGCTATAAGCGAAGGTCAACAGTCCTTCTACACGAGTGTCTCTCCATACAAAAGACCCAGAGAAAGGTCTCTGACGAGAGCAAAGCTGCTTGTACAACAGTGCACTGGTTTCAAGAATTGTACTATTTTTAGGGTGGCACCAAAGTGGGATGGCTTGCGGTTTCCACAGTCCCTAAACCCGATATATCCGCTTGGACTGTAATACAACCAAAGCAAACAAACAAAAACTTCGGAGAGAATTGACAAGATGTCAAGACACAGGAATTTTGATCCAAAGAAAATTCAGGGGTGAGAGAATGGTTGATGGCTGTCATTGATATACCAGGGTGAAGAAAGGAATTCCGGAGAACACGTTTTCACCTTCTGAGACTTATTGACTTTTTTTTCTGATCGCCCTCTCTGTAGAGGAACTCCATCTGCCTTTCAGAAGAATAGGCCATTTGTGGCGGTAAGAACGGATAGCAAAATAAATAATTATACTAACAAAAAACGCACGCACCCGGTGTCGTGTTTACACATTATTCCCGAAGGTGAAATACAGCTACCTTAAAAGTGGAAAAAAAAACAAGGTCGCATACACACACAGACACAGACACACACGCACACGCACACACACACACACACACACACACAGGCGCGCGCGTGCGTACGTACGCGCACGCACGCACGCACGCACACACGCACACACGCACGTACACACGCACGCACTGCTTTATTTTATAGATTGAAACTAAATGCATTGATAACCAAATTCAGCAAAAATGGTAAATGTCTATGTGGTGAGAATATCACCAATACTCATATACTTTTTGATTGCCAGAGTGTAAAACCTTTCGTGCCCCATTTTTCTGAAAATTCCCTTACCAGCATATTCAATAATTTAAAACTGGCATTTGAAATTGTGAAAGGTCTTTACCGCAGTCCCTTAGGACATTTGTTATAGTTGCATTAACGTTAATGACTTGTTCTTATGTTGTTGTTTTTTTTATAATTCCTGTTGCATTGCCAAGTTTCTTTATATGATTTTTTGTAAAAGCATGGGTTTTGGGGGGTTTTGGTTGTATTTTTGGTTGTTGTTTTTTTGTTGTTGTTTTTTTATTTATTTATTTATTTTTTTTTATTTATTTTTTTTTTTAAAACAAGACATCTACCCCTCCATTTGTACCCCCTCGTCTAATATCACTAGAAGTGAACAGACGTAAAATTGAAGTCAACAACAACAACAGGCACGCACGCACATAAATTTTCATCATTACCCGAGGAACGGAAAAAAAAACTACCCGACGCAAGACAAGACTGCTCAAGTGTTAACAGATATTTTTAAAAAGCAAGATATCATTATCCTTGCAAGAAAGAAGCCACACATACATGCTTAAACGTGTGTATGTGTGCGTGTGTATGTGTGTATGTTTTGTGTGGTTGTTAGTGTTTGGGCTTTTTAAAAGTTTGCTTTGTTTAGTTGTTTGTTTGGTTGAGGGTTTTAGTGGGATTTTTGTTTCTTAATTTTTTTGTTTGTTTTCTTTTGTCTTTGGGTTTTTGTATTTTTAGGGGCGGGCGTGATTTTTGGTTGATGTATTTTTACAAGAATTGTTTCTTCCATTTGATTTGTATGGCTTAACTGTTTAAGGTTTGTTTTTTTATTCTATATATGCATATATATTATCATTATTATCATGATTACATTTTATCATTACTATTTTTGATAGATGGTTAGATGAAAAAAAATTGCACCGCTTATTCAATGTACCATCTGGAAATATATAAAAAATGACTTGACTTAACTTTGACTCGTCAACCTAAACGAGAAGCGAATGGCCGCTACAGGAGCAGTACTAAGCAGGATAGAGAGAGCCAGGAAATCTCTTATTGCTCTGTATTCATTGCAGACTGAGAGGATGGCGATTCCTTTTCGGGGATCCTCGGCAGATCGATTGGTCTTCTTTTTCCACGGGCATGAGGCTCGACTCCCTCCGTTTGTTTGCCAGTACAGTGCCTCTCATTTTGCTGGGTTTACTCACTATGATTGTCTTGGAGCGGATGTAATGTTATGGAGATGCTAAAACCGAATCTTCCTGTTTTAACGTGTTGTCTTTAGTGTGTGTGTGTGTGTGTGTGTGTGTGTGTGTGTGTGTGTGTGTGTGTGTGTGTGTGTGTGTGTGTGTGTGTGTGTGTGTGTGTGTGTGTGTGTTCCTTGTCTGCATCTCTCTGTCTGTCTTTGTCTCTGTCTTTGTTTGTGTCTTTCTGTTTCTGTGTGTCTGTTTGTCTGTCTGTCTTTGTCTCTCTGTGTCTCTGTTTGTCTGTATGTCTTTGTCTCTCTGTGTCTCTCTGTCTCTGTCTCTCTATCTCTGTCTCTATCTCTCTGTTTGGAGGCAGCAAGGTATGGGGGATACTAAACAATTCTTACGTTGTTTTGAAAATGCAAGGGCTTTGATTTGTCTGCTTTACAAGATTAGCGCCACAGAAATTCCATCCTCTGTTGTTGTTCTTCTTTTTATTATTATTACTATTGTTGTTGTTGTTTTGAGTTTGTTTCCGTAACCTACATAATGCTAACATTAACTACAGGTCATGAATGTGCACATTATTGATCTTCTACATGCGTATACACACGAATAGAGTTAAGGCAGTGAAAAGTCTGTGCTTTAAGTTGACCTCAGAGACGGTATTAAAAAAATCCCACCTTTAATCCACCAGATGCCGCTAGTGAGATACAAACTCAAGACTTCATAAACTCACAAAATTGAAGGCAAATTCTTTTGTCTAACCAGCTATGTAATAGTCAGAAATGTGGTGTTCATTTAGCCATTGCAGCAAAAATATGACGTGGTCTTGTACATTCATCATTAATTAAAAACAAATGTTCTGTTTTTGTCATTCTTTGTCTGGCATGCTTAAAAAATAGTATTAATTAAACATTTTTAGTAGGGATGTATCAGTTCTATATTTCATTCATTCAAAGGGTATATACTTTATTTTATGTGCTTTATGTTGCCCAAATAGTGTCTTGTGCATCTGATGAGGTGTGCAGAGAAAAAAGAAAACCTGCCTTCTCTCTAACTGTAAGTAGTGCATAAAACATCAAGTATCCATTTTTCCCCACGAACATTTTGCCACAAAAGTCTAGAGATGTCTAAAGACAGAGTTGTCAAAACATCAAGACATGGTCTGCTTGATAAAGAAAAATGGGAGGCTGAGGAGTGGCTGATGTATATTTATCCCTGGAGTACCAAGGGTCTCTAATGTGAGACCTGTCAAGACATCAAGGCACTGGAAGTTTAAAAGGTAGGTGGGAGAATGGCTGATTAAATGGCCCGAGGCAAAGTCCCCGGGGTACCAGGGTGAAGAAAGGAAATCCAATTTCCTTTTCCATTTACTGCAGGAGGAGAGAAACGCTGCCACTTTCTGATATTGATCTGCTGTCTCCATGCCTTATCTTATACACATCCTACTGCTTAGCCTCCGGATTTTCTTTGATTAAAGACTATTTTCTAGAAGATGGATCGTATATACGGATGTTTTAGCTCCAGTTTTTCTTTCTCCCTATTTTCTTTGTAGCCTCGTGTTATCTACTAGCCAATGCATTAGCAAGTGACTGGCAGTTTATTTTAGAAGGCTTTTAGTAACTTGTAGTTTATCTGTATAAAGCTTTAGAACTACAAATACTGTCTTTGGTTGAACAACTGTTGTTCTGCTTCTTAATTTTCTAACGTAGTATGCTTTGGAATGTTGATATGTTTACACTACCCCTTTATAGTGAGCCCAGGTCTATACGAAAAAGAACTTTCGAGGTCACAGTCTCATTCTTTCCTGGAATGATAGCTATCACCGGTGCCTAGGGTGCTTCGGTGAAGAAAGGAAATGTCCTTTCCCTTTCTATTTACTGCTGATAGAGAAGATGCTATCACTATCTGAAAGGGATATTCCTCCCTTGTTGACCTGTATAAACGAAATTCCATTGCTAGTTTCTGCACTTTGATAACTACTTTCATGAGATGCTCCCCCCCCCCTCTCTCTCTCTCTCTCTCTCTCTCTCTCTCTCCTCTCCTCTCTCTCTCTCTCTCTCTCTCTCTCTCTCCTCTCTCTCTCTCTCTCTCTCTCTCTCTCTCTCTCTCTCTCTCTCTCTCTCTCTCTCTCCCCTTCAAGTCAGTGTTTAAACATTTCTCGACATCTCTCTCTCTTTCTCTCTCTCTCTCTCTCTCTCTCTCTCTCTCTCTCTCTCTCTCTCTCTCTCTCTCTCTCTCTCTCTCTCTCTCTCTCTCTGTCCTCTCTCTCTCTCTGTCAAGTCAGTATTTAAACATTTCTCGACAGATGTGTTTTTTAAAGATAAGATTGACCTGTTTTAGCATGTATAGTTGAACAAAAAGCCATGCCTAGATGTATAAACAATTTAAAGATAACAGGTAAGATTTATTTGAATAGTGACAGCACTAACCAACAAACAAGCATCAAATACAAAAAGAAAACACAAAGAGAAATTACATTAAATTCACAGAGAGAGAGAGAGATGGAGGGAGGGAGGGAGACAGAGACAGACAGGGGTACAGAGACAGAAAGATACAGAGACAGAGAAACAAAGAGAGACAGAGAGATCATTTGTATCCTCTCTTGTTTTTTCCTTTTCACCTTTTTTTCTAAATTTAGAGTTGAACCATCTTTGACGTCAGTTGTTAACACTGGAAATCAATACCAATACAGTCATCCATTCCTGTTTATATTTTGATCAGTTTATCTTTGATACAAGTTAAGAAACCTTTCTGGCTTACTTTTTTTTCTCAACACAGTATCACATAACATGCTGCTATATACACAACACATTATCTTGTCTATATTGCAGCAGCGCAGGATTGGCCAGGGCATTGCTGCAGGGAACGACAGTGGAGTTGGTTTTATACCCTGCTTTAATCTGTATTATAGGTGCACAGCTTCAATCTGAGATTTAAAAGTTGATAAGGTGACAGCCCTGATATGGCCTCTGTGGTCGGTGGGGCTATAAATAACAGGATTGGGTTAGATTGGATTGGCCATTTCTGGTTTGTGGTTTACTGGCAGTTTGCAATTGATGGCAGCCCCTGGGGCTGCTAGATCTGGAGGTAGTGGCAGGGCTTCCAGCACTATATAGCATTTTCAAAAACGTGTTCCTGTTCCATGATGATGACGATCATGGTCAAGGCCATCATTCTTTATCATTACAGGCTGAGAGAAGACCTAAGTCATGAAGATGAAGACATACACAGCCTGAATCGTAGCAGACTCACACTTGGCTCACCTGTCGGCATCACTGGATACTTTGTTAGCCACTGCGTTCAATGACAAACAATATTCCTTTTCCATTCGTTCCAGTCTTCTCTGCTCCGGCTGTATTCATGGATTCTCATGCCACTGGATTTGATATGTTGGGCTAGGGTTATTCTCCATTCTTTTATCTCGATGATGATAGAATAAGCGCTCGTATGCTTTTGTTTTACATTCAGTCCCCGTGGACATACGGTTTTGCAAATTTTGTCATCTGTTTCAACCCGCACACAATGGTCTACTCTTCTGAAAAGTTGAGCAGGCTTTAACGTGTGTGCAAGTTGTTCTTCCTGCGCTCGCACACGGGACCTCGGTTAATAGTATAGTATACAATATAGTATAGTATATCATAGTATAGAATACAATACAATACAGTTCAATGCCATTCAGTGTCCTCCGAATGATGTTGCCAATGAGAGAAGCTGGTGATCTGCTGATCCTTTTCATTTTGCCTCGGTCTTGCATTGAAAGACATTGTTCATAAGGTTGACCTCCTGGTTTTGTAGCGCATGGCCGACATAATACTATATTGCAGACATTCTTTGGGAACACCTACATCCAGTCCATTGCTGTGTGTGGGTATGTGGCCCATAACCAGGGCCAGATAGCTCTAACGGTACAGCATTGAGGACGTTAGCAAGTTTGTTTGCATTAAGAACTCACAGGCCTAACAACGGGTAACCGTCGCTACAGAGTGCAGTTAGCTGGGAATGGCCAGGAAATCTCTTATTGCCCTTTATTTATTGCAGACAGAAAGGATGTTATCTCGGCTCTCTTAGTACCTTGGGGTATCGATTCCTTTTTTTTTCTTTCTTTCTTCCCTGGTTTGTGGGTAGGGGGCTCAGTCAACGTTAGCTAGGCTTGTAGCTCCTGGTTTTGATCGCTCGCTGTTGTCTTGTTATGGATGTTCAGGATGCGATTTGCTGGAGTTTTATGTGTGCTTTCTTTTTGTGGGTGACTGACTGATTCTCTCTGCCTCCTGTGTCTCTCTGTCTGTTTGTTTTTCTCTATATCTCTCTGCGTGTCTGTTTCTATCTCTCTATGACTTTCTCTTTTTATGTCTATGTCTTTCTGTCTTTGCCCTTTTCTGTTTCTCTCTCTTCTCTCTCTGTTCTCCTCTCTCTCTCTCTCTCTCTCTCTCTCTCTCTCTCTCTCTTTCTCTCCTCTCTATCTCTCTCTCTGTCTGTCTCTCTCTGTTTCTTTGAATGTGTTTGTCTTTCTCTGTCTTCTATCTCTTTCTGTCACCGTCTGTCGCTCCGTCTGTCTATCTGTGTGTATCTCTGTATGTATGTATGTATAATATATATATATATATATATATATATATATATATATATATTATATTTAACGTTTGAACTTGTTAGTATAAACTGTGTGTAATATCTTCAATGTCCTACTTTCTGTCATGTCAAAATCTGGACTGTTGACAGGCTCAGGCGTCTAATTCCTGCAAGACATTGTGGTCAGGCACAGCAGTAGGGGTAAGCATATCTTCCTAAGAGGCTCAGCACCCGCTGCCACTTTTTTCCTACTGTAACACGCAACACTGTGGTGGCACTAGTTGTAATCTGCCTACATGTGATAGACCGAACGGGCTCGATCCTATATTTTCTGCAACAAGTGGTAACTTACTTGCTAAGCATAGCCTGGTTGTGTTTCTCGTGGTGTTTGCTCCACAATAATGGCGGAGGCGTCACTGTCCGTCTTTGAATCAGACAAACATGCAGTTCTCTCACTCACTCAGGTCTTTTGTGATTTTTGATCCCCCCAAAAAAACAACAACAACAACACATTGACAGTGGCAGCAGCAGCAAGAATAACTTTGTCATGTTTGTTTTATTGCGGGTCCGTTTTTATCGAATAATTATTTAAATTCAAGGTAGCAACGGACAAATCCGCAAAAGTATATCTTTATATTTATCTATCCATCTATCTATCTTTCTATCTGTCTATCTATCTATCTATCTATCTATCTATCTATATATACATATATATATATATATATATATATATATATATATATATATATATATATATGTGTGTGTGTTGTGTGTGTCTGTGTGTGTGTGTGTGTCTGTGTCTGTGTTTGTGTGCATAACTATTTAACATGGGATTGCTTTTGTGATAAATTTGAGATGGCAGCCGATGCTGCTAGCTTGCAAGTTAAGACGTGAATCCATTGTATCCACAGGTGGTGGCAACTAATTCCTGGTAGCGTGTGCAAACTCCCTTAACCTTAGGCCTACTGTCAAGCTGGCTAGGTTCAGAAGGCAGTGCTGCCGTGACTCTTAGACGAGCGATGGGAAGCGTGTTTGAGCTAACACACCGTTGCTTGCGAAAACTCTTGTTACTTTAAGAAATCGGAGTTGTCTTGCTTGTTTGTTGAACCACTGTCACAAAACTTTTGAAAAGTAAACACAATAAAAAAAACTTGGTGGTGCTCAATAGCTTTTGATCTATTGAAACTATGAAATTTACCTGGTTAAATCAAGTGTATTTGTCATACTTAATAACACTGGTTTATAACATTCTTTGAGTAAGAATACATTAATTCTCATTCTTCCATGGTGTAGGATACATTTCGTGTACTTTTTTTAACCACCCCAATATATATATTATACATAATCTATAAGGAGGACGGGATAGCTCAGTGATCAGAGCACTCGCTTTCCCCAGCTAAGGTTAAGCAGCATCGGGTGTGGTTACCAGTTGGATGGGTGACCGTTTGCGCGCCTTGCCTTCAGTGCAGACCCCCAGTTCGCCCAGCTGTAAATGGCTACCTGCCTTCTTCAGGGTCAGGGAAGGTAAAGCAGCGAGGGAGAGAAGATGGGCGCCACCCTCGATATGCTGGCCCCTGGAGAAGCAGAGGTCTCTGATGCTTCACTCCCCTACGACCACATAGGTTATGTGACACATCTCGTCTAAATATATCGTCTAAACCAGCATCTAACGAGGCTTTCAAAAAGAAAAGAGCGTCCATGTCCTGACGCATTAATAATGCATAGTATGAACAAAAATCAATACTTTCTCAACGCGTTGTTCACAGTAAAAAAGACCAGAGGTGCTCCAATGTGAGAGCTATCAATACATCAGACATTGGAAATTCGACAGGATGAAGCTGAGGACTGGCTAAATGGAATGGTTAGTTGCTAGCTATTCCCCGGGGAAGCAGGGTGAAGACAGACATTTCCATATCCTATTGCATTCGCTTCGGATGGAGAAGATGCGATCCCTTTCTGACTGGCTAATGGAATGGCTAGTTGCTAGCTATTCCCCGGGGAACTAGGATGAAGACAGGAATGCCGGTATTCCTTTCCCATTCACTTCAGATGGAGAAGATGTTATCCCTTTCTGATAATAATTATCGATTCTTTTTTTCTGTTCGTTGCGCTGTCTGTATGGAAAGGAATTCCATTGCTGGCCTCAGGGATAGCTTTTCTTTGATGGAGGACTATTGTGTGAAGGTGTTTCGTATTGACTGAGTTTTGTTACCTCAGTGTGTGCCTGTGTGTGATGCGTGTGTGTGTGAGTGTGTGGTGTGTTGTTGTGGTGTGTGTGTGGTGTGTGTGGTGTGTGTGTGTGGTGTGTGTGTGTGGTGTTGTGTATGTGTGTGTGTTTCCTGCGTAGCTTTTTTTCCATTTTAATGTATGTGTCCATCTGTCTGTCTGTCTGTCTATCTGTCTTTCTGTTTCTTCTTCTCTGTCTCTGTGTGTCTGTGTGTCTGTCTGTTCTTTCTGTCTTTCTGTGTGTTTGTCTGTCCTGTCTCTCTTTCTCTGTTCTCTTCTCTTCTCTCTGTCCTCTCTCTTTCTTTCTCCTCTCTCTCTCTCTATCTCTCCTCTCTCTCTCTCTCTCTCTCTCTCTCTCTCTCTCTCTCTCCATCTCCTCTCTCTCTCCTCTCTCTCTCTCTCTCATCATTTACCATCATTCTCCATTCACTTCACGAAGATATGAACAACCACATCACCTGAGTCACAAGAGGCAGTCACTGGAATAACATACCCATCGTTTCCCTCATACCTCACAACACGACTATGTCGCTGTAAAAAGAGACAGTCACTACAATGTCCCCATCCTTTCCCTCACAACACGACTATGTCGCAGTAAAAAGAGACAGTCACTGCAATATCCCCGTCCTTTCCCTCACAACACGACTATGTCGCAGTAAAAAGAGGCAGTCACTACAATGTCCCCGTCCATTCCCTCACAACACGACAATGTCGATGTACACAAGGCCACAGACAACTTCAAAAAAAAGGATTAATTTGAAAAGTTGGGAGGAATGTCATCATCAGCTCTTGGAGAAAAAAATATGGAGTCTGAGACTTAAAGAATGGCTAATGGTCGCTACAGAATTGGTGATAAGGGAGGAGACAGAAAGGAGATCTCTTATTGTGTTTTTTTTAATTTAAAGGGTATAAAAGGTAAATGTGTCCCATAATCTACGGGGTGGTAGGAGAGTGAGGCATCAGGGACCTCCACTTCTCAAGGGGCCAGCATATTGAGGATGGCACCTATCTCCTCTCCCTCGCTGCTTTACCTTCTCTGACCCCTAAAGAGGTAGGTACCCATTTACAGCAGGGTGAATTGGAAGACTGCACTGAATCCAAGGCCCGCAAACGGTCACCCATCCAAGTGGTAACCACGCTCGACGCTGCTTAACCTTAGCTGGGGGGAAAGCGAATGCTCTGACCAATGAACTATCCCGTCCCCGTTCTTTATGTATTACATATAAAAAGAAAGGGATGTTATCTTGGGTCCAGTAGTATCACGTGGGGTATTGATCGTTCTCCTTTTGGTCTGTGGGAATGAGGTCGAGGGTTCAGTTATCTAGTCTCTTGACTCCTGTGGAATTGCTATCCTTTGTTGTCATGGTGTTGGTTGTCTGTCCTTGATGCGATTTTATGGGTTTCTATGTTTTGTTCATTTGTGACGGACTGACTCTTTCTGTCTGTCTCTGTCTCTGTGTCTCGGTATCCCTTTCTTGGTCTCTCACTGCCTTTCTCTGTCATTGTTTTGATTGTCACCCGTTTGTGTGTCTGTGTGCGTCTGTGTGTGTGTCTCTATCTCGCTCTCACTCTCTCACTCCATCCCTCCATCCATCCAGCTATCTACCTATGTGTCTAACTATCTATGTACCCGCCCAATCATATATCTATCCATCTGTCTATCTATGTATCTATCTATCTATTATCTATTTATATATCTGTCAATCAATCAACTTATCTATCAATCTAGCTAGCTAGCTAGGTCGCTAGCTATGTGACTATCTACTTACCTATATATATATATCTATCTATCTGTCTATCTATCTATCTGTCTGTCTGTCTATCAGTCTATCTATCTATCTGTCTGTCTGTCTATCTATCAATCTATCTATCTATCTATCTGTCTACCTACCTATCTATCTATCTATCTATCGGTCTATCTATCTATCCTGTTTTCAGTTTAAGTACAAGACAGTGACGTTAAGATACTGAGAATGTTTGTCCTTATAAGATGAACAACAATCATCTTACGTCGAGCAGAGGCATATAAGAGAATGGAACCTTTCAGAGCCAGACAAAGTAATCTGATTTTACAGAATGTCTTTTGGCATTCTCTTTCGCTTAATCAGTTTGCAACTGACGAATGATTTATATATTCTTTCTGTTGCCATTTTTCAAAAAATGTGGTTGACATAGAGAGCTGTACAACATACAATTATCAGATAAGCCACTCCGAGACATGAAATAGCCTCAGTCAACTGCACACCTCGTGAGTAGCCTTGACTCTGTAAGCATCACAGTACGAGCGTGGTTACCACTTGGATGGGTGACCGTTTGCACACCTTGGTTTCAGTACAGTCCCCCAGTATACCCAATTATAAATTGGTACCTGCCTCCTTAACAGTCAAGGAAGGTAAAGCAGCGAGGGAAAGGAGATGGGCGCCGCCCTCAATATGCTGGAGAAGTTGGGGTCTCTGATGCCTTACTCCCCTACGACCACATAGGTTATGGGACACCTTTACCTTTTTATTCTGCAGATGTTTCATTTCCATACCTGTTGTCACTTGTGGCAACATCTTCAGACTCTTGCCTTTACAGACAAAACTACCGTTAGGAGACCGAAATGTTAGTCAGCATATTATACTGGGCAAATTACTTAATGTGGCTTTGTGACTACGCTTTGTTAACTGTCATTAGCGTGCATTACAGTCACGGGAAGCCTGTTAGTGTTGAATCAAAACAGGCACCAATAAACATGTCAGAAACAATGCAGAGTCTTATCTGAACAGTGGTTTTATGGCAAACCCAGCACTAAAGTAGTTTCCACTAGATCGCTGACTCCTAGGAGGCTACAGAAGTTAGTGTACATGAAGGTAATGGCATTAGACCATCACAGGACATGAGCGAGAGAAAACACAAACACGAAAACTCTCTCTCTCTCTCTCTCTCTCTCTCTCTCTCTCCGTATATTTCTCCATGGAAAAAAGAAACGGTAAAATTGCTTTAACTGGAAGATGGAAGAGACAGCAAATCCGATTAGGTCCACGGAAACGAGCATAGGGTCTAGCAAAAAAAATGGCCGGCCGACCGAGCGAAGGGTGGTGTGTTGATGGAAGAGGATGAACCTGTTCCCATGTATTCTCCCGCAGAATGTATTTTTGATTTGATTGCATCCATCCCAGGAATCAGAATCACAAGTTTTGAAGAATGTTTTTGCCGTTATCTGAAATTTATATGTAATGTTGGTATTTCTTCTTCCAACGCTCAGACAGCAACTCTTGTTGTCTGTTACATGAGCGAAAATGCGTCACGTTGCCGTTAAGCGCCTAGCAAGTCAGGCCCAGCGCATCCGGCTTTCGGCATAAGAGAGAATTGTTATCTGTTAAGTCTTTTTTTCAAAAAAATAATAAAGGCAGGAGAATGGACCAAGAAGGCAGAAAATAGCGAAGAAGGAGGTGACAGATAAAAGGACAAGTCAGAAACAAAGAGAGTGATAAAAAGAGGAAATTTCTAGCGCAGAGTTTCCAGAATGTGAGGATGCTGTTTATATTGACAGGCCCCGGGCATCCCCTCGGGGGAAATGGGAGAAAATGTGTGTTATGTTCGTTGTAACGTGGCCAAGGATTTGCGGGGCCGTGGAGGGGGCTGGGGGTGGGGATTTTAGACTTCTTTGTCCACATCAACATTTTCAAAGAAAGAACTGTATCTGCAAGGTAACTGTCTGTTTAGTTTGAAGTTCTACTACACATAGTGTATAAATTATGAGGATCAGAAAAAGAACATGAACAGTTGCTGCTTCTTATACTTATCTACGATGGTTGCAGTGGGGAAGAGAACTGGCTAGACACTTGTACGTACTGAGCAAAGGCATAGCGTGTTCTTGTTGTTATCATACGGTGTTGTATTGCACTGTATTTTGCATCGTTTTGCTTCGTTTTTTTTTTTATTGCATTGAATTTGTATTGTGTTGCATTGTGTTTGTGTTGTGTTTCATTGTGTAGTATTACATGTGTTGTATTGTGTTGTATTGTATTGTGTTGTAGTGTAGTGTAGTGTAGGGCAGTGTAGGATAGTGTAGTGTAGTGTAGTGTAGCGTAGTGTAGTGTAGTGCAGTGTACTATACTGTACTGTACTGTCATTCCCGTGTCTGACTGGCCAGCCACACCCAACGCTGTACCAGGATTATCACCTAAAGCGCAGCTCCATAGTCTTCCAAGACTGAAGGATGCCTACATATTCGTATTGCACTGTATCGCATTGCATTGTATCGCACTGTATCGCACTGCATTGCATTGCATTGTATTGTATTGCACTGTGTCGCACTGCACTGCATTGCATTGCATTGTATTGCATTGCACTGTGTCGCACTGCACTGCATTGTATTGTAATGCATTGCACTGTATCGCACTGCATTGCATTGTATTGTATTGTTTCGTATCGTATACTTCGTCTGCTGCTTTCAGTCACGGCAAATTTCTGTGTATGAAATTTAGGGCTGCATTCCCTTGCTGAGAACCCACTGCCATAAAAGAAGAGTCACCTTTTTTATTTATTTTTTATTTGCGTTTTTGGTTTGTTTCGTCGTTTTCTTTTTTTCCTCTAAAAGAATATTCATATACATGCGTATTTGTCCCCCCCCCCCCAAAAAAAAAGTAACTTCTACAGATTTTTTTTGGTCCATGGACTCTCTAAAAACTTGTCTGCTTCTTCGTTTCCGTTTAGATGTAAATGTATAGCTTCTGTTTACAAAACAGCAGTGGAAATCAAACCAGGTGCAATCATTCGCAACTCTACTCGCGAGCTAGCCCAAGCAGACAAAGGACCTATCCATCTTTTTTAGCGCAAAGAAAACAAGCTTTGTTACATTGACAAGCCAGACGCCCGAACCACACAGACAGAAGGTAATAGATAGTTAGGAGAGGCTGGGACAGCTCATCAGTCTCGGTGCACCTGCTTGTCTGCCTGTCTGTCTGTCTGTCTACCTATATGTCTGTCTGTCTGCATGTCTGCTTGCTTTCTTTACAGAACTTATCAGTTAGTTCAGTGCTGTTAGCTGAGCTGCGGAAACTGCTTGACACTGTGACTAAAGAAACAAGAGAGAGAGAGAGATAGACAGAGATAGAGAGAGAGAGATGGGAGTGAGACAGACAGACAGACAGACAGACATGTAGACAGGCATGCAGACAGGCAGACAGACAGACAGACAGACAAAGTGAACTGAATTCGTGACTGCCTTCTCAGAATCTCCCCCCCCCCCCTCTCTCTCTCTCTCTCTCTCTCTCTCTCTTCTCTCTCTCTCTCCTCTCTCTCTCTCTCTCTCTCTCGATGTATCTATCTATCTATCTCTCTCTATCTCTTTCTCTCTTTCTGTCTGTCTTTGTCTGTCTGTCTCTCTCTCTCTCTCTCTCTCTCTCTCTCCTCTCTCTCTCTCTCTCTCCTCTGTTTCTCTCTCTGTCTATCTATGTCTCCATCTCTTTGCCTGTATGTGTCTCTCTCTCCCTCTCTCTCTCTCCCTCTAGCCCTCTCTCTCTCTCTCTCTCTCTCTCTCTCTCTCTCTCTCCTCTCTCTCTCTCTCTCTCTCTCCTCTCTCTCTCTCTCTCTCTTTCTCTC
>CM054135.1:46538482-46548482 GCA_028751875.1 Rapana venosa
ATGAGAAACTAAAACTACTTAGAACTAGTTACTATTTAACAAGAAATACCAGAGCAATTTCCTTGTCTTCTCCTTCACATCACGTGATCCCCCCCCCCCCAGAGAGAGAGAGAGAGAGAAAGAGAAAGTCATACACACACACACACACACACACACACAGAAGACTGACAGACAGACAGAAGACATAGAGATAGACAGATTCAGAGACAGACAGAAAGACAAATTCAGAAACAGAGAGAGGTAGAGAAAGATAGAGAGACAGACAGACAGACACAAAAATATAGACACTAAGAAAGGGAGAGAAGTGTGGGTGTGCGTGCATGCATAAGACAGACAAAAATTCAGCAGAGATAGGCAGGCATACAGAGAGAGAGAGAGAGAGAGAGAGAGAGAGAGAGAGAGAGAATGCGAATGCGAATGCGAATGCGAAATGTTTATTCAGATTAAGCCATAGCTCCCAACTGAAGGGGTAGTCATGAAACATACCACATGTAAATCGTTGCATTATCAATCAGAAAATATCAACATCAAAGTATATTGTATAGTAAAACAGCTATGATACGGCATCATCCAGACGTTTTAAAGCTTTATAAATGTATAATGCCAAGTTATTCAGCACTTTTTCATTTTTCGATGCCATAAGTACATTAAATCGGAAACGACATGGATATTTATAATATTTTGGTTGGATAAATTTAATCCTCAAGTCATAAAGAACAGGACAACATAACACAAAGTGAATTTCATTTTCTACAGAGTTGTGGCATAGACGGCATATCGTTTTATCCTTAACCTCCTGTCGTATCTAGAACGATGACATGCAATAGCTGATACACCAAATCTAAATTTTGTCAATGCACTTTTGACATATCTGTTCATTTCCAATTCAGTATATGGTTCAACACAATTTGTAACTTTAAACATGCTATATTCCACAAATCTACTACTGTTTTCTATATGGTCATGCCATTCCTGCCACCTGCAGTCAATGAGTCTTTGTTTAAAACATTTGATAAAGCTTCCAACATGAGAGAGAGAGAAGCGCGCTAAAAACCCCTACAGGGCCTACAAAATGTGTGAACGGAAATCAGAACAAAGTGGACAAGAGCATAGGAGAAAGGGGATGGCCGGAGGCGGAGAGAGCGAGGAAGACTCCAGAAGAGAGAGAGACGGGGGGGGGGGGGGGGGGGGGAGGGAACCGGAGGGGTGGGTGGGCGAGAGTCCTTTTAGCAAAGTGGACCACATAGACGAACAGATAACTTCCTTAACTCCTTCCCCAGCCCCTCCCCTCCCCTCCCCTTCCCTCTCCTCCCTCCCCACCACCTCCATCATTCATCCTTCTGCTTGCTCATCCTCGCCTCCTTTCGTCCATCTCAGTCCAGCATCTAAGTGCTGACCATTTTTATAAATTAAAAAAAACAAAACCCAACTTTTTTTTAAAATTCTCTTTTTATGAGAAAGCTGAGATAAAGACCATTCATCATTTTTTTGAGACACCGAGGACTGTACAAATCGATCGGTTTTAGAGAAGAAGGAGTGAAAGGCAAGGCAAGGCAAAGCAAGGACCTGCAAGGGAAAGATAGAGAGAGAGAGAGAAAGAGAGAGGTATGTGGGTGGGTAGCTGGGTAGGGTAGGGTAGGGTAAGGTAGGGTAGGGAAGGAAGACAAGCAACATTTAGCGCGTGATGGCTCCTACTCCTACTACCCCCCTTCCACCAAAAGGCTTCGGGGCCCAAGCCAGGCCAAAGCAGCTGTCACACTGGCCGAAGCACGTGCAACTCTGCTGACGTCTCTCTGTCTGTCTGTCTCCCTCTGTCTGTCTGTCTGTCTGTCTCCGTCTGTATCTCTCTCTCTCCGTCTATCTCTCCTGTCTCTCTCTGCCGCCTGCTGTCTGTCTGTCTGTCTCTCTCTCTCTCTCTCTCTCTCTCCAAAAAAAAGAAGGGTGGCGCTGCTCTTGTGGCGACGTGCTCTCCCCGGGAGAGCAGCCCGAATTTCACGCAGAGAAATCTCGTGACTTAAAGTGGTATAAATGAAATGTCTCTCTCACTCTCTCTGTCTCTCACTCTCTCTGTCTCTCTCTCTCTGTCTCTCTCTCACTCTGTCTCTCTCCCTCTCTCTGTCTTTCTGTCTCCCTCTCTCTCAGTATCTCTCTCTCTCTCTCCTTCTCTCTCCCTCTCTCTCTCTCTCTCTCCCACTCTCTCTCCCAGCCATTCTCATTCTCAAACCACCCCGCTACCACCCCCACAGCTGTGGACACTCTCGCTTTTGCAGGAGAGCCGCACGCAGCTGAGAGGAATGTGTGTATGTGAGAAGTGGAGGTGGGGAGAGAGTCAGAGAAAGAGAGAGAGAGAGAGCGAGAGAGAGAGAAAGAGAGAGAGAGAGAGAGAGAGAGAGAGAGAGAGAGGGATGGGGGCGGATGACGGTGGTGGTGGTGGCGGTGATGGCGATGGTGGTAGTGGTGGTGGTGGTGTCTTGAGGGCGCTGGATTTTACTGCTACCTCGCGCAGACAGTCTTTTGTATTCTGGCCTCAGTTTTCAGCTGCCCGTGCTTACTTCATTCAGCCTGCTTGTCTTTTGCCCGGATTGGGTTCTTCAGCTGCGAAGGACTGTGTCGTGAATCTTCTTTTCTCTTGGCTACTACTGCTACTTTGCTTTGGTGTGAGAAGCTGTTGAAAACGGGTGTTTGTTTCCAAGGTGGTGGTGAAGGTGGTGGTGTGTGCGTATGAGTGTGTACGTGTCGATATACGCTGTTCTCTGAAAGGGAAACTGGACGCAACATGTTGTTGTATATTATTGTGTTAGCTTGATTGCAAGTTTAAATCAAAACCTCAAGGTTTTTGTTGGGTTTTGTTTGTTTTTTTCTGTGTCGATTATTGATCGAAATTAACCAACGTGTTGGGGAAGATTTCTGAGTGTCACAAGAAGGTGGTGGTTTTCTTTTTCGTGGACCAGATTTTGTCACATCGATTTTTTTTTTTCAAGCAAAAGCACGAAAACTGGTGTGGTAGGTTTAATGAATTCAACATTTGGGGGAGTAAGAATGCTGAGTTGTGAAAAGACGACGTCAAGGTACCTGGGGATAAGTGAGGATTATATGTTTGTTGAAACGTGTGCCAAGAACCCACTAAACCAGTTCACCAAAAGTGAATGCTGGAATTAGAAGCCAAACCAAGCTGAGGACAGCCAATCTAATTCACAGCTGAGCCAAAAAGTGTCAATCAAATTCACAGCCCCCCTACACACACAGAAATTGACTTTACTGGTAGGTAGATATTGTTCCAGGGTAGAATTTGGTGGAGTAACAGGTGTGAGGGAATGTCTTATATTTTGTGAAACATGATAATGATGACGATGATGGCGGTGGTGGTGGTGGTGGTGGTGGTGATGATGATGATGATGATGATGATGATGATAGCGTTGTGTGTGTGAGTGCGTGCATGCGTGCGAGCGTGTGCGCGTGCGTGAGAGAGAGAAACAGAGAGACAGAGAGAGACAGAGACTTGTGAACTTGTGGAATTAATGTGATGATTAATGCAAAACTTCTTTTTAAGACTGGGCATTCAAACTGACCTTATAATCAATGCATTTTTCAAGTAATTCGGATGCGAAATGCTCGTGAATAATCCATGCATTTCTTTCACACATTCGAGTCAGAAACGCCTGTAAATAATCAATGCATTTTTCAGTAAACGAAGTTACGGAACCCTCGTGGATTATTAATGTATTTTTTCAAGCAATTTATTTTTTTTTAATTCATCTTTTCATCTCTTATCTGTAAAACACAAAGTCAATACATTTATTGATTTTTTTTTTTAAATCTCGACTTTCAGTTGAAATTCTGAACTAGATTTCATCCCCGAAGTCAGAATGCGGCTACCTTCATGGTGGGCACGCAAAAACGGTCGCATACACAAAATTTTAACCGTTAGTGAACCTTGGAACTTTAGCCAAGAAACGAAAAACACAAAAAAGGTTTTAAAAAAATGCACTGGTAGGCTAAACACTTTTTATAGTCCAATTCATTTTCTTGCCCCCAGCTGATTTCAAAGAATTGCCTAATGCATAATTGATTGACCTAATTCATCCCTCTGTTGTTTCAACTCACCCTGCTGCCTAAAACTCATTGTCAGCTGTTTCTAGTATTCCCTTTTTTGTGTGTGTTCTAATATAATGGTATTTTTTGGTCTTCAATTTCTTTTTCTTTGATTTTGTTGTTGTTGTTGTTATTGTTGCTCGGTTATGTTTTTCTTTCTCTCAGGAAGGGAAGTTATTGGTGCTTCAACATTTTTTTGTGAATTTTTTCATTTGGTTTGGGTTTTTTGTACTGATTTTTTTCTCTCTTCTGTCTTAGTTCATGATATAGGTTTTTTAAATATATCCTTTTTTCTGTTCCCGAGATAGTTTCTCTGTTATAACTTTCCATTTATTATAGCTCTGATTTCCCCTGTCACAGATGTGCATGTTTTTAGTCATTCTTCCACAGAGAGAGTGTCTGTGAGTGTGTGTGTGTTGGAGAAGGGGGGTAGTCAATTCATTTAATATTGTTCTACTCCATTCGTTATGTGCTACAGCCCAAACATCTCTATTTAATTAATTGCAGTATACTTCCCAGCGGAGTTATCTCACTTAGTGACTGTACCATCAACCAATCACGTTCTTTCCCTCTCACCCTTCTCTGCCCCAAATTATTACATTCGTTAGATCATCGTTTAATGTACCCAATTGCTTTCTTTCTTTTCTTCCAAATCATGCGTTTAAATGCTTCTAAAATTATTTCTTTATTTTTTTAGAATTATGATAATCTTGGTTGCCTTTATATACTGTTGTTTGTTGCTGAAACTTAATTGCATTAAAACACATCGTTGTTGTTTCGTTGTCGAAAACTGGGAATGGGTGGGTAACGGAAAGTTACGCTTTCAGCAAGGGGATTGTGACCATAGTCATTAACCATTTGCTCCATTGTGGAGTCTGCTAAGCCAATCAGACCTCAGCAGTGAAGCTATAAAGGACACCTCAGATAAGAGAGGGGTGTGTGGGTGTTTTTTTTCACAGGGATAAAAAAAAAATCTAGCTATCTGTATGTCTGTCTACCTGTCTGTCTGTCTCTGTCTCTGCTTCTGTCTCTCTGTATGTCTCTGTCTCCCTCTCAGTCTGTCTGTATGCATGTCTTTCTATGTCATTGTCTCTCTGTCTCTGTCTGTCTACGTCTCTCTCTCCCTCTGTCCCTATCTCTCTGTGTCTCTCTGTCTCTCTGCTGTCTGTCTGTCTGTCTGTCTCTCTCTCTCTCTCTCTCCTCTCTCCTCCCTCCCCCTCTCTCTCTCCCCCATCTCTCTCTCTCTCACTCTCTGTCAGTCTGTCTGTCTGTCTGCATCTGTCTCTGTATCTTTGTCTGCATGCTTGACTGTCTGTCTCTCCTGTCTGTCTGTCTGTCTCTCTGCCCCCCCCCCCTCTCTCTCTCTCTCTCTCTCTCCCTCTGATGTACGTGTGAAAGAAATAAAAAGCCCCCATCGTTTATCATTTCCCATTTCATTTGATCAAAAATTGGTTTGTACATTTCCGTTGCGCAGTTTTACGGATTCATTTGATTATACACTTGTGCTCGCACACAAACACACAGACACACACACACACACAAACACACACACACAGACACACATACAGACACACACACATACACACCAGCATTGCCATACCAGCCTATTCCTACTCGATCAAACACAAGCACACAAGTAGCACAAATATAGCTGCTCTTACACAAACATATAATATCTCTTCTCTACCCGACACACACACACACACACACTCTCACATTCACACACCGAGACACACACACACTCTCACATTCACACACACGCACGCACACACGCACGCACATACACACATACGGAGCGAGCGAGTGAGAGAGAGAGAGATGCTCACACCCACACACTTTGATAATAATCTAATTTTGGTATAAGGTCTCAACCCCTTTTAAAAAGGTTAGTGAACAAACATAGTCTATTATACTGACACCAGAATATGTAACAAGAATATAGGTAAAGGTAAAGGGTATCCCATAACCTATAAGGTCGCTGCTTTACCTTCCCTGACCCTAAAGAGGCAGGTACCCATTTACAGCCGGGTGAGCTGGGGGAACTGTACTGAAGCCAAGGCGCACAAACGGTCACCCATCCAAGTGGTAACCACGGTCAATGCTGCATAAACTTAGCTGGGGGAAAGCGAGTGCTCGGACCACTGAGCTATCCCGCAAAGAATATAATCTTGCGTAATTTATCGCACGATGGATATGGGAGATAAGTATAAAACTATTATCATGTTTTAGCTACGCTATGAAATAGAAAGTTATCGAAACTTAATGCAGAAAGAGAGGGAAAACGTACAGACAGACAAACAGGCAGAGAGAGATACAGACAGAGAGAGACGCTTTTGACGCTTTTACCCTTTCATTGTCATTGCCCAATGTGGCCTATTGACAAGGGCGGTTACACGCGACTTTCTTTTGTAAATAAGAATAAATTCAAGAAAATTACATGATGCATTTAACGTAATGAAAAGACAGGAGCTTTCTATAAAGGGATATGACTTTTAAGTCCTTCGGATGAGGCTATAAATCAAGGCCCCGTGTGCCAACGCATGCAGAACATCTTACGCACACGTTAAATCCTGTTCCGCTGTTCGAAAGAGTAGGCCATTGTGCGCCGGTGGGAACAGATGACAAACTTTATAAAACCGCATACACACGCATAAAAAATAAAAATTAAAAAAATTTTTTTTTTTAATTTCAAAAATAAAAATGTCATCTGAGCGCTTTGATTTGTTGCTTTACAAGATTCAGCGCTATACAAATTCCATACATTATTATTATTATTATTATTATTATTATTATTATTATTATTATTATTATTAAGCTCTAGCATAGAGAGAGAGAAAATGACAATGACATTGACAATGACAATGGTTTATTGTGTTATGAGAGAGAGAATGACAATGAGAACGGTTTATTGTGGAGAGAGAGAGACAGACAGATAGACAGACAGACAAACAGACACAGAGACGCAGAGATAGAGATGTATAGAAAGAGAAAAAGACAGACCGGGACACACACATACACACACACACACACTCACACACAAACACACACACACACATACACACACACTTAGGCACACACACTTACGCACGCACCCACACACACACACACACACACACACACACTCAAAAACAAAACCACACCAAAAGAGTGCAGAAAGAAAACAAACTGACGCAGCAATTTACTTTGAGGGCTATTGTGTTAAGGTTCGACAACTATTTCTTGATGATATCTTTTCTCATCAATTTGGCAGTACCACCCTCCCCCCTCACCCCCCCCCCTCCCCCCCCCCCACACACACACACTACTCAAAGCACATGCAGAGAAAGAACGAGTAACAGCTGCTACAACTACAACAGCAGCATCAGTAGTAGTAGTAGTAGTAGTAGTAGTAGTAGTAGAAGTAGTAGTAGTAGTAGTAGTAGTAGTAGTAGTGTGGTGGTGGTGGTGGTGGTGGTGGTGGCGGCGGCAGCAGCAGCAGCAGTAGTAGTAGTAGTAGTAGTAGTAGTAGTAGTATGTGTGGTGGTGGTGGTTGTTGTTGTTGTTGTCGTTGTTGTTGTTGTTGTTATTGGAGCAGCAGTAGATGCAGTAGTAGTAGTAGTAAAAGTAGTAGCAGTATCAGCAGCAGCAGCAGTATGTTACTAGTAATAATCTGATAATTGCGGTGGCAGAACGAGCTAGAGCAGCGGCAGAGACTATCAATCGGAAACTCCCATTTGAAATGATGATGGTTATTACTACTACCATCGTCATCATCAAGATTTTATCATCTTTATTCTTCACATTGATTTGCAACGTTATTGTTATTATTGTTAGCGTTGATGTTGCATTACCCTGATGATGGTGGCTATAGCAATTTTTTTTTAAAAGACCAGCTGCTGCTATTGCTGCTGTTGCTGCTTTAGCAATGGTAGTTCCAGAAACAGTGGCATCAGCTGTATCAACAGTACAAGCAGTAGTGTTTTATGACAGTCTGGATAACTGCACTAAAAATTCAACTCAATTCGAATTCCTCTCCGAACAGTTCCAACCAAAAGCTTGAAATATAATATCGATTCTCCACTAAAGCTGATACAAAAATTTCTCCAAACAAATTAGACTTGTTTTCCTTCCAGTAAGAAAAATATAAACTTTAAGAAAATGTGTCTTAATTTACACAAGCTTTGAATTATATTCACTGTCAACTACTTCAGTGGGTTTTTTAATACAGAAAACGACACTCAGCAACATTGCTGTAAGTGTTTATTTGGGGCTACTGTGTGTGGTTTATGGCTCATGCTGAACCTAGACAACCCTACAAGCATAACTTTCAACTCCGTCTTCGCAATTTACTGCTAAACTCCCCCAAGGCACTGTGGCTTAAGTGAGTTAAGGCCATAACTCTAACCCTGTAAAAGTGTCCCATAACCTATGCAGTCTTAGCGAGCGAGGCGAGGTGTCATAGACCTCAACTTCTCTAGGGACCAGGGCACTCCAGCTTCTTAAAGGTGGTGCTCATCTTCTCTCCTTGCCTGCTTTATCTTCCCCATGTCTCCCGGGGAGTGTAGACACCCATTTACTGCTGGGTGAACTGGGGGGGGGGGGGGGGTACTGAACTGAAGAGGGTAGCCACCCATTATATGCTAGGTGAACTGCAGGGACTTAACTGAAGCCAAGATTCATAAATGGTCATCCATTATCGAGGCAATCACGCTCAAAGGTGTTTAACCCGTAGCTTGGGAATAGCAAGTGCCCTGACCACTTAGCTATCCTGGCCTCATACTGTAAATCTTAATGCTAACCTTACACATTGGTCTTAGATTACGATGTTTCGTTGCATCGCTACAGCTATATTATGTCAAGTCTTGCTACTCGTTTCCAACATTTTCAGGCAGCAAAAGGTTTGTAGTGTTGTTTAGTGCAGCAATGTGAACATTAAAGCGTTGCTGTTCAAGTAGATGATATTTTAGTTTTTCAGTGCATATGAAACAACCCAGCCACTTGAGTAGAAAATACTGTAGTTTCCATTATGTATGCAAAAACCCAGCCAATTAGGTAGAAGATATTCTATTTTTCCTAACACATGAAATAAACCATCCAATTCAGTAGAAAATATTCTACTTTTCATTACAAATGTACACAAACCAGCCAGTTAAGTAGAATATATTGCAGTTTTCATCATATAATTATGGAACAACCAGCTAATTTAGAAGAAGATATTTAGTTTTATTACATATGTACCAAACCAGCAAATTAAGTTGAAAATATTCCATTTTTCATAATGTATTTAACAAACCAGCCAGTTACTGAGAAGATATTCTATTTTTCACTATTATAAATATGCAACAAACCAGCTACTTAAGTAGAGGATATTCTAGTTTCTGTTTATGTGCAACAAACTAGCCAATCAAGAAGAATACATTCTATTATTCATTAATATGTATGGAACAAACCAGCCAATCATGAGTCTGAACGTGGCAAAACAAGCCGTGAGCATGCGCAGAGGTCAGGTCAGAGGTACGCAGTCAACACATGTTGATATCTGTTAAAGCTAGGAGAAAGGGCATGTGGAGAGAAGATTATTTTGATCTTTAATGTTTCATCATTTACTTGGTGAATCGCAAATGGTGTGTGTGAGTGTGAGTGTGTGCGCGCGCGTGTGCGTGTATGAGCGCGCGCTCGCGTGTTTGTGTGTGTGAGTGAGTGAGTGTGTGCGTGTGCGTGTGTGTGTGTGTATTTAAGAAGCAAAGAATCCTTATCAATGATCTGAAAGAGATGTGGGCTCATTCAAGTTCACTTTCCCGACAACACATTCCCTGATTAAATTCAGTGTAGTGTTTTCTCTCAATGACTCCTCAAGGAGTTAAAGAAGACGTCAAATGAAGCCAACCCCGAATTTTGTTGACAAAAAACTGAAACAGAAAAAAAGAAA
>CM054135.1:46555982-46570982 GCA_028751875.1 Rapana venosa
GTCTACGTTAAAGATGTTTAAGTTCAAGATGTTTAAGTTAGAGATGTTTAAGTTAGATATGTTTAAGTTATAGACGTTTACGTTAAAGATGTTTAAGTTAGAGATGTTTAAGTTAAGAATGTTTAAGTTAGAGATGTTCAAGTTAAAGATGTTTAAGTAAGAGACGTTCAAGTTAGAGATGGTAAATATGTTTAAGTTAGAGATGTTCAAGTTAAGGATATTTAAGGTAAAGACGTTTAAGTTAGAGATGTTCAAGTTAAGGATGTTTAAGTTCAAACGCATGCACACTGGTGTCGTGTTTAGACATCATCCCCGGATGTAGGAATGCAGCTACTTTAAATGATGGTCCAAGAACAGTCGCATACACCAAATATCACCGATTGGTAAACTTCGGAGGTGTAGTTGAGGAAGGAAGCAAAACTGGTGCAATTCGAACTTTGTGATGTGAAAGAACAACAGGATTGTGCATCTCTGTGGATATTCCATTTTCGGTTTTTATTTATGCGTTGGCTTTTTTTATTTTATAGACGTACAAGGTTCATCTTCGTTGTTCTCTCTCTCTCTCCTCTCTCTCTCTCTCTCTCTCTCTCTCTCTCTCTCTCTCTCTCTCTCTCTCTCCTCTCTCTCTCTCTCTCTCTCTCTCTCTCTCCCTCTCTCTCTCTCTCTCTCCCTCTCTCCTCTCTCTCCCACACACACACACAGAGAAAGAGAGAGAGAAAAGAAGGGAAAGAAGGAAAGAGGGAGATAACAGGCAGAAAGAAAGACACAGAGAGACACACACAGAGAAAAAAAAAGCTATAAAAACCATTAAGGCTGATAGTTTTAACAGATCTAGTTGCAGATGGGGGCAAGCCTAAATCACCCATTCTGCTGCCCAAATGAGATACATGTATCACCAATAAACATCACTCAGTAGTGCGAAAGAACAACATGGGTTTCCATCCACCAGAGAGATGCGTTTCTAAGCTTTCATTTGTGATAGTTTGGGGTTTGTTTGGGGTTCGGGTTTTTTTAGCAGAATTGTTACTCTTTTCCCCTCAACCTTCCCCGGCCCCCGCCACCCCCCTCCTCTCTGCTTACACCACACATACGTGATGAAAGGTCGGGAGGAGGTAGGAAAGAGGGGTAAGGTGTGGGTGGGGGTGAGAGGAAGGGATGTCTTATGATAACTACTATTTCGAATCGCAGGACGTTATTATGTTTTTTGTTATATTTTTCACGCTGTGTGTGTGTTGTGTGTGTGTGTGTGTGGGGGGGGGGGGTTGTAAGTGTGTGTGTGTGTGTGTGTGTGTGTGTGTGTGTGTGTGTGGTGTGTGTGTGTGTGTGTGTGTTGTGTGGTGTGTGTGTGGTGTGTGGTACGTCAGCATTTCTGTTTCTCAGTCGCTGTCTCTTTCTGTCTGTCTGCCTGTCTGTCTGCCTGCCTGTCTGTCTATCTGTCTATCTGTCTCCCCCTCTCTCTCTCTCTCTCTCTCTCTCTCTCTCTCTCTCTCTCTCTCTCTCTCTCTCTCTCTCTCTCTCTCTCTCTTCTCTCTTTCCCCGCCCCCGTGCGTCAAAAGAAAAAAAGAAAAAAAATGCGAAGGTTGTGAAACAGACTCACAGTAAGAATGCCTAGCTGTGGTCAAGTAAGCAGCAGCATATAACTTTAAAACAACTGTAGATTTCTTTTTTCTTTAATCTTGTAGCTGTCAAAAGAGGAGGCGGAGGACAGCACACTACAAAATATCTAATGGCAGTTCATTCCACGAAAAAAGGGATCAATATGACAGAAAATGTCTTAACCTTGAGATTTCCTGGGTGCTTTTTTTCTCCTAATTGCATCAAACTTCGCTTTAAATCCCCCCCAAAATGAAAATAAACCAAACCCAGGAAAAAAAAATCATCAATCCTTTTAGAAAAGAAGATGTATCAGCAAGAGCTCGTAAAATCTGAAGAGTATGAAGTGATGTGTCACGTCAGTAATGATGATGCCGTATCAAGAGTGCAGATTTTGTCTTCAATCCGAGGAGGGACAGGGCACCAGTGGGATCAATAGAATTGCTGTTGTAATTGTGCCAAGTGTTCGGTTTTAGCTTTGTGCCTTAAGGGTGATTTTTTTATTTTTGAAGGGGGGTGTGAAGTTTTGTTGGGTTTCTTTGTTTTTGGATTGCTTTGATTGTTTTTTGTTTGGTTGGGGGTTTGTTTGTTTGTTTGTTTTTAGGGAGAGGTAGTATGTGTGTAATGCGTTGCTTGGCTAGATTTGTAGCTGTGTTCGTTGTGTTGTGTGTGTGTGTGTGTGTGTGTGTGTGTGTGTGTGTGTGTGTGTGTGTGTGTGTGTGTGTGTGTGTGTGTGTGTGTGTGTGTGTGTGTGTGTGGTGTTGTGTGTGTGTGGTGTGGTGTGGTGTGTGTGTATGTGTGTGTGTGTGTGCGTGTGTGTGTGTGCATTCGGTAAAATGAATAGCTCTGCAAAAAGTCGATGGATTTTGTGCTAATTAATTAAACGTAGAGCTGACTATTAATTAAATCATTCATTTATTCAGTCAGCGATTTAGTCAGCCAGTCAGTCAGTCAGCCATTTAGTCATTTAGTCATTCATTCATCTATTCTTTCACTCATTACTTCAAGCGTTTTTTCAACTGATTTATTTAATTTTTTTTATTGTTTAGTTATTTTGTTTACCCTTTCATTTATACATCCATCCACCCATCCATCTGTCTATCCATGCATCCATCCGTTTACCTGTATACTCATTCATTCATGCATTAATCAATTCATTGCTTTATTTATTCATTCATTTTATAATTCTTTCGTCCATTGGTATATTTCTTCATTCGCGCTTTTAGTCCTTTACTTACTCATTTTCATTCATTCAGCCACCTACTCAGTCTTCTATTCGTTCCATGACTGATTCGGTCATTTCTCCATCTTCTTTTTTATTCATTGATTCATCATTCCTACTGATTCATCACTTCATTCAGCAGGTGGACAAAAAACACGAACAGTCTTAGGTTCAATTCCACCCCAACACAGACACACACACACACACACACACACACACACACAACACTCACACACTCTCTCTCACTCTCTGTCTCTCTCTCTCTCTCTTATATATATATATATATATATATATATATATATATATATATATATATATATATATATATATATATATATATATCCCTAAGGGCAGGGACTGGATGTAAAAAAGCACATGGGTGCTTATTCAGTATCCTTGAAATAAAAGAATTTGTCATTGTCATTGTCATACATCCACCCACACCCTCCCACTCCATTCCTGTCTTTCCTTTATTCACTGGGTGTGCATGTCATTGCTGCTACAGATCCTGACTGCAGCCACCACCCAAGAAACAGAGATGTTGCATCCCAAGAACCTGGGCCCTCAGTTGTTCGCCAACACCCTGGGGATTAATGTCACCTCCGCTCTGGAACCTAATGGTAATGAGTGTGTGTGTGTGTGGTGTGTGTGTGTGTGTGTGTGTGTGTGTGTGTGTGTGTGTGTGTGTGTGTGTGTGTGTGTGTAGTTGTGGGTGTGTGTAGTTGGTGTGTGTGTGTGTGTGTGTGTGTGTGCGTGTGTGTGTGTGTTTTGGGAGTGTGTGTGTTTGTGTGTTGGGGGGTGTTATTTGAGGTGGGGGTGGATTTATGTGTGTTTTGGGAGTGTGTGGGGGGGGGGGGGGAGTTACGGTGGGGGTGGATTTGTGTGTGTGTGTGTGTGTATGTGGGATTGAGGGTGTGGGGGGTCGGGGGCGTGTGGAGGGGGTGTGGTGTCTGTGTGTGAGGGTGGGTGGGTGGTTGGGAGGATTGGTGTGTAGGGGGAGGTGGGGGGATTGGTGCGTGTGGGGGGGGGGGGGGAGGGGAGTTTGGATATGTGCGTTTGTGTGTGTGTGTCTGTCTGTCTCTATGTGTTTATGTGTGGTGGGGGGGCGGTGGACGGGGGCGGATGGGTGTGGGGGGAGGTGGGGGCATTGGTGTGTGTGGGAGGGGGGAGGTGTTTGTATATGTGTGTTTATGTATATGTGTGTGCGTGTGGTGTGTACTTATGTTTGTGTATGTGTGTGTTGGGGGTGGATTGGTGGGTGCGTGGATGGGGTGGATTGGTGATGTGTGTGTGGGGAGGTGGAGGGTGGGATTGGTGTTTGTGTGTGTATGTGTGTGTGTGTGTGTGTACGTGTGTGTTTGTGTGTGTGTGCCTGTGTGTCTATATGTCTGTGTGTATGTGCACGTGTGTGTGCGTGTTTATCGTAACATGTAGCGTTGTGTCGCGATGTGCTGCGTGTGTTTTCGATGGGATCACACCTAAACTCTGACTCTTGCTTGTAAATTCACTCCGTGCTAACCAAGATTAGAACCAAAGGCTTCTAGACTGCTGCACCTGTCGTTACATTTTCTGACTGCCGACAAGATTAGAAAGCTTCTCAGGGAGTACTGAATATACACAGCCAGCTCCCCATCTCCCCATAAAACCAGGACCATGGATCGGTAATGTGTATAGTGAGAGAGCACATGCAAAGGAAGGAGATGACGGCACTGGGGAAATAAATAAGTAGATGAATTGTTCTAGGGAAATTGTGAACAATGGTAAACTAGAACATACGTTAACCTGGGGACATTGTGAACAATGGCGAACTAGCACAAAAACTGATCTGGGAAAATGAATAATGGTAAACTAGCACAAAAACTTATCTGGGTAAATTGTGAATGATGGCGAACTAGTTCATATGTTATATATGTTAGTTCTGGGGAAATTGTGAACAATAGCTAACTAGCACATCATTTGATCTTGGGAAATTGTGAACAATGGAAAACTAGCACATAATAATGCTAACCTAGGGAAATTGTGAATAAAGCCATATAATTATACACGCATAACTTGATCGGGGTAATTGTGATTAATGACGAAGAAGAACAGAAATGGATCTGATGAAGTTGGTAACAATGACAAATAAGCACACGAACTGATCTGGTGTAATGACAAATAAGCACCTGAATTGCTCTGGGGAAAAATGGACAAAACTTGTTTTTTCTATAAATTCATTCGATGCTACTTGAACTGGAGCCAACAACTTTTAGTCTGTTGGGATTAGATACTAAATCTTTAATCCATTTGGCTTCTGCATCTGCCATTCAGTTTTCTAACTACTGATCGAATTTTGAACATACACAGTTTTAACCCCCCCTAAAAGACCCAACAAAAATCCATCACCATGGATTTTCAATACGCATATGTTGGGGTGTTTTTTCAAACCTTCTGTTGAATTGATATTGATTAAACAATTTAGTTCAAGACTTTGTGAAGGGTCACACAAACCGACAAAAAGATAGCCTTGACAGAATTCACGTACTGTTGCTTCTTTCATCCTTTCTGTTTTTGGGTGGTATGTTGCAAACAAAAACAAAAAGAAGGAAAGAACAGGGGGTTGGGGGGGGGGGTGTAATGCGCAAAGCAGAGGACAGGGAAAAAAATCAATATCACCACATTGTAGCCTTTTATTTCACACACCACACACACACACACACACACACACACACACACACACACACACACGGGATAGCCTAGTGGTTAGAACATTGCGCTCGCAATCTGACGACCCGGGTTCTATTCCCGTTCAAGGGGATATTTTCCCCTGGAGTTAACATCAGTGCCGACTCCACTCTCCCCCAAAAGTCCTTCGGATGAGACTATAAACCAAGGCCGCGAGTGCGAGTGCACGCAGAACATTTGCGCACACGTTAAATCCTGTTCCGCTTTTTGTAAGAGTAGGCCATTGTGTGCCGGTGGGAACAGATGACAAAATTTACAAAAACCGCATACACACGGGGACTAGATGTAATAAAAAGCACATAAGTGCTTATTCCATTATCCTCGATATAAAAAAAATAAAATAAAAAACACATACACACACCACCACCAGCAACAACAACAGCAACACCAACACCACCACCAACACCAACACCACCAACAACAGCAACAACAACAACAACACAAGCAAAAATCAGCCAGAACAAGGAAACACTGCATTCTAGACAAAACCTCACCAAAGACACGGTGTAAACAACAATTCTCTTTGATCTTCTTAAACCCTTGTCATTTTATTTTATTTTTGTTATTCTATATATCCTGCTTGCAGAAACACGCCATTCAAAGAAAAGTTTAGAACAAGGCTTTCACAAATATGCTAGACGCTATTGAACTAAACGATTCTTTTTCTTTTCTTTTTTTTGCAGGGAAAGCGGGGGGGGGGGGGGGGGGAGGGGGTATATAGTGCATGCGACAATTAACAAACAGGAAGTCAAAATGTCATTAAAAAAATTTTTTTTAAAGCTTCAGAGCTTCACAACAACAACTCGATAAACAACCTAATAATGCCACCTTAATTGTTTGTTTTATTTAAACTCCAAAGAATACATGCAGTTTGTAAAAGAAGAATACCGATGCGAAGTATACCTACCATACCATTCTTCATTGACCATTGCAAGGCAGCGCTAGTTCTGTCTTACAGTAAGACCTCGGCCCCTTGTGTGACAATGGAGGCCCAAATATGTGTACACGTGAGCTTTATCACAGTTCTTGATTAAACCATTGACGCTGGGGACAACAGCAAAGTGAGAGGCTGTATGTATGACCAGTGGCTTTTCCCACTCATGGAATTCCACTTTACAGCTTAGTCTTTAGTGATCGACTATGACTCTCTGACTAGGAGGCTTGACTTGCACAGTCCTTATGTGCTGCAGCCCTGGGGGCTTGTTGGCCTTTAGAGAACATCTCCAACGCTGACTGTCCTTATGCCCACTTGGCCGAGAGAGTGGGGATGTACTGTGGGCAAGGCATCTCCACTATAAACAAATTTCTGCCCAATTTCCTACACAGCAGCTGCCTCCTCTGCTGTTTTGGAGGTCATCGTCGAAAACGATGGGCTAACATAAGGAAACTGCGGCCCACTCTTTCTGAAGCCATGCCTAGCACTTGACACAGAGTGGCCAGCAAATTCTGACAGCATGCAGCAGAGAGTCAATCAGACGCTCGCCCTGTCTGGCCAAACAGCCTGGACTATAATTATAGTCATTTGGGAATAATACATGGGGTGAGTTAGAGTAACGGGAAATAGGGAATCAACTTTGTTCATTCACTGGGATGAGTTAGAGTAACCAGTAAGAGTGAATCAACCTTGTTCCTTCACTGGGATGAGTTAGAGTAACCAGTAAGAGTGAATCAACCTTGTTCATTCACTGGGATGAGTTAGAGTAACCAGTAAGAGTGAATCAACTTGTTCATTCACTGGCAGAGTTGAGTAACAAGGAAGATTAATCAAACTGTTCTTCACTGGCATGAGTTAGATACCATAAGAGTGAATCCAATCCTGTTCTCTTCATGGGATGAGTTAGAGTACCAGTATAGTGAATCAACCTGTTCATTCACTGGATGAGTTAGAGTAACCATTAAGAGTGAATCATCTCGCTCTTCTCTGATGTTAAGTGCTAAGTGAACATGGTTCATTCATGGGATGAGTCAGAGACATAGGTTCTATCGTGATGTTGAATTTCCTAGGCATGAGTAGAGTTAACATAAGGTGTAATCCATCTTTTTCTTCACTAGATGAGTTGCGTAACCAGTAACAGTGAATCTACCTTTTCCTTCTCTGGATGAGTTAGAGTAACCAGTAATATTGAATCAACTTTGTTCATTCACTGGGATGAGTCAGAGTGACAAGATTGAATCCATCTCGTCTCTTCACCGGTATGAGTTAGAGTAACCAGTAAGAGTGAATCCATATCGTCTCTTCTCTGGAATAAGTTAAAGTAGCCAGTAATATTGAATCAACTTTGTTCATTCACTGGGATGAGTCAGAGTGACCATTAAGAGTGAATACATCTTGTTTCTTCCTTAGGATGAGTTAGAGTAACCAGTAAGAGTGAATCAACCATGTTCATTCACTGGGATGAGTTAGAGTAACCAGTAAAAGTGAATCAGTCTTGTCTCTTCACTGGGATGAGTTAGAGTAACCAGTAAAAGTGAATCAGTCTTGTTCATTCACTGGGATGAGTTAGAGTAACCAGTAAGAGTGAATCAACCTTGTTCATTCACTGGCATGAGTTAGAGTAACCAGTAAGAGTGAATCAACCTTGTTCATTCACTGGGATGAGTTAGAGTAACCAGTAAGAGTGAATCAACCTTGTTCATTCACTGGCATGAGTTAGAGTAACCAGTAAGAGTGAATCAACCTTGTTCATTCACTGGCATGAGTTAGAGTAGCCAGTAAGAGTGAATCAACCTTGTTCATTCACTGGCATGAGTTAGAGTAACCAGTAAAAGTGAATCAACCTTGTTCATTCACTGGGATGAGTTAGAGTAACCAGTAAAAGTGAATCCATCTCGCCCCTTCGCTGTGCGTTAAGTGCTAGAAGCTGGAATGGTCTTTAGAAAAAGTGGGCTGTAGTGCTTTAGGTCTTCTTTGTGAAGCTGAGGAGGTAGGTACATGAGTAAGTTTTGTCTGAGTGTAAGTTATCTATTTTCTTTAAAAAGGTCTGGCAGCTTATGGACTATTCTACACCTTTGCCCGGCATCAGTCGTCAGGAACTCGGTATTTTCTTGTTTACACAGCTATTTTGTTTAAACGCATTTATTCTTGAAGGAAAGTGAACTTTACATTTGTACAATACAATCTACATCTACAATCTTGGAGCTTAATATGTTGTTATCGATCAACATAATGCGCAAAAGTAATTCATACAATGACGGATTATCATTTTTTAAAATGCCATTGATAAGTTTTAAAATTTCACAGATTAGGTTCTTTTGATAACACACAAAGTCGTCACAACTTTGAAAAAAGAAATCATTTACGTAGGAAAAAGTACAATTGCAACTTAATAGGAAAAAACTGATTTTGCCAAATAAAACACCCCCCAAAAATAGAAACTTTCATGCGCATATTCAATATTCTCTATATATGTTTAAAAGGTAGGCACTGACAATTCTGCGCATCCGTTTGATAAGAAAATCGTACAAATCTTCTCCGTTAATCAAAATTGAGCCAAATTGAGCTCATATTTTCACCCATGATGTTTGCTTGTAAAACCTAGGACAGTTACATATCCTTCCCTTGATCATTCAACTATTGAGCGCGCCTGTATCTCACTTACGAACAAACAGAGCTAAACACAGACGATACCAAAATGATCTCTATCTTACAGATCTTTCGAGAAATTTAGACTGATGGAGAAAAAAAATCGTGCAGCTTGTAAAATTGCTTTTGTAAAGATTAATAGAACGAAATTTCTATCGCTGTTTAAAAAAACCAAAGTGAGAAGGAGAAGAGAAGTCTTTAAATCGTATTAGTTTCAGGCGCTTGTTAAAAACAAAGTGGCCTTCAGTTTGTTTTTGAAGTGTGTATACATATTAACCAAAGACGTCATACCTTAACAAAGTGATACCTACTCCAACAAACAACAAAAGACAAAAGTTCCAGGTAAAAAGAAAAAGAACAACAACACAACAAAAACCACCCTAACCCTCGTCCTCATTTTCCTAACGTGGCCATTCTATTTTAGGCTGCCGCAACAGTCTCAGTGTCTGCATGGTGTCTGTGTGATCTTGGTCAGAGAGCCAGCCGTCTACTGTCCTCTCACAGCGCTCTTGCTGGGCATGCTAAATGGCTGCGCAATTTCGTGGCTGAAAATAGGGAAGGGGGTATTGAATGGTCCTTGTTTTGCCTACAACCTGGTTATTTTCTGCATGTAGCTCTCAGCATTAGTTTGTTAAAATACTCACCTACGCTTAACGCTCCTAAGCAAGCAAGCGTGCAGGCACGCAAGCATGTGACATGCGCACATGCAAGGAGGTTTTTTGGTGCTTGCATGATAGCTTGCAAATAATGAGAGTAAGCGTGCGTGTGTGCGCGCGCGCACATGCATAGAGACACATGCATGTATGTACACACACATGCACCCATATACACATACACACATGCATTCATGCTCACATACAGACATACACATACATGCACGCGCCCACACACATATATAAACACACAAAGACGAACACACATTCATAAACAAACACACTCACACGTACACGCACTCGAGCGCACATCCACACGCATGTACACACGCAAAGCACACACACACACACACACACACACACACCACAACACAACACAACACACACTCACACTAAATCACACACACAACACAACACTCACAACACAACACACACAACACACACACACACACACACACACACACACTCACACACTTTTCGTAAGAATAGGCCATTGTGTGCCGGTGGGAACAGGTGACAGAATTTGCAAAACCGCATACACACGGGGACTGGAGGTTAAAAAAAAAGCACTTAAGTGCTTATTCCATTATCCTTGATAGAAAAGAATGAAATGAAAATGAAAAATGAAACTCACACATACACACATACTGATAGAGAGAGTGAGAGAGAGAGAGAGAGAGAGAGAGAGAGAGAGAGAGAGAGAGAGAGAGAGAGAGAGAGAGAGAGAGAGAGAGAGAGAGAGAGAGAGAGAGAGAGAGAGAGAAAGAAACGAGGACAGAGGACAACCAGTCATGACGCCTGGACAGGGCATTGTTTGGAAGTTCAATTAGATGGTTGTTGCATCTCCATGTTGTTTGCTTTGGATAGGTTCTAGTTCCTTCTAGCGCAGCACGTCCATCATCCTCCTGTCTGTGTGTCTGTCTGTGTGTCTGTGTGTGTCTGTCTGTGTATCTGTCTGTCTCTCTGTCTGTCTCCCTCTCTCGCGTTCGTTTATCTTGGTTTCTTAAGTCATAATTTTTTTTAACTGATTTTTTTTTTATTGTGGTAGTTGTAGGTATACATTAACACTTTGGTTTTTTGTGTTACTTTTTTTTTCTCACTAAAATACTAGGCAGTTTGGCAACCCCCCTTCATATAAGGGCCAATGGCCTTTTTGTGAATAAATCTTTCGAGTTCGAGTTCTCTCTCTCTCTTCTCTCTCTCTCTTCCTCTCTCTCTTCTCTCCTCTCTCTCTCTCTCTCTCTCTCTCTCTCTCTCTCTCTCTCTCTCTCTCTCTCTCTCTCTCTCTCTCTCTCTCTCTCTCTCTCCTCTCTCTGTGTGTTGTCTTGTGAGTGTCTTGTGTGTCTGTGTGTCTCTGTCTCTGTGTGTCTCTGTCTCTGTCTCTGTCTTTTTCTCTCTCTCCTCTCTCTCTCTCTCTCTCTCTCTCTATATATATATTATATATATATATATATATATATATATATATATATAATATGTGGGGTGGTGTGTGTGTTGTGTGTGTGTTGTGTGTGTGTGGTACGCATGCTCACACGTCAGGGACATGCCAGCGAGTGCATACACATTGACATGTAGCACATACATGCGCACACGCGTGCACACGCAAGAATATGCATGCACATGTCATTATCCTCGAAATAATAAAAATCTTTTTTTTAAATAAATAAAACAACGCACACACACACACACACAATCCCATCCACACACACGCACACATACACACACACACACACACACACACACACACACACACATCAAACACGAGTACACACACAACACCACCACCCCCTACACACACATATAACCTCATACCTCCTACCCCCTTCCCCCCCACACACACACACAACCCCTCCCCCCCACCCTCATCACCACCACAACCCCCAACCCCCACCCTCACCCACACTTTTTAACCACCACCACCACTCCCTCCTTCCTAAACAAAAAAAAAACAACCAAACTTTCCACCAAACTTAACCATCTCAACTCAAACCCACCCACCCCACCTCACCTCACCTCACCTCACTTCACTTTCACTTTCACTTTCACCAACCGGCAGGTACCAACCCGTTACCAAAACGCGGCAGTAAGATCAACCCCGCGGGCCCCCAGCTGAAAATCGGTGCCTCGAAAGATGCTCAGGCGGATGGAAGCTTCCCGAAGATCGCTGCCGACTCCAAGAACTTCGATCCTTTCCCCGGGCTGTCTCACAGCGAGGCCAAAGAGTGCCAGACAGACAGCGACTGCCGACCTCACGGTCCCTGCATGGAACACGGGGGACGTCGTCTGTGCTTTTGTTTGGACACGGGCACTTTCTGTACAGGTGAGAGACAGACAGACAGACAGACAGAGAGAGAGAGAGAGAGAGAGAGAGAGAGAGAGAGACAGACAGAGAGACAGAGAGACAGAGAGAAGAGAGAGAGAGAGAGAGCGAGAGAGAGAGAGAGGTTGTTTGTGTTTGTTAGTTTGTGTTGGTTTCTTTTGTTTCGGTTTTGTTTCTTTGTTTTGAGCGCCTGAGCTTTATCGGGGTTCTTGATTAAACCATTGACGCTGGGAGCTGTTAACAGCAAAGTGAATCGCCGACTGTCCTTATGCCCATTTGGCCGAGAGAGTGAGTGGGGATGTACTGTGGGCAAGGCATCTCCACTATAATCAAAATTTCTGCCCAATTTCCAAAACGGCAGCTGCCTCCTCTGCTGTTTTGGAGGTCATCGTCGGACACGACGGACAAACATAAAAGAGGGGCTGTAACTATAATCAGTGGCTTTCTTCCCCCCCCACTCATGGAATTCCACTGTACAGCTTTTAGTCTGTAGTGATCGACTGTGATTCTCTGACCAGGAGGCTTTGACTTGCGCAAGTCTTTTTTTTTTATATGCTGCAGCCCTGGGGGGCCATTTGGTCTTTGGGGAGCATCTCCTGCACTGACTGTACTTATGCCCACTTGGCTGAGAGAATGGGGAAGTGCTGTGGGCAAGGCATCTCCTCTATAATCAAATTTCTGCCCAATTTCCGGAACAGCAGCTGTCTCCTCTGCTGTTTTGGAGGTCATCGTCGAACACGACGGACAAACATATGATATGTGAGTTGTTGTTGGAGGGGGGGGGGGGGGGGTTGTTTTATTTTTAGGGTGTGGTGGTTGATCGGTTTCTTCTCTTTTTTTCTTGTCTTCTGTGTTGCGGTTTGTTTGGGTTGGGTTTTGTTTTGGGTTTTGTTGTTTGGGGGGAGTGAGGTGGGAGGGTAGAGGATGGGATGTGTTAAGCTTGGACTTATCTTTTATGTTTAATTGTTGTTAAAAATGATGCAGGAGGTGCCAGAAAGGCTTTGAGCCACTTCTAAAGGGGTCAGTGCAATATCTTTTACAGTGAAATGAGAGAGAGGGAGACAGACAGAGATAGAGAAACGGAGAGAGACAGAGACACAGACAGACAATGTTTTATTGTGATAAGCGTTAACGCCCATTCACAAGGGGATGGTGGGATGGAGACTGAGCATTAAACATATGATCCATGAAAAGCATACTTTATGACAGCCCAAACAGCCTTTGGGACATGGATTCCATAGTTATAATTGCTCGAAATATGTGTAACTATACTATAATTCACGAGAGAGACAGACAAAACACACACACACACACACACACACACACACACACACACACACAGATAAGAAACAATACAAAGACGAGAGGCAGAAAGCTACCACTTCCAAACCAAACAAACCACACACAAAAAACCCACCAACAAAACAAAACAACAACAAAAACAATGAGACAAAGCTAAAAAAGCAGAGAGGAGCACACACACAAAAGACAAGCAGATTGCGATGCAAAAACCTTGACAAGATGACCCAGTCACGGTTACACATGATTTGACCTGTCTACCAATTAGCCAGCCTCTCAGCAGGCCTCTTAGCCAGCCTCTCAGCCAGTCAGTTAGCCAGTCAGCCAGCCAGTCTTCTGTTCTCACACAGGTGGCCGAGTCACACCAAAGGTAATGGCCGGATGAGTAAAGTGCATGCATAATGCTTTCACATCTACGTCTAGGTTCGTATGCACGTACGCACATACACACAGACGGACGCGCGCTTGCATGAGTGCGTGCGCACACACATATGCACTACTCACACACACACACACACACACACACAAACATATACACACATGCGTGTGCGCACACGCCTGCACACACGCACGCCCAAAAGTGTGTATGCGCATACGTTTGCACGGATACATTCATATACGCACACATACACACGCGCGTGTGCATGAACATACACACACATTCAGACAGACACACACAGGCACACACACACAGACACACACACATACCCACACATTTACCTTCTGCCCTCCCCCTTCACACACACACACACTTACACCACACGCACATACACACACAAACACCTTCTGCCCTCCCCCCTTCACACACACACACACACACACTTGCACCACACACACACACACACACACACACACACACACACACCATACACACACACACACCATACACACACGCACACCATACACACACACACATTAATATATACACACACACTTACACCCCTTTCCACCCTAGCACCACCACCCCCAACCACCACCACCACCACCACCCACCACCCACCCCACCCCCACCCCCGCACACACACACACACACACACACATTATACACTGCTGACTTTTTCCAGCCTGTAATAACCGGATGAGCGAAGTGTGGGGCTGCAGCAGTGATTGTCATTATTCTGGCTGTCCTAGCTGTGTCCGTTATTAAGCTGTCTGTCTCCTGTCTTCCTGACTGACTGACTGACTGGCTGACTGACTGACTGACTGGCTGACTGGCTGACTGGTTGGCTGACTGACTGACTGACTGACTGACTGACTGACTGGCTGGCTGGCTGACTGACGGGCTGACTGGCTGACTGACTGACTGACTGACTGGCCCTCGCCTACGTGTGGTTGCATGCAGCTCTAGGGATCAACGTTGCGCTAAGAGTGCAGTGTAGTTTATTACAAGGATAGGGGGAGGGGGGGGGGGGCAAGGGATATGCAGGGGGTAGGGGAGACAGGGGGTAGGGGGGGAGGGTGTGTAGGGGGACAGGGTGTAGGCGGGGGGGCGCAGGGTGTAGGGGGGCAGGTGTAGGGGGGGGCAGGGTGTATGGGGGGTAGGGTGTAGGGTGGTAGGGTGTAGGGTGGTAGGGTGTAGGGTGGTAGGGTGTAGGTGGTAGGGTGT
>CM054135.1:46588482-46590982 GCA_028751875.1 Rapana venosa
CTCTCTGCTTTGTCCTTGTTGGCTATTTGTTTTCATTTTGATTTTTCTTTTTGACTGAGGGCTGAATGTGAAAAAGCCATTATATGTGCTTATTCTTTTCTCTCAATAAAAAACGTTTCACGTTTCAACTCTGTCTGTCTCTCTCTGTCTCTATCTCTCTCTGTCTTTCTCTCTGTCTCTCTCTGTCTCTCTCTCTCTATCTCTCTCTCTCTCTCTCTCTCTCTCTCTCTCTCTCTCTCTCTCTCTCTCTCTCTCTCCTTCAGAGTAGCATTTTACCATCTGCGTCCTGTGAGAGAGCAATCAAAGAAGACAGAAGAGGATGATGGCTAAACTTAATGAGAAAGATAGCGATGAAGATGCTGACAAGCAGGATAATTTTTTAAAAAGTGTGGACTATGTAAAAGGTAAAGGTGCCCCATAACCTATAAGGTCGTAGGGGAGCGAGACGTCAGAGACCTCAACTTCTCTAGGGACCAGCATATTGAGGGCGGCGCCCATCTCCTCTCCCTAGCTGCTTTTCCTTCCCTGACCCTAAAGAGGCAGGTACCCATTACAGCTGGGTGAACTGGGGGAACTGTGCTGAAGCCAAGGCGCGCAAACTGTCACCCATCCTTGGTAACCACGCTCTGACGCTGCTTAAATTAACTTGGCTGGGGGAAAGCGAGTGCTCCGACCACTGAGCTATGCCGTCCCCGTTGACTGTGAGGAGATGTGAGGAAGAGAAAGAGAAGGGGAATGATGGACAGAAGGAGGAGAAGAAGGACGTTTGTTGACCTCAGACGACTTTCCAAAGTTAATCGCCTGTGTCCTGTAGCTTTGTGTTTTCAGATAACAATGATCTTGCACGCATCCCCCTGTTTCTCTCTCTCTCTCTCTCTCTCTCTCTCTCTCTCTCTCTCTCTCTCTCTCTCTCTCTCACACACACACACACACATTCGTTGGGTTTCCTGTCTTCTGTCATGTTATTGTTTCTCCTCCTGTACTTTCTATGTCTTCCTCTCGTTCTTCGTTTTCTTTCTTCTTTGCTTTTTTTGTTCCCCTGCCGATCTTCTCTGTTCGTCTTCTGAGGGTATTCTTTTCTCCTTCTTCTCATCTTTTTTCTTGTTATCCTCTCTTCCTTCTTTTTCTTTGCACTCTTCTTTGCATTCTTCTTCACATTCTTCTTCGCATTCTTCTTCGCACTCTTTGAAGTTCTTCTTTGCATTCTTCTTCGCACTCTTTGCAGTTCTTTTTTGCAATTCTTCTTTCTTCGCAATTTTTCTTCTTCTTTGCGGTTTTCTTTGCTGTTTCTTCCTTGCATTCTTCCTCTTCTTTGCAGTATTCTTGTTTACATTCTTTTTTGCATTCATGGAACGAGATAGCTCAGTGGTCGGAGCACTCGCTTTCCCCCAGCCAAGTTAAGCAGCGTCGAGCGTGGTTACCACTTGAATGGGTGAAAGTTTGCGCGCCTTGGCTTCAGTACAGTTCCTCTCCCAGTTCACCTAGCTGTAAATGGGTACCTGCATCTTTAGGGTCAAGGAAGTTAAAACAGTGAGGGAGAGGATATGGGCGCCGCCCTCAATATGCTGGCCCCTTGAAAAGTGAGGTCTCTGACGCCTCGCTCCCCTACGACCTTATTGGTTATGGGACTCCTTTACCTTTACCTTTACCTTCTTCTTAGCTATCTTTACCTTGGCATTCTTTTTTGTCAGTCTTGGCATTCTTCTTCTTCTTCACATTCTCCATCTTTGCATTATTCTTCGCAGTTTTGTCCGTAACCCTCCTCGCATTCTTCTTCTTCCTTACATTCTTCTTCACATTTTTTTCTTCGTCGTTGTTATCGTTGTCGTCGTTGTTGTCACTATTTCCATCACGTCACCGTTGTCTAAATATATCGACTCAAAAACTTCTGTTTCTGTCATATTATATTCTATCCTTCTCCCCTACGCCTGCCTATCATCTGTCTTTCCACCCTCTTTCTCTAATTTTTTTTTCTGTTCCGTGTTGTCTACAATCACACGATCTTAGACCAGTGTTGGCTAAAAAGCTGTTGTCAGTTATTATTGCCCTAAGCAAAGTGTTAAAGCTTGTGTTGAAACTTTGTTGTCCTGTCAAATGTTGGGGGGTTTTTTGGTACGTTGTCTCTATCAATGACACAAGCTTTTAGCTAAAAACAACCTGCACTGTCAATTCAAAGTGAAGACATCGTCTGAAGTCGGAGTATGGCTGGCTGTGTGGTGAGCTGTTGAAAAATTAGCATCCATGTATGTACGCCAAGTTCGTAATCTAGTAAGCATTGAATGTTGAGATTCCTAGAAATGCCTAGAAGAATGCCAGAGTGCGTAATTATGCTTTATTATCCCCAAGATGAGTCGAGAAACACCCCAACAACAACAACAACAATAATCACAACAACGATGACGATGATGATGATGATGATGATGATGATGATATAATAATAATAATAATAAATAATAATAATAATAATAATAATAATAATAATAATAATAATAATAATAAT
>CM054135.1:46593482-46598482 GCA_028751875.1 Rapana venosa
TGTGTGTGTGTGTGCGTGCGTGCGTGCATGTATGCGTTCGTGTGTGTGTGCGTGAGAACCCGCGAGCGAGCGAGCGAGCGCAAGCGCCATAGTAAGGATGATAGTGAAAATGATTGTTGATACACAATAATTGGAAAATGCATTGAACACGATAACTAACCAAGCAACTGCAATAAGGAAGACAATAATGACAATGATGATGACGAAGATGTCGATGAGAAGGAGGAGCAGGAGGGTAAGGAGAAATGGGCAGAGGAGGAGGAGGAGGAGGAGAATTGCGAAGAAGAAGAAGAAAAAAAAGAAGGAGGAGGAGGAGGAGGAGGAGGAGAACAAGAACAAGGGAAAAAGAACAAGAAGGATCCGGGGAAGAAGGAGAGACGAATGAGGAGAAGGAGGAAGGAAAAGAAGAAACAGAAGAAGAAGAAGAAGAAGAAGAAGAAGAAGAAGAAGAAGAAGAAAAAGAAGAAGAAGAAGAAGAAGAAGGACAAGAACAAGAACAAGAAAGGGTTACGGTGGAAGAAGGAGGAAGACGAATGAGGAGAAGGAGGAAGAGAAGGAGGAAAAGTGGGAGGAGGAGAAGGAAGAAGAGAAGGGGGAGAAGTGGGAGGAGGAGAAGAAAGAGAAAGAGGAGCAGGAGACGGAGCAGGAGGAGGAGCAGGAGGAGGAGAAGATGTAGAGAGGATGCTAGCAAGAAGGAAGTGTATTTGATGCCAGACGACTCTCCAAGTTGATCACCTGCATCCTGAAACTGTGTTGTTTCAGGTAGGTAATAGTTATCTTTTTTTTCGTATCTCCTCCCATTTCTCCTGAGCATTTCCTGGGTTTCCTGATTAGTAGTTATTTTTTCATTGTTTTCCCCTTTCCCAATATGTCCATTCTTTTGTCTTCTTTTCCTATGTCATTTTCTTCGTTCTTTTTTTATTTTGTTTTGTTTCTTCATCTGTTTCTCGGTTTCGTTCTGTTTTGTTTTTTTCCTGCCATTCCTTTCTTATTCCGGCCCCTACCTCCCTCATTCATCATCCCTTATTGTCTGTTTCCTTTTATCTCTTTCTTCTTCTTTGCGTTCTTCTTGTTCTTCGCATTCTTCTTCTTTGCAATTCTTTTTCTTCTTCGCATTCTTCTTTTTCTTTGCAATTCTTCTTCTTCTCAATTCTTCTTTGCAATTCTTCTTCTTCTCAATTCTTCTTTGCAATTCTTCTTCTTCTTCGCAATTCTTCTGCTTCTTCTTCGCAATTCTTTTTCTTCTTTGCAATTCTTTTTCTTCGCAATTCTTTTTCTTTGCAATTCTTCTTCTTCGCAATTCTTCGTCTTCGCAATTCGTCTTCTTTGCAATTCGTCTTCGCAATTCTTCGCAATTCTTCTTCTTCTTCGCATTTCTTCGCAATTCTTCTTCTCTGCAATTCTTCTTCGCAGTTCTTCTTCCCCTTCTTCTTCTTCCCCTTCTTCTCTCTTCTTCTTCTTCTTCTTCTTCTTCTTCTTCTTCTTCTTCTTCTTCTTCTACTTCGCAAGTCTTCGCAATTCTTCTTCGTCTTCTTCGCAATTCTTCTTCGTCTTCTTCGCAATTCTTCTTCTTCTTCTTCTTCTTCTTCTTCTTCTTTGCAATTCTTCGCAATTCTTCTTCACAAAATGGATGAAGCCCACCTGCAGTGTTGGTCTGATAAGTTAGGTATCGACCCCAAATTCGCATCCGTAAAGTGGATGAAGCTCGAGACTTTGCAGTCAGAGTCTTCCTAATTAGTCCATAGCAAACTCACTCTGAGTCGGATCTGGTCAGAAAGAAAAATAACAACCAAACTCCTTGGACTCTTCTAAGATTACAAGAACCCATTACCTTCTAACCACTTATCCAACGTGCAAATATGCCGTGTTGATATTGCCTGCCTTCAGCCGTGACAAGCCCTTCAACATAACAACCTGCGCTCTCCGTTAAGGGGGGAAAAAAATCCTCCGAAGTCGGAGTATGGCTGCCTATAATTTTTATGGCGAGGTACTTGGAAAAAAAGAGTCACCCACACACGCACATTTCTCGTCCGGCGTACTTTCTAGCTCGCAGTGCAGTGATTCCCAGGTGGGATGTGGACGAGTGAGTCAAGAGTGTATATGCTGGGGGGACCATCAGAGTGTTCAGCTAGGGAAACGCACAGCAACAACAGCAACAATAATAACAACAACAACAACAATAAGAACATCCAACGTGTTAACTGCTGCGCAGTGGCGGTTGGTCCATTACTTCACCTTATAAGTTTGCTTCATTCACCACAGCATGCAGCTTGCAACAAACGTGAATGTTGTTGTATTGTTGTTGTTGGGTTTTTTTGTTATTACCTTGTTTACTTATTTTCTTCGTCGTAAGTTAACTGCACCTGCTCTTTCGTGTGTCTTTTTTTTTTTGAAGCATATTGTTTGCAATGTCCTGAAGCGATGTGTCTGTCTCTGTCTGTATCTGTCTGTATCTTTCTGTCTGTCTCTGTATCTGTCTGTCTCTCTGTCTCTCTCTCTCTTCCTCTTTTTTTCTCTCTCTCCTTCTCTCTCTCCCTCCCTCTCTCCCTCCCTCTCTCTCTCTCCCTCTGTCTCTGTCTCTGTCTCTGTACCTGTCTTTCTGTCTGTCTCTCTGTATCTGTCTGTCTGTGCTCTCTCTCTCTCTCTCTCTCTCTCTCTCTCTCTCTCTCTCTCTCTCTCTCTCTCTCTCTGTGCCTCTCTGTATCTGTCTTCTTGTGCTCTCTTTTCTCTCTCTCTCTCTCTCTCTCTCTCTCTCTCTCTCTCTCTCTCTCTCTCTCTCTCTCTCTCTCTCTCTCTCTCTCTCTGTGCCTCTCTGTATCTGTCTGTCTTATTGTCTGTCTTACTGTGTTATTGTCATACTGTCTTAGTGTCTTAGTGTCTTATTGTCTGCCTGTCTCTCTGTCTCTGTCTCTGTCTGTCTGTCTCTCTCTCTGTGCCTCTCTGTATCTGTCTGTCTTATTGTCTGTCTTACTGTGTTATTGTCATACTGTCTTAGTGTCTTAGTGTCTTATTGTCTGCCTGTCTCTCTGTCTCTGTCTCTGTCTGTCTGTCTCTCTCTCTCTGCCTGTCTGTATCTGTCTGTCTTATTGTCTGTCTTACTGTGTTATTGTCATACTGTCTTAGTGTCTTATTGTCTGCCTGTCTCTCTGTCTTTGTCTCTGTCTCTCTGTATCTCTGTCGCTCTCTCTCTCTCTCTCTCTCTCTCTCTCTCTCTCTCTCTCTCTCTCTCTCTCTCTCTCTCTCTCTCTCGCTCTCTTTATCAGCATCTTGAGGGAGAACGCTTGAAGTTTGCGTGTCAGATTAAGGTTTTGGTTTAAGAGGGGGTGGGCTTTGTTTAAATAGAGTGATGGTGTCAGCAAAGATCAAAGTGTGAGAGAGACAGAGACAGAGATAGAGACAGAGAGAGAAAGGAGACACAGAGAGAAACAGAGAGAGACATAGAGACAGACAGACAGAGACACAGAGAGAAAAGAGAAAGAAAGACAGATAGACAGAGATGGAGCGAAAGTGAGAGATAGAGACACAACGAGAGACTGAGACAGACATAGAGAGACAGAAAGACAGACAGACGTACAGACCGACAAGCAGACAGACCGACAGAAAATGAAATTAAATGCAATGAAAACATACAAAAGAAAATATGTTTTCCAATTAAAACTGAATTATTCGATATTGTCGATTTTGTTATTGTTGTTTTTTGTTGATTTATGATATGGTGATGGCGATGGTCATGCAGCTGATGATAGAAGGGATGATCTTGATGAGTGTATGTGTTAATCTTTGTCTTTGTTTTTTCTGTATGTGCGTCTGTGTGTGTTTGGGGGGGGGGGGGGGAAGGGAAGGGAGAGATGCGTACACATGTGTGTTTATGTGTATGTGCGCGCATACCCGTGCCTTGTGTTGATGATGATGATGATGATGATGATGATGATGATGATGATGATGATGATGATGATGAGACGACGACGACGACGACGACGACGACGACGATTATGATTATGCTGCTGCTGCGCTGCTGCTGCTGCTGCTGCTGCTGCTGCTGCTGCTGCTGCTGCTGCTGCTGCTGCTGCTGCTGCTGATGATGATGATGATGATGATGATGATGATGATGATGATGATGGATGACAACGACGACGATGATGATGATGCGAAAGAGTTGGAGCAGAAAAAGGAGCATGATTATGAAACTGATTTTAAAAAAGTGTAATGATGAGGATTCACTAATCCTGAAAAAATTGCTGAAAAAGAGGAGGAGGGGGGGGAGGAGGAAATATGAGGTGGATGAGGAAAAGGACATGGGAAACGGGAGGAGGATAAGAAGATGAAGGAGGAGGAGGAAGAGGAGGACGAGGAGGAGGAGGAGGAAAATAATTAGGGTGGTGAGAAGGTTGTTGGCATCAGGTGAACTTTCGAGTTTCTCGTCTGCATTCTGTAGCTCTGTGTTTTCAGGTGCCAATTATCTTCTTGGTGTCTTCCTGATTTCATTCTCCAGTCTTTTTCGGATTTCCTGTCCTCTGTCGGTTCGTTGTTTCCTCTTCCTTCTTCTCTTCCTGTATCATTTTCTTCATCCTCCATCTTTTGTTGTTCTCTCGTCTGATTTTCGTTTGTGTTCCTTTTCTACTTTTTTCCCGTCTGCATTCTTTTTTCGTTTTTTTGCTTTTGTGTCCTTCTTCTTCTTCTTCTTCTTCTTCTTCTTCTTCTTCTTTTTTTCTTCTTCTTTTCTTCTTCTTCTTCTTCTTCTTCTTCTTCTTCTTCTTTTTCTACTTCTTCTGCTTCTTCTTCTCTTCTTCTTCTTTTCTTCTTCTTCTTTCTACTTCTTCTTCTTCTACTTCTTCTTCTTCCTCTTCTTCTTTCTTCTTCTTCTTTCTTCTTCTTCTTCTTCTTCTTCTTCTTCTTCTTCTTCTTCTTCTTCTTCTTCTTTCTCTACTTCTGCTACTTCTTCCTCTACTTCTTCTTCTTTTTCTTTGCAATTCTTTGCAATTCTTCTTCTTCGCAATTCT
>CM054135.1:46625982-46640982 GCA_028751875.1 Rapana venosa
CAGCGTACCATGTTTGTTTGTTAATATCTGTTTGTTTAAACTATTGATTGTCATTGGTTTGCATGACTGTGTAAGAATAGGATGAATGCAAGCGCTTTGATTTGTCTGTGCAAGATATAGCGCTATATAAGTTCCATTTATTATTATTATTATTATTATAATGGCTCAGTGACCGTACACAGACATGTCGCAGAAGTGGGCGTCAGACGAGTGTGGGTTTTTTGCAACATGATAACGTCTTATTTTCATTACCATTTCAACTTGTACTTTTGATACAAACTAGCAAATAGTTCTGATTTCTCTTTCAGAATAATACTGCTCAGTACAGTGACGGAATATAACCATGTCGCCGATGATTGTGGGAGTCAGACGTCTGCGTTTTTTGGGGGGGAACATGATAACATTTTAGTTTCATTATTATTTTCCACTTGTGCTTTTGATACATATTAACATCTATTTTTGTTTCTGTTTTTGCGTCTGCATTCTTTTTTTTTTAGAACGCGACACAACTTATTTTTATTACTGTTTTCTATGTGTGTTTTTTAGACCATGGTAGCTTCCATTTTCATTCATGTTTTTCATCTCTGTCTGTGTGTGTGGTTTGTTTTTGGTTTTAGAAAATAACCGCACTGCTTTTGACTCTTGTTTGGCAATTCTCTGTTTTGCAGATTATGGAAATATATTGATCGGATATTATGTATTGATAATATTTTTAGAAGGTACGGTGAGCTGTATTTTTTGTTATCAAAGGAGAAAGATGGGTTAGTACGTGTATAATACGTATGCATGCTCGTCTGCCCACGTATATATGCAGATTATTCACACAGACGGACAGGCAAACAGGCACGGAAGCACACACACACGCACACACACACACACGCACGCACGCACGCACGCGCATGTGTGTTACGTTCACAGACAGAAAGACAGACAGACAGGCAGGCAGACAGGCAGACAGGCAGACAGACAGACAGGCAGACAGGGAGACAGACAGACAGACAGGCAGGCAGACAGGCAGACAGACAGACAGATAGACAGATAGATGTAGATAATTATATAAACACACAAACACACACACATACACACATACACACACACACACACACACACACACACGCACACAGATGAAGTTGTGTAAGTGTTGTGGTGTGACTGCGGGGTCTGTCTAAATCACCAAGTAGGGAATAGACAAACAAAACAAAACAAAACCCATAAAAAACCAACGCATTGCGTTCTCTGTGGAAAACACCACATACAAGATTTTTCACGTTTGCATGCAACGTGCGCACGCCTCAAAACAAAATGAAATTGAGTCGGCAATTGAATTGAAAATGGTAATATAGGTGTAAGATGATAATCATTGTGCTTTCAGAGAATGAGAGCAGTTGCTTGCTCTACAGCTGCTTCCATCTATGCGAAGTGCATAATTATATAAGAAAATCGATTGGAACCAGTGCGCTGATAAATGCATGCGTGTAAATGATTTGAGTGCAAGCGCTTCGATTTGTTTGTTTTTTACAAGATTCAGCGCTATATAAATTCCATATATTATTATTATTTTAGAGAAACCACTTCTGTTTTATTGAAGGGGAAGCTTATAATTGTACTCTTGCGCGCGTGCGTGCGTGCGTGCATACAAACAAACACACACACACACGCACGCGCCGCGCGCACACACACGTGAACATTTTAAAGCAAAATATAAAATACTACACATAAAATACAAACCATTAAAAACTCCTACAAAAAAGCAGATATAACAAAACTACTACTACTACTGATACGCGCGCACACACACACGTACACACACAAACACACGTACGCTCGCACGCACACCCACACCCACACCCACACACCGCGCGCGCGCTCGCACATGCTCCAGTGCGACACAGAAATCGTTTTCCTACCCACCCACCTCTCTCTTTTCTGTGTGGGCTGAATTAACCCAATTGCAAATTGCAATTAACCATTTTGTTTGTAATTCTGTGTCTCTCTCTGTCTGTCTGTCTGTCTCTGTCTGTCGAGAGGGAGATAGACAGCAGGCGCTATGAGGTAAGCATCAGAGATCTTGCGCACATACACTACCTTTAACACACATTCAATCAGTCATCAGTTAACTCTGAACAAAGACCTTGGTCAAGTTTTTGTTTTATTTTCGGTTTTACGACATGAGGTCCCATTTGTATTGCTTGTTATGTTGTTTTGACAATTCTTAAGTCATTCTACAGTTTCCATTTCATTTTTATTTCAGCTGCGAGCCGGCTACCCAACCCTAACTTCAGCCTCTCATTTTTGGCTAAGGGGGAGGTAGGCTTTTCCCAATGCTCTGACCAGCAGTGACACAATGACAGACCCCCACTGACTTTCGTTTGCTTTTAATAAAACTTCTAACCAGAATGACATGTTCGTTCTAATACGTTTTGAAAACGCAGAAGTGACAAAAAAGCGTTTTCATTCCAGCCATGTTATCTTTACAGCCAGAAAAGCACAGACACCCTGAATGAGTTTCAGTGCAAAACATCGGCTTGCAAGTTTGAAAGAAGCGGGAGTTGTGCAGCAAACTTGGTATTTATTTTTCTCAGGAAAGAAAGTCATTTGGGTAGTCAGTGTCAGTGGTGTGTGCTCACCACTTGTTTTTCCCCTAACATCCTAAGCTATATAAGCTATATCACTAAGAGTGAACAGACGTTAAATTGAAGACAACAATCCTAAGCTAGTTCAATAATTTTGTGTACACAGGGCCGTCATGAAATACATGAAAAAAAATGGAAGCATTGTTGGTTGCAACAAACATTTCTGTAAATCTTGAAAAGGAATTTTTTCTTCCACCATAGCGGGATAATCACATGATACAGGTAATCAAATTGTGTGTTGTAAAACAATATCCACTCCTGTGTACATTACCAGTTGGGATTCTAAAACAGGCTTGACACTGGGTTCAGGGGCAAAAACAGGTTTTGTAATGAAGTGAACTAACAGAAGAAGGAAGTCACTGATAATACTTGCAAACAAAAACAAAAAAAGACTTAACATACTGACAAATGGTGTTTCCAATTCACTCTTTCATTGGAGTAAAATCAATTGGAAAGCGTTGTCAAATGCAACATTTTTTTAAAATAATGCACATAAAACTCGGCTTCAAATGCAATTTTGAATTGATGCACATAAAAACTAATTTTGACCCTGGGATGATAGGAAATAGGGGGAGGGGGCAGTAAATAAAGTGGGAGGGAGCGGGGGTGAGCATTAACTAAAACAGCCTCAACGAATCTACAAGACACTATGCAAAACTAAAACTAATCTACCAAACATGAAAAACTTGTCAAAAAATTTTACACATAAAGAGGATAAATCAAACATGATTTAAGCCATGTTCTTCAGGTTGTTGTGATCAAGAAGTGATACAGGCAAGCTATCCACACGCACTATCCATTCGAAGATGAAAAGATGTGAGCCTTGCTTGGAATAGTTACATTTAACTAAACCAATTACATAACTGCTCAGATGAAACTAAGAAATTTCAAGCCTCCAAAAATACTGAAATATCAATGCCAAAAAAAAATACTGAGCAGATAAGATTCAAAAGCATCGAGTAATTCATTCACGAAAGTGCAATGCTATTTTTGGAAGAATATGACAAAGCAGTGTTGGGTCACACTTACTAGTATTATCCTTGCTGTTTATGCAAAAAATGGGAATTCAAGCAACGCTATGGTGGAAGAGAAACCACACAACAAACCCATGCCCCTTGGAACTGAGAAATAGATCAGCTCAGGACAGGCGATCTCTCCATGAGATAAACCAAAATCATAGATTCACTATCAGGCTATGTTGGAGTAATAACCTATAGGTAAAATGAGTAATACATCAATTGACAATATCCTAACACTACAGTGACAAGAACAATGACAGCAGTAATCTGCTTCACTTTAAGCTCAGTACTTCAAATAGAGCATATAAATAAATATATTTAAAAAAACGAACAGCTTCTGGTGTGTGTCCCACAAAACTATGCCAAATGATTTAACACAAAATGTCAAAGTTGTGATCGACAAGAGAAAAAAAAATGAAAAAAGTCAAGCGCTTTGAATATAAGACTAGCTGTCCACCAGCATTAGATGTTTTTCTTCATCTTGAACAAATTGATTTAAAGCACACACACACAAAATACAACCAAGTATTTTGTACAACTTCTTGTGACAGTTTACGACTAACCATTAATATTACAAAAATTACACAGGCTAAACCCCATTTCCTAGTTTTACACAACCCAGGTTTCATGAGAGTACAACAGTAAAACCAAGCTTAAGGCTGGACAAAACTCGACAGCCTGTACCACACTATTGTCACAGTGATCTGCTAGAATACATCACTTAACATTTGCTACACTGCAATTTTGGAAGTCACAAATTTGAAACTTGGTTCTCTACTTGCAGAAAATTAGCACAAATAGGCATAACAAATACAGCACAAATAGACTAACGCCTAAAAGCAAAAATCGATGTAAAATCTTTCAATTCAATATTGCCAATACAACGGTGTTTTTTCCTGTAGGCCCTCCTTTTTTTCCCCACTTGTTTCATTTTTCATTTTCTCTTTTTCATCTTTTTGCGTTTTTCTTCGTATTCTGTCATTGCATTGTAGGGCCCCAACCTTTTTTCACACTTTTTCCTTTTCAGATTTAACAAAACAAAAAAAAAGGCTTTAACAGAATACACTAATTGTGTGCTGACAATGGAAATCACAGACTGCTGGGAGAGATGCAGATGGAGCAGTCTATCAATGGGCTGGGAGTGCTATGACCTGGGTAATGGCCATGTCCCTGACCTATGGCAAACCATCAGGCAAGAAGGAAATAAACAGAACACACAAAAGAAAATGCGTGGAATCTTATGCACATTATGAAATGAAGGAAAATACTTTCTTAGGCCAGATTTTGTAAAATAAACGGACAAAAAATGTCTTTTCTATCTTTAAAAAAAAGTAAAGATGTTCCCATAACCTATGCTGTCGTTGGGGAGAGAGGTATCGGAGACCTTAGCTTCTCTATGGGAGGGCGGGGCTCATCTCTTCTCCCTTACTGCTTTACCTCCTTGCCTCTGAAGACAGAAGGTACCCATTTACAGCTTGGTGAATTGGGAGACTTGGGAGACTGTACCGATGTCAAAACGCGCAAATGGCCACCCATACAATGGTAACCACGCTCAAGGCTGTTTAATCTTGGCTCGGGGAGAGCAAGTGCTCTGACCACCGAGTTATTTCACGTTTCTGTATGCAAGGTTGGTAGATAAGATGTACACAGACCATTTTTGTTTTTATCGAAATACCGATTTCTTTATATGACACTCCAGTACTTAAACTCTTTCCAAAATTACGGCGAGTTTTTGTTTCTAAGTTCAATGTTTAAAGCGGCAAATCCAGCAACTTAAATTTCTTTAAACCAAACACGTGCACTGATGATCGATACACTGGCGATGACAAACACGTAAGGTATACCAGTCCAGGCATTCATTCACACACAGAGACACACACGCGCACGCACGCGCACACACACACACACTTTCTACCCCTCTTTAGTTACCCTTTCTTTCTTAATACATCCTCATTGCCTCCCGGTACCTTTCCCCAATGATTCAATAAAGCTAACGTCCCCTTACTTTCTCAAACTTTTTTTCTCCCTGAAATGCACCTCTACCTCTTCAAATGATTTTTTGTTCACTCATGCACTCTAAAACCAGCACCTTTCGTATTAGAATACTTTTTTAATTCAAATACTCCGTGCTCAAATCCCCCTCTCCCCCACCCCCCACCCCTGAACTTATCAGAAAGTTTGACCATCTGCCCCCCTATCCCCATCCTCCCTCACTAGGCCCTATACCTCTCACATCCCCATGTAGGCTACTAGAACATTCTAACAACCCAGGCCTTCCCTCTCCATCCCACCCCCCTTCTAAGCATCTTTTTCCCTAACAATTTAGCACCCCTCCTCCCACCAATCCCGAAAAACAAAAACGTCTCTAGCCAGTGTGTCAGCACACACCACCGTGTTGTCTTCCTGCCTTTTGTGTCCACATGTGGGGCCAGGGTTAGGGGTGAGGTTAAGTGCTGGTGTTAATGTTAACAGTTAACAACGGGTAAGGGAGGGTTGCCTGTCAGCTGGTCGGTCTGAAGGTTAAGACTACATGTGGACACAATAGCACTGAGACAAACGGTGTGTAGCTGTAGAAACAATGGTACACAGCTCGCAATCGTATGGAGCTTTGAACCAGAATCGCCAGTCCCATCAATAGCTAAGACTGTGCATTGGACTTCAGCAGTGTCCGCAAATTTCCAGTATTGCTATCGTTTCGCTAATCCCCGAAAGCTTCAGATAAGGTTATAAACGGAGATCCCGTATCATGTGTGAACGCACGCAGAACATCTTACGTACACGTTAAAGCCTGTTCCGCCTTTCGAAAGAGTAGGTCATTGTGTGCCAGTGGGAACGAATGACACGCAGAGTGCTTATCCCATTATCCTCGAAATAAAAAAGATAAACGATTTCAAGCCCGAGGCGTTTTTGAACGAACAAAATCCATCTATTACAAAGAGTTCAAAATAAACCATCTAAGAAAAAATAGTCACTCCCTCCCCCTTTTTTCTATCCTCCCTGTTCTGCTCTAAATGTGCATCCTACCCCTTCCCTAAACACCCCTTTCCCTTCCTTGCCTCGCCTTCCAAACCCCATATTTCCTCCCCCACAACTGCCTTCTACACACACACACACACACACACACACACACACACACACACACACAACACACACACACACACACACACACACACACACACACACACACACACACACACACACACACACACACACACACACACACACACACACACACACACACACACACACACACACACACACACACACACACACCACACACACACACACACACACACACACACACACACACACACACACACACACACCACACACACACACACACACACACACACACACACACACACAACACACACACACACACACACACACAACACACACACACACACACACACACACACACACACACACACACACACACACACACACACACACACACAACACACACACACACACACACACACACACACACACACACACACACACACACACACACACACACACAACACACACACAACACACCACACACAACACACGACACACACACACACCACACACAACAACTAACACAACACACCAACAACACACAAACACACACACCACAACACACACACACATCACACACACACACACACCACACACACACACCCACAACACACAATACACACACACAACTATAACACACACAAACACACACAAACACACCCACCACACACACCACCAACACACACACCAACACACACACAACACACACACAAAACAACAACACACACCCCCACATACAACACACACACATACACAAACAAAACCACAAACACAACACACCACACACACACCCTACACACACACACACACACACACACACCACCCCCACACACACACACACCTCACACACAACACCTACCCCACACCCCACACACACACACACACCACACACACACGCTAATTATGTCACTACCGATTAGTGAAAAACTACTCGTGTATATTTTTAAAGCTTGTACTAATCAATCTAATGATGAACTGTATACCACAGTTATCACACAGCAATAAACAAGCCCGTCATCTCATGACCAGGATTTTTTTAATAACTTATTGGAATTTTTTTTTGCACGTATTTGTGCTCCGGACAAATTGGCTATTCAATTGCCTATTTTCCAATTTCTATTTTCCGATTTCTATTTTCCGATTTCTGTTGTTGAGGTCTCTAACACTTAGCTTCCCAATGCCTGCTTAGGTTATGGAACATATTTACCCATGTTCAAATAATAATGTTTCCTATTCTAAAAAAAATGTACAATGCATTTCAAGGGTCATATCATAACATTCTTGTAATTATTTGATTTGATTCACTGAGAAAAGAATGTTTCCCAGTCCCACAAGACGTAATCTAGAATTCTGTTTCTCTTGTTCGCTTTACACTATCGGATATCTGGGGAAAAATAATGGCATGTCTTTTCCAGCTCCTCTCGTGGGCCGTACAGTTTACTTTGCAGGGTTATCTCCGTGGGTCAGTCTTCCTCAGGTCGCTGAATAGCGTTCATTTTTGAAGAACGTGCTCGCCAGTCTGGATTTCTTTAATAGGCACACAGGGAACAAGAAACGAGTTTCAGCTTTGTGGACATGCGATGATTTAGCCTATTGTGCCCAGTGTGGAGTCTTAGGATGACTTGTTCTCTTTTGAGATGGTGGTAGTCGTCCTTCTCTACTCTGGGTCGGGCCATTGGTTTGACGATTATTTTCTTGTTTCTTTTCGTAGAAGCTGATGCTGCTTTTGCACTGTTCTTTCTGTTCCTGTTTTGCAAGTTCAGCCTGTTTGTTGCCTGGTATACCACAGTGGGCAGGGATCTATTGCAGCATTACACGTTTGTTTTGTGTGAGGAGCTGTAGTTCCTGCTGGAGTTCTGTGTCTGCAGACAGGGCTTGTAGGACTGACAGGGCATCGGTGAAGAAAACTACTTGCTAGCATTTATCTTTGGAGTGTCTGACCATGGTGGCAGATCGTTTCAGGGCTTGAGTTTCTGCACAGTAGTTAGTGTAATGTGTCTCTGTTGGGATGTTTTCTGTTTCTACTTCTCCAGATGGATACCTCCATTGGAGACAGCATCTGTAGCTGATCCGTCTGTGTAGACAGGAGTTCATGCTTATCCTGGATAGTAGTCTTTTACTATGGCCAGAGTGAATGCCTTCTTACTGGTGTCACACCGAGTTCCTTTTGGAGCCACATACTGAACAGTGGTGAGGGTCTCAGACTCCCTGTGGTTGGCTTCCCATGGTCTTGGTAGAGTAGCTGGGTCCCGTGGAACAGAATGGGGTGGTAGACTGTTCAGTTGCCGTCGTCTTAGTGCGCAGCTATGATGTATGAAGCTGCCGCGCTTTATCCTTCTTGTTGGCTTCTCGATTCGATGGTGTATTGGATGTTACAGGAGACACTTGTATTTCTCTGCCTTCAACTGGAGTCTGGGTGTATTGCTGAGGACTGAGCGGTTGGATGCCAGTCAGCTGTTCCATAGTTTTGATGGGGGTAGATCTCATAGCACCCGAGATGAGCCACAGAGCTTGATTCTGCACTTTATTCAGAGCTTTCTGGGGTAGGGAGGGGTCGTTGCCGTTGCTCAAGCTGGAGCAGCGTGTTCCAAGTGGGGCCTTACAGTTCCTGTATACACTGTCTTGACAATCCTCCCATTGGTGCTTCAGTTGCTCCCGGCTTGAATTAACTTCGGAGATGTTGGCTGCTCCGTAATTTGATTTGGCACCAGAACCCCTGAAAACATAAGAAACTTTAGCAACTTTGACAGCTAACATGAGCAAACAAATAAACTCGAGCTTACTTTAAGATATGTCAAATTTTGTTATCTAAGAAAACAACACCCTGCATTCAAACATGTTAACGCTTCCTGAAGAAGCGAAGTTGATCTCAGAAAAGTACGCCTAAATTACCATTTCCCCCCGTCATTTTCCGCTACATTTTCGCCTATCTCACATCATGTCTGCTGGATTTAAAGTAGTGACTAAAATCCAAACGATATCGAGATAACCTTGTGGTTAGAGCATTCAACTCGAAATCTGAAGGCCCGGGTTCGACCCAACACCGAGACGACCGCTTGAGGGGATTTTTCCTCTGGAGTTGGCATCAATACCGACTCCACTACCCCGAAAGCTCTTAGTCCAGCGTGCGAATGCACGCATAACATCTTGTGTACACGTTAAACCCCATTCCATCTTTTGAAAGAGTAGGCCATTTCGAGCCGGTAGGAACGGTTTTGCAAGAGGTTTTAAAAAAACGCATCACATTGATGTGTTAATACATCATGTCCGAAGTCAGAATGCGGCTACCTTAATTGTTGGTGAACGGCCGTATACGCAAAAACTCACCATTGGTGGATCTCAAAGCTCTAGCCAAAGGAACGAAATATGAAAAAAATAAAGTAAATCGTGAACCAAATGCTGTGAAGAACAAAAAACTGAAAAGACCGTGTGATAAATTGTCAGCTATCAGCTTTATCTTTTGAAGTCAGTTCATATTGAAGGGGGAATGTTGGGTTTCATTGTGTGTTTTCTGTTTCGTTTGGGGGTTTTTTGGGGGGGTATTTAAGAAACTACTGTTCAAGAACTTCCTTATCCAATTTGACAATGCGGAAGGGGGAGGGGGAGATAACCTAGTGGTTTGAGCATTGCACTTGTAATCTAACGGCCCTGGATCGAGCTATCCCCGAGACACTTGTTCTAGGAGACACCCCCCCCACACACACACACACACACACACTCACAGGTCAACATCAGTACCAACTCCATTCCCCCGAAAGTCCACCGGATGAGACTATAAACCGGGGTCCCGCGTGCATGCGCACACAACATCCTGTGCACGTGGAAACCTTTTCCACCTTCCGTAAAAGTAGGCCATTGCGTGCCGGGTAGGAACGGGTGACAATTTTTTTGTAAACCACATGCAGCCTGTTGTGTTAATACATTCACGAAGTTGGATTGCGGCTACCTTAATGTCAAGTAAAAACGGTGGCGTACGCAAAAGCTCACCATTGACAAACCTCGAAGCTCTACCGATTCAACGCTCGCCTGAAAGTCCTTCCGTTGATACTATAAACCAAGATCCTATGTGTGAACGCGCGCAGAACATCTTATTCACACGTTAAAACCCGTTCAGATCTTGAAAGAGTAGGCCTTTGTGTGCCAGAAGGAACACATGACAAAATTTATGTTTAAAAATATATAAATGCACGCACACTGGTGTGTTTAGACTTCTTCCCCGAAGTCAGAATGCAGCTACCTTTAAGTGGGCAAAAACGGTCGCATACACAAAATTTCAACATTGGTGAATCTGAAGCTCTAGCCAAGGAACTGGGGAAAAAATTATGGGTACTTACGTTAGTTCTTGATGTGTGCTGCAGTCACAATGCCTCGTCTCCATAGGTACTGCAGCCACCTCGGGGGTCGATTCATGCTGCAGCCACGTCAAGGGTTGATACATGCTGCAGCCACGTCAGTTTGATACATAGTGCATCCACGTCAGGGTTTGATACATGCTGCAGCCACGTCAAGGTTGATACATGCTGCAGCCACGTCAAGGTTTGATACATGCTGCAGCCACGTCAGTGTTTGATACATGCTGCAGCCACGTCAGGGTTGATACATGCTGCAGCCACGTCAATGTTTGATACATGCAGCAGCCACGTCAGGGGTTGATACATGCTGCAGCCACGTCAAGGTTCGATACATGCTGCAGCCACGTCAGGGGTTGATACATGCTGCAGCCACGTCAGGGGTTGATACATGCTGCAGCCACGTCAAGGTTTGATACATGCTGCAGCCACGTCAGGGTTTGATACATGCTGCAGCCACGTCAGTGTTTGATACATGCTGCAGCCACGACGCCAGAGACACACACCCAGAACTGAGATACGATCCCCATGACAACTACCGACACCTATGCCAGACTTCTGAGGAATCGGAGCAAGAAGGGAGAGACCCAGAAGGTAGAGAAAGTGCTGGAAGACAAATGTTTGGGGGCGTGAGGTGGTCCTTCCCCTCATGAGCACAGAGTGCGAGGGTTGGCAGACTGTGCCATTTTCAGGACACCCAGCTCCTTGTTCGGCGGTACGGGTGGTGGGCTCCCTTCGGGACCACTGAGGATACGGAGGAAAGTTTTCAACTCTGTGGTCAGTGAGCCTAGCGGAGAACTTCAAGGACAAATTTGGATTGGAGCGCAGAAAAAGTGAATGGCTGGGCTACTTGTATGGACAGTGTGCACACACGCGCGGTGACAGGCTATAGTGTGAACGGACACGCCTGTACAGTGTGCAAGGTAGGGGGGTTGTGTGTTCGGATCCTTAGGAACCCTACCTCTTTCTACGGTCGGTCCTATGTCGGGTAGCGGATGTCCATACAGACCACCACAGTCCATGCCGCTCTCATTGCATTTAGTCCCTAAAGTGTTGCAGAGATGGGAGGTCGTATAGACGCCACTCTTCATAGCTAAGCCCCCAAACTCCTACCTACTTCGCTGTTCAATCCAGTGGAAGATGAAGACGGCCATGGATTGTTCTAGATCCCTGGGCAACGGAACCAGGCTGTGCACTGGTCATCAACGGAACCAGGCTGTGCACTGGTCTGCCCTTCAGGGATTCGGTGAAGCACTTTCTCCTATCTCCCATTCTAGACTCTTCAAGCCCCATAGATCGACATCTGTCTACTCAGTCATCATGGGGATCTTGGACAATGTCCCGGGTCATGTGCTCCAGCATCGTGGCCATGGCGTCTCCAGCATCTCTGGTGAGAAGGGTCACGAATACCGGCGATGATCCTGTAATGGGCATCATCAGGATGGTAGCTTTGTGTCACATCTCTTGTGGGCATCATCAGGATGGTAGCTTTGTGTCACATCTCGTGTCATGGGCATCACCAGGATGGTAGCTTTGTGTCATCTCGTGTCCTGGACATCATCAAGATGGCAGCAGCTTTGTGTCACATCTCGTGTCATGGGCATCATCAGGATGGTAGCTTTGTGTCACATCTGTCATGGGCATCATCAGGATGGTAGCTGTGTTGTCTGCCCCATTTCGGTCAGCCTGAAATAAAACGCATAATACACGTGTGGATTTTGCAGGGAAAAAAATGTCCAAAATGTTGAGTATCAGTTTCTGGTTAGTTTTACTGTCACGAAAAAAGTTTGGTAGCAGTTTCTACCTAACGCCGTTGTCACACATAGGTGTGGCAGTTTCTAGCTTTGTATTGAATTCCGTTTCATTTCAGGGTTCTAGCCCCACTGACTGACCACTAAAGCCATACCGGGGCTGTCACCTCATTCACTTTCAGTGGCTCTGGTAACATTCATTTCAAGTTCAAAACCAACAACACCTAACCCCTTCAAACATCCATCACTACCAATCTACACAACTAAAGAACCCACTTAACCAAAGTACCTTAATTAGTTCATTCCGGGGGTTGGGATGTTGGGAGGATAGTCTAGTGGTTAGAGCTTTGCGCTGGCAATCTGACAGTCGAGGATCAGGCCTTGGTATGAGCCACAACCCAGCCGCCCGTTTTAAGGGGATTTATCCTGGGAGTTAACCATCAGTACCAACTCCACTCCCCAGAGACACAGTTCTTCAGATGAGACTATAAACCGAGGCGCTCCATGTGCGATCACAATGCAGAGAGCCTTGCGCACTTCTTTAAAAACTTCTATGCCTTTCGGAAAAGCGGCCATTTGATACGTTAAAAAACAAAAACGCACGCACAATTGTGTGTTAAGATTTCACCCCCACATCCACCCACCCTCCATCACAGTGTGGCTGTTTTAACCGTGAGAAAAAACGGTCGCATACGCAAAAATCTGCATTGTGCGCGCACCCCTCTTAAACGCTACACTTTGATGTACCCCTGACCCAGACCAATACCTTTGTCAGTTATGATGGATGTACGCAAAGTGCCAAGGACTACAATGAAATATGCTTTTTATTTATTTTTTTTATTCTTTTATATCGAGAATAATGGAATCAGCACTTTTGTGCTTTTTTACATCTAGTCCCCGTGTGTATGCGGTTTTTGTAAATTCTGTCATCTGTTCCCACCGGCACACAATGGCCTACTCTTACGAAAAGCGGGACAGGATTTAACGTGCGCGCAAGATGTTCTGCGTGCGTTCGCACACGGGGCCTCGGTTTATAGTCTCATACGAAGGACTTTTGGGAGAGTGGAGTCTGCACTAATGTTAACTCCAGGGGAAAATATCCCCTTAAACGGGAATCAAACCCGGGTTGTCAGATTGCGAGCGCAATGTTCTGACCACTAGACTATCCCGGCTTTAGAATGTCCTGTGGGGATTGTCTCCATCCACTAAACAAAATTCTCTGGTCGGAGTTTTTCTTCCTGTACGGAGAAGTACTACACTTACAAACGTTACTGTGTACTCGGCGATTCCCGGGTGAGACGAATGCGTGCTCTTGGTGATCTTCAGAGGGTTCAAGCTGAAGAACGTTCCACAATGATGACGACCACGACAAAACCACCAACCCACAACACATTTACTCTAGAAAAGAAAAATCTTCACTCACCAATGCATTCCATGACTTGACAAGGAGAGCGTTGCTGAACATGGGGCTGTTAGGAGTCTCCAGGAATCCTGCAGTCTTCTGTTCAGTGTTTCAGGGCAGTAGGTTGATGTCTGCCGTGTCTGGTCTTGACATGGCGCAGTTGCTGCAGAAGGCTGAAGACAAAACCAGCCTGGAGGAAACTGTCCACCAACGTGTCCCTTGTGTCCCCCCATTGGATGTGGGAAGTCTGGAAAACATAAGCAGAGCATAATTATCACAATGATGTGGGAAATCTGGAAAACATAAGCAGAGCATAATTATCACAATGATGTGGGAAATCTGGAAAACATAAGCAGAGCATAATTATCACAATGATGTGGGAAATCTGGAAAAAAGCAGAGCATAATTATCACAATGGTGTGGGAAATCTGGAAAACATAAGCAGCGCATAATCATCACGAATCAGCAAGTATGCCAGACCATCTAACAGTACATTGGTCTGTGCAAAGACTTGATCAGTTGAGAACTATACGGACATGTAACATCTATATGGGCATGTACCATTTATTATGGACATGTAGCATTTATATGGATATGTAACAAGATCCAACGGTCACGTTTAAACTCGTATAAAGGTTATTGTTGGTGAAAGAGGACCGAGGGGTTGACAAAAAATGGTTCAATCAGAACGTTGCAGAATGGAAGAAAAGTCATGTGCAGAGACTTAGGCTTTGGCACACAACTGTTATAATCGGTGGACTGTGGTGAACAGCAATTGCGTGT
>CM054135.1:46645982-46648482 GCA_028751875.1 Rapana venosa
GGTAATTAACTAGGATGATGGTCATTGTTATCAATAAAAAGCAGAATGATTTATTTAGAATGGTTCATGATTAATGATTTAGAATCTAGAATATGACCAACAAAATGAAAGAATATTTTTCGCAGTCATATTAAGTTGTTTTTTTTAATTATTGAGGAAATAGTAGTAAGGAAAACAAGTGCAGGTAACCGCTTACAACTTCTCTACTATTTAAACAAAAAAAAGTTAATACGAAAACAGATAAGCTATATTAGGTAAATAATACTGCAATCTCTAACAAACGGAACAGTAGTTCGAAAACCCATGGAGAATTGAGATGGGTAGGCATAAAATAGGTCTAAAATTAGGAAGACAAGAAATGATAAAGGGATGATGTGGACCCCAAAAACAGAAATAGACAGAACCTCTCCCCACCTCACCTCACCTACTCCGTAGTCCCTTGGACCGTGGGGGAGGGGGGGGGGCATTAGTTAAGATTTTGCAACCAGCTTCCTCCACTCCCTGTGGTCCTCTGCTTTCCGTAAGCAATTCGTTCCACTCAAGGCCAGTCCACTCTCTGATGTTGTCTTCCCATCGTTTTCTCTGTCTGCTTCTTCGTCTCCCTCCTTGTACTGTTCCCTGTAGGACAGTCCAGATCTTCGTGTGACGTGCCTGAACCACACGTTCGTATGACATGCCTGAACCACCCACACGTTCATGTGACGTGCCTGAACCACACGTTCGTGTGACGTGCCTGAACCACACGTTCGTGTGACGTGCCTGAACCACACGTTCGTGTGACGTGCCTGAACTACCAACACGTTCGTGTGACGTGCCTGAACCACCCACACGTTTGTGTAACGTTCCTGAACCACCAACACGTTCGTGTGACGTGCCTGAACCATCCACATGTTAGTGTGACGAGCATGAACCCCACGTTCGTGTGACGTGCCTGAACCACACGTTCGTGTGACGTGCCTGAACCACACGTTCGTGTGACGTGCCTGAACCCCACGTTCGTGTGACGTGCCTGAACCCCACGTTCGTGTGACGTGCCTGAACCACCCACACGTTCGTGTGACGTGCCTGAACCACACGTTCGTGTGACGTGCCTGAACCACACGTTCGTGTGACGTGCCTGAACCCCACGTTCATGTGACGTGCCTGAACCACACGTTCGTGTGACGTGCCTGAACCACCCACAGGTTCGTGTGACGTGCCTGAACCACACGTTCGTGTGACGTGCCTGAACCACACGTTCGTGTGACGTGCCTGAACCCCACGTTCATGTGACGTGCCTGAACCACACGTTCGTGTGACGTGCCTGAACCACCCACAGGTTCGTGTGACGTGCCTGAACCACCCACAGGTTCGTGTGACGTGCCTGAACCACACGTTCGTGTGACGTGCCCAAAGACAGAACCTCAGACATACACAAAAACAGAAGGGGGGGGGGGGGGGAGTAAGGAGAACTTTCACCTGTTGACCTCAGTTCCAGAGGTTAAAGAAAACCCGTTTTTTTTAAGTCATTAATCAAAGGAAGGAAAGGCACGAATGTATTTGAGCCAGCAATGGAATAAACAGCGTGTGGAGAGAAAGAGAGAGAGTGGGGGGAGTAACGAAGGAGAGAGAGAGAGAGAGAGAGAGAGAGAGAGAGAGAGAGAGAGAGAGAGAGAGAGAGAGAGAGAAAACATTTTTTGGGGAACAATTTTCATTTTTCAGAGGGTAATAGATTAAGAATTACATGCTTTCTTTACATCCAGCAAGAGAGAGAGCTAGAGAGAGACAGACAGACAGACAGACAGAGAGAGAGAAGACAGAGAGACACAGACAGAGAAGAGAGAGAAAGAGCCAACAGACAGCAGAAGATAGATAAGACAGATAGACAGCAGAGACAGAGACAAGAGAGAGAGACAGACAGAGAGACAGACAGACGACAGACACAGACAGAACAAGACAGACAGAGCAGACAGAGAATAGAGACAGAGAGGAGTGGAGTAAATACACTTGTTTCAGAGACAGACAAAGACAGAGAGAGACAGAGAGAGACAGAGAGAGACAGACACAGAGACAGACAGAGACAGACAGACAGAGACAGACAGAGACAGAGAGAGGTAGTAGTTGTTGATAAATTACACTTGTTTTTTCCCGACTCTTCTCACGACTTCCGTTCTTTTTGGCATTCTACAACCAATCCTTCTTCATCCATCAATTGCGTTTTCAACCAGTGTCTGATCACAGCTGCCCACGAACTTTCCTGTTTTCTGTGAAACGATACAGCAATTAGCCGGCTTCAGTTTTCAGGCTGTTTGTCACTCCTGTTCGCTCTCTCTACACTATTAGTTTTCTAAATTAGTGTGTGTCGGGGATAGGGCGGGAGGGGGTCGGGGAGGGGGGGGGGAAGGGGGGCGGGGAGGGGAAGGAGGGGGTGCTGTTGGTTTGTTGGTTTGTTTTTTTCAATTTGGTTTTTTTTTTTGCGGGTAGGTTGGAGGGAGGGAGGGTGTTGAGTTGTTGTTGGTTG
>CM054135.1:46665982-46685982 GCA_028751875.1 Rapana venosa
CAGAATTTGGAGACAAAGCAAAATATCAGGATGAATATTGGTTATGGTTTCAGATATAAACATGAAATACTACATATCAAGGCAAGATCTTTAAGGCACAGATCAACTTGAATAAACCCACAAAAAAATTGAATGATGTTGACATTTCGTTAAATCTCCTGGTGCATGCTCTCTGTTTGGGAAACACGTGAAGTTCTAACCTTCTATGTCATGTCTTGATGACATTAGTGACTTAAGATCGGTGCTTTCTAGAAAATAAGAGTTCTGTAGTTCTTGTCTAGTTAAACATAGTATTTTTATTCACATGTTTTATTAAAAAGCAGGTGTCCACTTAGTTTTAAACAGGATCTCATTATCCAGCGTATGTCAAAAACACGTTGAAAACCACGCCACGTGGAAAAATTATGCAGAGAAACATGCCCTCAAAAGATAGATAAACATAGTTACAGTCAAATGGTAAAAAATGCAAAAAACGAATAATGCTGTATTTTAATAGCCTTTCCTCCGAGATCAGCCAAAATGTTACTGAGAAATCTAGCGGGGCTACATAGTTTTATGATTTAATACAATACCATGCAATACATGACCATACAATACCTCCCAAAAATGGTGAAAAAGAGGAAAAACGGAGTTGATAGCAAATGAGCAAAGGACAGAAGCAATTCCTTACCAACCAGTAAAAGGGTTGTTTTTTTAACCCTTCAAGCTCATGAGTCAAACAGAAAGAACATGGATAATGAGCATACCACTAACCCAGTTATAGAGAGACTAAGGTCTGCAGCCTAATGAATGCTCGTTCTTTCCCACTCCCCTCCCTAACTATCCTTTTACTTTCTTCACTCCCTCTCGTAGGTGGCCATATTTCTCCACATAGATACATTCAAAAGCTTCGAAGGCGCCCCAAAGGATTCGGAATCTGAGGGATCCGTGACGGTGACGGATACATCAGACAGCCTGCATGTTCAGTGAGGATAGATTAGACATCTTAGTGTCTCCTTGCTGAGCAGTTCTATGACTTTGTTTCCGTTCCTTGGCTAGAATTAGACTGCGAGGTTCACTAATGGTGAGATTTTTGCGTATGCGACCATTTTTGCCCACCATGAAGGTCCTCTCGTCTCTCAGTCGCCCTCCTGGAGCTGAGAGACACCCTGAGGGCGGCTGAGAGACGAGAGGACTGGAGAAAGGTGGTTGACAGCTTCGAAGGTGCCCCAAAGGATTCGGAATCTGAGGGATCGGTGACGGTGACGACGAAGGTAGCCGCATTCCGACTTCGGGGAAAGTTGACTAAAAGGCTTTGGTGAGGAGTCGGTACTAAGACAGACTGAGAAGAGAATACCTGAGACACTGGATTTCAAGGTATGTTGGGTATACATTATGTATGGCAGTACATAGAGTTTGCAATTCCTTTCTTTTTAAAGCTAGTTTGAAAGCCTAGGGTGCGTTAATTTGGGGAGGAGGGGGGTGGGGGTTAATCATGTCTGTAGACACTATTCTTCTATTTAACTGGTGGTGGTCTCAAAGATATTCTTTCAGATAAACTAGAAAAAAACAGACAACCAACAAACAACAAAAAATGTAGAAAATGCTTTTGGCGACACATTGTAATTGCCCTTCATGGCTTGACAGAAGTGTTTTTGTCTTGACTTGACTTGACTTGGAAATATTCAGTCCAAACTTAAAACAAGGAAATGCTATAACTCTGAGTTTGTAAAAAAAAAACCGTTGAAATACAAAGGTTTTGGGAACAAGGGAAGGCGGGGTGGGATGAGATAGATCGACCAAGATGACAGGGCATCAAGCAGACAGACACTCCGACATGAACATTTCTTATCACTAGGCTAAAAAGCTTCTTTCCCCTTCATCTCATGAATGACAGAAAGAAAGAAAAAAAAGGAGAAAAAAGACACTCCAACCACCACACTGACCAGCAACAAGCTAGAAACCCAATTACAGGGAGGCTGAAGTCTTTGATGAATGATGTCGCTTTTTTCTTTCTTTCCTTCTTCCAACCCCCTTCTGATCCATCTGTTCAGCTTCCTCCAGTTCTGCCCCCCCCCCCTATCCGCACAGGCAGCCTGTCTTAAAAAATTTCCACTTCTGTAAACGGATAGAATGAAGGACTGGACTGTCCCACTTTCTGCCGAGTCTGTGGGCAAAATGGCTTCGTTGAGGTGTTGGTGCAAAGACAGATTGTTATAAAGGAGTTGTCTCTCTGCTGTTGAAATTTTAGAGTGTGTCGTTCGTCTGTCTGGCAAAAACTGTCGAATTCACAACAAAGTTTGGGGTAATGCGATGGTCTAGAGAAAGCACACGCATCCCAGAAATGAAGAGTATATGGTTCGAATCCTGTCTTCAGACATTTTTTTTTTTTAGCATCTGCCTCATAATGAGCTGAAAATTTTATTTTTTTATTTTTAAAAATCAATAAATATATACAATAAACAGAAATGAAAGGGTACGCCTGTTATGATAACATAATCTTCCGGGTATAAACAGCATACATTTTACAACGTAATATTAAAACCTGTTCCACCTTGCGGAAGAGTAGGCCATTTTGTGCCAGTGAAGACGGAGGACAAAGTTTACAAAACTCTGCATGCACACAGGGTCTGGACAAAAGTACTTATTTCATCATCCTCGAAATAAAAGGATAGAGTAGTAGAACAGGACAACGTGTTGTGGTTGTATTTTGTGCATTACAATACTACATAGCATGCATGCTAAAGAAGACAGGGGGAAAAAAGAGAAAGACAATGGCAAAATGACAGACGATTGGACAGTCAGACAGACAAACAGATCAAATCAAGTGAAAGTCAAGTTTGAAATATGTTCGGCATTCCATAGAGGCCAATAACGAAGTACACGTAAAGCAGACACGGCATTTTCAAAACCTGTCATCTTATTTGTGAATGTTGTGCTTGCGCGGAATAATTTGAATGCTAAAGTGTTTCGATTTTGTTTGCTTTGCCAGTTTTGGTGATTTAGAAATTCTGTATGTTATTAGATTTATTATCGTCGTCATCATTATCATCATCGTTATTATTATTATTATTATTATCATTATTATTATTAAATATCATTATTATTATTATTATTATTGTTGTTGTTGTTGTTGTTGTTTTTGTTGTTGTTGTTGTTATTATTATCATCATTATTATTGTTATTGTTATTATTATGTTCTTGTTGTTGTTATCATTATCATCATCATCATTGCTACTACTACTACTACTACTACTACTACTACTATTACTACGACTACTACTACTACTTCTACTACTACTACTATCACTACGACTACTACTACTACTTCTACTACTACTACTACTACTACTACTACTACTACTACTACAACTCCTCCTCCTCCTCCTTCTCCTCCTGCTGATGCTGTTGTTGCCGCTGTCGCCGCCGCTGCTGCTGCTGCTGCTTTTCTTCAGAGAGGGAGACAGAAAAATAAAATAGGCAAGCAGACAGGCAGACAGGAGATTCCTTATCAATATGAAAACAAGGTTTCTTTCTTCCTTTCATCTTACGAATGAAAGGCAAAAATCCAGTACGCTGGCCGACAGCACACGACTAACTGAGTTATCTGAAGGCAGAGGCTTTTTCAGAAATGATGCTGGATTTTCTCTCTTCCCCTCTCCCCTCTTACCTCCTCCTCTCTTCTCCTCTCCCCTCCTCTCATCTTTTCTCCTCTCCCCTCCTCTCCTTTTCTTTCCTCTTACAACCCCCCCCCCCCCCCCCCCCCCGCCCATTTCTCTCCTCTCCTCCATTTTCTCCTCCACCTACCCTCCTCCCTCAGTTGTTAAATTTCTCTACGCGTTGACGGTGAAATGAAGAACCGAGTACCCAAATTGTTGGCCATTTTTGTGAGAAAACTTTTGATGAAGAGTTGATTTAGAATAGTGAGATGATGGAGTGGTTATTTAGAATATTGGAATTTTAAGGGCGAGGGGGGAGGGGGGTCATGCCTGCATTCTGTGTAACTGATTCAAGGCCTGTTGTGATGGATCGAAGTGAGCAGCCATAGAAGATGCCGAATCTTAACAAGGAAGTTAAAAACTATGGCATAAAACTCAATATGCCTTGAGATATGGACGCCAACTGTAATTCAACTATTTATTCAAGAAAGATAATAGTATTCACATTTATGGGAGTAAACATGAACATATTGGGTAGTTTAGTTGTTTATAGATATATATTTTTAAAAGTTGTCAGTATTAAAAGGCCTCTCAAAAGTTTGCCTTTTTCCCTTTCCCATTCAAATGGACAATGACTGCCAGTTTGGTGTCAGCCATTAATAAAATGACCTGAGAAATGAAGTTCAGCAAAAAGAGAAGATGGCCTCAGCACACCCTTATTTCAACAGTAATGATTACTACCTTCTGCCTAGAGAAGACCAAGTAACAATTGTGAGGCTGAGGACTGGACACTGAGACACAGACATCACATATTTACTAAGTTCCACATTGGTGATTCTGCGGCGTGTCCTTGTGGCACTTCTCCCATGACAGTGGAAGAACACTTCCTCCAGAACTGTCCGTCCAACACTCCCAAACTTGAGGGCCGATATCTGGCCTACTGCTGACCTGCCCATGAGGGACAAACTCTTTGGATCCCTGGAGGGCCTTCAGCGCAAAGCAGCATTTGTCAGGGCCTCAGGAGTTGCTGTCTGAGCGTTGACGAAGAAGAAGACGAAATGAAGGTCCTGTGCTCAACAAATATGCATTACAAGATCGAATTCACTACACGAACAAGAAAGTTATCCCTTGCAAATTTTTTTGGTGGAGAAAGTCCATTCTCACAGTCAAAACTAGATTATACACTCGTAGACAGAAAAAGGGGGGTAATGCAGTGTGGCAACATGGGTCGTCTTGGACAACCAGTGATCTGCTGTCACAAGGACAAGGTACAAAGTCGTACAACGCGCTACTATTAAAATGTAATAGAATATTAGTAGCAAAATATGACACGTTATGCAGTTATATATCAAAGCAGATTAATTTAACAATTATATTTTTTATAATGTAATATCGTTGAGGACTTTACAGACAGTTACTGTGGAAACGATTAGAGACAGAAACAAAAAGTATAAAGATCTCGATCTCTCTCTCTCTCTCTCTCTCTCTCTCTCTCTCTCTCTCTCTCTCTCTCTCTTCTTCTTCTTCTTCTTCTTCTTCTTCTCTCTTCGTCTTCTTTCTTCTTCTTCTCTCTTCCTTCTTCTCTCTCCTCCTCCCCTCCTCCCCCCTCCTTCTTTTTCTTCTTCTTCTTCTTCTTCTTCTTTTTCTTCTTCTTCTTCTTCTTCTTCTTCTTCTTCTTCTTCTTCTTCTTCTTCTTCTTCTTCTTCTCGTTCTCCTTCTTCTTCTTCTTCTAACTTTCTCACTTCTAGTTCTATCTTCTGTAAAAAGTTCATAGAGTTAGTGAAAGTATTAAAACCGGGAATAGAATATCCACGCCTACACACACACCCTCGTTTACACACAAGGAGATGATGTCAACCAAGCATTGCCAACATTGCTGCCTGTCAGTTGAACCGCGCCGCTAACCTTCAGTAAATAACCCTAGGCTGTGTCAGTCCTTCATATTGCGGTCATCACCTTCACTTACCCACCTCCACTCCATCACGATGTCTGTCTGTCTGTCTGTCTGTCTGTCTGTCTGTCTGTCTGTCTGTCTGTCTGTCTCTCTCTCTCTCTCTCTCTCTCTCTCTCTCTCTCCTCTCTCTCTCTCTCTCTCTCTCTCTCTCTCTCTCTCTCTCTCGGAAGGACGGTGGCAGGATGGTTAAGACGTTCGCCTGCCAACAAGTTAACCGTGAGGTTCTGGGTTCGATTCCCAGCCTCGCCCTTTCTTACCAGTTTGACCAAAAAATCGAACTCAATGTCAAAGTCTTTCCGATTAGACTGTAAACCGAGGCCCCCGTGTTCGAACGCATGCAGAACATCTTGCGCACACATTAAATCCTGTTCCGCTTTTCGAAGAGTAGGCCATTGTGTGCCGGTGGAGATAGATGACAAAATTTACAAAACCGCATACACACGGGGACTGAATGTAAAAACAGCACATGAGTACTTATGCCATTATCCTCGATATAAAAGAATAAATAAAAATAAATAAAAAATAAAATAATAAATCTCTCTCTCTCTCTCTCTCCTCTCTCTCTCTCTCTCTCTCTCTCTCTCTCTCTCTCTCTCTCTCTCTCTCTCTACTCTCTCTCTCTCTCTCTCTCTCTCTCTCTCTCTCTCTCTCTCTCTCTCTCTCTCTCTCCTCTCTCTCTCTCTCTCTCTCTCTCTCTCTCTCTCTCTCTCTCTCTCTCTCTCTCTCTCTCTCTCTCTCTCTCTCTCTCTCATTTTAACCTCCTCCTTCTAGGTCTACATCTACGTACAAGTCTGAATCGATGGTTCCCCCAGTCGATCACCGCTGAGTTCATAGTTTATCGCAATATTCATAGACGTATGTGTCTAGAGAGGCTAGACAACTGTGATGAGTTTTTGTGTGTGTTTGCATGCATTCGTCCAAATTCTCTCGAAATTCTTGATTCATACAGTTGTATTACCATACACATTCTATCTCTCTCTCTCTCTCTCTCTCTCTCTCTCTCTCTCTCTCTCTCTCTCTCTCTCTCTCTCTCTCCCAGACTTCAGACTTGTCATATGCCCACTCCCTACGCCCATCATTTCTTTGTATTGTGGCCTAAGTCATAGGTAAAAAGGAGGTAAAGGAGTCCCATAACCTATAAGGTCGTAGGGGAGCGAGGCGTCAGAGACCTCACTTCTCTAGGGCCAGCATATTGAGGGCGGCGCCCATCTCCTCTCCCTCGCTGCTTTACCTTCCCTGACCCTAAAGAGGGCAGGTACTCATTTACAGCTGGGTGAACTGGGGGAACTGTACTGAAGCCAAGGCGCGCAAACGTGTACAGTAAAAGTCTGAAGTCTGAAGTCTAATGTCTGAAGTCTCTGCCTCTCCCCTTCTGTGCTTGTGTGTGTGTGTGTGTGTGTGTGTGTGTGTGTGTGTGTGTGTGTGTGTGTGTGTGTGTGTGTGTGTGTGTGTGTGGTGTGTGTGTGTGTGTGTGTGTGTGTGTGTGTGTGCGTGCGTGTGTGTGTGTGTGTGTGTGTGTGTGTAGTTTTTCTCTGTCGTAACTACATCTGTAATTTTAATGAACAGTGTGGGGAGTCCATGTAGTTTCTCATATGGCGGCAGAGCTACTGATTGGTACCACATGTTCAGTTCCTGGTTTGCAAGATCGAAAACAAAAAACTAAGTTCTAAGAGCATCAGATGTTTCAACCATAGACTGTTGCTATTAAAACAAACTCCTCTCTCTGTCTCTTGTCTCTGTCTCTGTCTCTGTCTCTCTCTCTCTCTCTCTCTCTCTCTCTCTCTCTCTCTCTCTCTCTCTCTCTCTCTCTCTCTCTCTCTCTCTCACCTTGACGTAACACAAAACAGCAGAGCACCTTTTCCTTAAACTTTATCAAACTATGATCTTTTTATTTTCCAATCGATCAACTCACCACTTGGTTCAGCCGCTGTTGAGAAGAACCTTGAGTGTCTCTACTGACATGCAACACTGTGACCAACGGGCTACATATAGAAGGAGATGACAGCAGTTTTGTGACGTGAAGACCAAGAACCCTCAAACCTAAGTTTTAAAAAAATCATAAGAATATCTTGTGCTGCATCTCAAAAATTCATCATTCTGGGAAGAAAGCACCTTCACAGATTCGAGTGAGATCAGAAGAGAGCCCAACAGTTACAACAGAGACAGGCGAGTGTGTAACCACCTTCTTGACTGAATCAGAATCATGCTATAGGCTTTAGAGCCTATGTGGATCAAATCTAGCTGAGCTGCAAAGTTTGACGCATTCTGCAACAATTTCACAATAATACACAGAACAACCGAATAGAAGTTGTAATATTGAACAAAGTGTGCTCCTTTTCAAAAGAGATTAAGATTCCTCGAGTTTAAAAAGGCATGACATTGGGTGGGCTTTTAAAGCCTACTTTGCTGCCAAATGCATATACAGATGCAACTGGCCTAAGACCAAGTCATGGATTTCTTGTTGCGTGGTTTAAAATCAACATTCCACCATCACTTTAAGTCTAGATCGATCTGTAAAAGTGCCAAGGAGATCAGTAAGTTACAAAAAAATTGTTTCATGTTGATTAAAAAAAAGCATTGTTCCTGGCCAAGCAAATCAGACATTTAATGTTCTGGCTCTTACATCAGTCACTGAAAATCAAACAGACTGTTTACATCTAAACTCTTCCCCCAAAACAAACAGAAAAGACCATGCTGCCTGGAAAGGAAAACGTGATAAACCTTGCAGGCTCCTGAAGGAACACAGAACAGAACACAAAAACCACAATGACGTAGGCTACAAGCATGTGCGTCACATAAGCTGAATATTCTTACCTCATGGCCGCATCCATTTCGGTCTGGAAAGACGAAAACAAACAGCTGCTTCAGTGACAGTGACTGAATGGAAATTGCGGGATGTAAAAACGTTTTCTGTGCTTAATTCATTGCAGGATTTTCAATTTGGTTTTTGTTTTGTTTTGTTGTGCAATGCAAGGCAAGTAGCTACACCTACAGCTTTGTAGTAATAATTGAGTTTTGTTTGCTCTGTCTCTCTTTCTCTCTCTCTCTCTCTCTCTCTCTCTCTCTCTCTCTCTCTCTCTCTCTCTCTCTCTCTCTCTCCTCTCTCTCTCTCTCTCTCTCTCTCCTCTCTCCTCTCTCTCTCCTCTCTCTCTCCTCTCTCTCTCTCTCAATTCTGTTAAAAAGAATAAACCAAATCAAGTTGTCAAATTAACTTAAATCTCTCTCTCTCTCCCTCTCTCTCTCTCTCTCTCTCTCTCTCTCTCTCTCTCTCTCTCTCTCTCTCTCTCTCTCTCTCCTCTCTCTCTCTTTCTCTCTCTCAGCATTCTGCCTCTAACTCTGCCTGTTTTGCTGTCAGTTTGTTGATTTTCCTGTCTATCCCCAAAGTCAAAATGTTGTTACTACTTTAATATTGGCAACAACAACAAAAAACCCTGGCACATATGCAAAAATTACACCATTGGTAAACTTCAGTCCTCTAACCAAGGAACACAGCAAAACCTTGTCTGTCTCTAACCAAGGAACGACAGCAAAACCTTGTTGTCTTTCTGTAACCAGGGAACAAGGAACGACAGCAAAACCTTGCTGTCTGTCTGTAACCAGGGAACAAGGAACGACAGCAAAACCTTGTTGTCTTTCTGTAACCAGGGAACAAGGAACGACAGCAAAACCTTGTTGTCTGTCTCTGACCAAAGAACGACAGCAAAACCTTGTTGTCTGTGTGTAACCAAAGAACAACAGCAAAACCTTGTTGTCTGTCTGTAACTTAAGAACGACAGCAAAACCTTGTTGTCTGTGTGTAACCAAAGAAAGACAACAAAACCTTGTTGTCTGTCTGTAACTTAAGAACGACAGCAAAACCTTGTTGTCTGTCTCTAACCAAAGAACGACAGCAAAACCTTGTTGTCTGACAGCAAAACTTTGTTGTCTGTCTGTAACCAAAGAAACGACAGAAAACCTTATTGTCTATCTCTAACCAGGGAACGACGGCAAAACCTTGTTGTATGTCTGTAACCAGGGAACGACAGCAAAACCTTGTTGTCTGTCTGTAACCAAAGAACGACAGCAAAACCTTGTTGTCTGTCTGTAACCAGGGAACAAGGAACGACAGCAAAACCTTGTCTTTCTGTAACCAGGGAACAAGGAACGACAGCAAAACCTTGTTGTCTGTCTCTGACCAAAGAACGACAGCAAAACCTTGTTGTCTGTGTGTAACCAAAGAACAACAGCAAAACCTTGTTGTCTGTCTGTAACCAAGGGACGTCAGCAAAACCTTGTTGTCTGTCTCTAACCAAAGAACGACAGCAAAACCTTGTTGTCTGACAGCAAAACCTTATTGTCTATCTCTAACCAGGGAACGACGGCAAAACCTTGTTGTCTGTCTGTAACCAGGGAACAAGGAACGACAGCAAAACCTTGTCTGTCTGTAGCCAAAGAACGACAGCATAACCTTGTTGTCTGTCTGTAACCAAGGAACAAGGAACGACAGCAAAACCTTGTTGTCTGTCTCTGACCAAAGAACGACAGCAAAACCTTGTTGTCTGTCTCTAACCAGGGAACGCCAGCAAAACCTTGTTGGCTGTCTCTAACCAGGGAACGCCAGCAAAACCTTGTTGTCTGTCTGTAACCAAGGGACGTCAGCAAAACCTTGTTGTCTGTCTGTAACCAAAGAAAGACAACAAAACCTTGTTGTCTGTCTGTAACCAAGGGACGTCAGCAAAACCTTGTTGTCTGTGTGTAACCAAAGAAAGACAACAAAACCTTGTTGTCTGTCTCTAACCAAAGAACGACAGCAAAACCTTGTTGTCTGACAGCAAAACCTTGTTGTCTGTCTGTCTCTAACCAGGGAACGCCAGCAAAACCTTGTTGTCTATCTCTAACCAGGGAACGCCAGCAAAACCTTGTTGTCTGTCTGTAACCAGGGAACAAGGAACGACAGCAAAACCTTGTTGTCTGTCTCTAACCAAGGAACAAGGAACGACAGCAAAACCTTGTTGTCTGTCTCTAACCAAAGAACGACAGCAAAACCTTGTTGTCTGTCTGTAACCAGGGAACAAGGAACGACAGCATAACCTTGTTGTCTGTCTGTAACCAGGGAACAAGGAACGACAGCATAACCTTGTTGTCTGTCTGTAACCAGGGAACAAGGAACGACAGCATAACCTTGTTGTCTGTCTGTAACCAGGGAACAAGGAACGACAGCATAACCTTGTCTGTCTGTAACCAGGGAACAAGGAACGACAGCATAACCTTGTTGTCTGTCTTTAACCAAGGAACGACAGCATAACCTTGTTGTCTGTCTCTAACCAAAGAACGACAGCAAAACCTTGTTGTCTGACAGCAAAACCTTGTTGTCTGACAGCAAAACCTTGTTGTCTGTCTGTCTCTAACCAGGGAACGACAGCAAAACCTTGTTGTCTGTCTGTAACCAGGGAATGACAGCAAAACCTTGTTGTCTGTGTGTAACCAAAGAACGACAGCAAAACCTTGTTGTCTGTCTGTAACCAGGGAATGACAGCAAAACCTTGTTGTCTGTCTGTAACCTAGAACGACAGCAAAACCTTGTTGTCTGTCTCTAACCAAAGAACGACAGCAAAACCTTGTTGTCTGACAGCAAAACCTTGTTGTCTGTCTGTCTCTAACCAGTGAACGACAGCAAAACCTTGTTGTCTGTCAGCAAAACCTTGTTGTCTATCTCAAACCAGGGAACGACAGCAAAACCTTGTTGTCTATCTCTAACCAGTGAACGACAGCAAAACCTTGTTGTCTGTCTCTAACCAAGGAACGACAGCAAAACCTTGTCTGTCTCTCCGTCTGTCTTTGCCCCTTGTCTAAATCTGTATCAGTATGAAGACAAAATATATGATCCCCTGTTTTTACTGACGATGTACATATATGGATATTTGATATTCTGCAAAGCCTAACGTTTTTGTTTTTGTTTTGATTTTGGGTGGGGGGTGTTTGGTTTTTTTCTTTGGGGGCTTGTGTGTGTGTGTGTGCGTGTGTATGTGTGCGTGTGTATGTGTTTGTGTGTGTGTATGTGTGTGTGTGTTTTAACGTAAAAGAGGAGGCAGTAACACAAGAGAAGTGAAGAACAGAGAGTAAGCTGAGCGTAGGTGTAAAAAGCACTGGAGAACGTCAGATACTTTGGATTTACACCATGTCTGGCTCTTAAAGAGTACCAGGTTGATGACCTAGAAAGGTGAACGTGCCGCCTGTTTGGTGCCGCGGGGCTCCAGATGGTCAATACGATCCGTTATAAAATATGGGCATAGTGATGAACCGAAATCCGGTGGCTTCAGGTGGCTTCTGGAACCTGTCTAGAACCTGTCTGGCACCTGGCTAATATCCTGTACCTACACAGAGGATGAGCCATGTTTTATGGGTTGAATGGAAGAGCAGTCTGTATTCTTTAGTAGGTCTGCTTGTCTTAGTGCTTGTCCGGACGTTGATCTGTCTGCATCTTCATTGCTTTCAGTCGCTGACTTTCTGTATGTCTGTCTTTCTGTGTCTTTGTCTTTCTGGATATTTGTCTCTCCATCCGTTTGTCTGTCTTTCTATCCGTCTGTCTGTCTGTCTGCATGTATGTCTGTATGCATGTCTGTCTGTATGTATGTATGTATGTATGTACCTTTCTCTCTCCTCTCTCTCTCTCTCTCTCTCTCTCTCTCTCTCTCTCTCTCTCTCCTCTCTCTCTCATCTCTCTCTCTCTCTCTCTCTCTCTCTCTCTCTCTCTCTCTCTCTCTCTCTCTTATATTGATATATGACATGTTATATGCATACTTGTAAGCGCACATACACGTGCACACACCCACACTCACTCACACACACACACACACACACACACACACACACTCACTCTCACACACACACACACACACACACACACACACACACACACACACATGCTCGCATCACAAGTGACAAAACACAAACTTTCAGTCACACACAAACATTTTCTTTTCTTCTTTTTTTTTTAACCCCGCTGTCGCCCTTTGCCTAACATCACTGATAGTGAAAAGACGTAAAACTTTTAAGAACCAACGATCGAACGAACACACTTACTGATCATCTTTCTGTAATAGACATCAAACACTATAACCTCCCAAACACCACCCCTCCTTTGCCATTTGCACAGCACATGAAAGCAGCTGGGTTGTGCGAACACACCACTGTCGTCAGAGAAGCAGCAGACACAGCACAGGAGGCCAGCAACATTGTCTGCTGCTAGCTGTGTCATGTGCAGTCCTCACAAAATGGATTACGTGAAGAGAAAAGAATAAAAGATGGAGGGGGGTGAGGAAGATGCTATGTTGCAGTGAAAAAAATGTTCTCAGAAGTAGAGAACTGTGGAAGCTTTTGGGGGTAGGGAGTGGGGGATAGGTGGGGGGGGGGGGGTGTATGAATGGGAGGGATTGGGGTAGGCCTGAGAGACAGTGGCTGTAATTTATGTTGTGTTGTGATTGGCTGTGCTGGGCGGTGTTTTGTGTTATAATTACGTGGTGCTGTATTGTCTTGAGTGGCAATGCAAGTGGAGTGGGAGTGGAATGGAGTGTGGTGCAGTGTGGTGGGGTGGGTGGGGTGGTGTGGTGTGATGTGGTGTAGTGGAGCGTAGTGTTGTGTGGTGTGGTGTGGTATGGTGTATTGTAGTGTCGTGTAGTGCAGTGTAGTGTAGTTTAGAGTAACGTAGCGTAGTTAAGTGTAGCGTAGCATAGCGTAGAGTAGTGTAATGTAGCACAGTGTGGTGTAGCATAGTACAGTGTAACATAGTGTAGTGTAGTGCAGAGTACAATAGTGTAGTGTAGAGTAGTGTAGTGTAGTGTTGTGTAATGTTGTATCGCGTTGTGCTATGTTGTGTCACATCATGTCATGTCGTGTTGTGTATTGTCCCAACAAACTTATCCGATTCATTTGGCCATGTTTTTTATTTATTTATTTATTCTTTTATATCGAGGATAATGGAATAAGTACTCATGTGCTTTTTTACATCCAGTCCCCGTGTGTATGTTAGGGGAAAATACCCAGTGCCTGGTGTTTTCCTACACTTTGAACTCTGCAAGGGTCTGCCTGCTGGCCTCAGCCCACACATTGTCCCTTTAGGAAGCTCTTTAAAGAGTTCACAAGAAAAACAAAACTTTCAAATTTGCTTGACAAAGAGACGGAAGAACGGCCTGATTAGGCAAAGAATGAGGGAGAAGAGAGAGAGAGAGAGAGAGAGAGAGAGAGAGAGAGAGAGAGAGAGAGAGAGAGAGAGAGAGAGAGAGAGAGGTGACAAAAAGACAGACACAACGGGATTGATAAAAAGAGACTTTTTTTAGCAGAGAATATCCAGAAGATGGGGAAGCTATTTATATTGTATTGGACTGCATTGCATTACTTTGTATCATATTCGGATTAGATTGCATTGTATTTTAACTGACTCGACTTGACTTCACTCTCTTGTCTACTATCCGACAATCCTTCATGTATGACACTGGAAGAGCTTCCTCCAAACAGGGGCTGTCGCCATGGGGCAGTGCCACCCATTTCCTGTCTAGACGCAGTCAAACTATGCTTATTGACAAGAGCGACTCAAGCTGCAGAATCCTTTGAGGCACATGCACAGCTTCCTCCTTGCTATTTCTTTTTTTATTTCTGCAGCATGCCACACAAAGGAACTCGACTTTTCGTTGCAACCAAAGTCTAGCAACTTCGTCACCACTCATGTCCTCAGAAATAATGAAAAAAGGGAGAAAAAATGTCGGGAGTTGAAAATGGGCATTGTTCCTTTTTTGAGACGATGGAGGGAAGATAGAAAGGGAGTTCGAGTAATACCAAGACCAACATATTCTATAAGACCTGAAATCGTAAAGAACATATACCGTATCTGTCAGAAATAAAGAATATGTATGTTACCTTTATTTTATTGATTTATATATTTATACCGCTATAAGTCACGTCAGATTTATCTGCGTTAAATTCGGGCTGCTCTCCCTGGGGAGAGCGCGTCGCCTTAGAGCAGCGCCACCCTTTTTTTTCTGTCTACAGCTGCATTTGTTTCCCTATCAGAGTGGCTTTTTGCTACAGAATTTTGCCAGGGAAAACTCTCTTGTTGCCGTGGGTTCTTTTACGTGCGCTAAATAATGTTTATGTAACACACGGGACCTCGGTTTATCGTCTCATCCGATAGACTAGCGCCCAGACCACCACTCATGGTCTAATGGATGGGGGAAAAGTTTCGGGTCCAAACGGGATTCGAACCACCGCACACTTCCGACTGGGACTTTTCGCTTTCTAGACAGGCGCGTTACCTCTTGAACACCGATCCATCAAATATCCCACGACCAACATATTTCTTCAGGATCTGAATTCTTGAAAAATAGATGTGTTGTCTGTCATGTATAAGAGGATTTCTATGATACTGGCCAAGAATCGGAGAAAACAAGTCAGTCTCCAGGAATGGGCCTGTCTAGGAATGCACGAGTACAGAGAGATCATCTGGATTCCGACATCTCCGTTGGTTGCTTTCATCTTTTGGGGAGTGGTGGCTGTTCTAAGCCATCTCTCTTTTTTGTCTGTTGTTGTTTTTGTTGTTGTTGTTTTTCTTGTTCATTGAAACATTGAGATGTTAAGAGTAAAGATCTTAAACATATCAATTGTGGGGGAAAACTAGATGTTAGGAAATCATTTTTGAAGTGATGAATTGTCTGTATTTTTTTAATCTGTCTCAATCTTTTTGATTCAGTGTCTTTCTATTTATCTCTGCTTGCCTCTTGTGCCAAGCTCTGCATATGTATATCATTTTTCTTCTGTCCCCCTTTCTTTTTCTCTGTGTGTCTCTGTTTTTGTCTGTCCCCCTGTCTCTGTATCTGTCTCTATCTCTTTCTCTCTCATTAATCTATGAACTGGTGAATGCATAGACTTTAGCGCACACACACACACACACACATACACACACATACACACTCATGCACACACACGCACACACACGTACGCACACACGCACGCATACACATGCACGCGCGTGTTTTTGTTCCTAGACAGATGGCTTGATGAAAAAAGGCAAATGTATTGCTTATTCAATGTACCATCTGGAAATAGAATTTGACGCGCACAAACTAACTTACTCATCCTTTCTTTTTTCTTATGGATATATATCAGGCCACGACCTCCCATAACACCCCTCCTTTGCCATTTGCACAGCACAGGAAAGCAGCTGGGTTGTGTGAACACACCACTGTCGTCAGAGAAGCAGCAGACACAACACAGGAGGCCAGCATTGTCTGCTGCTAGCTGTGTGATGTGCAGTCCTCACAAAATGGATTACGTGAAGAGAGAAAAAACGGCTGAGGAGTGATGTCTTCCTGCATTGACTTTAATTCGCTTCTTCCGTTTGCAAGAGTTTGATGCCAGTAGAGAACAGATGACCAAAGATATATTCAGAAAACTGTGTACATACTGATATGATGTTAAGACATCATCTCCAAAGTCGAAATGCATTTACCTTAATGGTGAGCAAAAAACCCTGTCGCCTACGCAAAAAATCCCACCAGTGGTGAACCTCGGAGTTCTAGCCAAGAAACCCCCCCCCCCCCCCCCCCCCAAAAAAAAAAAAGTTTTGTCCAAAAGATATACGACCTACACCACCACAAAAGTTTAACCGAAATGATGGGGAATGTCGAACCGGCTCTAGTGCAACTTCAACCATCTAGTCTCCCCTGTGTAGATGGATGTGCTGCTTCCACGACAAAAATGTAGCCTACTATTTGTGAGGTGAATCTGCGGGGGGGAAAAAAGGAAGGATGTCCTCTGTAGGTGGCTGAGCATCAAAGTAAATAAGTCAGCATCAAAGAACGTCCTAATGCCAGGACTTACTGAAAGAAAAAAAATATAGACTTCAGAGAAATAGTACGCCAGATGCGCATATTACTGCCTTTATTTTGGAAATGTAACGACGCATAAAGATCATCTGCTAGATTCAGGTTTCCTTATACGTTGCCTTTATTTCCGTGGCTGTACCAATACATAAAGATGATCTGTTAGATTTGGTCATCTGTTCACATTGCCTTTATTTTGGGGGGGGGGGGGGGGGGTATACTAATACATAGAGATAATCTGCTAGAGTAAGGTATCTCTTTACATTACCTTCATATCAGGAATGTACCTGTACATAAAAATAATCTGCTAGATTTGGACATGCTAGGTTGTTTTCGTCTTTGAGAGTGCTGATGTTCTTAACCGTCTTCTCTGGAGTTCATTGACATGATCAGATAGGAGTGCGGTGGGGTTTTTGTTTGGGGTTTTTTTTTTGGGGGGGAAACCTTTTTGGATCTATGGCATCAAGTTTCATACAGTTAAATGCTGATATTTTCACAGTAGAGTTTCAACTATTTTTGGCGGTTGTTTATCTCTTTTTGTTTTTGTTTAATTTTTTCTTTTCTTATCTTTTGAGGCAGAATTTTAAAAAGGATTTTATTGTGCCTAATTCGTTACCCATTAAAGATTCAGTCAATTAATCAATCAACAAATCAGCCAATCTCTCTCTCTCTCCTCTCTCTCTCTCTCTCTCTCTCTCTCTCTCTCTCTCTCTCTCTCTCTCTCTCTCTCTCTCCCTAGATTCATGGCTAGTATAGGGCTGACGATGATGAAAATATAATCATGTAATTTTTGTTGTTCTTGCTTGATCTCCTTTATTACCACGATTATTATTTACTGTTAGCTGTTTGCTATGCATCAATGTTTGTTTTCAATGCTGCGAACTGCTGATGCTCTAGCAACCTTTTGCTCATGTTTAAAATCCAAAATCTAACAAAACAAAATAAGGCTTACTATACATCTCTACATTTCTATGGGATCAATGGCTGCAGTACAGAGAAGGGAAGATGATAGTTGAAGAAGACATCCCTCCTTTCCCACAGGACCTTACAGTGTGTGTGTGTGGGGGGGGGGGGGAGGGAACCAGCACAGCTGAGGCAGACTGACCTCCTGTCCTGTCTACACCATTTATTTGATCTGTGCCGTGTAGCTTAGAACTGGGGTCTATTGATTCCTTAATCAGGGTTGAAAAGGGAGAAGGGGGAGGTGTGGTGAGAATAGTGGAGAAAGGGGGTGAGGTAGGTGGGGTAAGGTATTGAGAAGGGGTTGGGTGAGAGAGATTGAATGAAAAGAGAGTAGACAGGTGAGTTAATGGGCGTGGGTTTTGTTGTGGTTTTGTTTAGTTTGGTTTGGTATTGTGGGTAAATCGCCTTTGCTTTTTTCTGGGTGTGCATGACATACACACGCACACGCACTCACACACACACACGCACGCACACAACACACACACACACACACACACACACACACACACACACACACACACACACACACTCGCAATACGTACATGTATGCCTGTGTGCGCATTCACACTCATGCATGTACGCACACACATGATGACAAACGTTGTATTAGGCTAGCAACCACACTGTCACTTTTAATGAACCACAGCTTTTACTGCTGCTGCTGCTGCTGCTGAACTACAAATACTTCTAGATAGTAAAAGAAACATACCACAAAACACAATAAAGTATCTTCTTTTTTTATCTTAGAGGACTGATAATAGTATCCCAAGCAGGATGAGATGTAAGATGAAGATAGCTGACAATCCACAAGACCGTACAGAAATGCCAGGCTAGCCTAACCATCTGAGGCACACTGGCGCCCTGTACTGTCTGAACCATTTAATTCTCTCGTGTTCCTTAGGGACAGGACGTCTTGATCAGTTTGAATGGAAGATGTGGATTACTGATACATGAAAGAGTGAGCAGAGAGAGAGAGAGAGAGAGAGACAGAGACAGAGAGAGAGAGAGAGAGAGAGAGTGGGGTGGTACAAAAGGGTTTGTGGGAGTGGGCGGGAAAAGATTGCCCAAGGGATGGGACAGGATTGGCCTTGGTTTTTGTTGGTTTGTTGTAATTGTTGCTGCTGCTGCTCCTGCTGCTGTTGTTGTTGTTGTTTTGTTGCTGCTGCTCACACACACACACACACACACACACACACACACACACACACATCTTTTACCCTCAATAAAGATTATTTTGGCGTGAATTGACTTCACACATACACATATTCACACACATGCACATATCATCACCATCATCGTCATAATCATCGTCGTCGTCGTTGTGGGGATGGTGGTGGTCGTCGTCGTGATGGTGATGGAAATGGCGGCTGGGGTAGCAATGATGGTGGAAGTGGTGGTGGTGGTTGGAATGGCAGTGACAGTGGCGATGGTTTGTTGTTGTTGCTGCTACAATCACCCCTACTATTGCTTCTCACGCAGCATATTGCTGTCAAAACAAATCGAACTGAATGTCAAAGTCCTTCGGATGAGACTATAAACCGAGGCCCCGTGTGCGAACACATGCAGAACACCTTGCGCACACGTTAAATCCTGTTCCGCTTTTCGAAAGAGTAGGCCATTGTGTGCCTGTGGGAACAGATGACAAAATTTTACAAAACTGCATACACACGGGGACTGGATGTAAACAAGCACATGAGTGCTTATTCCATTATCCTCAATATAAAAAAAATGTCATCTGAGCGCTTTGATTTGTTGCTTTACAAGATTCAGCACTATATAAATTCCATACATTATTATTATTATTATTATTATTATTGCTATTATTATTATTATTATCACGCAGCCTACTGCTGTCATTTACTTTCCCTTCTTCAAATTGGGAACGAAAAGAAACCCAACGAAAGCTGAAAGCCTACCGTCTGTCCTTGAGGAATCAAAGATAGTAGCACGAGCAAGAGAAAGTGTAAGTCGAAGAAGAACCCTTACTCGGACAGTAAGGATAACCGGCTGACATATTGACGTCCTGTGTACACCGTTTACCTCTGCTATGTCCCATAGAGTCTGGACGTATTGATTATGTTTGTGGGAAGGGTTGGCCGGATAAGTGAATGAGTGAGTAGGGGGGAGAGGAGAGATGAAAAACTGTGAAAGGTGATGAGAGAGAGAGAGAGAAAGAGAGAGAGAGAGCTTCAGACTTCAGACTTTTGCTGAACATCGGCCTTAGGCCACAATACAAAGGAATGATGGGCGTATGGAGTGGACATATGACATGAGTGTTATAAACACATTACTATCAATGTATATAAATATAAAATGATATATCAGCAATAATAAAGAAATTTCACAAATCAATTCACGTTCGTCATAATCGACAATGTTTGAATGTAGTATTCATCAATATAAGGATCCATTTCTATGAAGTTATCTTACTTCTTCTGTTGGTTGCATGAAAAATAAATCGTGATAAATTATGTCTATCAGTAGATATTGTAGCTTTGAGCAGTACGTGCAAAGGAAGTCTCTTCGCATCTTTAAGAAACTTATGTCTCAAATCTTCATAGACAGGGCAATTATATAAAAAGTGTTCTTCAT
>CM054135.1:46690982-46710982 GCA_028751875.1 Rapana venosa
CAAATCCCAAATATTAGGTAATCGTCAGTCTTTTTTTGTTTGTTTTGAAGCCAGTGTGGCAACAAACTTTATGAGTGGGCTAAATAGAATTGGACTGCAAATCCCAAATATTAGGTAATCGTTGGTCTTTTTATTTTGTTGTTTTGAAGCCAGTGAGGCAACAAACTTTATGAGTGGGTTAAATGGAATTGGACTGCAAATCCCAAATATTAGGTAATCGTCCGTCTTATTTTTTTTGTTTTGAAGCCAGTGTGGCAACCAACTTTCTGAGTGGACTAAATCGAACTAGACTGTAAATCCAAAATGTTAGGCAAACGTCAGTCTCTTTTTGTTTGTTTTGAAGCCAGTGAGGCAACCAACTTTATGAGTGGATTAAATGGAATTGGACTGCAAATCCAAAATAGTAGGTACTCGTCGGTCTTTTTTGTTTGTTATGTTTTGTGCTGCGAAAAGTTGTATTGCTTTGTGGGGGATGGAGGAGGGGGGGAGGGTTGCTGATTGATTTTCTTTATGGGTTGGTTTGGGTTCTTTGTTTTGTTGGTTTTTGTGTGTTGTTTTTTTTTCTTTTTTTCGGGGGAGGGGGATTGGGATTTCTGGAGTGGTGGTGGTGGTGGTTATATTTTTGTTCTCTTTTTTGGTCGTTGTTTGGTAGTGGGGGTGGAGAGGGGTTGGGGGGAGGAGGAGGAGGAGGAAGCGGCAGGGAAATGATAGAACGCTAGATAAGCCAACAGCAAATTGCGTTAGTCAAAGCAAACATCCTACTTAGCTGGCCACAAGACTGTTGAGTGAGGACAACAAGATAAGACATTCCGGCGTCCTGTCGAGACCGATTATCTGTACTGTGTTTCTTCAGGCCAGGACAAATTGATCAGTTTTCTTTTCTTTTTTTTCAGGTTTTTTTTTTTGGGGGGGGGGGTGGGGGGTAGGGGCAGGTGTGAATCGATAAGTGAACGAGTGAGAGAAGGTGGGTCAAGGAGTGAGAGAGTGAAAAAGAGGACGTTTGAGTGACCAAAATGTTTACTCCTGTCAAATCTGTTTGTCTGTCTAGACGTCTGTTTGTCAGTTTATCTATGCGACTATGTACTTTATGGATATCTATCAGTTGAATATGTACTTTATGGATATTTATCAGTTGAATGGTTGTTTGGTTGGTCTGTAAAGATATATGTTTGTATCTGCCTAGCCTTCTTACATTCTCTCTCTCTCTCTCTCTCTCTCTCTCTCTCTCTCTCTCTCTCTCTCTCTCTCTCTCTCTCTCTCTCTTTCCATGCATATAGCTAGTCATCCATCTATTTTATACCTTCGACGAGGATGTGCACTCATGATAAAAATTTGATCTACTGAGGCCAACAGTATACATTTACCGAACCAGTAGTCTCTGTTTTTTGTTTTATTTTAGGCTTTTTTTTGTTGTTGTTCACAACGAAAAGATCATCTAAAAATAAATGAAAGCAGAGAAGTCGTTTGTATAATATCAGTAAATTTGCATTTTTATACTTTGCATTCTTTGCTTCGCCGCCCTCAATATGCTGGCCCCCTAGAGAAACTGAGGTCTCTGATGCCTCGTTCCCCTACGACCACATAGGTTATGGGACACCTTTACCTCTTTTTTTTATTCTTTTGCTTTAACTTTTAAATGCCTCACTGACAAAGTGTAATTATGACTAAAGTGTTTCTTTCTGTGGCAGGTTTCTTTTTCTATCAGTGTCACTCAGAAAACGTTATATTATGAACAGGCTGGAATAGATTCTGATTTTGCATTTCTCCAAGGGAAGTATGACAAAGAAAATCTTACACACTCACGCACACTCACACACACACACACTACACTACACTACACATCACTACACTCCACTCCACTCCACTCCACTCCACTCCACTCCACTCTACTCCACTACACTACACTGCACTGCACTGCACTGCACTCCACTTCGGTCTGTCTTTAGAACTTGCTGTAGTGAATCCCTCCCTTTTCTTTTGTTTACATCAACCACTCTCTGTCACAATGTCTTCCTCCCCCTTGCCCCCCCCCCACCCCCCACGTCCCCACCCCCTCTGTATCACAATCTATTTTCTTAAAAAATAAAAGAATAAAAAGTAAAAATAAATTCATACACACACACACACACACCACACACACGCATACAATTTAAGACATCCACCCCTCCATTTGTTCCCCCTCGTCTAATATCACTAGAAGTGAACAGACGTAAAATTGAAGTCAACAACAACACATACAATTGAAAACACACACACACACACACACATTCCACCAGTTGGGGTCTGTTAGTGTCTAACCCTTCTCCTCCTATCCTCCCCCCCCCCCCCCCCCCCATCCCTACCTTGCTTATGTAAAGCTGGTCAGGGTTAATGATAGTAAGCTGGCCTTGTAAGTGAGGGAAAACGGAAACTAGATAGACAGGGTAGGGATGGGGGGGGGGGGGGGGTGACGGGGAGGGGTGGGGGGGGGGGCATAGGTTAAAGAACCAACCATCTAGAAACTGCCAGTCATGAAGCCTGTAATAAGAATCACCCTGAATATGACTGGCACCTTTTGTGGCAGGCAGGACTTGTGAACAAGACCAACGCTAGCCTACTCGAGCATTGTATAGATCTCTTCCTCTGTCGAGCTTGCGGGCAGTATTATAATAATAATAATAATAATAATAATAATAATAATAATGTATGGAATTTATATAGCGCTGAATCTTGTAAAGCAACAAATCAAAGCGCTCAGATGACATTTCTTTTTTTCCCCGAGGATAATGGAATAAGCAATCATGTGCCCGTCTGTATGCGGTTTGGTAAATTTTTTCATCTATTCCCACCGCCACACAATGGCCTACTCTTTCGAAAAGCGGAACAGGATTTAACGTGTGCGCAAGATGTTCTGCATGCCTTCGCACACGGGGCCTCGGTTTATAGTCTCATCCGAAGGACTTTGACATTCAGTTCGATTTTTTTTTTGTCAATCTGGGAAGAAAGGGCGAGGCTGGGAATCGAACCCAGAACCTCACGGTTTACTTGTTGGCAGGCGAGCGTCTTAACCATCCTGCCACCTTCCTTCCTTCCTATTATCATAGCTTGTAGATTGTGGGGAGTCGGTGATTTCCCCTTGAGGTGGTATGGACATGACTGTGTGTTCCTGATTGATGTGGTTGTCCAAGAAGGCTTGATGGCCCTGTTCTGAGGCTAAGTGCGGTCAGTGTTCAGGAGAAACCGCTGAAACGGTTGCCCACGACGCTAGCCTGTAGCAGCCGAGCGGTTTCAGACCGTGCGACTTCAATCTTATGGGTACATGAAATCGTGGGTTCGAATCTCGGTGGCGTTTGGTGAGTGAAGAGCGGGGATGGATGGATTTTTTTGTTTGTTTGGTTGTTGTTGTTGTTGTTTGTTTGGGTGTTGTTGGGGTTTTTTTGGGAGGGGGGCGATATCCAGGGTCAACTTCAAGTGTAGATATGCCAGTGCTTTAATTGTCCCCGTGTATGCACACGTGCAGAAGATCAAAAATATGCGCGTTAAAGATCTCGCAATTCATGTCAGCGTTCGGTGGGTTACCGAAACACGAACATTCCCATCAAACATCCCCGAAGTCGGAATGCGGCTACCGTCATGGTGAACAAAAACGGTCGCATACGCGAAATCTCACCATTGGTGAACCTCGGAGCTCTAGCCGAAGAACGAAAAAAAAACAACCCCGAGGTCAATTTTTAAGTGTTAATACGTTATACATCTGCAAAATTTAAAAAAAGGTATTGAATATGATAAGCAGATTGAAAATCGGATAATTCTATATTTTTAAAAAAACGTATTACAAACTGAATGCCTCGGGTGCAGTGGAACTCATTTTGCGGTGGATGGTCATTTTTTTAAACGCCGAAACAGCCCTAGTATTGCCTCTGTGGACTGCAGGGCTGTAAACAGTATGACTGGCTTATTTATTTATTTATTTATTTATTTATTTATTCTTTTATATCGATGATAATGGAATAAGCATGTATGTGCTTTTTTACATCCAGTCCCCGTGTGTATGCGGATTTTTGGATTCTGTCATCTGTTCCCACTGGCACACAATGGCCTACTCTTACGAAAAGCGGAACAGGATTTAACGTGTGCGCAAGATGTTCTGCGTGCTTAGATATGATGAGAACCAGCGACTTGGCTTTTTTGTTATGAAATGTCACCACTACTCAGTTGTTGTTTTTGTCACTATCTTCTTTGCTTTCAGCCGTCTGCCCTAAGGAGTACGTCCCCTGGGTAAGGGGGAGGATGCTTTCAGAAACAACAATTGAGAGCAGAAGCTTTCAGGAATGTTGCTGTAAGCGATGTTTCTTTTTTCGGCCTGCGGTCTGCTGAACATCATGGCCGCTAAGTCAGTAGTGTTAGTGAGTGCCCTGGGGAGGGTTAGGAGGCAGGGAGGGGGACTGTGGACATAACTGTCTGTCGCGTTTGATGTTGTACGTGTAAGTCACGTAAGTTTAATAGACCCGGGTTCGATTCCCGTTCAATGGGGATATTTTCCCCTGGAGTTAACATCGGTGCAGACTCCACTCTCCCCAAAAAGTCCTTCGGATGAGACTATAAACCGAGGCCCCGTGTGCAAACGCACGCAGAACATCTCGTGCACACGTTAAATCCTGTTCCGCTTTTCGTAAGGGTAGGCCATTGTGTGCCGGTGGGAACAGATGACAAAATTTACAAAACCGCATACACACTGGGAGTGGATGTAAAAAAGCACATAAGTACTTATTCCATTATCCTCGATATAAAAGAAGTTTTTGTTTAATTTTAATTTTCTTAAACTAACTCACTCTCTCTCTCTCTCTCTCTCTCTCTCTCTCTCTCTCTCTCTCTCTCTCTCTCTCTCTCTCTCTCTCTCTCTCTCTCTCTCTCTAAGGGCCTTACTTTCAAGTGACTTCCAAGGAAAAAGAAAAAAGGGAGCTGGCTAGGACTGATTTTGTTTCAAGCGCTGTCTCTTTCCCCGCAACTCTTGTCTTAGCTGACTGAACATCACAGCTCTGGGACTAAGCCAGGCTGGATGATGTCCCTAGAGAGCTGTGAAGATGTAAGTGTGTTGTCATCTTTGACCCATTAGTGGAGAGAGAGAGAGACAGATAGACAGACAGACAGATAGACAGACAGACAGACAGACAGACAGACAGAAGAAGAAGAAGAAGAAGAGAGAGAGAGAGAGAGAGAGAGAGAGAGAGAGAGAGAGAGAGAGAGAGAGAGAGAGACAATGACAATGACAATGACGAATTCTTTTATTTCGAGGATAATGAATAAGCACTCATGTGCTTTTTTTTACGTCCAGTCTCCGCCCGTAGGGATACATCTTAATGATAAACCTAAAGAGAGAGATTTCATTATGAAGGAAGCAGCGGTCGGTTATTGCCCTATAGGGCGTGTGGTATAAGTGCTAGTCACGTTTGACTGGCGCCTTTGTCTGACAGTGTGAGGTGGTGTGTGTGTGTGTGTGTGGTGTGTGTTTAGTGTGGGTTTATTTGTGTGTGGCTGTGTTTTGTTAGGGTGTGTTGTGTGTAGTGTTGTGTGTGTTGTGTGTGTTAGTGTGTGTGTGTGTGTGTGTGTTGTGTGTGTGTGTTAGTGTGTGTGTGTAGTGTGTGTGTGTGTGTTAGTGTGTGTGTGTTAGTGTGGTGTGGTTTGTGTTGTGTGTGTGTTAGTGTGTGTGTTGTGTGTGTTTTGTGTGTGTGTGTGTGTGTGTTATGTGTGTGTGTGTGTGTGTGTTAGTGTGTGTGTGTTAGTGTGTGTGTGTGTTATGTGTGTGTGTGTTAGTGTGTGTTGTTAGTGTGTGTGTGTGTGTGTGTGTGTTGGTGTTAGTGTGTGTGTGTTGTGTGTGTGTGTGTTAGTGTGTGTGTGTTAGTTGTGTGTGTTGTGTGTGTGTGTGTGTGTGTGTGTGTGTGTTGTGTGTGTGTATGTGTGTGTGTGTGTTGTGTGTGTGTGTGTGTGTGTGTGTGTGTGTGTGTGTGTGTGTGTGTGTGTGTGTGTGTGTGTGTGTGTGTGTGTGTGTGTGTGTGTGTGTGTGTGTGTGTGTGTGTGTTGGTTCTTCAGTTTAACGTCCTTCCACCGAAAAGTGATATCAGACGGTTAAGTGTGTGTGTGTGTGTGTGTGTGTGCGTGCGTGCGTGCGTGTGTGTGTGTGTGTGAGTGGGTTGGGGAGAGTCTGTGTGTATGTGAGTGTGTATACGTGCGTGCGTATATGTGTGTGAATGAGTGTGTGTGTATGTGCGTGCGTGTGTGTCTGTGTGTGTGAATGAGTGAATGTGAGTATATGAGTGAGATTTTGGACGCTTGTGAGAGTGTGATTAAGTGAGTAAGTGTGTGGGAGTGTGTGCACACGCGGGCGTGTGTGTGTATGTAAATATACCAGAGAAATTGCGTTATGTGTATGTGTACATGTATGTGTATAAGTGTGCGCACGCGCGCGTGTGTGTATGTATGTTGTGTGTGTGTGTGTGTGTGTGTCTGTCTGTCTGTCTGTCTGTCGCTAAGGCAGTACTGGTCAAGAGAGACGTGACGGATCATATGGCCTAGCTGTCATCCAGAGGTCATTCACATCGAGAGAGTGTCATCAGTCCAGACAGGGATTCCATTAAGCTACTATGACCGATATCATCATGTACTATATAGAGCTGATATCATCAAAAACAACAAAATGACAAGGAACCAGCAACAAGTGGGTTGATAGACATACATGCAGACAGACAGACAATTAAGCCACCATGACCGATATCATCATGTACTATATAAAGCTGGTATCATCAAAAACAACAAAATGACAAGGAACCAGCAACAAGTGGGTTGATGGACATACATACATGCATACAGACAATAAAGCTACCATGACCGATATCATCATGTACTATATAGAGCTGGTATCATCAAAATAATATAAAAATGACAAGGACCCAACAACAAGTGGGTTGACAGGCATACATGCAGACAGACAGACAATGTACCATCTGGAAATAAAACTTTGACTTTGACTTTAACAGACATACAGGGTCACAGAGAGAAGGCGGGTTGTTGCGTGAAAGTCACCTTTAGCAGGAAAGGCATGTATTCATGTTGGATCGGTGCGAATTTAATATTTTTTCTATAGTGCATCTCTTCTGTTAAAAATATTGGGAACATTTCGGGGGGGGGGGGGGGGAGGGAGAGAGAGGGAGGGTTTCTGAGAAACAAATTGCAAATGAACAAATGAGACACAGACAGACTGTGCAGATAGACAGACTGAATGAAAGGTGAGAAGCTAAAGTGAGAAAGAGAGAGAGAATGAGAGACAGAAAATGAGAGACAGACGGAAAGATAGACAAAAGGGCATGCAGACAGACAGACAGGTAAAGACACAAAAGAAAGATAGAGGGAAAAATTAAAAGACCATGAAGACAAACACATTTAAACATAACCCTAGGTTTTAGCTGTACTCATAGATTACGTAATATTTTCATCTGTGTCTTTTTTACAAGTTTTATACTAGTTTGCCTCGATTCATTTATCTTCAGTGAAAGAAACGTTATCTGGTTGAACTAATTTTTCCTAAACTATGAAGAAGAAGAAGAAGAAGAAGAAGAAGAAGAAGAAGAAGAAGAAGAAGAAGAGAAGAAGAAGAAGAAGAAGAAGAAACAACAACAACAACAACAACAACAACAACAACAACAACAACAACAACAACAACAAGAATAGATGGAATTTGTATAGCGCTATATCTTGCAAAGACAAATCAGAGCGCTTGCATTCAACATATTCTTACAGTCATGCAGCCAATAATACTTATCAAAAGCTTAAACAAAATTCAAATATAGGAACTTACACACACACACACACACACACACACACACACACACACACGCACGCACGCACGCACGCACGCACGCACGCACACACACACACACACAGGTTATACGCTTTGGCAGGGTAATGGGATTTAAGCTGTTGAAGGCAGGGATAGTTTTGAGATGAAAGAGGAGGGGGAAAGTTAGGTTTGAAATAAATATGTCTTGAGGCTGGATTTAAATATGTCATAAGTAGACTTTTGTCAAAGAGAGAGAGGAAGGACGTTCCAGATCGATGGACCAGAAATAGATGTTAAGGGAATAAAAATTATTTTTAAAAAAACAAGCACTGAAGTAACGAAACTGTGGTTAATTTTTTTTTAAATCATGCCAAAATCGGATGTGCTGGGTATGACTAGTCAGGCCCTTAACAGCAGCGCAACACATTTTTGTTCATATGACAGACAGCACTGGCTGCTATCTGAGTGTTCGATGAAGAAGGAGAAAAATAATGTGTTTTCAGCATTTTAATTCCGCATCCATCCCTATCCAGATCTTTACAAATATAATCATGTAGAAACAGAACTATGTTTAGATTCTTTTGCAGCTTATTCTATGTACTGTCTCTCTGCTAATAATCATTAAAAGAAGTGTTACCCATCGAGTATGTATACTACTTTCAGTCATAGCAGATTGATATGCAGGAAGAGCTGCATGAGAGTGGGGGGGGGGGGGGGTCTCTACAGCTTTTCCCTAGGGACAACCCTCTTATTGCTGTTGGTTCTTTTACGTGCACTAAGCATATAGTGTACTCCGGATCGGACTTTGGCTCATCGTCTCATTCAACAGACTAGCACCAGGACCACAATTTCTGGCCTTGTGAATTGGAGGTGGAGGCGAGTTCGGGATCAAAATGATGGGCATAGAATCCGTGCTTCTTGCTTCATAGACGAATGCGTTACCTCTTAGACTGCCGATCCATCTTGTCAATGAAAATGGTGATAGTGGGTTTTTTTTCTTTTATATCGAGAATAATGGAATAAGCACTTTTTTTTTAACATCCAGTCCATGTGTGTATGCGGTTTTGTAAATTCTGTCATCTGTTCCCACCGGCATATAATAGCCTACTCTTACGAACAGCGGAACAGGATTTAACGTGTGCACAAGATGTTCTGCGCGCGCTCGCACACGGGACCTCTGTTTATAGTCTCATCCGAAGGACTTTTGGGGGAGAGTGGAGTCTGCACTGATGTTAACTCCAGGGGAAAATATCCCCTTGAACGGGAATCGAACCTGTGTCACCAGATTGCGAGCGCGATGTTCTAACCACTAGGCTATCCCGTCCCCGAGACCGAGTGAGATGAACTAGTGGCTTCGTTATGGCGTGTGCTATCCTTACTGTACACTGTTCTCTCCGCCTGTTTTCCTTCCATTTCTCCTGTCTGATGGAAAGTGGCCACACCACGCAATTACATACACAGCCGTGATGGGGTAGTACCATTTCAGGTTTCATATTCAAGTATAAACTTGCCTTGTTTTCAAACGTTTTGAGATACGAACGAATACATTTTAAACTTGAAGTAGGGGGGCGGGGTTGGGGTTGTTTTTTGCAATTGGTCATTTTTCAGTTGATGAATTTTACACTGACGGTAATGTTGCAAATCTTTTGGATTGGATTGGATTCAGATGATTTACAGCATAACATTCCATCGCCGTTGCTGTACTGGAACATTTTTTCGTAAAACACCAATCATTGCTTTGTCATTGTCACGGGCAACACACTGGCATTTTATGCTAAAAAGAAATACACACTCACACACACACACACACACACACAAACACACACATACACACCACATACACACCACATACACACCACACACACACACACACACACACACACACACACACACACACACACACACACACACACACACACACACACACACACACATATTTACCCTAAATGAACACAAGGCAAAACGTAAAAGAAGGCTGAAATACTCCGAATACATCGAATGCCCGCGTTCTGATATTGTTACGTAATAGATGATTGCGAGGATTGCATATGATGGGGAAATAACGTAATAATCATGTTCCCTTGCATGCTGAAGGGAAAAAAATAAAGCAGAAAAGAAAAGAGGCAGCGTTCTTTGCGTAGACTGCTGCATAATCAAATCAAATATGAACCAACACCTATCTTTATATATACAATTTTCTTTGCTGACGCTTACGCAACAATAGCTGTTGCATACAAGCCTAGAACGTAACTGAGACCGCATAACTATTCTTTAGGGCTAAGCTCTAACTGTTTATTGTAGCCTTTCAGAGGCTAGCTCGGCAAAGCTTCTTTTTTCCCCCTAGCTTACGTGTGTCTGGGCATTGTAGCACTCTGCGTGGGTCGATGATTCCCCCAGAGGCTGTGTGGATGTAAGTGTCTGTCATGTTTGACGTATTGCCCCGGAAAGTTGGGAAAGTTTGGCTTTTTAGGCTAAAGGTACATTGCCCAAGAGAACCATAACTGAAATTATCGCCTCGCCACTGTAGTGTAAACACTACGCGTAAATGGATTACGGCTGGCAGGCAGGCTAGCTTGCTTGCTTGCGCAGTAATAGAGTTTTGCTGGAAAAACATTTACACGACTTTGATATGAGCAGGATGAATTAGTTTGATTAGTAGGGGAGAGAGAGAGAGAGAGAGAGAGAGACAGACAGACAGACAGACAGACAGACAGAGAGACAGAGACAGAGACAGAAAAAGACAGACAGACAGACAGACAGTCAGACAGACAGATAGAGACAGACAGAGACACACACACACGGAAAGAAAGACAGACACACATACAGACACACAGACAGACACACAGACAAATAGATAGACAGTTAAACAGACAGACAGAGACAGACAGACAGAGAAACGTATAGACAGAAAAACAGGGAGCGAGAGAGTGAGGCAGAAACAGACTAAACAGAAGGACACATTATCAGACAAAGTGAGAGACGGCGAAAGACAAACGTAATAAGAAGAGATTTTACTGGCAATACAAAATGATTACAGGCGGAGATGCAAGAATAGAAGACTGGCTTTGTTGTCTAGTATCCTTATATCCCCCAACACCGCGACTTCTATCACCCCTGCAAGTAAAAAACAGGAATAACCTTTTTTTTTTTAACTCATACTCATACACAAACTAGCGTGGTAAAATAGTCAGGAAGAAAATATCGGCCAAGAAATCAAGAGAGGTTTGTAGTTCCAATCCCGCCTGAAACCGCTGGTCTTTCTCACCACCCTGTAGATCAGCATTAGTGGGGTCTGAGCGCTAGACTTTCAGATGGGTCGACAAATAGGAAAACGTTTCGGAAGAATATCAAGGGCGGCCTTACCGCTGTAAGGCGTAAGAACCACGGCCTTAAGAGTTTGTATGACTGTGTGCAGATTGGAGGAATACATTGGCTTCTCTTGTTTATCATCCCACTGGAATCGCGGGCCTCTGTTCTTCCCCTTGTCAATAAAACACCAATGTTACCTGCAAATTGCGGGCAAGCTTTATTAACATATCAGTTGCTCTTCTTTATCATCTCTTTGTTTCTTCCCCTAAAGTGAAAACTACAACAACAAAAATACAGTGTTACCTAGATACACGAGCTGAAAAAAATGTACTCTTTTTCTCTTATTCATGACGACAGTAAGGTCCCACGTCTTCTCCTCGTCAGTAAGACACCCCTATTATTGGTGGATCGGTGGTTTAGAGGTATCGCGCCTGTCTAGAAAGCGGAAAGTCCGGGTCGGAAGTGTGCGGTGGTTCGTATCCCGTTTGGGCCCAAAACTTTTTTCCCCCATCCATTAGATCATGAGTGGTGGACTGGGCGCTAGTCTTTCGGATGAGACGATAAACCGAGGTCCCATGTGTTACACGAAATTTTCAGCGCACAAAATTCTTAGAAAAAAGCCACTCTGATAGGGAAACAAATACAGTTGCAGACAACAACAAAAAGGTGGCGCTGCTCTTGTGGCGACCCGCTCTCCCCGGGGAGAGCAGTCCGAATTTCACGCAGAGAAATCTCGTGACTTAAAGTGGTATAAAATTAAAAAAATATAAAAAATATGATCCAAATGTTGGCACGGGATAGCACAGTGGTCAGAGCACCTACTCTTTCCTTAGCTAGCGTTGAGCGTAGTTGCCTCCCAGATGGATGACCGCCCTTGGTTTCAGTACAGTCCCCTAGTTCACCCAGCTGTAAAATGGGTGCCTTCCCTCTTTAGGGACAGGGGAGGTAAAGCAGCGAGGGAGAGGAGATGGGTGCAAGACACTGGCCTCTAGAGAAGGTGAGGTGTCTGACGCCTTGCTCCCCAACGACTGCATTGTTCATGGGAACACCTTGGCTTCACTGTTTATTCTGTGTGCGTTGCAGTGGGGGGGGGGGGGGGGTGTTGCATAGATTATGTGATCTTATTTGATTGATTTATTTATTCATTCATTCATTTCTTTCTTAATTTGTGTATTATTTATTTATCTATTTATTTATTTATTTATTTATTCTTTTATATCGAGAATAATAAGTTAATAAGCACTCATGTGTGTTGTTTTTTTACATCCAGTCCTCGTGCGTATGCAGTTTTGTCAAATTTTGTCTTCTGATAGGGAAACAAATACAGTTGCAGACACAAAAAGGTGGCGCTGCTCTTGTGGCGACGCGCTCTCCTCTATGGAGACCGGCAGACAATGGCCTACTCTTACAAAAACCTGGAACAGGTTTTAACGTGTACGCAAGACGTTCTGCGTGCGTTTTGCACGCGGGACCTCAGTTTATAATCTCATCAGAAAAGATTTATTGGGTAGAGTGGAGTCGGCACTACTGATGTTAACTCCAAGGAAAAAAATATCCCCTTGAACGGGATTCGAACCCGGGTCAGCAGATCACTTTAGTTAACTTTTCTCTGTGTGTGTGTGGTGTGTGTGTGTGTGTGTGTGTGTGTGTGTGTGTGTGTGTGTGTGTGTGTGTGTGTGTGTGTGTGTGTGTGTGTGTGTGTGTGTGTGTGTGTGTGGGTGGGTGGGTGTGTGTGTGTGTGTGTGTGTTGTGTGTGTGTGTGTGTTGTGTGTGTGTGTGTGTGTGTTGTGTAGGGGAGCTGTTCTGGCCGGAGTCCAACAGTAAGCAGCTGGTGGCGGTGAAGGTGCTGAAGGAGAACGTGTCTCATGAGATCCGGGAGGACTTTGAGCGGGAGGTGGAGATCATGTCCTCCTTCGACCACGACAACATCCTCAAGCTGGTCGGCGTGGTCACGCAGAGTACGTGGTAGTCCTTTGGGCTTCTCTCTCTCTCTCTCTCTCTCTCTCTCTCTCTCTCTCTCTCTCTCTCTCTCTCTCTCTCTCTCTCTCTCTCTTTCTTTCTTTCTTTCTTTCTTTCTCTTTCTTTTAGTATCGCCAGAGCAACTCGCGTTTTCCCCCCAGCCAAATTAAGCAGCGTCGAGCGTGGTTACCACTTGGATGGGTGACCGTTTGCGCGCCTTGGCTTTAGTACACTTCAGTACATGGAAGGAAGGTGGCAGGACGGTTAAGACGTTCGCCTGCCAACAAGTTAACCGTGAGGTTCTGGGTTCGATTCCCAGCCTCGCCCTTTCTTCCCAGTTTGACCCAAAAAATCGAACTGAATGTCAAAGTCCTTCGGATGAGACTATAAACCGAGGCCCCGTGTTCGAACGCATGCAGAACATCTTGCGCACACGTTAAATCCTGGTCCGCTTTTCGGAACAGTAGGCCATTGTGTGCCGTGGAAACAGATGACAAAATTTACAAAACCGCATACACACGGGGACTGGATGTAAAAAAGCACACGAGTGCTTATTCCATTTTCCTCGATATAAAAGAATAAATAAATAAACACTTCCCCTAGTTCACCCAGCTGTAAATGGGTACCTGCCCTCTTTAGGGTCAGGGAAGGTAAAGCAGCGAGGGAGAGGAGATGGACTCCGCCCTCAATATGCTGGCCCCCTAGAGAAGTGAGGTCTCTGATGCCTCGCCCCCCTACGATCTTGCAGGTTATGGGACACCTTTACCTTTACAAAAGTTTGGGGACTTCTTGTGAACTGTCATGTAACTTAGACAGAACACGTGCATTCCTGCAGGCATAGGGGTGAAAGAAGCATTAGAAGTGAGTCACCATAAGGCTAAGACACAAAGGAGTCGAGACGTGTGATAGAAAATGAATGGAGATGCGAAACGAAACGGAACAAAATTTTATTTCATGAGGGTAATAAATTAAACACAGACTTTTTTTCATCTTTTCATCCAGGCCTTAAAATGAAAAGGGGCCAAAAATGGAAAAAATAAACGAACATAAAATAATGGTAGTTTTGATAGTGCTTTGAAGAGGCAGTTAATATGAAAACCAGTGGCAGGACTGATTTTTCTTTTTCTGATACATTCTGGTAAACTCCAGGCCTGACAAATCCTAACCTTATTGTACTGATGAGATAAGTAGAGTTTACAACAACAATTTTACATCTTCTAACAACGATGTTTCTTGCACTCTGCATTTCCCAATGCTAAACTTGACTGAATAATTATTAGAGTGTTATTGCTTTGTGTCCAGACGCTGGCCAAAGCCCCTACATGATCTTTGAGTACATGGTGCACGGTGATCTGGCGGAACTGCTGCGCACGAGCGACCCATCCTCTCTTCACCAGGACAGCAGTGGCATCATCAAGCTTCAGAAGGTGAGTAGTGTCCAGAGATATAGGGAAAAGAAGGATAGTTATCTTGTCCCAGGACAGCAGTGGCATCGTCAAGCTTCAGAAGGTAAGTCGTGTCCACAGATATAGGGAAAAGAAGGATAGTTATCTTGTCCCAGGACAGCAGTGGCATCGTCAAGCTTCAGAAGGTAAGTCGTGTCCACAGATATAGGGAAAAGAAGGATAGTTATCTTGTCCCAGGACAGCAGTGGCATCTCAAGCTTCAGAAGGTAAGTCGTGTCCACAGATATAGGGAAAAGAAGGATAGTTATCTTGTCTTGCTTTGTCAGACTTTGAGGGTTGGTGGTGGTGGCCAGAGATATGGCGAAAGGTAGGATTGTTTTCTTTTCTATTATTGTCAACCTAAGAGAAGAGTTGTCAGGGTTTGGGCTTTTTTAAGTAGCTTAAAGACAATCCTTGTTATTTTGTGTCTAAACAGTTTCTCTGCGTTTATAGGTTTCAGTTCAATTTCTAATTAAAACGTGAATTCAATGGAAGCAAAGATCGCACACAAATAAAAGTTTAAACCCCGAGTAGCATTTATGTCAGATTTAACCTTTCACTCTTGTAGAAGTTATATTTAACAACATGCTAAAGAACAAAAAATAGTGCACACGCTACCAACTGGCTCAACATATGAAAAAAAGACATTTTTCTTTCTTTTAACTTTTCTCCCTCAACTCCTTGATAGTCATTGGGGCACTGCACTAGCTTTTTTAGACCGTGTTTCATGGGCAAGTTGAACCTGGCAGAGCCTAACCCTCTCCAGGTACAGGGAGCATGCTGGGTATGTTTTATGTCTCGTACTTACCAAAGTTGGACATTATTTACTAGATCTTTAACGTGTACATTTTATCTTCGGTGTGTGTGTATACGCGAAGGAAAATAAGGCACATGCAGGTCGGCCTGTAAGAGATTCTTTTTTCCTACAGAAATTTTTGTCGAGGACAACTCTCTTGTTGCTCGAACTACTTTCACGTCCTCTTAATGTATGTTGCTCACATGACCTCTGTTTATCGACTCGTTCGAAAGGCTACGACCGAGACCGCGATGCATGGTCTAGTACATGGAGGCAAAATTCAGGTTCAAACGGGATTTGAACCCCCGACCATCCACTGTCTAGACGGATGTAGTGCCTCTGCACCTTCGACCCACGTGCATAGAATAATCCTCTCACCGTAGTGCTTTTCCGTTTTCTTATTCTCTTTTTCTTTTGTGTTTACAACGACCAAACATAAAATATATATATATTTCGCTGACAGTGCACAAATAATCGATTTCTTCTTCTGTTCTGTTTGGTTTTCTTTGTTGCGTTCATGAGCGAAAGGAAAGCTTAAATCTCCTATAATCCCAGTCAGAGAGAGAGAGAAAAAAAAGAATACCAGGAAAGAAAGCCACCGGCTGATTTATTGAGGAGATATTTGGACCAAGAAATAAATGATGCTGAGCGCGAACAGATAAACCAAAGAAGGAAAACCGACTAGATTATAATGACCTGAAGGAAGGAGAACAGATATCTGAACAAACCTCATCAATAGTCTGGCAGTGCCCCCCCCCCCCCCCCCCCTCACCCCCCCCCCCCCCCCACCCACAGTAGCATGGCTTACAGAGAATTATTGAATTTTTGCGAATCTGATGGGAGTTTTCCCATACCTCGGCTTGAGCTCCAAGGCTTTTTAGCTTGACTAAAGGACTTCATTGCAGTCCTTCGGATGAGACTATAAACCGAGGCCCCGTGTTCGAACGCATGCAGAACATCTTGCGCACACGTTAAACCCTGTTTCGCTTTTCGGAAGAGTAGGCCATTGTGTGCCGGTGGAAACAGATGACAAAATTTACAAAACCGCATACACACGGGGACTGAATGTAAAAAAAAGCACATGAGTGCTTATTCCATTATCCTCGATATAAAAGAATAAATAAATAAAATTTTTAAAAAACACAAGGCGTGATTAGAGGAGCAGCATGCCTGGAACTTGGGACATGCTCGATTGACAGAGTGTATATTATGAAAGTCATTCTTGTTACGTTGAAAAATCATAGAAACCTGTTTGTATTGCTTTTTGTCTGTCTGTCTGTCTGTCTGTCTGTCGGTCGGTCCGTCTGTATGTATGTGTGTGTGTATGTAAGTATGTATGTATGTATGTGTGTGTGTTGTGTGTGTGTGTGTGTGTGTGTGTGTGTGTGTGTGTGTGTGTGTGTGTGTGTATGTGTGTGTGTGTGTGTGTGTGTATGTGTGGATGGATGGATGGATGGATGGATGGATGGATGGATGGATGGATGGATGGATGGATGGATGGATGGATGGATGTGTTTATGTATGGATGTGTGTATGTATGTTTCTGTGTATGTATGTATGTATGTATGTATGTATGTATGTATGTATGTATGTATGTATGTATATATGTATGTATGTCTCTGTCTGTCTCTTTGTGTATGTCTGTCTGCCTGTTTGTATGTCTGTTTGTATATCTCTCTCTTTCTCTCCCCTTCCCTAAATGTTTGTAGGCCTCATCCATGTACAGTCAAGACTAGGACCAACTGAACAAAACAAATCTTTCATATAAGAAAAAAAGTGGAAACTTCCATAACAACCCTCCAAAAATAATAGAAATGTGAATGTGTACTTCATCCAACCTACCAGTCAACTCATACAGAGGGTAGGTGCGCGAAATGTAGAAAGCAGATGGTGAAGGATTTAGTTCCTGATTTATTTCCTGCGAGGGATTTTTTTTTTAAAAACAAGACAGAATTTGAGAAAATCCCACCATGTTTCATGTTTTCAGATGTCAGGAAATAATCAACCAATTCTTTCTGTTTCTCTGTCTGTCTGTCTGTCTCTGTTTGCATGTATGTCTGTCTGTCTCTGTTTGCATGTCTGTCTGTCTGTGTGTCTGTCTCTCTGTCTCTGTGTCTGCCTCTCTCTCTCTCTCTGTTCTCTCTCTCACTTTCTCTTTTTCTCTCTCTCTCTGTCTCTCTCTCTCTGTCTCTCTCTCTGTCTCTGTCTCTCTCTCTCTCTCATCTCTCTCTCTCTCTCCTCTCTCTCATCTCTCTCTCTCTCTCTCTCTTTCGCAACTCCTCTGTTGTTCAAAAAATTCAAGCATAAAGTCGTTACAAGACAATAAATCAGAACAAAAAAGTTGGGGGATGAGAGAGCAGAAAAGAAAAATGTAGATATGAAAAATACTCTTCGTTTATGCATTCAAATTTGAAACTTTCTACATCGAGAATGTGGAAGCAGACAGAAGCAAGAAGCCCGTCTCATTTCCTGGATCCTTTTCTGTCTCACACCGCACACTTTTGCAACTCACGTACACCCTTACCAACCCGTACACACTTAGTCAACCATCCTACACACGTTAGACAAACAACCGTCATTAATTTCTATACATAACAGCACAATCATCCATCCTTCCCACCCCCCCCCAGATCTACTCTACGATCCATTCCAACCCTTCACCATCGCCCCTCCGCCTCCAAAAGCCATGAAGATTGAATGCTTGGAATGAACGAACTATTTTTTTTGAGTAAGATCATGAAGAGAGAAGGATCAATTTGGTGAAAAGACAAGTAGCAAGATAAATGACAAACAAATTCCAATTAAATTAAATTACTCCATAACAGAGAGAAATTCGATAACAGAAAAACAAGTTTTAAAAATCTTCTGGATCCTTTCTTCATGAAAAACAAGAGAAAACGAGAACAAGAATGCTTCAAATTAACAAAACAAAAACTAAACAGTTCAAGCAAATAACCTTTCAATTGACAAAAATCAAATAAATCTGATGAGAATGCTTTCATCCCCAACCAAACCACCTGATTAATTATCTATTCCTCTTCTGTTTGCTCGTTCCTCCATCGTGCTGAAAGCATGCGAAGTTTGCATTGCGTTCGGGAAGTGAGCTCACTACAACTTTTTTTTATTTAATGTGATCAGTTTTCTGTTGAAATTTCAGTGGTGGAAAATGACAACGTAACGAAAACAAGAATAGTTGAAAGTTATCATGAGACAGAAATTGCTTTCGTAACTTTAAAACAATTGTTAAAACTGATAAGTAATTGCTTTTGGTGAAAAACTCAAGAACAACTGACCAAGGATTGCTTTCAATACACAAAATCATACACAACACGATCAAGCAATTACTTTCAGACAAAAAACACAAAAATTGATAAATGCTTCAAGAAAAATCACATATCAACACGAGTAACAATCGTAATGTGTGGGACGACATGCAACATGCAGCAACAGTGTGTACGTGTACTGGTGTATGTATGTGCGTGGGCGGGACATCAGCTACCCCAACACTTTTCATAACTCATCCACACACAGCACACACAGTACAGAACAAAAGACAACGCAACGAAAACAAGAATAGTGAAAGAGAACGAGAAGAACAAGTAACACTGAACCAAACAATACACACACACCACACACACACACCCCACACACACACACACACACACACACACACACCACACACGCACAGACACACACCACAACACAACACACACACACACAACAAACCACACACACACACACAACACACAACACCACCCCACAGACACAACACACATACACACAACACGCAGAACACACACTACACACACAGACAACACACACAACACACACAACACACACACACAGACATACACACACAGACACACACACACAGACATACACACACAGACACACACACAGACACACACAACACACACACAAGACACACAGACACACACAGAACCACACACACACAAACACACAACAACACACAACAAACACAACAACACAACACACACACACACACACACAGACACACCACAACACCCCACACACAACACACAACACACAATAAAATAATGAGGACACAGGGGGGCAAGGAGGCTAATAATTAATTTACTGATTCATTTCCAGATAATTAAACAAAAAAATAAACAAAATAAATTGCTAGACGAACCAGTCATGTCCACTCCTATACCCCTAGCAATGAGATGAACAGAGCTGTCGTCTGCTCCTGTTGGTGTGTCTCGTAGGAAAACTAATAAAAACGTAATTACTTTACACACAAAAACACAGAAACCACAAAAATTGGGGGGGGGGGGGGTGAAACATCCAATTAGCATTTTAAATGATCGAATGAAATTCACGCTGCCAGTTCGACAGGCAATAGAAATTAGGCAATGAGTTTCAACGCAGCAACACTATTGGGTAGACAAGCGTAGTGTGAAGAAGAGTGTGCACGAAAAGTGAGAAGGCGTTTGCACTGTGAACCATGTGCGCTTTGAAATATTATTCCCGGCAACATATCAATGCTGTTGTCGTTGTTGTTTGTGTGTTGTTGTTGTCTGCTGCTGCTGCTGCTGCTGCTGCTGCTGCTGCTGCTGCTGCTGCTGCTGCTGCTGCTGCTGCTGCTGCTGCTGCTGCTGTTGTTGTTGTTGGGTGTTCCCCGGCTTAACACTCTGGGGGTCACCCAGAATAT
>CM054135.1:46718482-46723482 GCA_028751875.1 Rapana venosa
TTCGTGACTACCTGGAATTGCTCTATGTCCTCAATACCCCAAAACAAGTACACAGCGCATTTTTTCATACTTTAAAAAAAATCTGTGAACACCCCCCCCCCCCTCTCCCCAAATTTTCCGACTCTTACTCTATACAAGATACTACATCACCCGCAAGCTATAACACCAGAATGTAACCTTTGTGTGGATGAAAAGGAATATGGAACCTTCCATATTTTGTGCAAAGGGAGTTCAGCCGAACACGATGACTTGCCCTTGGGGGGGGGGGAAAGCGTTGCCTCTGACAGAAACTGCAATCATCCACTCCACAGGAATTTCTGCAAGGTTTCCTGACTGTTCCCTAGAGGTCTGGCTAGCTAGAGTGCACACACACACACACACACACACACACACACACACACACACACACACACACACACACACACACACTTTTAGATACAGGTTATCAATCATAGAAAGAGAGAAAAAACATATGATGGGCGATTTTTTTAGGGGGGAGGGAGGGAGCTGATATGACAATGAACGAGGAACAGAAACTACAGGGTGAATTTAAAGAAACAGCAATACATATTTTTTAAGCTAAGAGCAAGGTGGTTTGAAGATGGAAGGATTATGATGGTGGTGGTTGGAGGAGGGGGGGGGGGTGTCTGTGGGTTTGTGTGTGACAGACAGGGGAAGAAGGAAAGGTATGACGAAGACGTTATATAATCATCACTGGTATTATCATATTGGAATAATAATTGTAATGATAGGAATATTATGATAATAAGAATTATTATTATGATCATTATCATCATTATTATATCATCATCATTAGTAGTAGTTGTAGTTGTAGTCGTAGTCGAAGTAGTAGTAGTAGTAGTAGTAGTAGTAGTAGTAGTAGTAGTAGTAGTAGTAGTAGTAGTAGTAGTAGTAGTAGTAGTAGTAATAGTAGTAGTTAGCAGTAGCAGCAGTAGTAGTAGTAGTAGTAGTAGTAGTAGTAGTAGTAGTAGTAGTAGTAGTAGTAGTAGTAGTAGTAGTAGTAGTAGTAGTAAAAGAAGAACAACAAGAACAAGAACAAGAGATGGAATTTTGTGTAGCGCTGTATAAATCAAAGCGCTTAATAATTTTTTTGTGATTGACACTACTTTCGTATCGAGGGAAAAAGATACTGGGAAGCAAAACCAGAAAATTGAGGGAGGAAGGGATTAGAAAATAGCAATTCTAGTATGTTAAGATCGGAGTGATATTTTAAATTGTTGTTTTTTTTCTTAGACCCATCGTTCCCTTTGACGATACAATTTTTAAAAAGGTGAACAGAAACAAGGAAAGAGAGAGAGAGAAAGAGAGAGAGAGAGAGAGAGAGAGAGAGAGAGAGAGAGAGAGACAGAGAGAGAGAGAGAGAACAAAGACAAAACAACAGAACAGCAGAAGGAATTTCTTGAAAGCGAAACCAAATTAAATTACAGGTAAAGGCAAAACACAGATAAAAGGGCTTTGACATTAGGAAACCGAGCTCTTGAAGATGTGTTGTGATCGTTTCTTTCTTATCAAAAAAATATCTCAGATGCTTTGATAGTTTATTACCTTTATTTTAGCAATTATACATGAACCCGATAAATAATGAAGGAAGCCTACCAGAATATCATCTGTAACAAGAAAGAATTTGGCTTACTTAAATGTATCCCTGCATAACGAAAAAATAGAAAAAGTGAGGAAATTCTCTGTTTTGTAAACTCTGTTTCTATATTTCAAGCACATTATCCTCTCCTTTCTTTCTTTCGTTTCACTCTCCCAGCACCCAGCCTTTTACAATACAAGGGAAACAAACACCCAGCACTTTGAATACACAAGGGAAACAATCACCCAGCACTTTACATACAAGGGAAACAAACACCCAGCACTTTGAATACACAAGGGAAACAAACACCCAGCACTTTGAATACACAAGGGAAACAATCACCAAGCACTTTGAATACACAAGGGAAACAATCACCCACCACTTTACATACAAGGGAAAACAATCACCCAGCACTTTGAATACAAGGGAAAACAATCACCCAGCACTTTGAATACACAAGGGAAACAATCACCCACCACTTCGAATACAAGGGAAACAATCACCCAGCCCTTTGAATACAAGGGAAACAAATCACCCGGCACTTGGATTAGAAGGGAATCAAAACCCGGTGTTCTGTCCCAAGGTGATCTCCGCCGAACTGAGTGACTGCCTCTCGGGAAAAAAAGGTTGATAGAAACTGCAATCGACCCCAAGGTCACGGACATTTCTCAAGGGAAATCAGCGACTTTCTTTGGAGAACAGATCAAGAAGCTTTGAACCTTCTTTTTGTTTCCTTCACAGTGAAACAAAAGCTTTGATAGCAAGATGGGGTAACCTGTAGAAGAGGAAAATGAAGGTTAAAAAAAAACAAAAAACCTTGGACTAAATAAACTATTAAGGGATAGTTTGTTGTTTCTTTTTTTTGTTTGTTTGTTTTAAACTTACAAGTTTTGGTAAAGTACGTAGATGAAAAAAGTCATTAAAAAGTATAGGGTGTTTTTGTAAGATATTGAATATCAGATTCACTTTGACTAGCGGTAAGGATAATGCGTTCCAAATATTTCGACATCACATCAGTACATACATGTTCATTCGTGCTTATTAAACCAGTGGTGGTGGTGGTTGGTGGTGGTGGTGGTGGTGGTGGTGGTGGTGGTGGAAGTGGTGGTGGTGGTGGTGGTGGTGGTGGTTTTAATGTCTTACATAATGAGTAAAAGTGGTATGCGGAAACAAGTACAAATGTTGCATGCATCGACTCCTATCAGTTTTAAATGTTCGTGTAATCCAGCACTCACAGGACAGAAGGTTGAACTATGAAATCCATCCTTCTGTCCTTGCTTTTCTACCTTTTTTCTCTCCCCTACTCCCCACCCCGAAAGTGCTTAAAAGCAAAAAACTAAGCTGAGCACAAGAAACGGCAAAGAAAATACAGCCTGTGTATAAAATTGAACCTCTGGGAGTTCTAAATGTGTGTGTGTGTGTGTTTGTGTGTGTGCGTGCGTGTGTGCGTGTGTGTGTGTGCATGCGTGTGCGTGTGTGTGTGTTTGTGTGTGTGTGTGTGTGTGCATGCGTGTTTGTGTGTCGGGGAGGGGAGAGAGAGGGGGGAGATGGATGGATGGAGGGATGGATGGACGGTTAGAAGGATAGATAGATAGATAGATAGACAGACAGACAGACAGACAGACATACATACATACATACATAGACAGACAGACAGACAGACAGACAGATAGATAGATTAATATAGCATCATGTTCCTAGTAAAAAGTACTCTTTTGACAAGTAACTCAACTACCACAAAAAACCCCAAAAAATGAAAACGACAATGGAAGAATAAGACTTTTGCCCATAACCTTGGCTGCAGTCATTGGAGATGCAAGGAGAATGGAGACAAGGTCCTTGAATGTCCTATGTCTGTGAACTAGTCTTTTTCATACAGAAAAATAGAGCATCAAGATTTAAAAGTTTTTTTTATCATTTTAAAAAACAGTCTGTAAATGCAAAACTGAACACTGTAAAACAGGGAGTAAGAAGATACATTTATAATCTGGAAATTCTCTGTGGGTCATTTTTTCTCTCAAAGTTCCTCGGATGAGACTATAAACCGAGGCCCTGTGTGCGAATGCACGCAGAACATCTTGTGCACACGTTAAAACCCGTTCCGCTTTTCGGAAGAGTAGGTCATTGTGCGCCAGTGGGAAAGGATGACAAAATTTACAAAAAACTGCAAACACACGGGGACTGGACGAAAAATGCACATGAGTGCTTGTTCCATTATCCTCTAAATAAAAGAATAAATAAATAAATGAGAAGAGACGGACAGACAGACAGACATACATTAAGGACACATGGACTGACAAGGCAGGAAGAACAGACACTAAATCAAAGGTTCTTCTGGGTTGTTGTTTTTTAAATGTACATTCCGTCCTATTTACAGAATCTCACAAATGTGTGAGATATTCTTTGTGACAAATATCTCGGTTTATGGGAAAATGTATTTGTCTATAAAAGAACAATTCTATACAAAAATGCTACCATACCACTCACCCTCCCCCCCTTTACCCTCTTTTTAACCTACTCTTCTGTGCTTTGTTCTCCCCCTTCATCTCACACAATCCTCCAAAGATAATGGAAACAAAAAGCCTTTTCCTGTACAAGATGAGTTCAGCTGAACACAGTGACTGGCCCTGGGGAAAGCGTTACTGTCGCTTCTGACGGAAACGTCACTCGTTCACATGACAGGGGTTTCTGGGAGATTTGCTGACTGACCCCTAGGGGCCTGGCCAGTGTTGGCAACTAGATAGTGTATGATGTTGTTTTATCATCCTTTCTTTGTAATGTGGTGGGTTGTAAACATGAAGCAGAGACTGTCGTTCTTGAAGAAAACACCAGAAAACCAGACCGAGAGCAAAGAGGTCAGGCAGTGGAGAGAGAGAGAGGAGGGGGGAGGGAGGGAGAGAGAGAGAGAGAGAGAGGGAGAGAGCAGGTGTTGTAGGAAGGAAGAAATAGGAGAAGGGGAAAAGTAGCTGTGAACAGACAGACAGACAGGCAGGCAGACAAGCAGTCAGACAGACAGGCTAATGGACACAGAGGGAGCATAAAATATTGATCTGACCTTAAAAGAAACCACAAAATCTATCCTAAACCATGTTTAAAACAGATGACAGAATCTCACAGGATATTAATGTAAGTCTGCAAGAGCCTCCTTTGTAACAAAAACTGTACTTTAATTCATTTGTCTAGGAGAATCCTACATTGCCAAAATCCTACATTGCCAACATCACTGAGATCAGTGGTCTGGGAGGGCTACAGGAGATTGTAGAATTCAGCAGAGATAGAGAAAGATTGTGAAACCTAGTGGCAATGCATGGAGCTCCTACCATTGACAGTGGTGATGGAAACAGTTCAGTTGATACTAAGATAAAAGAAAGGGAATAATTTGCTTGTACCCCCTGTACTC
>CM054135.1:46735982-46738482 GCA_028751875.1 Rapana venosa
GAGACAGGCAGAGAAATAGAGAAAAATAGAGAAAGAAAGAGACAGTATAGAATATAGAAAAGAAGAAGAAAAATGTCTCCTTTGTCGCCACAGCATCCTGTCTCCTTTGTCTTACTGTGTCAGCTTATGGAATATGTTCTTTGAGATGTGTATTTCTTTCTTTCTTTCTTCTTTCTTCTTTCTTTCTTTCTTTCGTTCTTTCTTCTTCTACTTTTTCTTTTTCTTCTTCGTTTTTTTCTCTTCTTTTCTTCTTCTCTTCTTCTTTCTTCTTCCTTCTTCTCTTCTTCTTCTCTTCTTCTTCTCCTTCTTCTTTTTCTTCTTCTTCTTCTTTTCTTCTTCTTCTTCTTTTTTAAATCTTCTTCTTCTTCTGATCTTCTTTTTCTGATCTTCGTTTTTCTGAATCTTCTTCTTCTCCTCCTTCTTCTTTTTCTGAATCTTCTTCTCTCAATCTTCTTCTTCTCAATCTTCTTATTCTTCCAAATCTTCTTCTGAATCTTCTCTTTGCATTCTTTGCATTCTTCTTCTTATCCTTCTCTCTCTCTCTCTCTCTCCTCTCTCTCTCATCTCTCTCTCTTCCTCTCTCTCTCTCTCTCTTCTCTCTCTCTCTCTCCTCTCTCTCTCTCTCTGTTTTTGTCTTTCTTCTTCTTTGCATTCTTTACATTCTTCTCTTCCTCTCTCTCTCTTCTCTCTCTCTCTCCTCTCTTCCTCTCCTCTCTCTCCTCTCTCTCTCTCTCTCTCTCTCTATATATATATATATATATATATATAAGAGAGAGAGAGAGAGAGGAGAGAGAGAAGAGAATATATATATATATAATATATATATTATATCCTATATACATCTGTGTGTTTTCTGTCTTTCTTCTCTCTTCTCTTTCTCTCTGTCTCTGTCCTGTCCTCTGTCCTCTCTCTCTCTCCTCTCTCTTGCTCTCTCTCTCTCCTCTCTCTCTCTCTCTCTCTCTCTTGTTGTTGATTTGTTTGGGTTTTTGTTTGTTTGTTTTTTGTTTTGGTGTATGTATGTGTCTGTGTGTGTGAGGGGGGAACGGTGTTGGTTTTTGTTTTTTTGTTTGTTTGTTGTTTGTTGTTGGGGTTTTTTTTCTTTTTTTTCTCATTTGTTTGTTTGTTGTGTTGTTTTTCCTTGTTTTTTGCTTGTTTGTTTGGGAGAGTGCTTTTGTCTGTTTTTTGGGGTTTTTTATTTGGTTTTGTTTTTGTTTTTTGGGGTTTATTTTGTCTTTTGCTCGTCCGGGGTTGTTTGTTTGTTTGTTTGTTTTTTCTTTTTCCCTCTTTTCTTTTTAAACAAAAAAAGCATTTTCCCTTTGCTTCTACTGTTTGAAAATATGAGTACTGAGTGCATTTTCAAATGTGACCCCACGGGCGGGGACTGGATGTAAAAAAGTACATGAATACTTATTCATTATCCTGAAAAAAAATAATTTGTTTCTATTACTTACAATGTGTAGATGTTCTTTTTATGACTTTATTGGCTTTTTTCCCCCTCTTTATTATGTGAGTGTATGGGTATTGCACTTATTTTATTATCATGACATTCAATTTGTATGAGTATAATTAAAAAGTGTTTGTGTTGATCGTGTGCTATGTGAGTATTACATATTTAGTATTATCCCTGAAACACCCCCCACCCCCCCTCCACCCCCCACACACACACTCACCCACACACACACACACACACACACACACACACACACACACACACACACACAAACACACACACACATACACACACACACACTCACTCACTCACTCACTCATATTCTCTCCCTCAATGACTGTATAGGTTTAGATTTCTTCCTTGTTTTATTTCTTGTTTTTATTGTGTGGATGTATGGGTATTAAATTTATTTCATTATCATGACATATAATTTGAAACGAATATAGTCTAAAATGAGCGTTGATGGGATCGCATACTGTTTCGGGAATTATATATTGGATATTATCTCTGAAATACACACACACACACACACTCTCTCTGTCTCTGTCTCTCTCTCACCTTTTATCGTCTTGCTTATAGTTATAGTGTATCCTGATGAAGGATTCATATTTTATATTTTCAATACTTTATTGGACTTGCCTCTGTACTTAAGTTTTAATGAGTGCCCTATTTCAATATCTTATAAATATGTGTAACAAGTATGTGTACCATTTGACAATGTGTAGATGTTTATCTTTATGACTTATTAAGTTTGGTTGTGTTATTTTTCTTGGCTCTGTTGTTGTTCTTGTTGTTGTTGTTTGTCTGTTTTTCTCTTTTTTATCTTCTTCTGTTGGTTTGGTTTTTCTTTCTCTTCTGTTTGTTTGTTTTGGTTAGGGTTTTTTTGGGAGGTGGGGGTGGGGGGGTATTTTTAGGGTTTTCTTTTATTTGCTTGCTTTGGGGGCGGGGGGGGAGGGTTGTTGGGGGGGAGCTGTTTTGAAAAGGGTTATTTCCCCTTGTTTTTATTGTGAGACTGTATAAGTATTGGGTTATTATTATTAAGATGTATCC
>CM054135.1:46745982-46748482 GCA_028751875.1 Rapana venosa
GACCTAAGGGTGTACATTCTGGTTGTCCTGTCTGTTCGATTTTGGCAGCGTCGTTTGTGGCTGTAGAGATAGATGTGAGAGAAACAATCTAACCCTAGCAATATAGGCTTAGCAATTAATACATCTAAGCTATGATTTAATTTTTTTTGCTCGTACCACTATCAATAGGTAAGAAGTTGAGGTGTGTGTGCGTTATCAATGGTTCTACTTACTGTCAGGTTGGTAACAAGCATTTTTGAAGGAAACGTCTTTTTAGTTATTGAATGCTATGGTTGAAAGATAAAGCACAGGGGAAGCTGCATGACGTGTATTTAGGATGATTGGCGAGAAGAGCACATGAGTCATGGAAAATACAGCAGACCATGATATAGAACAACAACAGCAGCAGTGGCAGTAGCAGCAGTCTCAACAGCAGTAGCAACAACAACAAAAACGGCAACAACAACAACAACAACAACAACAATCATACAAACAAGCAAAACGAAAAAGTCCCATTTACATCTGGTGAAATGGGAATCGCGATAAATGGAGAAACCTGTTCGCAAAAAATCTTCAGTAGTGCCTCAACGGTCTAACAAACCGCGGGATAGGTGATGGTGAAAGGTGAAAATGGGAACCTAGGATCATTTCTCACAACGATCCCGAACGTTAAAAACTTATATGCCTTTCCGCCGTCAGATATGGTCATATCTCCTTGCCACGACTGCCTGTTACCGCTGCATATTGATATGTTATGTCATCTCTGTCCTACCTTAAAGGTTCAACTTCTTCTCTCTGAAGAGAATCGTAAAAAGAAAGAAGACACAGCCCTCACTCAGAGGTAGTGCAGGCTTGAAAAGAATAAAGGGGTAGAGGAGAAAGTCAAGTCAAGTCAAGTCAAATGTTTATTTCCAGATGGTATATTAAATAAGCAATGCATTTGCTTTTTTTCATCAAGCCATCTATCTAAGAACAATTTTTTTTTAATGATTATACTGAAATACTACATTATTGCATCCTTTACTATTGAGTATCGTTGTAAGTTTTGTGCAAAGCTGACAGATGCAATAACAAACTTAGGAAAGTGTTGCAGTATTGATTTTGCCTGGAAAATTCTTTGGGTGGGTTTGTGGGGGTTTTTTCGAATGGTCTCATATGGGGACGGGATAGCTCAGTGGTCGGAGCACTCGCTTTCACCCAGCCAAGTTAAGCAGCGCCGAGCGTGGTTACCAGTTGGATGGGTGACCGTTTGTGCGCCTTGGCTTCAGTACAGTTCCCCCAGTTCACCCAGCTGTAAATGGGTACCTGCCCTCTTTAGGGTCAGGAAGGTAAAGCAGCGAGGGAGAGGAGATGGGCGCCGCCCTCAATATGCTGGCCCTAGAGAAGTGAGGTCTCTGACGCCTCGCTCCCCTACGACCTTATAGGTTATGGGACTCCTTTACCTTTACCCTTTACCTCATATGTATTACACATACGCATGCATTTACGCACACACGATTATGCTCAAATATAAGCCTACACGTTTGGAAGTTCAGGCGGGTGTGTACATGTATACGCAACACACGCATGCGCGCGCGCACACACACACAGGCACGCACGTGATCGCGCAAGCGCATACACATAGACACAATCACACACAAGACACACACACACACAAACACACACACAAACACACACACACTTAATAAAACACAACACACACACACACCCACACACACACACACCACCACCACACCACCACCACCAACAACACCACCAACACCAACACCAACACAAACACACCACGAACACAACCACAACAACAACAACAACAACATGATAACAAGACTGACAAAAGAAAACACTGAAAAAAAACAAAGAGCAAAAACAACAACAAACAAACACAAAACAACAAAATATATTTAGCAAAAAAACAATGATAATATTATCCCTTCATGGGATGATTAAAGTGTTTTTGACTTGACTGGATTTGACTTGACTCTGTTCTCCTCCTCCTTCTCCACCCTTTACAGCCAGATCTCGTGGACATCGCCACCCAGATAGCCAACGGCATGCGGTACCTGACCTCCCAGCACTTTGTTCACCGTGACCTGGCCACCCGTAACTGCCTGGTGGGCGAAGGACTGGTGGTCAAGATCTCCGACTTCGGCATGTCCAGAGACATCTACACCTGTGACTACTATAAGGTCGGTAGGGTGTGGTGATGATGATGATATGTTGTGTGTGGGGGTGTGGGGGTGGGGATGGTAGGGGTGGGGTAGGGGAGGGAGGGGTAGGGGAGGGGGAAGTGGGTGTGTGGGTGGGTGGGTGTGGGGGTGGGGGTGGGTGTGGGGGGGTGGGGGGGTGGGTGTGGGGGGGGGGGGGGTGTACGTGTGGGTGAGTGTGTGTGTTTTATGTGTGTGTGTTTGTGTGTGTGGTGTGTGTTTGTGTGTGTGTGTGTGTGTGTGTGTGTGTGTGTGTGTGTGTGTGTGTGTGTGTGTTGTGTGTGTGTGTTTTGTGTGTGTGTGTGTGTGTGTGTGTG
>CM054135.1:46750982-46798482 GCA_028751875.1 Rapana venosa
GTTCCCCAGCTTTACACCCTGGGGGTCACCCACAACATGCACTCTGACACACTTATCCCACCTGGGAATCACTGTGAGATAGGAAGTACACCAGGTGAGAAGTTTGCGTGTATGACTCTTTTCAAGTACCTCGCCACATAGGCAGCCATACTCCGACTTCAGAGGATTTTTTCTCCTATAAAGGAGAGTGCAGGTTGTTATGTTAAGAGCTTGTCATGGCTGAAGGCAATCTCAACACAACATTTTAAACATAACAACATTTTGATGTAGGCCTTGGCAATTAGCTGGCCATATACTGACACAGCTTTTGGCCTGGGCCATGTGTGTGTGTGTGTGTGTGTGTGTGTGTGTGTGTGTGTGTGTGTGTGTGTGTGTGTGTGTAGTGTGTAGTGGTGTGTGTTGTGTGTGTGCTCTTTTAATGATTGGTAGTAGTGTGTATTTTAGATATAAAAAAAAACTTCTTTCTGTATCATCTAGCATTTTTGTGGGGGTTTCTTTTTCCCCGATGTTTTATTTATTTTCATATCCTATCGATTCTTATGATGTGTGTGTGGTTACAAGGACAGAATGTAAGACAAAGCTTGGCCTGAAATCTTCATTCTTGCGTATCAAAGATCATCTTTTCCTTCCTTCCTTCATTCATTCTTTTCTTTCCTCCCTTCATTCATTCATTCACTTATTTGTTTATTCCTTCCTTCATTAATTCATTCATCATTCATTCGTTTATTCCTTCCTTCCTTTCTTCCTTCATTCATTATTGCTTTATTCTTCCTTCATCATTCATTCATTCATCATTCCATTCATTTCTTTCATTCCTTCTTCCTTCATTCCTTCATTCTTTCATTTCTTTATTCCTTCCTTCCTTCCTTCATTCTTTCTTCTTCCTTCCTTCATTCATGCATTCATTCATTCCATGCTTCATTCTTTCCTTCCTTCATTCCTTCCTTCCTTCATTCATTCATTCATCCATCCATTCATTTCTTCCTTCCTTCTTTCCTTCATTCATTCCTTCTTTCCTTCCTTCTTCCCTTCCATCCTTCATTCCTTCCTTCCTTCCTTCTTTCCTTCCTTCCTTCCTTCATCCATTTATTCATTCATCCCCTAAGGCTCGTACAGTCCTTGCGCGACAGCAGACGAGATACTAGCCACAGCTTGTCAAGTGTCTGCCATAGTCTGTTGCCCCTACATCTATCTATTCAGAACGAGGGCTGTTCGTGACTTCTGGCTGATGGACCCTGACCATCTTCCCATTGCCGTTCCGCCCCCTCACTCTCTCTCTCTCTTTCTCTCCTCTCTCCTTCTCTCTCTCTCTCTCTCTCTCTCTCTCTCTCTCTCTCTCCTTCCTCTCTCTCTCTCTCTCTCTCTCTCTCTCTCTCTCTCTCTCTCTCTCTCTCTCTCTCTCACACACACACACACACACACACACCTCTCTCTCTCTCTCTCCTCCTCTCTCTCTCGCTTTCTCTCTCTCTCTCTCTCTCTCATCTCTCTCTCTCTCTCTCTCTCTCTCTCTCTCTCTCCATTGTATAAGTATAAGTATACTGTATAAGTGTTGGGTTATTATTAAGATGTATCCCTACGGGCGGGGACTGGATGTAAAGAAGCACATGAGTGCTTATTCATTATCCTCGAAATAAAAGAATTTGTCATTGTCAAAGAATTTGTCATTCGTCATTGTCATTCTCTCTCTCTCTCTCTCTCTCTCTCTCTCTCTCTCTCTCTCTCTCTCTCTCTCTCTCTCTCTCTCTCTCTCTCTCTCTATCTATCTATCTATCTATCTAACTATCTACCTATCTATCAATCTTGCGCACATGTTAAATCCTGTTCCGCTTTTCGTAAGAGTGGGCCATTGTGTGCCGGTGGGAACAGATGACAGAATTTACAAAACCGCATACATACGGGGAGTGGATGTAAATAACAAAAAGCACATAAGTGCTTATTCCATTATCCTCGATATAAAAGAATAAATAAATAAATAATTTTTTTTGATATCAAATATTGCATTTTTCTACACACACCCCTTATCCCTTTAGGTTGAAAAGTGAGGGAGAGGAGTGGGGAAAAGCGAGTGCTAGGGGGTGGGGGAGATGGAAAAAAAGGTGGCGCTGCTCTTGTGGCGACGCGCTCTCCCCGGAGAGAGCAGCCCAAATTTTACGCAGAGAAATTTCGTGACTTTAAGTGGTATAAATGAAATTAAATGAAATGAAGTGAAGGTCTGTAAGGATGAAGTGGAAAAAAAGAATGTGTAAAGTTTTGGTCAGTGGGGATTTTAGCAGTGTGTGTATTTTGTTGGGGGGGGGGGGGGGTGTCGTTTTTTTGTTTTTTTATCGTGGAAAGTGTATGTGGGGATGTTACTTGACCAATATGTGCTTGTATTGCTTTTGTTATATGATATGCAACCTTATATTTCTATGTTAGGAAGAAAAAAAGCAGACAAGTACAAACACAAAAATTCAAGTATATCTATGAAAGACATGTGTTGCGGACAAGTTAAAAAAAACAACACCCAAGTATATCTATATAATTATTATAATAATAATAATTATTATTATTATTATAATAATGATAATAATAATACATGGAATTTATATAGCTCTATATCTTGCAAAAAAAATAAATCAAAGCGCTTTCATTCATCCTACTCATTCACACGCAGCCAGTTACAATTAACAGGGGTTGGGTGGGGGTTTTTAAACAAATAACACCCATATTTCTATGTTACGTTATATGTAGTCTTTGTATCGCTATGTTGATATGTAGCATCTGTACTGCAGTTTCATGCCATTGTGTTCCATTCCGTGTCTGTTTATAGCTCCACCTCAACCGCGAAGGCCATATCAGAGCTGCCACCTCTTGCGCACACGTTAAATCCTGTTCCGCTTTTCGGAAGAGTAGGCCATTGTGTGCCGGTGGAAACATGACAAAATTTACAAACCTGCATACACACGGGGACTGGATGTAAAAAAAACCCACATGAGTGCTTATTCCATTATCCTCGATATAAAAGAAATAAATAAATAAATAAAAATGACTCTGGTAACATTCGCCTCAAGCTTAACATCATCACCGTCCAATCTCTTCACACATCCAACACTGTCAATCTGAAGGGATAACACAAAAAAAAGGCCATTCGATGGCAAAATACTGCGATTAGTTCATTCTTTACGGTCAATAAAAACCAGGCCGTGCTGACGATGCCAGCCCATTTCTGCTGAGTGTATCATCCTTGTGGTGATTGTATTGCCGCTCACGTGACTCGTGGTGTTTGTATCAATCACGCTACGTGACGTGCGTGGCTTGTGTTTATCAGTCACGTGTGTCGTTTTAACTCTTGAGATGTAGCAACGCGTATAACGTGTGGAGTTAATGTTTGGAGTATTAATATTAGTACCTGGCTTTTGCAGTGTTGGCCTTTAATAATAATAATAATAATAATAGTAATGATAATAATGATAATAATAATAATAATAATAATAATAATAATAATAATAATAATAATAATAATAATAATAATAATAATAATATATGGAATTTATATAGCGCTGAATCTTGTAAAGCAACACATCAAAGCGCTCAGATTTTTTTTTTTTTGATTTTTTTTTCGAGGATAATGGAATAAGCACTCAGGTGCTTCTTTTTACATCTAGTCCTCGTGTGTATGCGGTTTTGTAAATTTTGTCATCCGTTCCCACCGGCACACAATGGCCCACGCTTTCGAAAAGCGGAACAGGACAACAATCCTTTCCAGTGGGGATGCCAGGGACTTGTCAATATAAATAGCACCTCCACCTTGTGAAATATCTGTGCTAGGAATTCCTTCGATTCTTTCCCTCTCTTTGTTTTAAACCTTGTTCGTGTTGTTTTTTTCCTGTGACTTCCATCTCGTCTATTTTCTGCCTTCTGGGTCCATTTCTTGTCTTCTTTTTTTTTTTAAGAAAGACTTTAAAGATAACAATTCTGCCCCACAACGAAGTCGGATGCGCTGGGCCTGACTTGTCAGGCGCTTAACGGCAGTGCAACGCTTTCTCGCTCATATGACAGACAGCAATAACTGCTGCTTGAGCGCTTGACGAAGAAGAAGATGAAGACAACATTAACAGGCCATGGTTGGGAAGTTTTGAATGGCGCTGTTAGCTCCGCTTAGACATTGTAGGTTACTCAAAGCCTTGAACAGCCTACCACTTTGCATTTTTTTTAATATTCCTTGATTTAACCCTTTGTGAACTGCAATTTTCTATTTTAACACACTTTGCTTTTTTTTAGATTTCTTGATTTAACCCTTTCTGAATTGCAATTTTCTATGTTAACACTAATGGCAGTTTTAAAACCTTTATATACCAGAACTTCCTACTAGGACTTAAAGCGAATGGCAGAATTTTTGAAAGCAGATGGGTTAAAGCAGGTACTGTGTTAGCATGCTTCTGGTGTAACACAGCATGCAAAAGGAGACAGCCAGAGGTCTTCTCTGTTGCCGTAATGTCTGTCCAGAATCAGGAACTTTGCGTGACTCGTGAATGATGGAAGGGACACAGCTATCCTCCTACCTCCCGTCTTTCCCCCTCTTTACCTAGCAGCTTTCTCTCTTATTCCGCCCTCACCTCCAAACTTGCGCTTTGGCTTGAAAAGTCCCAGACACTAGGGACGGGAGAGTAAGACAGAGACTCGGGAAAAGTACAAAATCTTGGTCAGTATGGGTGGGTTTGGGTTTTTTTAGATAAAGATATTTTTACGTTATCGAACAGCAGTTATATAATTTTTTTAATGAAAATTAGAGATGATAAAAATTCTTGTGACAAAGAAAAATTACGTCATAAATCATTATTAGTGGGTTTGTCATTATACTCGCAAACTTTCTGGATAGAATTTGAAGCGACTGTAAAACACAGTTGCCTTTCCATCAGGGTGTTCGTCTTAATGTCTAACCACCGCAGAGAGTTAAGACCTGTACATTACCAGAAGACACAAACTAGCCGAACCACAACCTACGTATAGTTCTGATGTGACAGGACGGTGTAAAAAGCCTCTTCTGTTGCCGCCATGTCTACTAAAGACGATAGCTTGGCGTGATTCCTGAATGATAGAACTTGGCTGGCTTCTCTCCCTTGTTCCCATGGCTTTTCTTCCATCATCCCCCCTCCACCACCACCACCTTCATCACTACCACCACCACCACCGATCTCATCCACCCTGCCCCAGAGTGGGTGAGGAGTAGGAGGGGTGAGGCTGTGTGACACAGTACTGGACCGGGTTCAGACACTTGGTCAGTAGCTTTCAAGCCGCGTCTCTCTTCTTCTATCGTTTGAAATGGTGATGCATTGAGATGTTTAGTTGCTGGCGGTACTCCAAGTGTCAGGTTACGTGCTACGCGGTACTTACATTATATAGACAGGTTACGGGAGAATTGATGACGGGGTTACATTTTTAGATTAGATTGTTAAAACGCTTTTTTACTTCTTCGTCGTCGTCGAATGCTCAAACAGCAACTATTGTTGTTTATCAAATGAGTAAAAATGCGTTGCGCTGCCGTTAAGCGCCTAACAAGTCAGACCCAGCGCATCCGACTTTAGCGTGGAAGAGAATTGTTTTCTTTTAAGTCTTTCTTGGGACAAAGGCAGGAGAATGGACCAAGAAGGCAGAAAATAGACAAGAAGGAGGTGACAGGAAGGAACAGGAACAATGCAGAAGCAAAGGACGGGATAGAAAAGAGGTCATACTTTGCACAGAATTTCCACAAGGTGGGAATCCTATCTATACTGACAGGTGCCCGGTATACCCACAGTTAGAAGGAACGCTTTTTAGACTCATGTCTATTTTTTCCCGTTCAAATCGGCCAATTTCCTTTTTGTTAAACAATAACATTACTACTGTTGTAGGGTTTGGGGTTTTTTGTGATATGAAACACATCATCCTTGATATCAAATCATATGTTTAATGTAACATAATCAAATCTTCTAATGACCTACCTTTCTGTTTAAAGCCTTAATCTTCTATTTGTGCATAGATAAAAGAGCAGCAACCAACTGTTGAATAAGCAGGAATCATACACACACACACACACACACACACACACACACACACACACACACACACCACACACACACACACACACACACACACCAACACACACACAACACACACACAACACAACACACACACACAAGCTTCTTTCGTGCCAGCATGCAAAGAGCGGCATCCGGAACAGGGATTGCCAGTCTACCCAGGACCAGAGAGTTTTGCGTGACCTGCAATAAATGATGGAAGCCAGCTAAACCCCCCACCACATAACCTAGTCCCTCCCTCTCCATCTCTCCATTCCGTCCCCCACCGCCACCCTCCACCCCCTCTACCTCCCCACCCGTGCTCTCTGGGTCACCGAGAGTAAAGAGGTTTGGGAGGTGTAGAGAACCGAGACAGTGACACTAATTTTCATTTCAGTTCATTCAGTACGTTTGTAATTTCTCAAGAGTAACTTTTGTGATGGGTTATGAGGAAACGGTACAGAAACTCGGGCAGTAAGTGTAAGTGTATGTGTGTGTGTGTGTGGGGAAGGGGGGTGGATTCTTGAGTGCTCTCCGCTCGTGTTTCTGTTATTTTGTCTGTGAAACATTGGAAGCAGCACGTGACTTCTGGCACTCACGTGACCGCGTGACCACGTGACGTGTGGGGGTTGCTGGGAAGGGTTTGTACTTTCCTTGTCCTCTATTGACCTGAGAGGCAGGCGGGTGTGGAGAGGTCTGTTGGGTTGGTTGGTAGGTTGGTGGGTTGGTTGGTTGGTTGGTTGGTTGGTTGGTTGGTTGGTTGGTTGGTTGGTTGGTTGGTTGGTTGGTTGGTTGGTTGGTTGGTGGTTGGTGTGGGGGGTGAGGAGGAATTATTGGAAGGACTTCTTCTGTCTGACATTGATGGTCTTGGTGTGTTTGCTGTGTTATTCCAGTAGGTACCAAAGAATGATTGAAGGGGGTGGAGAGAGGGAGAGAGAGGGGGGAGTGAGAGACAGACAGATAGACAGGAGAGAGAGATAGAGAGAGAGAGAGAGAGAGAGAGAGATTTTAGTCAGCCATAAATGTTGTGGGGGGAATCTTGCAGAAATGTGTGTGCATGCATGCGTCAAGTCAAGTCAAGTCAAATTGTTATTTCCAGATGGTACATGGTGTGTTCGTGTGTGTGTCGTGTGTGTGTGTGTGTGTGTGTGTGTGTGTGTGTGTGTGTGTGTGTGTGTGTGTGTGTGTGTGGTGTGTGTGTGTGTGTTGTGTGTGTGTGTGTGTGTGTGCGTGTGTGGTGCATGCGTCGTGTGTATGTGTGTGTGGTGTGTTTGTTTGTGGTGTGTGTTGTGGTGTGTTGTGTGTGCTCGTGTGTGTGTTTTGTGTGTGTGTTGTTGTGTGGTGTGTGTGTGAGTGCGTGTGTAGTAGCATTCGTTCGTTTGTCTTTGTGTGTGTGTCTGTCTGTTTATATTTGTGCCAGTCTGTCTGTATTTTTGTGCTGCCTGTGTGTCGTGCTCATCGAGTGCACAGTCCTTTTTTTTGGTTTCTTTGAACTCCCTGCACTCTATACATTTAACCCCCAATCCCCCACCCCCCTTATGTCTGTCTGTCTGTCTGTCTGTCTGTCTGTCTGTCTGTCTCTCTCTCTCTTCTCTCTTCTTCTCTTCTCTCTCTCGCTCTTCTCTTTCTCTCTCTCTCTCTTCTCAATGTCTATATGTCTGTGTAGTCTGCTGCATTTCAAGTGTCGTGTGTCAGTGTGTGTGGTGTGTGTGTGTGTCGCGCGCAGCGCGGGTGATGAGTGTGAGTGTGTGTGTCGTGCAGCGTGTGTCGTGTGTGTGCGTGCGTGTTAGATGGGTGTCTATATCTGTGTAGACCGTTTGTACGTGGTGTAGCGCGGAGCGGGAGATGTGTGTGTGGGAGGGGGGGAGAGGGGAGTGGGTGATGCAAACTTTTTTTTAACTGTCTGTGCCATTCGTGTTATTCTTATATCCTAGTTCCGAACTTCATTAGGGTAATGGTATAATGCCAGACGTATGATCAGGCAGGAATCAAGCGACAGCTCTGGGTGGACTCAGGGCAAAGGACGGCCAGACTAGCCTGCACTGTAGGGGAGGAAAGAGAGGAGACTGAGGAGGGGGGGGGGGGGGGGGAAGGAGGGAAGAGAGAGATGGGGGAGGGAGGGGAAGGAGGGGGGGGAAGAGGGGGGTAGAGGAAGGATGTGAAGAAGAGAAGGGACGAGGGAGGGAAGAAGGGTGGGAAGAAGAGAGAGGAGGTAGGATAGTAGTAGATGATGATGATGCAGACAGACAGACAGACAGACAGACGACAGAAGACAGGCAGGCAGGCGCAGGCAGGCAGGCAGGCTGGAGGCAGACAGACAGACAGACAGAGATAGATAGCAGACAGACGAAGGTAGGTAGGTAGGTAGGTAGTAGACAGACGACAGACAGACAGACAGACAGACAGCAGACAGATAGATAGATAGATAGATAGATAGATAGATAGATAGATAGATAGATAGATAGATAGATAGATAGATAGTAGATAGATAGATAGATAGATAGATAGATAGATAATTTTCCGGAGTGATAACAATATCAAGTTGGTGGGGGGGTGGGGGGGGGGGGGGGAAATCATAGCCTAGCCTATCTCCCCACCCCCACCTCTCTTCCCCCCCACCCACCCCCTGCCCCTTGTGTAAATATTTGCCATTTCCCTCATCATCCCTGACCTCCTGATTCCAACGTACAGGAGATACAAATGTGGCGGAGTGGATTTTAAGAACTGTGAGATCACCCGACGTCGGAATGCGGCTACCTTAATGATGAGCACAAAAGAAACCCCGCCCGTCGCATACGCAAAATCGCACCATTGGTGAACCTGGGATGATCAGGCGAGGAACGAAACGGAAAAACTGAGAAAGATAAAATCACTGAAGAGGGAGAGATTGTTTCTGGTATTTTGCGAGGCTTCTTCTTCTTCTTCTTCTTCTTCTTTTTTTTCTTTTTCTTCTTCTTCTTTCTTCTTCTTCTTCTTCTTCTTCTTCTTCTTCTTCTTTTTTTCCTTTTTTCTTCTTCTTCTTCTTCTTCTTCTTCTTTTTTCGAACGATCAGACAGCAACTATTGTTGTCTGTTATATTAGCGGAAATGCGTATTGCTGCCGTTAAGCGCCTGACAAGTCAGGCCCACCGTGGCATCCGACTGCCGCATAAGAGAGAACTGTTATCTTTTAAGTCTTTCTTGGGGGAAAAAGACACAAGAATGGACCAAGAAGGCAGAAAATAGACTAGGAGGTGACAGGAAGAAAAGGAACAAGGTAGAAACAAAGAGAGCGATAGATAAGAGGAAATTTCTTGCACAGACTTTCCAGAATGTCGGGATGCTATTTATACTGACAAACCCCTGGCAATCCCACGGGGGAGTTTTGTTAAGCTTTTTTTTCCTGTTTGTTGAATCTACCATCGAGCCTCTAAGCTAGCTTGGAAACAGGCTGTAATGCTGAAATGTTAGTTGGGGATTTTTTGTTTAGTTTGATAGTTTCAGGACACTTGAACAGCCATCAGATTGCTGTCTAGAATCTTTGTACAGTGAAGATTGTGAGTGACACAATAGCAAGAAACAGGTCTGAGTTTCTTCATTGGCAAAGCAAACTTTCTTACAGGAAAGTAGCAACTTCGAAAACTTAACTTTTCTCTTCGTGTAGATTTTTTAAATATATGTTGTTGGTTTGTTTGCTTGTGGTTTGCTGTGTTTTCAACACCCAGTTAAAAAGTAATTTTTGTGGTTGAACGCTCTAAAAAGGATTACAGCTTGTGAAGAGAAATCGTGACCGGCTGTGTATGTAAGTGGGTTTGTTATTGTTGCTGATTTTTTTTATATTTTTGTTTGTCTTTTTTATTCTTTTGTTTTTTATTTTTTTTGTTTTGTGTGCATCGCATTGTTTTGTTTTGGGTTTTTCTGTTTTGTGCTTTAAGGGGGAAAAAGGAAGGGAAAGGGAAAAAGGGGGAAGGGGGAAGGAGGGGTAAAATCATGAAAAAATTTCTGCAGTCCCGGGACTTTAGAAGGGAGGTTTTTTTGTTGTTTTTTGTTTTTTGTTTGTTGTTTTTTTTGTTTGGTTTTTTTTTGGTGTTGTTTTGCTTTGTTTTGGGGTGGGTTTTTTTTTTGGGGTTTTTTTTTTTGGGGGGTTTGGGGGTTTTGGGGGGGGGTTTACTGTTTGTATTCTGTCACGAGTTTTTGTTTGTTGGTTTTTTTTTAAAACGTTTTTGGGTTTGGGGTGTTTGTGTGTTTCCTCTGTAAAGTGGTTGGCTGACAATATTACGTGATGTGGGGGGTTTGTGGGGGGAATGCTTTATACTCTTTTTTTTGTTTTGACGTGAGATCAGCCCAAAGATCCCCACTGGAGAGTAATGGAAAAAGGGGAGGGGAGGGAAAGGGTGTGTGGGGGGGATGATGAAAAGAGGGGGAGGGGGTGGGGGGGGGGGGGGGGGGGTTAAGATGGGGAAGGGAGGAGTAATCGTTATGTTTGCATTTTATATTAAACTGCATTGTGTTTTGTAATATTTTGGGCTGCTGTGGGGAACCAAGGGAAGAGTGGGGTTTAAAAGGGAATGGGTTGGTTTTTTTATGTGTTTATATCAACCCGGGCAGTTATGAAGGGAAACAGATCAGTAAAAGCAAGGGGCAGAGTTTATTTTGTCTGTGTTTTTTTCCTGTTTTTTTTGCAGTCTCTGTTTTGTTGTGTGTGCGTGGGGTTTCTTTCATTTAAGTTTTTTCCCTATTAAATCAAATTTGTGTGTGTGTGCGTGAGTGCGGGCTGTTTGTTATCTTTTTTTTTTTCTTTTTTCTGTCCCTCCTCCCCCGCTTTTCTCTCCCCTCTTTTCCTCTCTCTCTTCTCCTCCCCCTCTCCCTTTTCTCTCTCTCTTTCTCTCCCCCTCTCTCTCTCTCTGTATCAAACTATAATCTATTTTAAATTTTAAATTCTACCGTCTATCTATCAACCCCTATCAATCTTTTATCTATCTATCTATCTATCATCTTTTCAAAACTAAAAAAAACGGCGAGAAAAAAAAATTTTTTTCCAAAGACTTACTACCACCAAAAAAAAACCCCCAAAGACTGTATGGCAAAGGCCTAAAATCAAATAACAAACCCAAAACAAGCATTTTTCCCAAAGCAAGTAATCAAAGACTTACCCCTGAAAAAATTAACAATCATTTAAATTAATGTCTCTACAAACCTTTAAAAAAAATGATAAATCAAAGCCCCAATAAACCAAATTTAATTTAAAACAATATTTTAAAAGGGAAAGCTTTCCCCTTCCCAAAATTCACTTTTCCATTTAGGGCTTTTTCTTGAGGCTAGGGTTATCTAACTCACCTCAAACAATCAAGAACGCGGGGGTTTTGGGGGGGAAAATAGACCCCGAATTTTGAAGCTACAGCTCCAGTTATAACAGACACACTAACAATATAAAAAAACCTTTGTTTTTGAAAAAACCCTTTTCCCCCCTTTGCCTTCAAAACAGCAAAATTTAAACCCCCCTCTAAAAAATCGGGTTTGACATTTCAGCCCCCTCAAACTATAGACCAATTTCCATCAAAACTACCCTTTTAAAAAACCCTTGGAACAACATATAAACAAAAAATAGTCCGGGTTTTTAAAGATATACCAACTAACCACCCCAAATCATCGGGTTTTTAGCCCAAAATCACCAAGTCTTTCTGCAGGGGTTTTCCCTCGTAGAAAACGGGTATCAAACTTTTAATGACAAAAATTTTTTTGGAGAAACTATTTGTAGATCCAAAAAATTTTTTGACACAATTGACCACCACCTCATAAAAAAACAAAACCCGTACCATTTCTTTACAAATCCTTTTCAACAAACTTTTCCCTATCTGAAAACAGGAAACATGTGTCTCAATAGGCACAACTACATCCACCTACAAGCCATAAATTTTAGGGAGTACCAAAAGGATCCATTTTTGGGGCCTATTCTCTTCTCACTAAAACTAAATAAAAACCTACCTCCCCAAACACCCAAACCCAAATGCGAACTTTTTGGGTTTATGAAAACAACTATTCTACGGGGCACAATAACCCTACCCTCTCTAGAAAAAGCATTACAAAAAAGTGTTGAAAAAGCTTATTGAAGGGACCGAAACAAAACCATATGTCTATACCCCCCCAAAAAAAAACAAAATGCTTGCTTATTACCACTAGAAAAAAGCGTAAAAAATTTAAAACCCCAAAAAACTTACTCCCATCAAAATTAAAAAGGGTAATTGAACAAACCCATCCCCCAAAAGGTTTTTTAGGGGTAAAAATTTGTTGAAAACTCAGTTGGTTCTACCACTTTATTCAACAAAATGGCCCAAAATAAAAAAAAAGTTTCCCAAAGGGGAAATAAAAAAAACCTTTTTTTTAAAATCAAACACTTTAAAACTTCCCTTTTTAAAAAAGGAAATGGTTTTTTAAAAACGTTACTAAAATTATCAAAAAAATTTTCCCCCCCTTACCCTGGGGCTTTTATCAAACATAGGGGGGGGGAAAAAATTTCTTTTGAACAAAAAAAATTAAAAAAAATTCCCTTTTAAAAAAAAAACTTTTAAAACATAAAAAAAATTTTTCCCCTTAACGTTCCCAAAAAGAAAAAAAAATAAAAAAAGTAAAAAAAAAAATTTTAAAAACCCTTTTCCATCAAAAACTTAAAAACAAATTTCCCAAAAACCCAAATCCAAAAATACTAAAAAGGGCCCAAAGTGCCCCTTTATTCCGAGAATAGACTTATTCAAATCTAGTCTATTTTTCTCAGGCCCTATGCTGTGGAACTCCCTTCCAATTCATTTAAAAACAACATCAACCCAAAAACCCAATCTAAAAAACTCAATTACCCAATTTACTGAACATAAACCCAATAACAAACCACAGTCCATACCTTTAAAAGAAAAGTTGCATATCCCCCTTCCCAATCTCCCTTTTTCCTCCTACCTATCTGCCCTTCCCTTTCCTTCACCTGTATGTATGTCAGGGGGGTTGTCCTCCCCCTCTCTCTCCCCCCCTTTTCTCTCTTCTCTCCCCTCTCTCCCCCCTCTCTCTCTCTTTTTTTCTCTTCTTTTTCCCCTCTCCCCTCTCTCTCTTTTCTCTCTCTCTCTCCCCTCTCTCTTTTCCCTCTCTCTCTTCTCTTTCTCTCTCTCCCCTCTCCCTCTCTTCCCCCTCTCTCCCCTTCTCTCTCTCTATACCTTATGAATTTAGCTGGTTGTTTTTTTTTTCTTTTTTTTTTTTTTTCTTTCTCTTTTTTCTTTTTTTTCCTTGTTTTTTTTTTTAAAGGGGTTATGGGTATTGAGGTTTTTTAAATTTTATTTAATTTTTATATTAGGGATTATGATTGAGGGAATTTTATTAAAAATTATTATTTTTTATTTTATTTTTTTTTTTTACAAAAACTTTTATTTTTTTGTGGAGTAATCAAAATAATTTTGGCCCCAAGGGGGTTTCTTTATTGAGGTTTTTTTTTTTAAATTTAAATTTTTTTTTTTTTTTTTTTTTTATTTTATCATAACATATTTTTTGTATGAGTAATCAAAATAAGTGCCCAAGGTGATCGTTTTACTTTTTTAAAAATTTTTATTTTTTAGACCATCTCTGAAACAACACACACACACCCAAAAACACCTCCCCCCCCCCCCTCTCTCTTCTCTCTCTCTCCCCTCTCTTTTTCTCTCTCTCTTTTTGTATTAGGCCTAAGCCCGGGTTGCAATTTTCATTCTCTCCTTTTCTCTCCCTCTCCTCTCTCTCTCTCCTTCTCTCTCCTTTTCTCTCCTCTCCCCCCCCTTTCTTTTGGTTTTTGTGTATTTAATAAAGGGCTTATTCATCCCTTTCGTTTTTCCAATATTTTTTTGGGAAATTGTTGATTATTTGAGCTCCTGTGAATTCCAAATTTTAAAAACTTTTTAAACCAGTGAAAAACAACTATGTGTACTTTTCCTAAAAGTTTTAAGTTTTTAAATTTTTAAATGATCTTTTAAGTTTTTCCCCCTTCTCCCCTTCCCCTCTCTCTCTTCTCCCCCCTCCCCCCTCCCCTCTCTCTCTCTCTCTTTTCTTCTCTTCTCTTTTTTTGTGTTGTTTTTGTGTGGGTTGTTACTTTGTTTTTTTTTGGGGGATTTGTTGGGGTTTTTTTCGCTTTTTTAGTTTTTTTTGGGTTTTGGTTTTTTTTGTGTTTTTTTTGTGTGTGTGTGTGTGTGTGTGTGTGTGTGGGGTTTTGTGTTTGTTTGGAAAGGGGGGGGAAGGGTCCCTTTTTTTTTTCCCTTTTTTTTATTGTTTTTTTTTTTCGTTTGTTTATTTGTTTTTTTTTGGTGTGTTTTTTTTCTCATTTGTTTTTTTTGAGGGTTTTCTTGTTTTTTTTTGTTTTTTGTTTGTTTATTTGGAAGGGGTTTTTTTGGGTTCTTTTTTTTTTTTGGTTGTTGTTTTTTTTTGGGTTTTTTTTTTTTTCCTTTTTTTTTTTTTCTTTTTTCTTTTTTGTTTGTTTTTTTGGGCTTTTTTTTTTTTTTTTTTTGGGGGGGGGGGGGGGTTCGGGGGTATGTTTTGTTTTTTGCTCGTCCGGGGTTGTTTTTTTTGTTTGTTTTTTGTTTGTTTTTTTCTTCTTCTCTCTTTTTTTTTAAAAAAAAAAATTTTTTTCCCTTTTGCTTCTTCTGTTTTGAAAGTATGAGAAACTGATTTGCTTTTTTAAAATGTGCCCCCCAGGGGCGGGGACGGGATGTAAAAAAGAAAAAGGAATACTTTTTTCCATTACCCGGGAAAAAAAAAAGAATTTGTTTCTATTACTTAAAAAGTGTGATGTTCTTTTTATGACTTTTTTGGGCCTTTTTCCCCCCCCTCTTTTTTTATGGGAGGAAAATGGGTATTGCATTTTTTTATTCCATGACTTTAAATTTTTCATGAACAAAATTTTAAAAAGTTTTTGTGTTGATCGTGTGCTTTGGGGATTTTTTTCATATTTAGTATTACCCCTGAAACACCCCCCCCCCCACACACCCCCACCACCCCTCAAACACACCAAAAACCACACCACACACCGCGCCCCTTAAAAACACCCCACACACACACACACACACACAAAACACACAACTCACTCACTACCCCCCCATTTCTCTCCCTAAACGACTGAAAATTTTTTTTAATTTCTTCTTGGTTTGTTTCTTTTTTTATTGTGTGGATGTAGGGTTTTAAAATTTTATTTAAATTATCATCCCTAAAATTTTGGGAAACGAGTATAATCTAAAATGATTTTGAGGGGTTTTTGTTTACTTTTTTGGGATTTTAATATTGGATTTATCTCTGAAATACACACACACCCTTCTGTCTTTCTTTTCTCTCTTCACTTTTTTCGTCCGCTTTTTAGTTAGTTTATCCTATGAAGGATTAAATTTTTTTTATTTTTTTCAATACTTTATTGGACTTTGCCTCTGTATTTAATTTTTTTAATGATGCCCTATTTCAAAAATCTTTTTAAATTTTGTAACAAGATGTTTTCCATTTGAAAAATGTGTAGATGTTTATCTTTATGACTTTTTAAAGGGTTTGGTTTGTGTTATTTTTCTTGGCTTTGTTGTTGCTCTTGTTCTTTTTTGTTGTTGTTTGTCTTTTTTTCTCTTTTTTAAATCATCTTTTTTTGGGTTTTGGGTTTTTTTTCCTTTCTTTTGTTTGTTTTTTTGGGTTTTGGTTGGGTTTTTGGGGGGTGGGGGGGGGGGTGGGGTATCTTAGGTTTTTTTTTTTAAAATTGCTTGTTTTGGGGGGGGGGGAGGGTTTTGGGGGGGGGGGGGCTGTTTTAAAAAGGGGTTTTTTACCCTTGTTTTTATTCCCGAGTCTGTAAAAGTTTTGGGGTTTATTATTTTTAAAGATGACCCCTTTTAACGGGCGGGGGACTGGATGTAAAAAAGCAAAATGTGTGCTTATTCATTTCCCGAAATAAAGAATTTTTTTCTTGTCATTTTTCATTTTTCAATCTTTTCTTTTGGGGACATTCTATTCCTTTTCAAATTTTCGATTATCCAGCCAAAATTCGGACCATCCCCTTTAAAAGCTGGGGGCAATACACAAACACAAAAATGAACGGGAACCCACATTGAAAAGTACGGGCTCGTCGCCCTCCCTCTTTCCCCCTCCCTCCCTCTCTTCTCCCCTTTCCCCCCTCCCCCCCCCTCCCCCCCCCCCTTCCTTTTTCCTCCCCCCTCTCTCTCTTCCCTCTCCCCCCCTCTCTCCTTTCTCTCTCTTCTCCCCCCTCCCCTTTCCCCCCCCTTTTTCGCTTTCCCCTCTCTCTTCCTCTCCTCCCCTTCTCCCCCTCTCTCTCTCTCTCTTCTCTCTCTTAAAACTTTTTGGGCTGAAATGTGCTATGTTTTTGGTATTTGATTTATGTGTTTTGTCCCCTACCCCCCCTCCCACTTTTTTCCCTTGTGAAGGGGCATCTTGCTTATCAAAAAAAACCCCTTTGGGTCATTTTTCCATTTTTTTTCCCTCTTTTCCCCCTTCCCCCTCTCTCTCTTTTCCTCTCCCCCTTTTCCCCCTCTCTCCCTCTTCCCCCCTTTTCTCTCTCTCCCTCCCCCTCTCTCTCCCCCTCTCTTTTCCCCCTTTCTCTCTCCCTCTTCCCCCTCTCTCTCCCCTCCCTCCTTCTCTCTCCCTCTTTTCCCCCTCCCTCTCTCCCTTTTTCCCCCCCTCTCTCTCTCTCCCTCTCTTCTCTCTCTTTTCCCCTTTTTCTCTCCCCTCCCCCTCTCCTCTTTTCCAAAACTCTCTCCCTTTTCTCTCTCCCTCTCTTCCCCTCCCTCTCTCTCCCTCTCCCCCCCTTCTTAAGAATCTACAGCCCAACCAGGACGGGAAGGGAAGAAAAAGATGATCCCCGTTCTCCTTGCCATTCAATCTTTTCTCAAAATTAAATTTTGGTGTTTTTTGGGGTTGGGTTGTGTGTGTGTGTGTTTGTGGGGTGTGTTGTGGTGTGTGTGTGTGGTGTTTTGGGGTGTGTGGTGAGGGGGGGGGGGGGCCCAGTTCAAGAAAAAACCTTTTTTCCTTTTTCCCCCTTGCCCAATTTTCTTCTTTCTCCTTTTTGCCAAATGGTTAAAAATTTTTTTTTAACAACCCTGAAACGTAAAAAAATTGGAAAGGGATAAAAGGGGAAAATTTAAGGGAAAAAGGAGTATGAGGAAAAAGAGGAAGGAGAAATGGAGAAAAAAAGAGAGAGAGAGAGGAAATTGCCCTTCTGTATTTTTTTAAATGTGATGCTGGGGGGGTTTGATGAGGCGTGGGGGGTTGGGGGGGGGGGGTTGGGTTTGGGTTTTTTTGTTGTCGTCTCGTCGTCGTTGTTTTTGGTTGTTTTCTTCTTCCTTCTTTTTGACAAAAAATTTTCCTTTTTGCCCATCCCTCGGGGTTCTACATTCATTCTTTTCCACCCACCACCCTCCCCCCCCCCACCCCTACCCTCTCTTTACGTCAAGAAGATTTTTTAAAACTTTTGAAATGTGGATGTAAAATGTTCCGAGTTTTGTTTTTTTTTTGTTTTTTTTTTTTTGTAAGGCATAAAAAGTTTGGGGTTTTTTTCCCGTGAACTTTTTTTTAAAAGTTTTTTAATTTTGTATTTTTACATTTAGGGCTCTCTACCCACAGCCCCCCTCACCCCCTACCCCCACCCCCACCCCCCCCCCCCCACCCCCCCACTTCCCCCCCCTTGCTTACGTCAAGAAGAATGAAAAATGGTTTAAATATGGATGTGAAACCTTAAAATTAAAAAAAGGGATGAAAAAAAAAGTGTTGTTGATTTATTTTTTAAACTTTTTGGTTTTGGGGGAGGGGTGGTGGGGGGGTTTGCCCGCTGTTTGTTGTTTTTTTGGTTTTTTGGGTTTTTTGGGGGGTTTTTTGGGGGGGGTTGGGGGGGGTTTTTTTTGGGGGAGTCTTTCCTTTTACTAAAAGCTCCGAAGGGTTTACCAAAATGACGTTTAGTACGCAAAACCCTTTTTTTTTTTTTTAAACCCCCCCATTAAAGGGAGCCGCATTCGACTTGGGATGTAAGGTGTGAGAAAAATAAAAAAACGTTTTCTGTGTTTGTTTGTTTTTTTTTTTACGGGGTTTTTTTTACATTTTACATCCTCCTTTCTTCTAATCACGGGGGTCCCATTAAAGCGCCTCTTAAAAAAAATTTCCCCCCCCTTCCCCCTTTTCCCAAAACCCCCCCCCCCATTTAACCCCCCTTGGGTTTTCCTGTTTTAAGAAAATAAAAGGTTAAAAATTGGATTTTGTAATTTTTGGGTAAAAAAGGGGGTAGGGGGGGGCAAAATTTTTGAAAAAAATTGGGAAAGGGAAAAATCGCTCAGGTGGGTGGGGTTTGGTGGGGTAAATGGGGGTTTGGTTGGGGGAGGGGGAAATTTCCGGGGGGAAGGGCTTTAAAACCCCCCACCCCTTTGTTTGTTGTTTGTTGGTTTTTTTTTTTTTTTTTTTTTTTTTGGTGGTGTTTTACATCCCCCCCCCTTTCCCCCCCCCCCCTTTGGTTGTGTGTCGGTGGTTTTTGAAAATGGTTGGGGGTTGGGGGGGGGTTGGGGGGCCTGTTTTGGTTTTTTTTTTTTTTGGTTAATTTTTTTGGGTATGGGGGTTGGGGGTTGGGGGTTTTGGGGTGGGGGTGGGGGTTGGAGTTGTTTTTTGGGGGGGGGGGGGGGGCGTTTCCCCCCGTGTGTTGGGTTGGGGTGTGTGTTTTGTGTGTTTTGTGGGGGTTTTGGGGGGTTTTTTTTTGTTTGGTGCGTGCGGGTTTTTTACCCTTTTTTTTCGGCCGGTTTTGGGGTTTGCTTTTTGGTCTTTTGGGTTTTTTGGGGTTGCCCAAACCCCCAATTTTTTCTGTTTTTTGATTTTTTTTTGGGATTTTTTGTTTTTAAAATCCCCTCAAAATTTTTATTTTTTCTTAAAAAAGCAAAAAACCCAGCTAAAAACCCCCTCAGCATCTTTTGGGTTTGTTTCTTTTTATGAGCAAAGTTTGCCCCCAAATGCAAAAACACTACTGTTGGGTGGGGGGTTTTTTTTTTTTTTTTGTTTAATGGTTCACAACGTACAAGCAAAAAAATTTTTTTTTTTAAAGTAGCCCAAATTTAAAAATTTTTTTTAAAAAAAAGGACTGGTGGTTTGGCTGGTTGGTTGGTTTGGGTTTGGGTTTGGGTTTGGGTTTGGTTTGGGTTTGGGTGGTGGTTGGGTGGTTGGGGTTGGTTTTGGTTTGGGTTTGGGTTTTGGGTTGGTTTGGTTTGGTTGGTTGGTTGGTTGGTTGGTTAGCTTGGGTTTGGGTTAAATGGGTGGGTTAAGGGTGGTTGGTGGTTTTGGGTTGGTTTGGGGGGGGTTGGTTTTTGGGTTGTTTTTGGTTTGTTTTTGGTGGCTTTGGGTTTGGTTTGGTTTGGGTTTGGGTTTGGGTTTTTTTGGTTGGGGTTTGGTTGTTGGTTTTGGTTGGGGTTTGGGTTTGGGTTTGGTTGGGTTGGGGGGTTTTGGGTTTTTGGTTGGTTGGGTTTGGTTGGTTGGGTTTTGGTTGGTTGGTTTGGTTTTTTGGTTTGGTTTGGGTTTTTGGTTTTGGGTTAATTGGTTTGGTTTGGGTTTGGTTTTGGTTTTTGGTTGGGTTTGGGTTTGGGTTTGGTTTGGTTTTGGGTTTGGGTTTGGGTTTGGGGGTTTTGGTTTGGTTTTGGGTTAAAAAGGTGTTGGGTTCGGCCTTGGGTTTGGCGTTTGGGTTAACTTCCCTTGGGTTTAAATTAAATTTTGGTTTTAAAATTTTTAAAACCCTAACAAAGACAAAATTGGGTTTAAAAACTTTTTAAAAAAGAATTTCAAAAAATGTTTCCCCCCTTTCCCCAGGTTCCTTTTCCTCGGGGGGAAAAAATGAATTTTGATGATGGAAAAAGATGATGATGAATGATGGGGGTTTTGGTGGTGGTGGGGGTTTATGATGGGGGTTTTGGTGGTGGGGGGGTGATGATGAAAGGTGGTGGTGGTGGTTTTGGTGGTGGTGGTGGTTGGGGTTGGGGGCCCCCCCCCCCCCCGGTGGTGGGGGGGTTTTTGGGGTGGTTGGTGGGTGGTGGTGGTGGGGGGGGTGGTAAATTGGGAAAGGGAAATTTTTGGAGACCCAAGGGGGTTTCCCCCTTTGGGGCAAAAAGAAGACGCTTCCCCCCCTTTTTTTTTTTTTGGGTTTTGCCCTTTTTTTTTTAAAAAAATCCGGGTTGGGCGGGTGATAAATAAATATCAGTGGGTTTGGGAAAAGGGGGAGATTGGAAAAGAGAGAGAGGGGAGGGGGGAGAGAAGAGAAGGGGGGGAGAGAGGGGGGAGAGGGGAAGGGGAGGGGGAAAGAGAGGGAGGGGAGGGGGGGAAAAGGGGAAGAGGGAAGAGGGGGGAAGGGGGGGAGAGGAGGGGGGAGAAAAAAAGAGGGAGAGAGGGGAAAGAGAGAGGGGGGGAGAGAGTGGGGGAGGAAAGAGAAGGGAGAGGGGAAAAGAGAAAGAGAGGAGGGAGGGGGGGAAAGGGGGGGAGAGAAGGGGGGGAGAGAGAGGGGGGGAGGGGGGGGGAGAGAGAGGGGGGGAGGGGGGGGGGGGGATAGGGAGGGGGAAGGGGGGGGAAGAGAGAGAGAAGGAAAGGGGGGGGAGAGGGGGAGAGGGGAGGGAAAGAGAAGAGAAAAGAGAGAGAGAGAGGGGGGGGAAAAGAAAGAGAGGGGGAGAGAGGAGAGAAGGGAAAAATTTTGGGGGGGGGGTTTGGGGGGGGGGACAAAAAAAAGGGGGGGTTGGGGGGGGGGGGGGGGGGGAAAAAAGGGGGGAAAAACAAAAAAAAAAAATTTTTTTTTCCTTTTTTACAAAAAGGCCAGTTTCGGGGAGAGGGGGGGGGGGGGGGTGAAGGTGAATTTAGTGCGATCCCTTTTTAACCCTCGGGTTTTTTACGGAGGTCAGACAAAAGGGCCCGGTTCAATGGTGGAAAGAGGTATTAAAGAAAGTGTTGGGGGTGTGTGGGGGGGGGGGGGGGGGGGGGGCTCTTAGGGTACTCGAAGAAGATGAGGAAAGGGGGGAAAGGGGTTTTTTGGGGGGGGGGTGGGGTTTTTGGGGTGTGAATGTGTGTTTGTTTTGCGCGTGTTCGTGTGTGTTGGGGTTTTGGGGTGGTGTGTGTTTTGTGTGTTTGTGTGGTGGTGTGTGTGTGATGTGTTGGGTTGGGGGTGTTTGTGTGTGTGTGTTTGGGGGGGGGTGTGTGTTAAGTGGGGTTGTGTGTGTGTGTGTGTGTTTTGTTTTGTGTGTGTGTGTGTGTTGTTTTTTGTGGGTGTTGTGTTGTGTGGGTGTGGTGTGTTTTGGGGGTTTTGTTGTGGGGTGTGTTTGTGGTTTGGTGGGTGAAAAGTCCAAAAATCAAAGTAAACTTTTTTTTTTTCAAGGTCCAAATTTAAAAAGCAGTGGTTTGCTTTTTTTTTTCCCTCAAGCCTTTTAAACTAAAAAAGGAAAAAAGAATTTTTAATAATACAGAAATAGAATAAAAACCTAATTTACTGATAAACCCTACCAAATTCCCCCCAAGAGAAAATAAAAATATATGCATACCTAAGCAAATGTTTTAAAACCCTACCCAAAAAAAACGAAAAAACCCAAAATTTTTCAAAAAAATATAACCACCATAAAACAAACAAAAAAACAACAAAAAGCAAACCCCAAAACCAAAAAAAACCAACAAAAAGGTGCGGGCTGTGTCTTTTTTTTTTTTTTTGTGTGTTTTTGGTGTTTTTGTTTTGTGGTTTTTGTGTGGGTTTTGTGTGGGTTGGGGTGTGGGGTGTGTGTTGGTGTGTGTGGTGTGTGTTTGGGGGTTGGGGGGGGGGTTTTCAGATCATTTTTCCATGTTTTCCCCCAGTGAAGCAACATTTTGTCCTTGGGCCCCGAAGAAAGAAAAAAAAGAGTGAAGGGTGATTGGGGTGACCGAGGGAGGGGGGGGGGGGGGGTGGGGGGGGTGGTGGTGGGGGGTTGGGGGGTTAAAGCAGGGCGGGGGGAGAGGGGTGTTGGGGTTAGAGAAATTTAATTTTAACCCGGGAATGTAACGCGCAAAGTAAAAGAATACAAAATTTGAATCAAGACTTTCTGTCTCTTCTTTCTGTTTTTCTGTTGTCAGTGGGGTCGTCTTCTCTCTGTCTCTTTTCCCCCGACCCTGTTTTGTTGTCTCCCTTCTCTGTCTGTTTCTCCCCTCCCCTCTCCCCTCTCTCTCCCTCCTTTTCCCCTCCCCTTTTCCTCTCTCTCTCCCTTTTCTTTTTTCTCTCTCTCCTTCCTTTCCTTTTCCCCTTCCTCTCTCTTTTCTTGTTTCTTCGTTTCGTTTTCTTCCCTTTCCTGGGTTTTTCTTTTTCCCCTCCTCCTCTCTCTCTCTTTTCCTCTTTTTTTTCTTCCTGTCCCCTTCTCTTCCTTCTTCTTCTCCTCCTCTCTCTCTCCTCTCTCTTTTCTCTCTCGGTTGTCTATCTATTATCTATCTAAATTGTCTGTCTCTGTCCTTGCCTCTTGGTTTTTTCCGGCACTCTAATTTGTTTTTTCTTTGCTATGGGGTATTGACAAAAAAAATGAAAACTGCCAGACCACAAACACATATACAGAGGGCAGGGCAGACAAAAAAACACACCACTTAAAAAAACAAAACACACCCCAACCACACACACACACAGATTGTTTGTATAAAGGGGGGTCAAAATACTCACGCGCGCGCGCGGCCCCATACACACACCAAAATTAAAAAAAAGAAAGAGGGAAGGAAAAAAACACACACACACAAAACACACACACACACACACACACACACACACACACACAAAACAATTTTTTAAACAGGGAGACGGGCAGCCCCAAAGGGGATAATAGAGATCTTTTGAAATTTTTTCCCGTAAAGGACATGAACCTAAAGGAAAAAGTTAAACAATTGAAAAACTCCCCCCCCCCAAACCCCCCCCCCCCCCACCCCCCCCACCACCACCACCAACCCCCACCTCCCGGGGTAGATTTCTGAAATTTTTTTTTTTTTTTGGGAGACACAGGGCAGGGGTTTGTCAAATGTCACCCCCCGTTTTACAGAGAAAGGGTTTGCCCACAGCTCAAATGGGTCGACATTTGGGAAAATGAAAAATTTTCATGCGACCTGTGTCTGGGCTGTCCCGTTTTAAATTTTCATTTTTAAGCGGGATTTTGGGAAAATTTTTTTATTTCCTTTGGTATTGTAACCTTTGGGGACGGGGTTGCTCGTGGCAAGCACTGCTTTCCCCCCGCCAAGATAAAAAACAGCGTCGAGCGGGGGAAAACCAGTTGGGTGGGTGACCGTTTGTGCCCTTTGGGTTCATACAGTCCCCCCAAAAACACCAGCCCGTAAAAGAAAACCCGTTCTCTTTAGGGGCCAAAAGGGAAAAAAGGGATGGCCCGTGAGGGGAGGAGTGGGGGGCCCGCCCTCAATAACTGGGGTTTTAGAAAGTGAGGGCCTGACGCCTCGTCCCCCCCGACCTCATAGGTTATGGGAACCTTTTTTCTTTTTTGAACCCCCAAAATTTTGATTCAGGGGCCCAAGATGAGCAGGCAGAAAAAGGGGAGAATTATTCTCATGAGTTGCTGTCTAGCAAACAAAGTTAAAACTTTCTTTTTTTTGGCGGTGAATATCCCCTTTGTTTAAAATTTTTTTTCATTCCCTTTTTATTTGTGGCTGGAATAATTCTATGAGTTTTCTATTCGCAGCATTTTTTATTTTGGGTTTTTTTCCCGGGTTTGAGCTCGGGGGTTAAACCCCCGTAAGAAGGTTTTCTATGTGAAAAGGGGTTTTTTTCTCACCATTTAAGGGAGCCCCCATTTTGACTTTTGGGAACGCAGCGTTCTAAAAAAATCGCTCTTTTTTTCACATAGCTTTACGGTACGGTAGACATTTCGATGTATGTTCCCAGTCTTGTAGGTGTAAGCATCGAAAGCACTAAATAAAAATTAATAAAAAAAGTTTAAATCGTCTGGAAAAAATAAAAGTTTTTTTGGTATCTCTGTATACAAGGGGGAGCAGTGGAGGGTTTCATGGTTTTTTTTTATTATTTCTTACCCCCAAAAAAGGGAAAGAGATAAGTCACATCGAAAAGGGGAAAAAAATACAAACATTCCATACAATTTTTTCTTCCCGGGAGCAGTTTTTTAAGGGACGTATATTAAATTTTGCGCTTTTCTACAACTCAAAAACCCAAAGAAAAATGAACAAAAATTTTTATAACTGACATTGAATAAAGCCCAAAAGTTAGGGGGAAGAATATTTTGTTTAAGTTGGGGGGTTTTCCTTTTCTTTTTTTCCCGCTTGATTTTTGGAAGCAAAAAAGACGGAATATTTTTTTACCTTTTCCCTTTTTTTTTTTTTCTTGCATTGTTTTCCCTTTTTTTATATTTGCTGTTCTTCGCTGTTTCTTCAAGTTCCGGGTATAATGTTCCATAGATTTTTTTTAATCCAATTAAATGAAATGAAAACAAATTGAACAACAAAAAAAGACCTAAACTTTGACAGGTGTTTCAGCTTTAAAGATCATCAAATATAGTCACCGTCACCGATTCCTCAGATTCCGAATCCTTTGGGGCGCCTTCGAAGCTTTGTCAACCACCTTTCTCCAGTCCTCTCGTCTCTCAGCCGCTCTCAGGGTGTCTCTCAGCTCCATGTCTGTCCACTCTCGAATGTTGTCCTCCCATCTCTTCCTTTGTCTGCCTCTTCTTCTTCTTCCTCCCCTCACTGTGCCTTGTAGGATTGTTTTAGCAAGACCAGAGGAGCGTGTGACATGACCAAACCACTTCAGTTTTCGTTGTCTGACGAGTGTTTGAAGGTCAGTGTAGGGCCTGATTTCATTGCGGATGTGTCTCTTGACTTCTTCATTCGTGATGTGGTCTTTGTACGAGATGCCTAGGAGTCTTAAGACTCTTGAGACTCTTAGGCAAATCTAGTAAACAAATAGAAAAATACACGAATAAGATAAGCATTAAGAAAAGACATGAAAATGTTGAATTTCTTTAGTTTATACAAAATTACGGAAGTAGCGACAGAAAATTCAGATCATGCCAGAAGTTTTGATGATGTAATGTTTGGAAAACATCCATAAAGTTGAGTAATGATAATGTTACATCTAGGAAATATTCCCAAAGTTTTCAGTAATGAACACTTCCAGATAACATTCTCAAAGGTTGATAGTTTTAGAAAAGTCTTGTCGGCAAGCTGTTTTCTTCCTGCGTGGGTGTTATAGTTGGGCTTGTGTTTGTGTGTTGTGGTGTGTGTGTGTGTGTGTGTGTGTGTGTGTGTGTGTGTGTGTGTGTGTGTGTGTGTGTAGTGTGTGTGTGTGTGTGTGTGTATGTGTGTGTTTGTATGTGTATGTGTGTGCTGTGTGTGTGTTTGTGTGTATATGTTTGTGTGTGCGCATGTTTGTGTGTGTGTTGTTTTGTGTTGGCGCGCGCGCGCGTGTGTGTGTGTGTATTTGTGTGTTTGTGTGTATGTATGTTTGTGTGTGTATGTATGTGTGTGTTGTTTGTGTGTGTATGTGTGTGTGCTTGTGTGTGCTTGTGTGTGTATGTGTTTGTGGTGTGTGTGTATGTATGTGTGTGTTTGTGTGGTTGTGTTAGTGTGTGTATTTGTGTGTATGTGTGTGCGTGTGTGTTTGTGTGTATTTGTGTGTATTTGTGTGTATGTGTGTATGCGTTTGTGTGGGTGTGTGTGTGTGTGTGGTGTCAAGTCAAGTCAATTTTTTATTTCCAGATGGTACATTGAATAAGCAATTTGTGTGCGTGTGTTGTGTGTGTGTGTGTGGTGTGTGTGTGTGTGTGTGTGTGTGTGTGTGTGTGTGTGTGTGTGTGTGTGTGTGTGTGTGTGGTGTGGAGATAAGTGTGTGTGTATCCATGCGTGTGGCGTGCAAGTGTGTGTTCGTTTATGTGTGTGTGCGTATGCGTGTGTGTGTTTGTGTGAGAGAGGGAGTGTGTGTGTCTGTGTGTGTGCGTGCTTGTGTGCATGTATGCGTGCGTGTGTGTGTGTGTGTGGAGAGAGAGATATATATATCTGAAGATCAGTAACACACAAAAGATATAGGAGGGATATACTTACTTGTTCAATGCCATTGTCTCCATGACAACACTGAAGTTATATTGTCCTCTCACACATTTTTATTCTGTAGGCTGTCTTTCGCTCTGTCTGTCTGTGTGTCTGTCTGTCTGTGTGTCTGTCTGTCTGTGTGTCTGTCTGTCTGTCTGTCTGTCAGTCTGTGTGTCTCTTGGTCTGTGGAGGAAGGGGGGGGGGGGGGTCTGTATGTGCTTCTAAATCTCTGTGTCTGTATCTCTGTCTGTCTGCCTCCGTTTGTCTCTTTTCTCTATCTCTGCTCTCTGTTATCCTTTCTCTCTCTCTCTTTGTCTCGGTGTCTCTCTGTCCTGTCCCTGTCTGTCTGTTTATCTGTTTGTTGTTTTTTGTCTGTATGTCTGTCTGTCTGCCTGCCTCTCTGTCTGAGACTATAAACCGAGGTCCCGTGTGCGAACGCACGCAGAACATCTTGCGCACACGTTAAAACCCGTTCCGCTTTTCGGAAGAGTAGGCCATTGTGTGCCGATGGGAACGGATGGCAAAATGTACAAAACTGCATACACACGGGAACTGGATTAAAAAAGCTCATGAGTGCTTATTCCATTATCCTCGAAATAAAAGAATGAAATCAAAAATAAATCAAAAATATGTCTGCATGTCTGTTTCTCTCTCTCTCTCTCTTGCTTTCTTTCTTTCTTTCTTTCTCTCCCACTTCTTCACCTTCTCTCTTTCTACACCCTTTTTTTCCCTCCACTCCCCCCTTTTCCTCCTCCTCCTCCTCCTCTTCTTTTTTTCCCTCTTGTCTCCTTCTACATTTCTTTCTTTCTTTCTTTCTTTTCTTTTTTTCTTTCTTTCTTTCTGTCTGCGTCCGAATTTATGCAGCGGTTTGACATCTTGGTCAATACTCAGAATTTTTTTTTTAAAGAAACTGGCTTCATCCTATACAATATTGATATTTACGCGGGCAAAGCATTCCCATCTACATCTCCGATATCTCTGCACGTGCCGTCAAGACACTCTTGTCTCAGCCAGAGATGCTTTAGGCCTAAGCCGACCGTGCTCAGGAACTAGTGCTTCCAGAATAAGTCGAAAATACTACAAGCTGCCGTATACACGTCTAAAAACTCATAATGGTTAACCCACTTCCTTATCGTAAAGCTGTGTGTTTGAAAACCTTTTTTGTCTTTCGTGAATATTCGTGGTTTTCCTGTTCTGTTAAATCTTTGTTATTTAAGCGCTTCGATTTGTTTGCTTTACAAGATTTAGCGCTATATTTAAAAACCATGCATATTATTATTATTATTATTAAATTTTTTATTATTATTATTTTTATTATTTATTATTATTATTATTATTATTATTATTTTTTAATTTATCATTGTTTCATTATTATTATATTATTATTATCATTATTATTTTTATTATTATATTTTTTTTATTTTATTACCATATTATTATTATTATCTTTTTTTTTTTTCTTTTTAAGAGACACAGATTTCCCTAAATCGAATGATTTTGTTCTACCACCAAAGGGGTTGTGTGTGTGTGTGTGTGTGTTGGGGTGTGTGTGTGTGTGTGGTGTGTGTGTGTGTGTGTGTGTGTTGTGTGTGTATGGTGTAAGTGTGTAAGTGTGTGTGGTGGTGTGGGGTGTTTGTTTTGTGTGTGCGTGCGTGTTTTTGTGGTGTGTGTTTGTTGTGTGGGTGTGTTGTGTGTGTGTGTGTGTGTGTGTGTGTGTGTTTTGGGGTGTGTGTGTGTGTGTGTGTGTGTGTGTGTGTGTGTGTTTGATGCGTGTGTGTGTTGTCATTGTTGTTGTTGTCTTCAATTTAACGTCTGTTCACTCTAAGTGATATTAGACGAGGGGAAAAAGAAAGTGTAATGGAAGTTAAAAAAGGGGGAGGGAAGGAGTGGAAGGAGAAAAAGTTAAGAAATAGCATCAGTGTTGGTATTTAGTGTGAGAGAGAGAAAAAAGAAGAAAAAAAAAACCCAGAAAAGTAAGGATAATTTCTTTTTAAAAAAAGGAGCCAACTATAAACTCAAAAATGTGGAAAAATGAAAAAACAATATGTAACTACAATAAATATTCAAAATGGGCTATGCAATAAACATCTGGCAATTTGGGAAAGGCTAGCTTGAATTTTCAATACATTTTCCAGGACTGTTCAGAAAATGAAGGTAAAAAAGGTTTTACAATAGGGCATTCAAATATGATATGAGTATTGGAAATATGATCCCCACACGACATCTGACATGTTTACAAATTTTGTAGGAAAAGCATTTAACTTCATTCTAAAAAATAGTGAACTAACCCTTCTCACGGATATAAAACGCGAAAACTATTTGAGAAGGAGCCCTATAACAAGAAATATTGGGGGAGTGTCAGGGGAAAAATTTTAAAAAATCGTTCCCTGAAAATTTATCGATTCCCTTTTAAAAATTAAACCCCCAAAGAAGTTTGTTCTAAAATTTTTTTTTCCCCTGTTTAGATAAGGGAAAAGGCCATTCTTTCATTCCCTAACATTTTCTTGCCCCCCTTTTTTTGGGAGCTCTGTCAGCCCCCCCATTTTAAAAAATTCCAAAATGGAAGGCAACCAACCCAAAAAAAAAACAGGAAAACTTTTAAAAATTAGGAGGTGTATGGGCATATTTAATTTAAAAAATTTTTCCGGGGGGGGACCCTTTAAGTTTGGGGATTTTATATTTTTAAAAAACTGAAATTGGAGTCACACAAAGGGAAGATATTTAAAGAAGGAAATTCGTGTGTGTGTGTGTGTTGTGCGTGTTTGTGTGTGGGGTGGGTGTGTGTGTGCGTTGTGTGTGTGTGTGGTTTTTGTGTGTGTGGGGGTGTTGTGTGTGTGGGGTGTGTTTGTGTGTGTGTGTGTGTGGGGGTTTGTGTGTTGGGGGTTGTGTGTGTGTGTGGGTGTGTGTGTGGGTTTTTTGTGTGTGTCGCCCATTGGGCCTTTTTTTTCGCTAAAAAAGTATATTTTTTTGTTCCTGTTTGGGAAGCAAATTTAAAACTTTCATTTTGGGGAGACTAGAACCACAAATTTTCCTTACGTACTTTCTTAAATTATTTTTTAATTACTTTTTTAAAAAATTTACTTAACTACGTATCATCAATTTCTTTTTCACTATTTTTAATTCTATTATTTTTCTTACTTTCGTACTTTTTCTTACTCAATCACTTTTTTAAATTATTTCTTACTTTTCTTAGTACTTACTTACTTTCTTTATCATTCCCCCGTACTTTTCTTACTTACTTATTTACTCACTTACTTATTCAATTCTCACTTTCTTACTTTAAATTTGTAAACATCTCTTTTTTACTCACTTAATCACTTACTTTCTTAGTTCTTTTCTCGTTTACTTTCCTTCTTACTTACTTACACACTTACTCAAATCCCCTCACTCAATCGCTTGTCGCTCGTTTCTTGTTTGGGTTGCTTTTCGCGTACCTCTTTTCCATCTACGTGGGCCCTCACTCACTTACTTCCCCTTTTAAAACAAATTTTGTTTTTTTGTCACCTTCTTTCTATACATCGATAATTATGTTTTGTGTGTTTTGTTCCCCCTCCTTTGCGCCTTTCAAAAATTTATTTTCCCTTTCATCTTCCCCCTTTTTAAAACCCGTTCTTCCCTTTTAATGTATTAAAGTTTCCACTTCCATTCCTTACCCCTTTCCCCATGTTTTTACACCCCCCCCTTTTCCCCTGCTCCCGTTTGTTGGGACATGGTTTTAAAAAAATTTTTCCCCCCCCCATTGGTTTCATGCTATTTAGTTTTTTCCCAAATTTCCTTCAATTTACATGGTTTGGGAAAACCACAAGATTTTTTCCAAAACTTTTCCCCCTCCCCTTTTCTTGCAAAGCAGAGCACCGTCTCTGCGCCTTAAAAACCACATAATTTGGGAAAACCCACTTTCATTTCAAAAGTGAGGGGAGGAAGAAAAAGAAGAGGCGACAAGGAAGAGTGGGAGGCAACTTGAGGTTTGGGCGGCGGGAGCTGAGGGAACCCTTTGGGGGGGGCTGAGAGACGCCCAGGGGCTGGGGGAAAGATGGTTGACAAAAACTTCGAAGGGGGCCCCCCAAAGGTTTGGAAAAACTGGGGATCGGTGCGGTGGGCTGTTCTTTTTCCCCGTGATTTTTTAAAACCCCTTCCTGTTTTTTTTTTTGGGGGGGGAGGGGGGGTCCCCCATGAATTTTTAAAACATTTCCCTGTTCGGGAAATTTCCCCAAAGATTTAACACATTTTCCCCGTTCTTTAAATACATTTATTTAAAAAAATTTTCCCCGTTTGTAAATCCCTTGGAAAATTTTAAAACACTTCCCCCCTTCGTTTTTAAAATTTCCCCTTGGGTTTTAAAACCCCTTCCCCGTTCGTTTGTCCCCTTTATTTAAACATTTTCCTTTGTTCGTTAAAACCAAATGGGTTTTTAAAAACCTTTCCCCTTTTCGAAATTTCCCCTTGGGGTTTTTTCACACTTCCCCGTTCGTTAAACCACTGGGTTTAAAAAACTTCCCTGTTGAAAAAACCACCGAAATTTTAACACATTTCCCCCTTCGGTTTTTCCACATGATTTTTAACACCCTTTCCCCGTTTTAAAACACAAGAAATTTTTCAATTTTCCCCGTTCTTAAAACCCTTTTCCCCGCTCTTAATCTACACGTTTTAACACACTTTCCCCGCTCTACATAAGGGGATTTTTAAACCACATTTTTTTAAAAAACACTTTCCCGTTTTAATCCACATGATTTAAAACACTTTTTTGGGGCTTAATCCGCATGTTTAAAAATATTTCCCTGATCTTAATTCCCCCATGATTTAAAAAACATTTCCCTGATCTTTTTCCACATGATTTAACCCCCTTCCCAGTTCTTAATCTGCAAGGGTTAAAAAAACACTTCCCTGTTTTTTAATCCAAAATTTATTGGGAAACAATTCCTGCTCTACATTTCCGTGATATTTAAGGCTTTCCTCACGTAACTAAATCCAAAATTAATTTAACAATTTTCGTAACCCTAATTAAAATTTTTAAAATTTATGGGAAAATTTTTATTGGGGCTGAAACTTGTAAAAAAACAAATCGAAAACGGGTTTTTAGACCCTTTCTTAAAAGCATGCTTTACATATTTTAATCTTCTGACTGAAAAGGAATTAGAAAACATTCTCCTTTTTCTCTTCCAAAAAATTAAAACTTTTAAAAATATTTTTCCACACCACCTATCCCTCCCCCCCCCCCCCCCCTCCCATTTCTCCTCGCACCCCCCACACCAAAAAAACAAACCATATTTATCCCCACACATAAAAAGCAGATGGGTTATGGTTTTGCGGGGATATTTAATATATAATTTTTATAATATATATTATAATATGATATATATATTTTTAAATTTATACCCCACCACTACACCCCAAATTTCACTGCACCAAACCCCCCCCCAAATTTATTTATAAATTTTATATATTTATATATAATTATATATATATATATATTTAATATATATTATAATAACCCTGCCCCACAATTTTTAAAACAACCCTACTTCACTCACACCCCACATTCACAAACCAACACACCCCAAAGACGATGTCCCCCCAAACCCCCATAAAAAGCATTTTTGTTTCAAATTCCCTAGAAAAAAACGCGCCTGGCTGAAAAAATGAAAACTGTCGGTCTTCCCCTCTCCCCTCTTCCCCCTTTGTTTACAACCCACCGCTTTTTGGGGTCTCTTCTCTCTCTCCTTTTCTTCTCTCTCTCTCTCTCTTCTCCTTCTTTTCTTCTCTCTCCCTCTTCTCTTCTCTCTCTCGCTCCCATGTGCATCACAAAAAATAGAGAAAAGGGGTCTACCCCCTTTTCAGGGGAAAAGGGGCCAAAGGGAAAAAAGAGTTTAAAAAGGGGGAAAAAAGGAAATAAGAAAATCAAAAGAGTAAAAAAACATAAAAGCAGCACCGGGCAAAGTGGGGCGGGAAAGGGAAGGGGGGGGGGGGGGGGGGGGGTCGCAGGCACTCACGTAAAACACACACCCCCAAAACAAAAGCCGGCACACGCTCGACGCACGAAAAATTACCAAAACTAGCTTTGGGATTTCCTCGCGCGCCGAAAAAACACACATTGCGTGTTTCACCGCTCGCACGCCGACACCACTTTGCGTGTGCACACGCTTTGCCGCCGAACAAAACCCCATTGCGTGGCCCCCGCTCGCAGCACGAAAACACCATTCGTGTGCCCGCTCGCACGCCCCGAAAAAAAACACAAATTTCGTGTTTCACCCCCGCTCGGGACGCACCCCAACACAAACATAGCTTAAACCCCACGCTCGCACGCCGAACACACACGCTCGCACGCCCGAAAAGCACACATAGCTTTTCGCACACGCCCCGCACGCACCAAGCCCTACACAATACCCCACATACATACACGCTGCGGCGCGGGCAAAACCACCCAAACCACAAAATCACCCCACCGCCGCGCACCACAACACGCACAACACTCAATGAGAAGGGAAAAAAACAGGGACAAAAGGGTTTATTTTATTCCCGCAAGGGTTTTGGTAGCAGTCACTGAAGAATTTTTCAGTCAGTGGGGAGCTTTCCCTTTTTGGGCATTTTTCACCTTTCAGCCCCCCCCCACCCCCCCCCACCCCCTTTTTCTTTTTTTTTTTAAAAAAAAAATTTACCCTAAAGGGTTTTTTTCAGAAATCAAAGAAAAGGGCACCCAAAAAAATAATGTATTATTTTTTTAAACCCCGGACCCGTTTTCCTAGGTGTGTGAAAAAATCAGCCCCTTTCCCTTTTTATCCTACCCCCAAACCCCCTCCCCCTCCCTCCCTCCCTTCTCTACCCCAAACCCCTCCCCCCCTGTATTTTGGATGTTTACTGTTTCTGTTTTTGGGTTCCACACGAAAAACAGAAATTTTCTGAAGTAATGGACTGCAAGAACGAATTTGATTTGGACAGCGATGATGTGTCTGGCCCAAGGCCGCGATCCTCTTTGGGAAAAGTTTTGGGGTTTTTTTTAAAAATTTTTTTGGGGTTTCCCGGAGGGGAAAAATTGATTAAAGTATGAATTTTTGCATATTCTTTTGGAAAAAAATTTGAAGGACAATTTAGAAAGGATACTGTCGGTTTTAGGGGTTTCGTCTGGGAAATCTTTGCGGTTGGTAAATTTTTAAGTTTGGGAAAAAAAAAAATAAGTGTTCTTTGACTATGTTCCCCTTTTGGGAAAATTTTTGTATTGATGGTTTTTTTCGTGAAAAAAATACATTTTTTTTTTGTGACACCCTTTTTAGGATGTAATCGGGGATGTGTTTAATGTTGTATATAAAAATTTTATTGGAAAATAGCATATGTTTAGACCAGGAGGGCCCCACTAAAAAAGAATTGTGGTTTTTAAAAAAAAAAAAATGAGAAGCTTGTGTTTAAAGTCTGACAAAATAAAAAGAATGCACCCGGGGCCAAAAGGGTAATGCGAGCCCTTTTTAATTTAAAGAAAAAAGCGATAGGCAATGAAGGAAATTTTTAAAAACAAACGGTAAGCTCAAAAAATAAATGGTTTACTTCGTCGTGTATTTGAACACCTCTCTCTCTCTTTTCCTCTTCTCTCTCTCTCTCTCTCTCTCTCTTCTCTCTCTCCCCTCTCTCTTCTCTTCTCTTCTCTCTCTTTTCCTCTCTCTCTCTCCCCACACCACAAGCTTATTTATTTTGGTTATCTGTAAAATATTGGGCCCCCACCAGTTCTTTCACAAAGGTTTAAACAAAGTTCCACAGGGATATGATCTGAGCAAATCTGTCTTTAAAATGTAAGCTGGAAAAGAGAGTGAAAATAACAAATTTTCATCACTTGACATTTGAAAAAAATCTTAAATTCTGCCGGAAACTGGAGTTGTATAGCAATAAAGGGTCGCCCTTTCTACACCTTAAGATTTTAAAAAATCAAAAGTTACAATAAATTCAACGGCGTTTTTCCAAAGTATTTTTACTTTTCATGAGACTTTTGTTTAAAATTTATGGTTGGCTTTTTATGTATTAATCAAAAAATATTTTCATTTTCCCCATTTGTTGGGTTTTCATCAGCTGTTTTCTATTGAAATCACCGACAAAACAATGAATACTCACATATTTCAGCAAACAGTCGTAAACTTTTTTCCAGTATACTTACCCAATCACATCAAAAAAGGAAAAAAAGGAGTCCCCTTGTGGGGACTATACCAAAAATACAAAAATCTTTCTCATGTTCAACATTCCTTATTATTTTGGAAAACCCAAAAAGTTGGAGTAGTAACTCAATGCACTGAAGTAGAAGCATCACTTTCTTTTGGACACACAATACCCCCGAGGGAGCCTGTTTTGTAACCCAAAAGCAGATTTATAGTAACTTTCTAATATTGAAAAGTCGGAATGAAAATTTTCCCCCAAAAAATTTCAAAAAAAACAAAAGAAATCAAAAAAGCGACATAGAAAGGGAAAACTTTTTACGTAACTTAAAAAGGGAAAAACCATTAATATTCCATTGCAAAATTTTGGGAAAGACTTTTTTTCGAGGGAAAAAAAAAGGTTGTTTGAAAAGGGTGAAACCACCCAAATTTGGACCGATGGAGGGGTTGGCTTAGTTCAAAACTGCAGTTTTTGGAAAAGCCGTCAGCTTTCTCCATTGCCATAGGTCCCGAACCCCGGGTTTCTCGGGGGTTTCCTTTCCGGGGGGTTTTTGGGAGAATTAACCGGGGGGGCCTTTTTTCTTTTTTTCCTATAAAGCTTTTTTTAAATGAAATAAAAAGCCCCCTTTTTTCTTTTTTGCAAGTGAGGGGGAAAATCTAAAATTTGCACTTACGGAAGTCCCCCAATAATTAGGCCCCTTAGTTTCACCTTGTTTCAAAATTGGTTTGCCTTGGAAAGGGGGCCACCCAATAGGAAGGGCTAGGGCAGAGGGGGTTTTTAAAGGGGCCCGGGTAGTAGTTGATGAAAAATTTGCGGGATTTCGTTAAACCTTTTTGGGTGTGGGCGTAGTGGTTTTTCGTTTGGTTTTTGTTTTCAAAAAACAAAAACTTGTTAAAAATAAAAAAAATTTTAATTTTTAATGAAAAGTGGGGAAACTGAAATGTTGAATCAAAGCTTTTTTGGGCCCAAATTGCGGCAAATTTTTTAAAATTTTTGAAAAAATTGTGGTTTTGAAAAAAAAATTTGGGGGAAAAGGAAACCACAAATCTTTGTTAGGAAACAAATGGGGGAAAAATTCGAAAATTTTTGAGGGGGGCTCGGGGATCCCCCTTTTTTTCGTTAAAAGAAGGGGTTTCCATGTTAAAATTAGGAAAAAAAACAAAAAGCATTGTTAGTGGGTTTTTAGTTGGTTTAAAGCTTTTTGGAAAAATTTGGCAAATTTCATTTTAAAAAAATTTGTTTTTAAAAACATTTGAAAAGGCCATTTTTTTCCCTTGAAAAGGGGAAAAATAAAAAATATTATGGGCTCTTCCCTATTTTAAACTTTTTCAAAAAATTATTTGCTTTGAAAATAAAGAACAGAAAATTAAATTTTTATTAAATTGTTTTTAAAAATAACTTTATTAATTTTTTTGATTTTTTAATTTTTATTTAAAAATTTTTTAAAAAAATAAAAAAATTTTCTTTTTTAAAAAAAATTTAAAAAAACCCCCATTAATGGGGAATTATTTTAAAGTGACATTAGTGTAAGATTTATAGTAAAATCTTAAAACCATGTTTACAAGAAGGGTTGGGAAAAAAAATATCACGGGAATATAAAAGTGGTTTAAAAGGAATTATTCAACTTGATCAATGTTTCACTTTGTTGTCTTTTGTTCAAAAAACATTTCTTTGTAACAGGAAATTTAAAATTTGTAGCCTTATAGTTTTTGAGAAGGTTTTTGTTTCTTTAAATAGGGGTATTCTTTGGCGATTTCATAAAAAAGGAATACGGGAAAAAATGTTTAACTGTTAAAGTATGTACAATAGTTTTAAAATTTAAAGTTAGATGTGGTTCAAAATGAAGTTTTAATTAGTTGTTTTTGGGTGTAAAAAAAAGGTGACGTTTGTAGTCCAATTCTATTTTCCCTTTTCATCAAGAGATTGCACTGGGTTATTAAAAATGGAAGACTGGGGCTTTATTTAATAACGATTTCTTAAAATCTTCATTTTGTTTTGAGAGTTTAGTTTTTTTGCTGAAACAGTTTTTGGGTTTAAAAAAACGCAACAAAATAGTTTACAAAAGCGATATTTTGGGATTTGAGGGTTTAACTTAGTAAAAGAAAAATAAATTGTATTTAAAAAAAGGGGCATTTTCAGAAAGGGAAAACATGGAAAAAAATGGTGTTGATATCCCTGTGGTAAATCTTACAAAATTTAGGTTATTATTTCTACAGACTTAGTTTCACATTGATTAACGCTTAGTAGAAAACCCAAGAATGCGTATTTGCATCATGAAAAAATTTCGACCCCGGGAATAAAGCAGCTTAAAATTGTTTTTAAAACTGTTTGATTCACAGGTTGCCCCCTATTGCTTTGTGGGGCGAATTTGGGGGGGGTAAAGCAGCTCGTCGTGTTTAACAAGTAAAATTTTTTTTTTCTTGAAAAAATTTCGGGGGGGAAAGGGCCCCAAATGGACTTCGTTTTGTTTTTAAAAAAAATTTTTTTTTCCCCTTTTTTTTGCTGTTTTTTTTTTTAAAAATTGTTATGGGGGGAAATTTGATTTAAAGAAGTTTTAAAATCTTATGAGTTGGATGTAAAGAAAAGGAAACTGGGGTTCAAAATATTCGTTGTAGATTATATGAAAATGGTTTTTGGGTATGTATGGAAAAATTGGAGGTGTTAAAATGTCAAAGGGGTTTTTATACCAGTTTAAAGAAGATTTATCTTATGAGATGGCAAGAAAGGGACTTTCCACGTTAAAACAGTGAGAGGTTTTGCATCTTAGAACTTTTTGCGGTGTTCATGCGGAAAAAAATATCTGAAAATGGTTTTAGAAAAAAATTTGAAATTTATTAGACCAGGTTTAGATTTGGCATTTTAGAAATTAGTACACACCAAAATCGCTACAAAAAATTTGAATTGGATTTGACTTGCCTTTTTGTAAAAAATGGGAATGAGGAGGAAATACTTTCGTTGTGTTGCCTATTCTCAGTAAGCTAAGAGCACGGTATATCCATAAATTTTAAAATACCCTTGCCGTTTCGTCTGGTTTTTTTTTGTAAACTATGAACGAAAATATTTTCCGAAATGTACGATACTTAATAAACCTTTTAAATTACGACAGTGCGCTTAGTTAAATTTGTTAATGTGTGTGTTGTTGGTGATTTCTTAATATTCCGTGTCTTCCCCTTCATTGGGGGGATGGCCTTTTTATGAATAACATTCGAAAACCGAATCCCAATTTCCTTTTTCTCCCTCTCTCTCTCTCTCTCTCTCTTCTCTCTCTTCTCTCTCTCCCCCCTCTCTGTGGGAAGAAGTTCCCAAGTGTGTTTTCTGTATCAAAAAAGCATGCACTTTGCTCTCCCGCACAAAAAAATAGGTGGGGGGAAAGGGAAAAGGGGGGGAAAAAAAAAGCCTGAAGGGATTTAGAAAAAAAAAGATTGAAAGCACAGAAGATGAAAAAGGGCATAAATAGGAGTGAGGGGGGGGGGGGCAGAAGAATGTGTGTTGGGAGGGGGATGGGGTAAGTTCAATGAAAGGTAAGAAGAAGAAGGGAAACAGCTGCATAATGATTGTCCTTTTGTGTTTGGGTCGATTTCTGAAAATTTTCTTTTGTCTGTGTAGCAGAGCTCTTTTTTCGTTGTTGGGGTGTTGATTGGGTGGGTTTTCTGTTTTGGGTTGTTTGACACATATGATTTTTAGATTTGTGCTTGTTTCATTATTTCTTTCACTTAAAATGAACTTGGGATTTTGGGTTTTTATCCGGTTTTTTCCCCCCTTGTGGCATTTTCAATTTCTCCTACCCCCAACCATTTTATTATGGGCCCAAAGGGCCCAGATACTTAAAATTTCTGATTTGAGTTTCTCTCTCTCTCTACTCTCTCTCGTCTGTCTCTCTTCCCCTCTGTCTGTCTCTCTCTTCTCTCTCTCTTCTTCTCTCTCTCCCCTTTTCTCTCTCTTCTCTCTCTTCTCTCTCTCTTGATCTCTCTGTCTCTCTTGATCCTCTCTCTCTTCACCTCTCTCTCTTCGCTACTCTCTCTTCCTCCTTCTCCTCTTTTCTCTCTCTTTTTCTCTCTTCTTCTCTCTCTCTCTTCTCTCTCTCTGCTCTCTTCTTTCTCTCTCGCTACTCTCTTTTTTTCTGCATCCCCCTCGTCTCTCTCTCTCTCTTTTCTCTCTCTCTCTCTCTCTTCTCTCTCTCTCTCTTCTCTCCTCTTCTTTCTCTCCCCTCTCTCTCTCTCTTTTCTCTCTTCTGGAAGAGAAGCAAGAAAGTCTCGTGTCAAAAAACATGCACTTTCGCCTCAAGCACAAAAAGACGCGTTGGCGAGGGGGAAAAAACTGAATTGACAGAATGCAGACATTAAAAACTTGACAGGGAAGTTGAAAGGGAAAGAAGAGAAATGGAAGAGTGTGAGAGATGGGTGGAGGAGGGGAGGTTAAGATTGACTGAAAAAGGGAAAGGGAAAACGAAAAAGGGAAAATTTTTTTTAATGCTAGTGTTTGTCCCTTTTTTTTTTGAGGGGGGGGGGGGTTAGGGGGGATTTTTTACAGCCCCTGTCTTTTTGTTTGTGTCTATTGTCATTGTTTCTTTGACTGAATTTCTAATTGGTTCGCTTTATTTTTTCCCATCTCAAATTTTTATATTTCAAAAGTTTTGAAATATGAAAAAACATATCTGAATTACATTCTAATGTCTCAAGAAATAAACATATGACTCACACAAAACACCATCCCATCATTTCTTTTTAAAAAATTGCATAGTCTACCTACACAAATATATTTTTTCCCTGAAATTCAAAATAATTGAACCACAAAGAGTTCAAGACTGATGTTCTAAAACCAACAGATCCATTCTCGTTGATCATTTCATCTTTTTGTTTCATACATTATCAGATACTTCTCCTATAAGCCCCAAAATATATTTTATTTTTCTAAAATAACATTCCCTTAGATGATCGCGTGCCTTAGCCAGACTCATCATCGCTGTCCAAATCCATTCACTCTTGCAGTCCATTACTTCAAAGAATTTCTGTTTTCGAGTGGAATGCACGAAAACAGAAGACAATGAACATCCAGAAGACAGGAGGGAGTGGTTGGGAGTGGAGAAGGGAGGGAGGGAGGGAGGAGGGAGGATACGAGGATAGGACTGATTATTCCGCGCCACGAAGACAGCTGACGCCAGGGTAGAATTTGTAAAAAATTGTTTGGGTTTTTTTTCTGTTGGTGTTCTGGAAAAACAACACATTAGATTAAAGTGAGAAACAGATTGGCAGATAAGGAATTTAAAAAAACAGACAACGAAAAACCCACATGTTGCAAGGAAAGCACTCCCCCTTTCTTTTATTCCCGTTCTCTCCTCTCTCTCTCTCTCTCTCTCTCTCTTTTTTCAAAACCCCCTCTCTCTCCCCCCCCCCCTCTCTCTCCTTCTCTTCCTTCTACTCTCTCTCTCTGTTCTCTCTCTCTGCCCCCTCTCCCCTCTCTCTCTCTCTCTCTCTCTCTCTCTTTTCCTCTCCTCTCTCTCTCTCTCTCCCCACACACACCACACTCGTACACACACACACTTTCTCCCTCTTCTCTCTCTCACTCTCCGCTCTCTCGCTCTCTCTTTTCTTCTCTCTCTCTCTCTCTCTCTCTCTCTTCTCTCCTCTCTCTCTCTCTCTCTCCCCTCTCTCTTCTCTCTCTCATCTCTCTCTCTCTCTGATGAAGAAAGTATGTGAATGCTTATTCTGTTACCCTTGAAAAATAAGATTATTCATTCATTCATTTATTCATTCATTCATTCATTCTCTCTCTGCTCTCTCTCTCTGTCTTCTCTCTCTCTCTCTTTTCCTCTCGTCTCTGTCTCTGTATTCACACACACACACACACCCCACACACAACGCACTCACGCAACACGCGCACCACAAAACACACACACACACACACCACACACACACAACACACACACACATACTTTCTAAAGTCCTTCGGATGAGACTATAAACCGAGGTCCCGTGTGCGAACGCACGCAGAACATCTTGCGCACACGTTAAATCCTGTTCCGCTTTTCGTAAGAGTAGGCCATTGTGTGCCGGTGGGAAAGGATGACAAAATTTACAAAACCGCATACACACGTGGACTGGATGTAAAAAAACAAACTCATAAGTGCTTATTCCGTTATCCTCGATATAAAAGAATGAATAAATAAATATAAATAAATAAAATCTCTCTCTATGTGGAAGAAGAAGCCAAGATGTGTCTACTGTGTCAAAAGGCATGCACTTTAGCTCTCCAGCACAATAAGACAGCGATGTCGAGAGAAAAAGCCTGAATCTGATCAGCATGCAGACATAAAAGCTTGAATTGCAGCAGAAGATGAAGGGAAAGAGAGAAAAAGAGCGGAGGGGGAAGGGGTCAGGTCAGAAAAAGGTGTTTTGTGTGTGTTTTGTGTGTGTGTGTGTGTGTTGTGTGTGTGTGTGTGTGGTGTGTGTGTGTGGGTGTGTGTTTTGTGTGTGTGTGTGAGGGAGAGGGGAATGTAAGTTCAACTGAAAGAGAGAGAAAGATGGATGAAGAAGGAAACATGTATGCATAATGGCGTGCCCATTTTGTGTTTTTGGTCGATTTCTGACGACATTGTCTCTTTGTAAAGTAGATGTCCTTTGCTTTAAGTGTGGCTAGGAATGTCTGGTTGCTTCTCTCTCGCTCTCGCTCTCGCTCTCTCTCTCGCTCCCCGCTCCTCTCTCTCTCCCCTCTCTTTTTCTCTCTCTCTCTCTCCTCCCCTCTCTCTCTCTCTCTCTCTCTTCCTCTCTAATCTCTTCTCCTCTCTCTCTCCCTCCCCTCTCTCTCTCTCTCTCCTCTTCTCTCTCTCTCTTTTCTCTCCCCTCCCCTCTCTTTTCTCTTTTACACACACACACACATTCACCCAAACCCCTTCCACATGGGAAAAATAAAACCCGCTTAAGTGCACCCCGTCATTTTTTTAAAAAATTTTACTTTTGGGGGGCAAACTAGTGCAAACCCTTTTTCTTCTAAATCCTCAATGAATCCCTTCAGGGGAGGATTCTCCAAAACAGAAAGTTGGGTGTTTTTTTGGGGGGGGGGAAACCTTTCCAAATCGATTTTATTGCTGAGGTTTTGTGGGGGGGGGTTCCCAAATTTGTTTTTTTCTGGTTTTGTCCTTTTTCGTCTTTTTCCCTTTGGGCCCCCCCCTCCTTTTCCCTTTGGTTCTGCCTGCGGGGACGCCTTTTTCCCTTTCTGTTGTTCTTTATTTTTGGGTTTGTTGGTTTTGGGGGGGTTTTTTTTAACGTGTTTTTTTTTCTGCCTCTTGTTTTTCTCTTTTTCTTCTCTGTTTCTCCTCTTCTTTCTCCACTCTTTCTCTCTCTCTCTTCTTCTTTTGTCTCTTCTGTTTTTCTTCTCTTTCTTCTTCTCTTCAGTTTCTCTCTCTTCTCTTTCCCCCTCTGTCTCTTCTCCCCCTTTCTCTTCTCTTCTTCTTCTTCTTCTCTGTCTTCTTTCCTCTCTCTCTCTCTCTCTCCTCTCTCTCTCTCCCCCCTCTCTCTCCCTCTCTCTCTCTCTTCTCTCTCTCTCTTTTTCTCCCTCTCTCTCTCTCTCCCCTCTTTTTGGGCCACACTGTCTCCAAGTAAAAAAAACCCACAAAAAATGCATCAATTTCCAAAAAAAGGACGGGGGGTTTTTTTAGTGTTTTTTTTTCTCTTATTGTTTTTTTTTTTTTTTCCCCCATCAAAAAGCAGTGGAAACTTTTTTTTCTCTTTGTTGTCTCCCCAAACGTTTCATCCATCGGTGTTTTGCAAAACTACCGGAAGTTTTCCCAAAGACCCATCACACCCGCGGTGATTTTGAGAATCACAAAAATTTCATAAAAGGAAATCAAAATTCGGTTATTTTTATTTTTCCAAAGCTCGCCTCCTATTTTTTTGGTAAATTTCGCTTTAAACCCCACTCCATTCCCCTCTTAGAGAAATGGGAGAATGGGGTGGGGTTTCCTGGGTAAGCGAAAATTTGAAGTTCCCCCGTTTTTTGTGTTTTTCCCCTTTTTCGTCCTGATGCCGCGTTCAAATTGCCATGTCGTAATGGTGGGAAAAGGGGGTGGGGGGTGTGGGGGAAGGGAGGGGGGGGGGGGGGGGGATTTTTCCATTGAAGATAAAGAAAGGTGATAAAATAACCCGGAAAAACAAGAATGATAAAAAGCGTGGTGGAGTTATGGGGGGGGGGTGGGGGTGCTTTTAAAAAAACTGTCTCCCCCTTCGTCTCAAATTTTTGTTCAGGAAGTCAAAGGAATGAAAAAGGGTGAATAACAAATTTGGGTGAAATCCGTTTTAACCATTATCCTTTTTGTTTTTTTTTTTTTTTTCTTTTTTTTCGTCTAGAGCTCAGAGTTTCACCCCGGGGGAGATTTTTTGCGTAATTGCAGCCGGGTTTTGCCCCTCATTAAGGTAGCCGCTTTTCCCCCCTTAGGATGATTCTAAACAACCCCTCAGGTGCTGCAAGTTTTTTTAATATTTTTTGTTATCCGTTCTTACAGGGAAAGAATGGCCTATCTTACCAAAAAATACCAGAAGGGGGTTTTAAAAAGTGTCAAAATGTTTTTGCTGCGTTCTTACACAAAGGGGGTTTACAGTGTATCCCCAAAGACTTTTGGGGGAGTGGGGGGCGGTAAATTTTTAACTCCAAGGGAAAATCCCCTTTTAATTCGTCTCGATGGGCCCTTCCCCGGGGTGTGACGGGCGCAACGCTCTAACATAGGCTATCCCATCCCCCCCCCCCCCCACATCGTCTCTGAGAAAAATTTCCATAATGCAAATGGGTATCGAGAATTGAGACACCACGCTTTCCTAAAAAATTGATTTAGTTAACGGGGAAATTTTTTTTTTATCTTCTTTTATTCGGATAAAAAATAGCCTTGTGTGCTTTTTTACATCCCCTCCCCCGGGTTGCGGATTTGTGAATTTGTCATTCTTTTCCCACCCGGCCCCAAGGCCCACTTTATGAAAAACGGGAAAAGGATTTAACGGTGTGCAAATGTTCTGCTGCGTTGCGCACGGGACCTCGTTTTATAGTTCATCCGAAGGGCTTTGGGGGGAAAAAATAAAAAGTTGGTAATCAAATTTTCGAAGTATTCCATATGGGAGACGTGATAACTATATGAATACCTTTCTTCTGCAAGTGGATATAATCATCGTTTAAAAATTTGATTATATGATCACTCATTTTTCCTATTTCTGGGGTTGATTTTTTTTTTAGCAGAATCATGATTCAATCAACCAGATAAAAACAGAATGAAATACAGAAAGACCTAAAGATGATGACAAGAGACGTAAAATAGTGCCCCCCAAAAAATCTTCCATAATTTGTAAAGAAATAAACAATCAATTCATAAGATTTAGGGGAAAGCGGATAGCAAGAAAGGTAACTCTGAAATGCCACTTTGACCAGGGATTTTTCCATGACGGTCACAATGTGCCAAAAATGGTACTTTTTTTAAAAGTCATTTAACAAAAGAAAACCATCAAAATAACCATCTAAATATTAAGAAAATAGAGGTAGCTGGAAAAGAATAATAATGATAATAATATATGGAATTTATAGAGTGCTATATCTTGCAATTACAAATCAGAAAAGACAAATATCTAAATGCCACTCTGCCAAGTTTTTGCTATGACGTTCAGAATGTGCCAAAATGTAATTTAAAACAAAAAATTTTAAACCGTCAAAATAACTACCCAAATCTTAAGAAAATGGAGATAGCTGGAAAAGAAAAAATAATCATACGAGGCCGGAAACGATTGAGTGCTCCTTAAGACGATTCGGTCTGAAAATGGTGTATAGAAAAAGCTGACGGGCAAACACACTGAGGGAGACACAGACAGAGAGACAGACAGAGACTGTGACAGACAGAAAGACGACTGTGGATAGCTAGCTCCCTTATCTTTATTCACAGCAGCAACGCAATTTGCCGCCATCCCTCCAACGTCTGTTCCTTCTTTGATGTGTTCTTCTCTTTTCTACAGTATCCGTGTGTGTTTCACGTTTTCTCATTTGCCTGTGTTTTTCTCTTCTCCGCTTTCTTTCTTTCTTTCTTTCTTTCTTTCTTCTTCTTCTTCTTCTTCTTCTTCTTCTTCTTCTTCTCATTCTTCTTTGCATTCTTCTTTTTTTGTATTCTTCTTCTTTTTTTGCATTCTTCTTCTTTATTGCATTTATCTTCTTCTTTTTCTTCTTTGCATTCTTCTCTTTTTGCATTCTTCTTCTTCTCATTCTTCTTCTCATTCTTCTTTGCATTTTTTTGCATTCTTCTTCTTCTTCTTTTTCTTTTTTCTTTCTTCTTTGCATTTCTTCTCCTCCTCCTTCTCTCCTCCTACTCCTCTTGTCCTTCTTCTTCTTCTTCTTCTTTCTTCTTCTTCTTCTTCTTCTTTCTCTTCTTCTTCTTCTTCTTCTTCTTCTTCTTTGCATTCTTCTTCTTCTTCTTCTTCTTCTTCTTCTTCTTCTTCTTTGCATTCTTCTTCTTCTTCGCAATTCTTCTTTGCATTCTTTTTCTTCTTCTTCGCAATTCTTCGCAATTCTTCTTCTACTTCTTTGCAATTCTTCTTCTTCTTCTTCTTTGCAATTCCTTTTCATCTTCTTTGCATTCTTCTTCTTTGCATTCTTCTTCTTCTTCTTGTTTAACATTTTTCTTCTTCTTATTCTTCTTTGCTCTTTCTCCCCCCCCCCCCCCCTCTCTCTCTCTCTCTCTCTCTCTCTCTCTCTCTCTCTCTCTCTCTCTCTCTCTCTCTCCCATGCCATCAATAAGAGAAAACGTTTGTTGTATTAAGATATTTACATCACAAACGAAGATACGGTTATCGTTTTGTTATGATTTTGAGAAACTATATGTATATTGATTTTTTCCAGTCATAAGGAAGGTACACTTAGATCAAAATAGTGAATTGTGTTTGATACATATGTATTTGTTATGCATTTGTGCATTGTCTTCATTATTTCTTTCACTGAAAGTGAGCTTGGTATTGTGTATGTTATCCGGTTTTTGCCCACTCTGTGGCATTGTCAATTTCTCCTACGCCAACCATGTATTATGGCCTAAGGCCGAGATACATTAAATTTCTGAGTTCTGAGTTCTCTCTCTCTCTCTTTCTCTCTCTTCGCTTGTCTTCCCTCGTCCTCTTCTGCTCCCACGCTCCCCTCTCTTTTCTTTTTTCTTTTTTCGTTATCTTTATTCATATGAATTCATACAATAATGCGTTTATTTGTTAGTCAGTACTCAGAAAAAAGGCATCGTCATACAGGATTGATATTCGCATGGGAAAAGCATTCCCATTTTCATCCCCAACGTCTCTGCACGTGCCAACATGACACTCTTGCCTCTTCAGGGAAGATGCTTTAAGACCTGTCGTTATGACCGTGCCAGGGAGCTAGTGCTTCCACAATAACTCATAAATAATGCATCGTGTCAATGTTTACCCCTAACCCCATATGATTTAACATGCTTCTCTCTGGAAGACAAAAAAAACCCCAAACAAACAACAAGTTGTTTTGATGGCCTTGCCTTCTGTCAATCTCCGTCTCGTTGTCCCATTCTTTTTAGCCCCTGTAGTTTGTCAATATGCTTTTGTTGTTGTTGCTAATGTTGGTGGTGGTGGTGGTGGTGGTGGTGGTGGTGTGGTGTGTGTGTGTGGTGGTGGTGGTGGTGGTGGTGGTGGTGGTGGTGGTGGTGTGTGTGTGTGTGTGTGTGTGGTGGTGGTGGTGGTGGTGGTGGTGGTGGTGGTGGTGGTGGTGGTGGTGGTGGTGGTGGTGCGTTCCCCAGCTTAACACTCTGGGGGGTCATCCAGAACGTGCACTCTGACTCACTCAACCCAACCTGGCAATCACTGGGAGAGTGAAATTGTAACACACTGAATGAAAAGTCTGCGTCGTGTATGACTCTTTTTAAGTATCTCGCCATATAGGCAGCCTTACTCCTACTTCAGAGGATTTTTTTTCTCTTTTAAAGGAGAGTGCAGGTTGTCATGTTAAGAGCTGGTCATGGCTGAAGGCAATCTCAACAACACAATGTTTTACAACAAACCAACATTTTAGTATAGGCCTTGGCAATTAGCTGACATCAATGACTGACACAGCTTTTTGGCCTGGGCGAGATGCTTTTTTTTTTGTCAAATCACCATTATTTTATGCAGTCTAATTCCCCAAGTACATACAACTTTTTTTGTTGGGAGGAGAAGGAGGGGCGGGGGATCCTCGGCTAGAACCCCGAGACTATAAACCGAGGTCCCGTGTGCGAACGCACGCAGAACATCTTGCGCACACGTAAAATCCCGTTCCGCTTTTGGGAAGAGTAGGCCATTGTGTGCCGGTGGAAACGGATGACAAAATTGACAAAACTGCATACACACGGGGACTGGATTAAAAAAAAAAGCGCATGAGTGCTTATTCCATTATCCTAGAAATAAAAGAATAAAAAAGTTCACCCATGGTGAGATTTTGCGTATGCGACCGTTTAGCCCACCATTAAGGTAGCCGCATTCCGACTTTAGGGAATATACATGATTTAAAATCCTTATCCCCGATGTATATCCACATGATTTCATACACTTATCTCTCCTAACCTTCATGGGTGTTTTTTAATTCTTTTCTGGACGTCTGCAAGATTTAACACTTCCTCTCCTTACTTCTACAAGTATTAACACCTTTGTCACTCATATCCATATCATGATTGAAAACTCCCTTCACGTTAAGTCCTGATATGTAAACATACGCCCTGTCTTCTTCTTCTTCTTTCTTCTTCTTTCTTCTTCTTCTTTCTTTCTTCTTCTTCTTCTTCTTCTTTCTTCTTCTTCCTTCTTTCTTCTTCTTCTTCTTCTTCTTCTTCTTCTTCTTCTTCTTCTTCTTCTTCTTTCTTCTTCTTCTTCGCATTCTTCGCATTCTTCGCATTCTTCTTCTTTCTTCTTCTTCACATTCTTCTTCGCATTCTTCTTCTTCTTCTTCTTCTTCTTCTTCTCCCTTCTTCTTCTTCTTCTTCATCTTCTTCTTTCTTCTTCTTTCCCCTTCTTCTTCACATTCTTCTTTGCATTCTTCTTCGCATTCTTCTTCGCAATCTTCTTCGCATTCTCCCCATTATTTTTTCTTCTGCTGCTGCTGCTTCGCGTTCTTCTTCTTCTTCTTCCTCTTCCTCTTCTTCTTCTTCTTCTTCTTCTTCTTCTTCTTCTTCTTCTTCTTCTTCGCATTTCTTCTTCTTCCTCTTCTTCTTCTTCGCGTTCTTCTTCGCGTTCTTCTTCGCGTTCTTCTTCTTCTTCTTCTTTGCGTTCTTCTTCGCATTCTTCTTCGCATTCTTCTTCGCATTCTTCATCGCAA
>CM054135.1:46805982-46813482 GCA_028751875.1 Rapana venosa
TCTGCCTTTTGCCATAATATGCAAAATCTGTCGCTGTCTCTTTCTGTCTCTGTTTCTGTCTGTCTGTCTTTGTTTCTCTCTCTTTCTCTTTCTCTGTCTGCCGATCTGTCTGTCTGTCTGTCTGTCTGTCTGTCTGTCTCCTCTCTCTCTCATCACTCCCCTCTCTCTCTCTCTCTCTCTCTCTATCTCTATCTCTATCTCTCTCACACACACACACACACACACACACACACACACATACGCCTACACCACACACACACACACCACACACACACACACACACACACACACACACAAACCACTTCGTCCAAATGTGAAAAATAAAATCGCAAAATTCTACCATGTTATTGAGGGGTAAGTTTTGTCTGCTTGTTTGAGGTTTGTTTTTCTTTCGCTGTCAGAACGTGTTCTGTACAAATTGTCTTTTCAGTCCTCAAATGATTTCATCCATGAGATGCCTTGGAAAAAATAGCAGAAAGACATCTTCAAATTCTTGATACTTCGAAGCCGATATCTGTTCTGTGTTCTGGATTGAGGTAAATAGGAGAATTTGCTGACAGCTTTCTCGGCAATACAACAAGGTTGAAGTTATAGCCATTTTTTTCAATAAATTGTGTCCTGTCTCGGGTGCTACTTTCAAAATTGCCAGTTCTGTCACTGTAAGGGAAAGTTTATTCAAAAATAAAAGAAGGTTTGAATAAAATGAACAGGAAAATAAAACCAAAATGATATTATTGACAGTTTGGTTTTATGGAACTGTCTCCCACTGTCATCTCAATGATTCCACAGAAAATATAATGGATGTGAAGAAGAAAGGAAATAATACTGAACGTTTCAATCACACCCAGGGACTGCATCCACCGAGTGCTTATTCCATTATCCTCGAAATAAAAGAACAGAAATAATTGGGGGGGTTTTAAATAAAACTCCATTTTATAATATTTTCTATCAACAATTGCGGAAACGGCAAATTGTAAATGTGCATTGAGACATGAGCATTATCTAAAGCACAAAAAAATCAAAGTTTGTGATCGGAAAATAAATAATTACATAATCAAATATTGAAAAAAGATGTACCCACTTGTGAGCGGAATGTAAGTACATGTGAATATTACTTCAGCAAGTGGACATTTTGTTTAGGTACTAGAGCACGTGATTGCTCGTTCTCCTGTTTCGCCTGTAGATTGATTGTAGCAGTCCGTATCATTAATCAGTCAACAGGTTAGCACATAACAAATACAAAATGAAGTATAGATAATGATGAGAAAGGTGCGCAAGCTTTTCTTTAAACTCTCCGATACTTTACAAAGAAACAAACAGCCAATCAATCGATGTGAGTTGGAGAAAACAGACAACAAGAAAGATAACTCTGATAGCCACTCTACCCAGCTTTTGCCGCAATGCGTACAGTGCACTAAATTCGCCGCAGAAAAGAAGTTCAAATAAAAAAAGAAAACTGTTAAAATAACAATCTTAATCTTATAAACACGAAGAGAGTTGGAAGATTCGAATAAATAAGGGAACGACTAAGTGCCTGTAAGATGATTGAGGGGGAAAAACACGGTGTATACAGAAAGAGAAACAGGAAGACAGACAGACAGAGGAAGACAGAGACACAGAGAAAAACAGAAACAGATAAAAATAAAAAAAGCAATGGTTATCTTGATTCGCTGCAGAAAAGCAATTTGCTGCCATCCCCTCGTGTCTTTCCTGTTCTTCTTGGGTTCGCTTTTCTTTTTCTGGGGTGCCAGTGTGGGTTTCACGTTTCCTCGTTTTTGTTCCTAATTTTCCTTCACCGTTTTCTTCTTTTCCTTTTTTCTTCTATTTCTTCTTTTCTCTTCTTCTTCTTCTCTTCTTCCTTCTTCTTCTCTTCTTCTTCTTCTTCTTCTTTGTTGCATTCTTCTTTGTATTCTTCTTCTTCTTTGCATTCTTCTTCTTCTTTCGTTGTATTATTCTTTGCATTCTTATTCTTCTTCGTTTGCATTCTTCTTTTCATTCTTCTTCTCTTCTTTGCATTCTTCTTCTTCGCTGCATTTCTTTCCATTCTTCTTCTTCTTCTTCTTCTTCTTCTTCTTCTTCTTCTTCTTCTTCTTCTTTGCATTCTTCTTCTTTGCATTCTTCTTCTCTTACATTTCTAATTGCCCTGCTCATATTTTTAAGCATTTCTCTGATATGAATAGACGCCTGAAAATTTACATTTTTTTATATTAGAATTTATTTATTTTTTTAGAAATTATGGTTTTTTTTTAAATATTCCTTCGGCTGTCATCAAAGGCTCAAAATTAACGTTTAACCCACGACATCACGACCCCTCGGTTTGAAGTAGTCCCGCATGACTGACTGTCTTGCAAAACAGACTCGTGAGACTCCTCGATGTTTCATGCTTCCCTGACAGCTATAGGCTCTCCGTTTCTCGACTGTGTCCTATCAGCTGTCGGAGACTGTCCAGTACTCACGACTCTTTTGCCATGTGAACCCAGGGCAGGCTTTTCTCCATGCTCAGTGGGTTCCTGCAGCTTGGTGGAGGATGTGTTGTGTTTTTTCAATGGGGCAATCATTCCCGGATAATGGCCTTCCCCCAGTGGTCCCTATCGATTTTCAAGAATCCCTTGATTTTGCAGGAAGGAATAAGACTTCAGCGATTCCTTGCGAAAGTAGGCCTTGCGGCAATTTCGGAAGCGACCAGAAGAGAAGACAGAGGGGGGGAGGAAACGATATTGTTGAGTGATTCACGTCTCTCTGTCTCTCCATCTCTGTTCCTTCTGTCTCTGTCTTTCTCTCTGCCTCTGTATGTCTGTCTGTTTCTCTGTCTCTTCTCTTCTCTCTCTCTCTCTCTCTCTCTCTCTCTCTCTCTCTCTCTCCTCTCTCTCCCTCTCTCTCTCTCTCTCTTCTCTCTCTGTCTCTCTGCCTCTGTATATGTTTGTTTGTCTCCTCTCTTCTCTCTCTCGTCTCTCTCTCTCTCCTCTCTCTTCTCGCTCTCTCTCTCTCTCTCCTTCTTTTTTTCATTCAGAGAATAAAATGAAGTTACCTCCCAGAAAAATACCATATTGGCCATCAAAATTAATACAAGGGTCACCGTCTTTCAACAAAATAAAACCATCAGGAGAATGTGCAGACAGCAGAAAATTACAAATGACTGGTGGACGCTGAAGAAACATAACGGCAGGAAGCGGATATATGGAGGAGAAAATTAGTAGTGGGGGGGAGGATAAACCCATAATCTGGTTTCCCAGTGTCTGAAGTGCAAACCTCGGCCGATGCTCTTCAAACTGTACAAGAAATGTGCAATACCCACGAAAAAAAATTCAAAAATCCAGAGCAGAGCCTACTTGGATGGTACTTCTGGGTTTTTTCATTCAGTTCCTTGATGTTGATTATTTTTTGGCTGGCAGAGTGAGGATGTTCGGAACATGAGCAATTACGTACTCAAATATTTGAACGATGTAGCGATTTGTGGGGACGGGAAACTCCAGCGGTCAGAGCACTCGCTTTCCCTCCACCAGCAGGTGGACAAAAAACACGAAAAGTCTTAGGTTCAATTCACCCCAACCACCCACACCACACGACATCTCTCTCTCCTCTCTCTCTCTCTTCCCTCTCGTTCCCCTCTCATTGTCTGTCTCCCTACTCAGTCTCTCTCCTTCTCCTCTCCCTTTATCCCTAAGCGGGGACTGAAAGTAAAAAAAGCACATGGCTGCTTATTCATTATCCTCGAAATAAAAAAAAGTAAATTTGTCATCATGTCCACTAAGTTAAGCAGCATTTAAGCGTGGTTACCAGTTGGATGGGTGACCGTTTGTGCGTCTTAGCTTCAGTACAGTCCCCCAGTCGCCCAGCTGTGAATGGGTACCTGCCCTCTTTAGGGTCAGGAAAGGTAAAGCAGCGAGGGAGAGGAGATAGGCGCCGCCCTCAATATGCTGGCCCCCTGGAGAAGCTGAGGTCTCTGACATCTTGTTCCCCAACGACCACATAGGTTTTGGGAACACCTTTACCTTTATCTGTCCATTGGAGGGTAACAACTGATCAGATGAGAATGTCGTCCTCCTGCAAATAGATACGTTGTTAAACAGTTATCTGAGTATATGAATGTTTACTGATTTTATATATTATGTACATTTTTGTAGAATAGTTAATCAGTCAAAAACATTTAGTACAGAAAAAGCAAAGATAATGACAGAAAGCGCGGATAACATGTAACAAAAATAGTTTCTATACAAAGAAATTGATAATCATTCAGATTCGAAGAAAAGTAGACAATAGTTTCTATACAAAGAAATTGATAATCATTCAGATTCGAAGAAAAGTAGACAATAGAAAGTTGGTAAGTACCTCATTGTAAAAAAAAGTGTTTTGCCACCAAGCTGACAGAAAAGAAAGTATAAAAGGAAATGTTGAAATCAACCATGTAAATCTTAAGAACATAGAGGTAAATTAAAGACACTTTTGTTCAGGGGAACATTGGGGATGTCCTCTAAAATGATTGGGGTGTAAAATGGTGCGTGCTCAGACAGACATAACAGATAAACAGACAGACAGACAGAGAGACAGACAAGCAGATTGAGATAGGTTTTACATTTTAAAACATAATAATAAATAAAACGATGTTAAATAATTTCCTTATCTCTATACGCTGCAGCAAAGCAATTTTCCGCCAGTCCGCTATTGCCTTTTTCTTTCGCGATTTATTTTCCTTTTTCTTATATATCGGTGTGTGTTTTACACTTCCTTGTTTTCCTTATTCTCTTCTTCTTCTTCTTCTTCTTCTTCTTCTTCTTCTTCTTCTTCTTCTCTTCTTCTTCTTCTTCTTCTCTTCTTCTTCTTCTTCTTCTTCTTTCTTCACATTGTTCTTCTTCTTTTCTTCTTCGTCTTCTTCTTCTTCTTCTTCTTCGCATTCTTCCTATTTTATTCTTCTTTCTTCTTCGCATTCTTCGCGTTCTTCGCAAATTCTTCTTCTTCTTCTTCAATTCTTCTTCTTCGCAATTCTTTTTCGCAATTCTTCTCTTTTGCAATTTTCTTCTTCGCAATTCTTTTCGCAATTCTTCTTCTTTGCAATTCTTCTCTTCGCAATTCTTCCTTCGCATTTCTTCTTTGCAATTCTTCTTCTTCGCAATTCTTCTTCGCATTTCTTCTTTGCATTCTTCTTCTTCTTCTTCTTTGCAATTTCTTCTTCTTCGCTTCTTCTTCCTTCTTCTCTTCTTCTTCTTCTTCTTCTTCTTCCTTCTTCTTTGCAATTCGTCTTCTTCGCATATCTTCTTCGCAGTTCTTCGCAATTCTCTGCAATTCTTCTTCGCAATCGTCTCCTCCTCCTCCTCCTTCTCCTCCTCCTTCCCCTCCTCCTCCTTCCCCTCCTCCTCCTCCTCCTTCTTCTCTTACACTTTTTATCATGCTACTCAGATTCCAATGATTGATTAGTATGAATGCAATCATAGATGCTTATATTTGTTTCTTTCGTATGAAACAGACATTTTTATCTTTCTGTTATCAACAAGATAGACTGAAACTAAAGCCTAAATGTCAACATGTGTTGTAAAGTATCGATTACATGTGCCACCAATTCATTATTAGAGTGTATGGATGGAAATACCAGACCCAACCCTCTCCATACTCTCTTCTCGTCTTCATAATGACTCAAATAGGATCACACATAAACATGAATACGTACGTGTTTTGCATACACACACACGCTTGCACGCACGCGCGCGCGCGCGCATACACACACACACACACACATCCATTAACAGTGGATTTTTCCTGTGTTTTTTTAACAGTTTAATAGCTAACAATCCATACATCCTAATGCAATCTGAAGTCACACTTTTTACCTGTTTCATCGGTGCACGAAAACGTAACCCACATCCTCTGCATTCCAGACTAACACAGCTGCATGACATGCGCTGAGAGGCTTCAGGGTCCTTCATGACTGTCTTGAAGACAGATTCCTCAATCTTCACTTCTTTTTCTGACAGCTGGAAGCTCCCAAATCCTCAACTATCTCACCTATCTGGGACAGTTCGGTCTTTGTGAATTTTTTTTTCCTTCTAGACTCGAAGAAGGCTTCTCAATTCCCTGTGCTCTCCTGTAGCTGAGATTATGCTTCCTTAATGGTCAAGGATTTTCAGCGAAGTAGTGTATCGAGAGGTTCATTAAACCTCAAGAATTCCTTCACTTCAAGAAAGGTTTTAAAACCCGTGCTGATTCCTCTGTAAGTGGACCAAGCTTAGGTTCATGGGGACTGGAGAATGTGTCATTAACCCTATCCGAAACTGAAAAGTTCTGAATGTAACTACGCAACACTAATTAGTAGCCATTAACGTATAATTACGTAAACAAATACTTGGTATTTTATTATATTTTTTAAAAACTACTACTACTTCTACTTCTATATACTGCTGCTGCTGCTGCTGCTGCTGCTGCTGCTGCTGCTGCTGCTGCTGCTGCTGCTGCTGCTGCTGCTGCTGCTGCTGCTGCTGCTGCTGCTGCTGCTGATGATGATGATGATGATGATGATGGAATAAAAGGCACTTCACCTTCACCTACTACCTATCCCGTAGTCTGCTAGACCGCTGAGGCACCACTGAAGATGTTGCAACCAGCTGGTTACAAAAAGACACCCCAGTCCTTAATTAGTCGCTGGTATTTTTATGGCAACTCTTAAATCTTCCATATTTTCGTCTGACTGAAACCCACTGTCATATCCTCAATGTTGGAAGTTTTTCTTACATTCTTTTAAGTTCTCAACTGAGTTTCTACTTGACCTAACTGAACAGAGAAAAAAAAAAGCACGACTGTTAACAAAACTTTGCACTAGGGATAGTCTACCTACGATTCTATGGAACAAAAGACACCAGGTGTTCACGTAAGAATAAAAACGTCTGTTTGAAAAAAAGAAATCAGCGAGAGAAAGAGGGCGAGACAGACAAGAAAGGAGGTCATATTTAAAATTTTCAAGTTTTTTTTTAACTGAATGTATTTCAGGCCAGCGGTATTTGTTTGGCTTGGCCAGAATTAGATTTGTTTTGCGTCATCGTATTTCTGGAAACTTCACCTCGTTGATGTGTCTCTGGACTAGAATAGTCATGTCTACACCAGACCTGTGGATGTCCTCAAGTTTATTCCCACATGGATAGGTATATGCATATATTGTGTGTGGGGGGGGGGGCGTTCGCGCGCGTGGTGTGTGTGTGTGTGTGTGTGTGTGTGGGGGTGTGTGGTGGTGGTGTGTGTGGTGGGGTGGTGGGTGTGGTGTGTGGTGGGTGGGGTGGTGTGGGTGTGTGTGTGGTGGGGGGGTGTATGTGTGCATGAAGTCAAAGTCAAACTTTTATCATCAGATGGTACATTGAATAAGCAGTGCAGTTGCTTTTTTTTCATCAAGCCATCCACCTAAAAAGAAAAACAATAAATGATTATAATAATATATATGCATACATAGAATAGAAAACCTAAACTGTGATAAGCTATGCAAATCAAACAAAAGAAAAGATTCATATATGCAGACATAGA
>CM054135.1:46815982-46818482 GCA_028751875.1 Rapana venosa
CACTCTCCCCAAAAGTCCTTCGGATGAGACTATAAACCGAGGTCCCGTGTGCGAATGCACGCAGAACATCTTGCGCACACGTTAAAACCCGTTCCGCTTTTCGAAAGAGTAGGTCATTGTGTGCCGGTGGGAACGGATGACATCAATGCATCGCTGGAAGCTTCTCAGTCCTCAATGTCTCAACGTCAGCTATCTTTGTGTAAAACTTCAAAACCTTAATGATTTCCAGCATCCAGTATCTGTGTGTAAATAGCTCCAGTCATTAATGATTCGCAACATCAGGAGTCCTTGTGTGGAGATCACCAATTCCCATTGATTCCAAGCTTTTCATACCTTTGTGCTAAGATCCCCAATCATCGATGATTGTCAGCATTAAGTATCTTTGTAAGACATTCTCAACCATCATTGATTCTCAGCATTAAGTATCTTTGTATAGAGATCCCCAAGCATCGATGATTCTCACCATTAAGTATCTTTGTATAGAGATCCCTAATCATCAATGATTGTTAGTGTTAAGTATGTTTGTATAGAGATCCCCAATCATCAGTGATTCTCAGCATTAAGTATCTTTGTATAGCGATCCCCAATCATCAATGATTCTCAGCATTAAGTATCTTAGTATAGAGATCCCCAACCATCAATGATTATCAGCGTTAAGTATCTTTGTATAGAGATCCTCAATCATTAATGATTCTCAGCGTTAAGTATCTTTGTATAGAGATCCTCAATCATTAATGATTCTCAGCATTAAGTATCTTTGAATAGAGATCCCCAATTATCAATGATTTTCAGCATTAAGTATCTTTGAATAGAGATCCCCAATCATCAATGATTCTCAGCATTAAGTATATCTGTATAGAGATCCCCAATCATCAGTGATTCTCAGCATTAAGTATCTTTGTATAGAGATCCCCATTAATCAATGATTCTCAGCATTAAGTATCTCTGTATAGAGATGCCCAATCATCAATGATTCTCAGCATTAAGTATCTCTGTATAGAGATGCCCAATCATCAATGATTCTCAGCATTAAGTATCTCTGTACAGAGATCCCCAATCATCAATGAGTCTCAGCATTAAGTATCTCTGTACAGAGATCCCCAATCATCAATGATTCTCAGCATTAAGTATCTCTGTAAAGAGATCCCCAATCATCAATGAGTCTCAGCATCCAAACCGTCTAAAATCTTTGCGTAAAGATCTCCCGCAATCCTCAATTACTCCCAACATAAAGTAGTATTGTGAAAAGATCCTCAAATCTTCAGTGGTTTCTAGACAGCCGGTTTTGTGTATTGTATCGTCCCTTTCAATCCTCAAGGATTCTAACCCAAGGGTTGGTTTTTTTAAATATATAACCTATAATATGGAATTGGAAGGCTGCTCTCAGCTGCTCAATGATTCCACCGAAGCTAGGAAAGGGAGTAACCTGCAAGTCAGCATTCATAAGTTGATGGCATGTTCGTGGTGATCCTGTTTGTGAATGAAAGCTTTCGATAATAGGCTGCCTTTTACCATGCATTCTGTTAGAAGATTCCTTTGGACGTTGTTGGGTTTTTTTTTTTTTCGTTTTCACTCTAGGAGAATTGCATGCTTGAGGCTCATCGATCTTTCAGCGCAGAACGCAAAGCTGACGCGTGTGGTAAAACAGAGGGGAAACATGCTGGAAGGAAGGAAGGATGGAAGGAAGGAAGGAAGGAAGGAAGGAAGGAAGGAAGGAAGGAAGGAAGGAAGGAAGGAAGGACGGACGGACGGACGAAGGGAGGAAGGAAGGAAGGAAGAACGAACGAACGAATGAACGAACGAAGGAACGAACGAAGGGGGGAGGAAGGAGGGAAGGAAGAGGAAGGAACGAACGAACGAAGGAGGGAAGGAAGGAACGAATGAACGAAGGAAGCGAAGGAAGGAAGGAAGGAAGGAAAGAAGGAAGGAAGGAAGGAAGGAAGGAAGGAAGGAAGGAAGGAAGGAAAGGTTTATTGAAGCGGATTAGACAGAAAATGATGCACAGCCACCATTAAGGTTCTTGAGAAGTGTGTCTGGCTGGTGGGTGGGTTGGCTGGTTGGTTGGCTGGCTGGTTGGTTGGCTGGCTGGTTGGTTGGCTGGCTGGCTGGCTGGTTGGTTGGTTTGGTTGGTTGGTTGGTTGGTGTTGGTTGTTGGTTGGTTGTGGTTGGTTGGTTTGTTCTTGCGTAATAGGATGGATGGATGGATGGATGGATGGATGGATGGATGGATGAGATGGGTGGTGGGTGGGTAGGTGGGTGGGGGTTGAGTGGGTGACTAGGTAAATCGATCGATCGATTAATTGTTTTCTTGTTGATTGGTTAGTTTAATGACTGATTGATTGATTGATTATTTTGTGTTGGTTTCACGCAAAAAAACAATCAAAGAGCGGTCGTTAGATGCAGACTGTAAAAGTGTCTATATTCTGAAATTACATTTCTGCTATACACAGGATCAAGACTTTAAAAATGCTCTTATGCACAAAGTATAAACATTTCTACA
>CM054135.1:46823482-46828482 GCA_028751875.1 Rapana venosa
GTTGTTCCTCGGCTGGAGCTCCGAGGCGGACGTTTTTTGCCCACAATTAAAGTAGTTGCATTACGAAATCGGGGATGATGTCTATACACGACACCGGTGTATATGCGTATTTTATCTTCTGTCTATCTATCTTTCTATCTACCTATCTATCTATTTATCCATCTATCTTCTATATATCTATCTATCAATCTACCTATCTACTTATCTATTTATTCATCAATCTATATGTCTGTCTATCTTTCTATCTGTCTATCTATCTATCTATCTGTCTATCTGTCTGTCTATCTGTCTGTCTGTCTATCTACTTATCTATTTATTTATTTATCTATCTACTTATCTGTCTATCTGTCTGTCTGTCTATCTGTCTATCTATTTATATATTTATTTATTTATCTATCTATCTACCTAATTATCTATCTATCTGTTCATCTATCTATCTATCGGTCTGTCTATCTGTGTGCCTATCTATTTACTTATTTATCTATCTATCTCTACATATATATATATATATATATATATATATATATATATATATATATATATATATATATATATATATATATATATATATATATATATATATATATATATATGCACGAATGGCCTACTCTTCCAAAAGGCTGAACGGGTTTTAACGAGTGTGCAAGATGCTCTGTGAGCTTTTGCATACGGTACTTTCGGTTTATAGACTTCTCCCGAAGGACTTTCGGCGGATCCGGAATGGCATCAGTACTGATGTTAACTCCAAGGGAAAGATCCCTATGAACGAAGTTCTAGGTTGTGGCTCTACCCGGGTTCGATTCGAACCGTGAACTTGCAAGTACATCGCTCTAACCACTTGGTTATCCCTCACCCAACCCCCAACCCCACCCCTACCCCCCACCCAGATGAAATGTATAACTTAACCTGCTACGTCCACTGTATACGTTGTTAAGTTATTGTTGCATTTTTTTTATTTTAAACATGTGAGTTTTAGTGGGTGGTGTTGTGGGTGGGTGAGTGAGTGAGTGTGTGTGTGTGTGTGTGTGTGTGTGTGTGTGTATGTATGTGTGTGTGTGTGTGTGTGTGTGTGTGTGTGTGTGTGTGTGTGTGTGTGTGTGTGTGTGTGTGTGTGTGTGTGTGTGTGTGTGTGTGTGTGTGTGTGTGTGTGTGTCGGGGAGAGGGGGGGTCTATGAGTGTATAAGTGTGTGTGCGTGAGTGTGTATGTGTTGTGTGTGTTTGTGTGTGCTTGCGTGCTATGCGTGGTATGTGTGTGTGTGTGTGTGTGTGTGTGTGTGTGGTGTGTTGTGTGTGTGTGTGTGTGTGTGTGTGTGTGTGTGTGTGTGTGTGTGTGGTGGTGTGTATGCGTTTGCTTGTGTGTGTGTGCGTGCGTGCGTGTGTGTGTGTACGTCGTGTGTGTGTCTGAGTCTGTGTGTCTCTGTGTGTCTCTGTGTGTGACTGTGTCTGGGTGTCTGTGACTGCGTGTCTGTGTGATTCCCTTTGCTCGCCTGTATGTCTTTCAGTAAAAGAGAGATAAAAGAGACCCAAGCAAAACACAAATACAGAGAGACACGTACAGAGACAGAGAGAGACAGAGAGAGAGAGAGACAGAGAAGAGAGATAGAGAGAGACAGAGACAGACACAGAGAGAGAGAAAAACAGAGACACAGACTGAGAATCACATCAAAATGCGTTATCATTACAATACACAAGTGAACAAAACAAGACCCAATAAAAACATCTTCAAAAGAACGAATACATGCATACTGCCAGTGTCACATCTGTATCCCACTTTCTGGAGTGAACGCTTTGCAGAGTATTTTGCTTGCAAAAAAAAAATAAAAACTTGATTATTATTAGCGATATCACAAGCAGAAATTAGTCGTCGGAGGGGGGCTGTGTTGTGTGTGTGTGAGTGTGTTGTGTGTGTGTGTTGTGTGTGTTGTGTTGGGGTGTGTGTGTGTGTGTGTGTGTGGTGTGTGTGTGGTGTGGTGTTGTGTTGTGTGTGTGTGTAGTGTGTGGGTGATGTAGTGTGCTGTGTGTAGTTTGCTTGTGTGTGTGCGTGCGTGGTGTAGTTGTACGTACGTGTGTGTGTCGGCTGTGTGTCTTTATGTTCGTGGGATGTGCGCGCGGTGTTGTGACTGCGGTGTTGTGGATTCCCTGTCGCTGTGTCTTTCCAGTAACAAGAGTGGCCTACCTTACGAAACGTCGGGAGAACAGATTTAGAGTGGACGAGAGGAATAGATGCGTGCGTCGCAACGGAGACCCGGTTAAGATCATTACATCCAGGAACAACTAGACCCAATAAATCTTCAGAACATCATGATACTGCCAGTGTAATCTATCCACTTTCTGGATGAACGCTTTGCAGATTGCTCAAGTCTGTTATGTTAGCGTATCACAACAGATTAGTCCGGTGGGTGTGTGTGTGGGGGTGGTGGGGTGTGGTTGTGTTGTTGTGTGTGTTGTTGTGTTGTTGTGTGTGGTGTGGTGTGGTGTGGTGTGGTGTGTGTGGTGTGTGTGTGTGTGTGTGTGTGTGTGTGTGTGTGTTTTGTGTGTGTGTGTTGTGTGTGTGTGTGTAGTGTAGTGTGTGGTGGTGTGTGTTAGTGTGTTGGTTGTTGTTTGTGTGTGTGGTTGGTTACGTATGTGTATGTGAGTTTGTACTGTGTATGTGTGTGTGTGTGCGCGCGCGCATTGTTGTGTTTATGTTGCGTGCGTGCGTGATGCTGCGCGCGCGTGTGTGTTTTGTGTGTGTGTGTGTGTGCGCGCGCATGTGTGTGTTCTATTTCCTTTTTACTATCATTGCTATTTATTTTTATATTATCTTTTTTCATAATCATGTTTAGGTAATGATGGTAGTTTGCTGTTCAAGAATCCTTGTCATTAAGCGAGCGCCTTTTTCCTATTTCCGTACTCCTATGATTCTGCTGTTTCTTCAGTTTCTGCTAGTCTTGGCCTGGAACCCAAGTTTAATGATGGCGTGTCACGTTACAGTGTGTGGGGGTGGGGGGGGGGGGGGGGTGGGGGGGGGGGAAGGGGTGTGTGGTTTGTGTGTGTGTGTGATGTTGTTGTTGTGTGTGTGATGTTGTAGTGTGTGTGTGTGTTGTAGTGTGTGTGTGTGTGTGTGTGTGTGTGTGTGTGTGTGTGTGTGTGTGTGTGTGTGTGTGTGTGTGTGTGTGTGTGTGTGTGTGTGTGTGTGTGTGTGTGTGTGTGTGTATACGTGATGTGTTGTAGTGTGGTGTGTGTATGTTGTTTGCGTTTCTAGATGTGTTTGTGTATGAGAGAGATAGACAGTCTGCATGGGTGTGTATGAGATCGCATGTGTGTGTGCATGTGTGTATGAGTGCGTGTGTGATTTTGCATGCGTGTGGGTGAGTTTGCGTGTGTGTGAGTGCGTGCGTGAGCGTGCGTGCGTGCGTGCGTGCGTGCGTGCGTGCGTGTGTGTATTCGTGTCTGTCTGTCTATCTGTCTGTCTTCTGCGTCTCTATGTGTCTGTGTCTGTGCGTGCACACGCGTGTACTTGCATCCCTGCGTGAGTGCATCTTTACATGCATGTATGTTTGTACGCGTTTGTATCATTTTCCAGAAACTACTATTAATAATAATAATGTATGGAATGTATACATTATTATTATTACTACTATTACACCTAAACGCGAACAGATTCCTCATCCTAATACAAGCATCGTCATTCTTCTCTGTATTCTTTATTTCCTTTTTTTTTTCTCCAGGGAAAATTTCACAAGGTTTCCTATTCCTATGACCTTTAAAGGGAGGAGAAGAATTCATTGATTTTTCACTGTTCGTGTGTGACATATCCATCATTCCGAAGCGCTTGTGTCATGTTATATAGAGCATTACCTTCGGAAAACTGGTCATCATATTGCATAATTCTTTAACAGATTGTGGACACTTTTATGGATAATTCAAACATATTGTGCTATCAGTCTGTCTGTCTTTTTGTTTGTTTGTTTGTGTGTTTGTCTCTCTCTCTCTCTCTCTCTCTCTCTCTCTCTCTCTCTCTCTCTCTCTCTCTCTCTCTCTCTCTCTCTCTCTCTCTCTCTCTCTCTCTCTCTCCTCACACACACAGACACACGTAGACACACAGACACACCCACCCATACACTCTCTCTTTCTTTCTGACTCTCTCTCTCTATCTCTCTCTCTCTCTCTCTCGCTCGCTCGCTCTCTTGCTCTCTATCTCTACCTATCTATTGACTAATCAATGGTTTAATGATTAAATGAATACTATTTATTATTATTATTTTCATATTGGTCTGTTAATTGGATGAGACTATAAACCGAGTTCCCGTGTGAATACACGCAAACATTTTGCGCACACGTAAAATAGCTGTTTTCTCTTTTATGTGCGATGGGAACGTGTGACAAAATTTACACAACCGCATGCACACGGGGACTAGATATAAAAACAAGAATGTGTGTGTGTGCGCGCGCGCGCGTGTGTGTGTGTGTTTGTGTGTGTGTTTATGTGTGTGCGTGCGTGTGTGTGTGTGTGTGTGTGTGTGTGTGTGTGCGTGCGTGTGTTAGTGTGTGAGTGCGTGTGTTCGTGTGTGTGTGCGTGTGTCTGTGTGCGTGTGTGAGTGAGTGCGCGCGCGCGCGTGCATGTGCGTGTGCGTGCGTACGTGCGTGTGTGTCTTTGCTCTCAACATTGCCAAGGCCTCGCGCAATGCAAATTTCATTCTGACAAATCCCGGATCAGGTGACCAGGACATTTTCCCCCGTAAAAGACGTCCACGTTTCTGGAATGCTCTTCCATTTCCTCTTCGCTGTGCCACTACTGCTGCAACTTATCTTTCCTCTAATCCTCTTTTAAAACGCTCGTTTCTTTCCCTCCGTGTCTGTCGCGAGAGTGGAATGTTCCATCCGCTGCATGCAGTTTTGCGGGATTAGTCCTTTCGCTGGGCGATTTATGCATTGCCATGTGTGCCTCTTAACGCCTGTAATGCCTTTTCTGTCTCTCTGTATCTTTCTGTTTTGGGGGCAGTTTGTCTGGCTGGCTG
>CM054135.1:46838482-46865982 GCA_028751875.1 Rapana venosa
TACCAATTGTACAAACATCTGCCTTTGATATTAACTACCAATTGTACAAACATCTGCCTTTTGAGATTAACTACCAATTGTACAAACATCTGCCTTTGAGATTAACTACCAATTGTACAAACATCTGCCTTTTATATTAACTACCAATTGTACAAACATCTGCCTTTGAGATTAACTACCAATTGTACAAACATCTGCCTTTTATATTAACTACCAATTGTACAAACATCTGCCTTTGAGATTAACTACCAATTGTACAAACATCTGCCTTTGAGATTAACTACCAATTGTACAAACATCTGCCTTTGAGATTAACTACCAATTGTACAAACATCTGCCTTTTGAGATTAACTACCAATTGTACAAACGCAGGTATGTCGACACTAAACTACATGAGAGAATGTCAGATTGATTTTTTATCTTCAAAGGACGGGATAAAACACACATTTGCATTTTGGCCCCCTCACACCACCACCCCTCTCCTTTCAAGTTTAATTTTCTCTGTACTGTGGGTCTAGCTGGTCAAAAGCAGACCGTTTGCACACGGGTTAACTCTCAGACTGCAGGGGCAGACAATGCTGACAGACCAAAGGTTCTAAGGGGGTGGGGGGGGGGGGGGTCATTTGTATGCTGTTCTCTAACCAGTGTGTCCGCTCCTGTGTCTGTCTCGTCACGTGAAGTTGACACTGTGCCCTCTATGGGGTTGCATACAAAACACAACGAACAAAGAAGAAGAAGTAAGTTGTGGGACGGAGGAGCAGGATGCACTGAAGGCAGAGGAAGAGGATTGTAAAGGCGTGAATGCTAGTGTAGGGGCTGGTGAAGCAATTTCGTCTTCTTCTTCGCAATTATTCTTCTGCTGCTTCATCTTCTCTTCCTCCTCCTCTTTCTTCTACTTCTTCTTCTTCAAATTCTTCTCTCCTCCTCCTTCTCCCCTTCCTCCTCCTTCTCCTCCTCTCCTCCTTCTCCTTCCTCCTTCTCCTCTCTTCTCCTCCTCCTCCTTCTTCTCCTCCTTCTCCTCCACCTTCTCCTCCTCCTCCTTCTCTTCTCCTCCTTCTCCTTCTTCTCCTCCTTCTCCTCCTTCTCTCTTCTTCTCCTCCTTCTCCTCCTTCTTCTTCTCCTCCTTCTCTCCTCCTCCTCCTCCTTCTTCTCTCTTCTTTCTCCTTATCCTCTCCTCTCTTCCCTTCCTCCTCTCCTTCTTCTTCTCGAATCTCCTCCTCTCCTCCTCCTCATACTCCTTCTTCTCCTCCTCCTCCTCCTCCTCCTTCTCTTTCTCCTTCTTTTACGTTCCCTATTGATTGGGATCCGTAGTGTCTGTGTTTGTGGTGATGTTCAGGAGGTCTGTCCACAGACCTCAGCATGCAGCCGACACACTCCACCTTCAGAGCAGCTCATGACCCAGTCTAGCCTATGACGACCCCTCTTAAGAGGTGGAGGATGCTGAGAAGTAGCTGTGTTATTGCGTTGGTCGTCTGGGCCCATGCTGCATTTCGCCATGGCCTGAGGCTGGGTCTACCCTACCTCGTGTTCTCTTCAAGAGGACACCCACATTGAAAGTGGTGTGGAGATGCCACTATGGAGCTCGCTCCCGAACCAAGAGAGTGGGAGACCTTTTGCAGAGCTAGAGATCAATGAAATCGTCAAAGTAATGTGGTCTATGGAGTGTGAAATGTTAACTTGCAGTTCTTGTTTCTGTAATGCTGCTAACAGTCAATTTTGATTTGAGAAAACTGGGTATATGTAAAACATGGCTTTTTTTCAAAACTTCAGCGAGTTTCAAGTTTGTTAAATTAGTGTTCCAGTTATGATTGTTGGGCTGATTTCTCTGATGATATGTGGGTGTTGCATAACTGATAAACATTACAATAACAAAAACCTCATAAAGAATCTCACAATGTCAGTGTAAATGTACCTTGAAAGCGTTCTGGCACTATCCGTTGTTTCAATACGGTTTTTTTATGTGTACAGGAATCAGATTAGGGTGTAAAACAAACAATTCATTAGTTGTTGTTGTTGTTTGTTTGGGTTTGTGTGTTGTTGTTTTTTTGTTTGTTTTTTTTGGGGGGGAATGCATGTTAGCAGGACAAGACGAGATGAGCACGTATTACGCCTCATCATTTGATTTGCTTTTGCAAGATATAGCGCTATATAAGTTCCATTTATTATTATTATTATTATTATTATTCACTACAGTTCAAGGGTCAGAATACAACATCCTTTAACCTCATTTGTTCCCCCTCCAAGCCTACTTCACACTGTGGCCTGGCCTGTCAACAACTGACTGTTATGGGCACGAGACTCTCAGACGGCAGGGGCAAACAATGCTGACAGACCGAAAGGTTCTGGAGGGCGCCATTTGCATTCTGTCCTCCTGCCATTGTGCCTCCGCTTCTGTGTCTCATCAGTTGACAGCGTGTCTCTGTAGGGTCGTTGAGAAAATGCAATGATCAGAGAAGAAAGAAGGGTCAGGAGAAAAGGGGGGTCAGGGAAGAAAGAGGAATCAGGGAGTAGCAGGAGGGAGCGTTGTGAAGGCTGAATGCTGGTAAAGTAATAAAAGTTCAATAGCTTGTCTGTGATCCTAGCTGGTGATTGTGAAATGTAGCATGCCTCCGCTTTCCTTTTTTTTAATTTTAAATCCTGCTTTGAATGGAATTAGTCTCTGGACGTTGCCTTTGTAAAACTCATTCGGTTTATAAACTAGCTACACAATTTAGAGTTTTTGATGGGTGCTCCAAGTCTTGACAGGTTTTGATTACAACAACAAAGTGCAGGCATTGTGTAGCTGACAAACATATAAGAAACAGATTATGAAGATGCTACTAAGTGTGAATACCACATGTATAATACATTTTTTTAAAATGTCGTATGTACTAGCATGATTTATAAATTTCAGCTTTTTATGAGAGTAGGGAGGGGGGCATGAAAATTAATAATCCTCTAAGTGTCTTCTTGGAATCAGAAGGCACACTGGTTTTCATGTCTTTGCTGTGTTTTAGGTTGGAAATTATCCTAAAAGGACACCTATCCAGAAAAACAACGTTCCTATTCTGTCTACACAGCCACACTAGTACAAAACCAGATAAGTACAAATCACGCATGATTCTTTAACAGTTAAAGGCCAGAATAATAAACATCCATTTACATTTTGGGTCCCCTCCAAGCCCACTTTACGCTGTAGTATTGGTCTGGCTGGTCGATAACTGGCTGTTTTGCACACTGGGCTCCCAGACAGTAAGAGCAGACAATGCTGACAGACCTAAGGGTTCTGGAGGGCGTCATTTGCCTCCCTTTCTGTGTCTCGTCAGGAAAAAGACAGTGTGTTCTCTGTGGAATGGATAGAACAGTAAAAAAATAAAAATAAAAATAAAAAAAAGGAAATGAACAGATACTAAGGGATGGGGAACAAGGATCATAGGGTGTAAAGGAAGGAGGTGGAGGGGAGGGGAGAGAATTCACAGAACCATGATTGCTGGAAGCCTTTTTGTTACTTTGGGTGTGCTTATTATGACTTCATTCGATGTGAAACTGTTATATTCAGCTTCTGTTGTTGTTCTGGAGGATGGGGTGGGGCGGGGTGGGGTGGGGGGAGGTTAGAGGGGTTCTTGGGGATTTTGTTCGTTTCTTTGTTTATGGTTTTCATATTTAGAAACTGAGTCCCCAGAGCTGCAACAAGTTTTAAGCCAATAGTTTGGTCCCAAATCACAACAGCTGCTGTTGGTGGGGTAAGAAGGAAGGTGGCAGGATGGTTAAGACGTTTGCCTACCAACAAGTCAACCGTGAGGTTGTGGGTTCAATTCCCAGCCTCGCCCTTTCTTCCCAGTTTGACAAAAAAAATCGAATTGAATGTCAAAGTCCTTCGGATGAGACTATAAACCGAGGCCCCGTGTGCGAACGCATGCAGAACTTCTTGCGCACACGTTAAATCCTGTTCCGCTTTTCGAAAGAGTAGGCCATTGTGTGCCGGTGGGAACAGATGACAAAATTTACAAAACCGCATACACACGGGGACTGGATGTAAAAAAACCCACATGAGTGCTTATTCCATTATCCTCGATATAAAAGAATAATTTTTTTTAAAAACCTAGTCGTCAGAGGGTTGCGTTCACGAGTTGACAGTCCAGCCCACGTTTAACCCACCACCAGCTAGACATCCATTCAAGGGGATATTCCTGCAGAGATACCATCAGTACAGACTCCACGTCCCCGGGAGTCCTTTGGATGACGATACTATAAACCAAGGCGTTGTGTATGAACGCATGCAGAACATCTAGCACACATGTTAAAACCTGTACAGCTTTTCAAAGTAGTAGGTCATTCATGCTAGTACAAAATGGATGACCCAAAAAATATATTTTAAATATACATGAGAATACCTACGAGAATCCAGTAACACTTAATACCTATGAGAATCCAGTAACACTTAATACCTATGAGAATCAGTAACACTTGATACCTATGAGAATCCAGTAACACTTGATACCTATGAGAATCCAGTAATACTTATACCTATGAGAATCCAGTAACACTTAATACCTATGAGAATCCAGTAACACTTAATACCTATGAGAATCCAGTAACACTTAATACCTATGAGAATCCAGTAACACTTAATACCTATGAGAATCCAGTAACACTTAATACCTACGAGAATCCAGTAACACTTAATACCTATGAGAATCCAGTAACACTTAATACCTATGAGAATCCAGTAACACTTAATACCTATGAGAATCCAGTAACACTTAATACCTACGAGAATCCAGTAACACTTAATACCTATGAGAATCCAGTAACACTTAATACCTATGAGAATCCAGTAACACATTTTCCTTCATGTTATTCAACTGTTCTCCTAACCCATTTCTTTTTTGTACTGTGGCCCAAGGCCCAAGGTCGAATTACAATGAAAACTTTTCCGTGTCTAGTGTGTCAAGAGATGATGGATACAGTGTACATGCACTGCTGGAAGCATGTGAATGAATGAATGAGTGAGTGAGTACGTGAGTGAGTTTATTTTTATTTATTTATTTATTTTATTCTTTTATATTAAGGATAATGGAATAAGCACTTATGTACTTTTTTACATCCAGTCCCCGTGTGTATGCGGTTTTGTAAATTGTCATCTGTTCCCACCGGCACACAATGGCCTACTCCTACGAAAAACGGAACAGGATTTTAACGTGTCCGCAAGATGTTCTGCGTGCGTTCGCACACGGGGCCTCGGTTTATAGTCTCATACGAAGGACTTTTGAGGAGAGTGAAGTCTGCACTGATGTTAACTCCAGGGGAAAATATCCCCTTGAACGGGAATCGAATCCGGGTTGTCAGATTGCGAGTGCAATGTTCTAACCACTAGGCTATCCCGTCCCCCGTGAGTGAGTGAGTGTGTGCGCGTGTTCATTTCGCCGAATGCTAAACCTCAGTATATACAGGTCTGGACATGGCAAGTTGGGTCTGCAAACCTTCATGCATGCATACACTGTCAAACCAAAACTGAACTCAACAAGTAGAAATCACACTCATCATTCATTAAGCCAAATCTGAACAATCATTTACATTTTGTCCCACTCCCCCACCCCGCACCCCACCCCCCCCCCCACACACACCCTACCCCAGCCTCTCCAAGCCCACTTTACTCTTTCAGGTCGATAACTGACTGTCTTTGCACCCAGAGGCTCTCAGACTAGAGGGACACAGACAATGCTAACAGAGACCAAAGGTTCTGAATAAGGGACATCATTTGTATGCTGCTCTCCTGCCATTGTCTCCGCTGCACTGTCTCATCTCAAAAGGCGACAGTGCGTCCTCAGTGGAATGCATACTAAACAGAGAAGAAGCAGGAGTGGGCAAGTGATGGGAATGGGAGAACAGGGGGGAGGGGGAGAGGGAAGAGAGGGGAAGGTAGGAGGGATGAAGGAGCCAGAACTTTTTATAAAATGGTACTAGAAGCTGAGACATTCGTGAAGATACCGAGTACTATGATTTCAATGAGTGTGGAGTCGCGATAGCTCCAGAGGTCAGAGCACTCGCTTTCCCCCAGCTTAACGTTAAGCAGCATTGAGCGTGGTTACCAAGTGGATGGGTGACCGTTTGAGCGCCTTGGCTTCAGTACAGTCCCCTAATTACCCAGCTGTAAATGGGTACCTGCCTCTTTAGGGTCAGGGAGGGTAAAGCAGGGAGGGAGAGGAAATGGGCGCCGCCCTCAATATGCTGGCCCGTAAAGAAGTGAGGTCTCTGATGCCTCGCTCCCCTACGACCACATAGGTTATGGGAACACCTTTACCTTTAAAGATTTGATGTGCGGTTTGTCATTCTTTCATTGGTGGTCAAAACGGAATATGATTCAAGCTATATGGAGATTGTACAAAAGCTTTGGTAGGTGTTCCAAGTCACGACAGCTGCTGATCTTATCAGTAAAATGCAAGGATTCCATGAGACAGATAGACAGACATGCTAGGAAGGCAGACCGACTGGCAAACAGACTGGCTGACAGACAAAGACACAGGGAGAGAGAAAGAGAGAGAAACAGGCAGACAGACAGAACGATAGAGGAAGAGGAGGAGGAGAGAGACAGACAGACAGATAAAGACAGACAGAGATACAGACAGAGAGAGACAGAGACAGACAGGAAGACAGACAGGCAGACAGACAGACAGAACGAGAGGAGGAGGAGGAGAGAGACAGACAAGACAGAGACAGACAGACATAGAGACACAAAGAGACAGAACAGACAGACAGGCAGAGATAGAGAGACAGAGACAGAGAGAAACAAAGAGAGAGAGAGTTACAAAAGAATGCACAGACAGAGGGATAGGTACAGAAACTAGGCGAAGGAAGGGGGGGGGGGGGGGGGGGGGGAATGGAGGATGTACAGGCAGAAAAGATTGCATATTAAACCAGTTCATAGCATCAAAGTCAAACAACACACATACACACACACATACACACACAAACACACACACAAACACACACACACACACACACACACACACACACACACACACATACACACACACCTGCGCGCGCGCGCGCACGCTCGTGCATAGGGGGATGGGATTGGGAGGGGGCGTTCCGATCACAACCTTTTCTTGTCTACAAGAGACAGTTTCTAACTGCTATTACATATGTGTGCAGCACTGCAAATGATTGTGAAGGCGGCAAAAACCCAGTTTTCTACAAAGAAAATGTTGGGAGGGGGGCGGAGACAGACACACTGACCGACTGACAGAGAGACGGACAGAAAGAAAAAAGAAAGGAAGGAAGGAGGGAAGGAAGGAAGAAAGAAAGAAAGAAAGAAAGAAAGAAAGAAAGAAAGAAAGAAAGGAAGGAAGGAAGGAAGGAAGGAAGGAAGGAAGGAAGCAAGGAAGGAAGAATAAGCGAGGAGAAAGAAAAGAAAAAAGAAAACAATATGACTTTATTTGTGAATGGCAAAACATTGCAATGACAGGCCAATATGTCGCTCTCGAAGAACAAATACCCCAGTGCATCTCTCCTCTCTCTCTCTCTCTCTCTCTCTCTCTTCTCTCTCTCTCTCTCTCTCTCTCTCTCTCTCTCTCTCTCTCTCTCTCTCTCTCCCACACAACACACACACACACACACACACACCACACACACACACACACACACACACACACACACTATCACTCTGTCGCGTGCGCGGTTACTATCAATAAGAGAAAAATTATATAAAGTGGCTCAATCGACTCACGAAAATCATGTGGCAGGCCGAGTTATTGATGGATCCGTGCATGTTCCTACCTTGACACTAAATGATAAAACGCTTTTAATTCAGATAATAAACATGTGATCAGTTCCTTGGTCATTCAAAATAGTTCATGTCCTTTCTTCTTAAATCCCATGGAGAAAATGCCAAGTAATTGATATGATTTTTTGTTTCTGATTGTTTACTCAAAGCCTATTTCTCTGTATATAATTATTGATATCATATTTCAGATCTTCAGTGCGTTTCTAACAATAAGAGGGGTTTATGAAAATCGATTTTCCCTTTTTGATGTTATCAAGATTCGAGATTCATAATACATAACTATCATAATACCAGTCTCTCGGCATATTCATATCCATTAACGCATATACATGTTGTGTTATACATCAGATATAATGCACACGTCTCGCAACGAGTTGTGGTGTTGTTGGTTTTTTCTTATACATTCACGTGAAAAGCCAGTAAAATGCGGTAAAGTCGCTGACAAAGAAGAGAGTGACAACGACGGGAGAGGGGGGGAGGGGGGGGGAGATAACAATGCCGACGGTTCTTCACGTCGCGTTATGGCAATGTCATAGGAAGAGTTTTGCCGTTTCTCTCTCGCTCTCTCTTCTTTCTCTGCTGTGACGCAGTGTCCATCTAAGCTCCGGAATTATTTTAATTCGGTTTTCGCGTGCCATGGAACTAACTTTGTAGAGATCTGACGTTGGTTTTATTTTTGAAGCTGATGCAAGTCAGATCAGATTAAAGGAGCGGAATGGAAGAGGTGGGGGGGGGGGGGGGGGGGGAGGCGGGAAGGGTAGCGGGGGTAGAGGGGGGGGGGGGGGGGGGGGGGGGGGGGCGAATCAGTGGACTTGGTGTAGTGGTTAGCGCAGTGTGGGTTTTTTCGGTTTCGGTTTTGAGGGTAAAGATTTCATTCTTTTCTGGTCCTCTTTTTAAGAGTATTTTTACTCTATGAGATTTTTGGGGTTGCGTCTGGCTCCTGCTCGCAGCTTTAGTTTGGGATTCCTTAGATGTGTTCCATCCATTTTGTCGATGCAAAATAATAAAGCGTTAGGTTCTTTTGGGGGGTGTCCATGTCTCTTCGTATCTGTTTGTTATGGGAATATCTTATTGAAGACTGGACCAATCATTACTGTATAATCTCGGTGCTAGTTGTTACGGGAACATGTTGTTGAAGACTGGACTGATCTTTACTGTATATATCTGAGACACTATGCATAATCAAAGCTTCACACACACACACACACACACACACACACACACACACACACACACACACACACACACACACACTGAGACTATAAACCGAGGCCTCGTGAGCAAACGCATGCAGAACACCTTGTGCACACGCGTAAACCCGTTCCATTTATTGGAAGAGTAGGCCATTGTGTGCAAGTGGGAACGGAATGCAAAACTGACAAAACCGCATGCACACTGGGACTGGGTGTAAATTTTAAAAAGGCACCTGGGTGCTTATTCCATTATCCTCGAAATAAAAGAACGAAATAAAAGAATGAAGTTAAAAATCAATTTAAAACACACACACCACCACACCACACCACACCACACCACCACCACACCACATCACACACACACACACACCACACACACACACACACACACACACACACACACACACACACACACACAAACCACCCACGATTGATCACACCAACGACAATGAAATCCTTGACCAGAACACGTTAAACAAAGACATTGACCGTCAGAACAAGAAACTCAATTCCAAACCCTAACCCAGAATTTATTCCTCTCTCTCTCTCTCTCTCTCTCTCTCTCCTCTCTCTCTCTCTCTCTCTCTCTCTCTCTCTCTCTCTCTCTCTCTCCTGTGTCTCTATCTCCGTCTATATCTGTCTGTCTCTTGTCTCTGTCTCTGTCTCTCTCTCTCTCTCTCTCTCTCTCTCTCTCTCTCTCTCTCTCTCTCTCTCTCTCTCTCTTTGGTGGGGGGGGGGGCTGTTTTGAAAAGGGTATTTCCCCTTGTTTCTAATGTGAGTGTATAAGTGTTGGGTTATTATTAAGATGTATCCCTACGGGCGGGGGACTGGATGTAAAAAAGCACATGAGTGCTTATTCATTATCCTCGAAATAAAAAAATTTGTCATTGTCATTCTCTCTCTCTCTCTCTCTCTCTCTCTCTCTCTCTCTCTCTCTCTCTCTCTCTCTCTCTCTCTCTCCTCTCTCTGTGTCTCTGTCTCCTCTGTCTCTCTCTGTTCTCTCTCTCTCTCTCTCTCTCTCTCTCTCTCTCTCTCTCTCTCTCTCTCTCTCTCTCTGTTGTTGGCTTTGGCTTGGAGTTGTTTTGTTGTTGTGTTTCATGATGTATCTTTGATATGTACAGGGACTGAGTGTTAAAAAAAAAAGAGCGGAGTGTTTATTCGTTATCATCGAATCAACATCGTTTGAGATTTTATTTAATACTCTCTCTCTCTCTCTCCCCTCTCCTCTCTCTCTCTCTCTCTCTCTCTCTCTCTCTCCTCTCTCTCTCTCTCTCTCTCTCTGATAAATTTTGATGTGTATAGACACGAAATTAGTCATTTTGTATTGATTGGCTGGTTTAGTATATCATTGAATGTTAATGTGAGTAGTTGATTGCAAGTATAACTGAGTGATTCAGTTTATTGTCAGCTTCATTGTGTATATGCTATGCATTTCTTCATGTTTGTTTGCCTTTTGTTTTTTGTCTTTATCTTTCTTTCTTTTTTTCTTTTTTTTGAGGACCTGGTGTAAAGAAGCCCCTGGCTTATCCAATTATCCTCATTAAAACATTCGAGTTCGAGTTAACATTCGAGTTCTCTCTCTCTCTCTCTCTCTCTCTCTCTCTCTCTCTCTCTCTCTCTCTCCTCTCTCTCTCTCTCCTCCTCTCTCTTCTCTCTCTTTTCCCTCTCTCTCTCTCTCTCCCTCTCCCACCCACCCTCCCTCCTTCCTCGTCCTCTCTCTCTCTCTCTCTCTCTCTCTCTCTCCTCTCTCTCTCTCTTCCCTCTCCCACCCAACCCCCCCTCCCTCCTTCCCTCCGTCCCTCTCTCTCTCTGGTTATTTCCCCTTGTTTTTATTGTGAGACTGTATAAGTATTGGGCTATTATTATTAAGATGTATCCCTAACGGGCGGGGACTGGATGTAAAAAGGCACATATGTGCTTATTCATTATCCTCGAAATAAAAGAATTTGTCATTGTCATTGTCATTGTCATTGTCATTCTCTCTCTCTCTCTCTCTCTCTCTCTCTCTCTCTCTCTCTCTCTCTCTCTCTCTCTCTCTCTCTCTCTCTCTGTGCCAATGAGATGAATTAACCCATTGTTCCATCCCAAGCCACCCACCAACAAAAATGCATTATGGTCCAAGGTCAATGTATATTAAAATCATTTCAGAGTTCAGAGTTCTCTCTCTCTCTCTCTCTCTCTCTCTCTCTCTCTCTCTCTCTCTCTCTCTCTCTCTCTCTCTCTCTCTCTCTCTCTCTCTCTCTGCCAATGAGATGAATGAACCCATTGTTCCATCCCAAGCCACCTACCAACAAAATGCATTATGGTCCAAGGCCAATGTATATTAAAATCATTTCAGAGTTCAGAGTTCTCTCTCCTCTCTCTCTCTCTCTCTCTCTCTCTCTCTCTCTCTCTCTCTCTCTCTCTCTCTCTCTCTCTCTCTCTGCCAATGAGATGAATGAACCCATTGTTCCATCCCAAGCCACCTACCAACAAAATGCATTATGGTCCAAGGCCAATGTATATTAAAATCATTTCAGAGTTCAGAGTTCTCTCTCTCTCTCTCTCTCTCTCTCTCTCTCTCTCTCTCTCTCTCTCTCTCTCTCTCTCTCTCTCTCTCCTCTCTCTCTGTATCAGTTGATACCGCAAAAATATGTGAGCTGTCCTTCCATGTTTAGACTTTGTATACTTATGGCATCTACTAACGAACGCATTAATAAGCGACTAGCAATTTATTATTTGTATAAAGCTTTTAAAATTAGAAAATACTATCTGTACTTGAGGTATTATTCTTCTGTTCATATATTATGTTTCTTATGTAACATGTTTTGGAATGTTGATTATATACACACACACACACACACACACACACACACACACACACCCTTCATGAGGGGCCAAGGCCTATAATGAATAAAACTTTCGCATTCGCATTCTCTCTCTCTTTCTCTGTGTATCCCTTCAGATCGGAGGCTCTCGGATGCTGCCAGTGCGCTGGATGTCCCCGGAAAGCGTGAAATTCGGCCGCTTCACCTCCGAGTCGGACGTGTGGGCTTACGGAGTGGTCCTGTGGGAAATCTTCAGCAGCGGACGGCAGCCTTACTACGGCCACTCCAATGAAGAGGTTGGTGACGAGCCGGCCTCTATGTCCTGTCCTGTCCTGTCCTGTCCTGCTTGTGACAATGGAGAGTACTGATACTACTGTAAGGAGGGGGTGCGGGGTGGGGAGGGGGGAGGGGGGAGGAGGGGGGAGGAGGAGGAGGGGTGCGGGTGGGGAGAGGGGGAAGGGGGGGGGGGGGAAGGGGGAGGGGGAGAGGGTGCGGTGGGGGGGGGGGGGGGGGGGGGGGTGCGGGGGGGATTGGTAGGTTAAGTATGACTTCGCGTAGAGTTGATGAGATAGTGGGTGTGGGTGTGGTGGTTAAATGAGAGTTGTTTTGTTGTTGTTGTTTTGTTGTTGTTGTGTGGCTTTTTTTGTTGTTGTTTTTTTTTTTTTGGGGGGGGGGGGTGCGGTGAGTGGTGGGGTGTGTTGAGTAGGTGTGTGTGTGTGTGGGTGGGGGGGTGGTGGGAGGGGGGGCGTTGGTGGTGATGGTGTGTGGTTTGTGGTGGTGTGGGGTGGTGGTGGTGGTGGTGGGTTGTGTGGGTGGAGCTGTGTTTGTGTGTGTGTGTGTGTGTGTGTGTGTGTGTGTGTGTTGCGTGGTGCTGTGGTGGTGTGTGTGTGTGTGTGTGTGTGTGTGTGTGTGTGTGTATGTGTGTGTGTGTGTGTGTGTGGTGATGTGATGTGATGTCTGTGTCTGTGGTGGTGTGTTTGTGAGACTAAGATTACGACATAAGCAAAGACAGTTTATGCCATACACTTGTTTAGATATTGAAGGATAGTTTAGAAAAGTTGAAGTCAAAAGACTTGTAACAAAACAACAAAATATTTTGGGTTTTTTTGATAATCTCAAAAACAACAATAACAACAACCAAATTCAAAGAGAAAATTATGATATTGCCAAGCTGCCTTACACCACCGAAATTTCATTTTTCAGACTTAGGTGAATTAATAATTCTTTGCCAGTCAAAACAAGATCATTGTTATCATTGTCGTCACTATTGTCGTTGTCTTCATTCCCGGGCTAGTACTTTTATCATCATTATCGTGATTATCTCCACTAACTGCTTAAGCTATCGATAAATGACACATGTTTTGAAGCCATAGTTTGTCAAGCACGCAGATGAAAAAGATAGACGTGTTGATCAATGTGGATCAGTGGTCTAGAAGTAACGCACTTGCCTAGAGATCGAAAACTCCGGGTTCGACCCGGGTCCGGGTTTGATCCCCGTTTGTACCTGAAAATTTTTCCACCATCCACTAGACCGTGCGTGGTGGTATGGGTGCTAGTCTTTTGGATGAGACGGTAAACCGAGGTCCGAGGTGTAAGAGACATTCGCGCACGTAAAAGAACACACAGCAACAAGAGACTTACCCTTGGCTAAATTATGTAGAAAAATGCCACTCATACATACAGACAAGAAAAATTGGGTGGCGCTGCTCTTGTGGCGACGCGCTGTCCCAGGGGAGAGCATCCCGAATTTCACGTGGAGAAATCTGCTGTGACTTAATGTGGTATACACTACACGACACGACACGACACTACACTGCACTACACTGCACTGCACTGCACTGCACTTCACTTCACTACACTACACTACACTACACTGCACTACACTACACGACACTACACTACACGACACTACACTGCACTGCACTACACTACACTGCACTGCACTACACTACACTACACCACTACACTACACACACTACACTACACTACACCACACTACACACACCTACTACACTACACTACACTACACCACTGCACCACACCACACGACACTACACTACACTACACTACACTACACCACACCACACCACACCACACCACACTGCACCACACCACCCACACCACACCACACCACACTACACTACACTACACTACACTACACAACACAATACAACACAATACAATACAACACAACGAAAAACGAACCACGGTGATTACCCCCCTTTGTCACTGCTCTTCATGGGTACGATTCAAATGGTTTTGTTTTTGACTTTTGACTAAACTTTGACTTGACTTTGACTTTGACTTGACTTTGACTTTAACTTTGACTTGACTTGACTTTGACTTTAAGTTTAACTTTCACTTTAACTTTGACTTGACTTTGACTTTTTAACTTTAACTTTGACTTTGACTTTGACTTTTTTGCACACGCAGGTGGTTCGTTTCCTGGATGCGGGCATCCTGCTGCAGCGTCCTGAGGACTGCCCCTCCACGATCTACCACATCATGCTGGGCTGCTGGAAGGCCGACCCCCGAGAGCGGCACTCCTTCGACAAGATCTACAAACACCTGCAGGACTACCACGAGAGGACTGGTCAAGATGGCGGCGGCCTCCCTGCCCACGACCCCGGTGGCCAGCAAGAGCGAGCTCCGCACCGAGACGCCTCCCGCCACCACCACCTGCTCCTCCCCGGACCTGCTGGGGGACTCCTGCGGCCTGGGGCCCAAGCTTCTCCTGGACGCCCTGCCCGACCCGCTGCCGGACCGCCACAAGGCCAGCTCCCTGGAGGACTGCACCAAGGCCAGCTCCTTGTTCCCTCCCGGGGAGGCGCCCCTGAGTTCTTCTTCCCAACCTCTGGCCAAGTACGGGGTGGACCCTCTGCCTGACGTTCCTTTGAAGCCCTTGCAGGTGGACGACTGCTTCGACGTCATCTTTCAAGTCAAACTGCCCCCTGTGCAGTCCACTTCTGACGAAGACGGCATCAAGAACCTGTCCTTCAACCCTAGTCCTCCTCCGCCTCCTCTTCACCCGGCTGCTGAAGATGAGGGCATCGAGAACACGTCGCTGATGTCCTGCCCCACCCCACCCCGGCCCTTTGCGAGGACGAAGATCCAGCCGTCGAGAACACGTCCACGACCTCCTGTGCCGAGCCTCAGCCAGACGTGGAGGTCACGACGAAGCAGCCAGAGTTGTCTGCCCCTGCCACGGCCGATCCTGGAGAAGCGGTCTGCTCTCTGCTGGACCTGTCTGTGGTGGACAGCGGCTTCAGCAGCAGCGAGCAGCCCTGGAACAACCTGGACATGGAATCTGCCACAGCCAGCCTGCCTTCAGACACCGGGCTGGAGTCACTCCACGACATAGTCTGTGCAGACCCCTCAGAGATAGTTTAAAGAAGATTCACGCCTGCATGACTGTGCATCGTTCGGCAGTTCGAAAATCTGGTGGTTTTGTCCAGTTTGGGGAGTCCCATGTCGTGACCCGTCACTGCGGTCGTCTTTTTTGTGGAGGTGGGGGTTACGGCTAGAGTTAGAAGATGATTATCTACCGTTGATGAAATGGACCGTTTTGCAGCTGAGGGAGTTTGAAGGTGGTGGGTGTAGCTGTTAATACTCACTGACAGACCAGGCCAAATACGAAATCAAAATCTGTGCTGTGCCAAGAGACGTTGTATCTAATTCCTTGGTTCCCTAGTCTTGATTGATTGACTGGGCTCCAACCCCACTTTCTCATTCAATGGTATAGTCTGTTGAGAAGTCCAGGTGTGTTGGACACCTTGTTATGTAAATATGTCAGTAACTATCTCCTTTTTCGTGAAGTCTGCTTGGGGAAGATTATCTATTCGTGTACTTTGAGGGGAGGGGTGGGGGGGACACATAGCTTGAAAAATCCCTGAAGTGTTAAATCAAAAAATGAATCTATTGAACGGTTTGGGTTTGAAGGTGATGAAGTGTTTCGGATTGTCCTACACAAGCGCCAGAACGGTAGAGGTGAACCCTGAGACAAGACATTGGTGTTTGTAACAAACTCGTTGGGATTTTTTTTTTTTGGTGATCATGCTGAGATTCGTGTTGTTTTCATGTCAGCAGACTTGGATTCTGGTTGGGGGGGGGGGGGGGGAGGTGTCTGTGCGTTTGCCGACGTACCTGTAAACAGTATTACAAGGAGAAAAAGAAATAACCAGAACTAAAAATTCATTTTTTGTTTATTTTTACCACTTACAGTCTTCTATCCAGCAGTAAGCTAATACGTATTTTTATTTATGCTTGGTCAAGTTACACTTTTTTTTGTTTAGAAATGTGATGTGATTTTGTAAAGTATTCTGCCCTTAAGTGATATCTCCTTGAAAAGGTTGAAATTAAATTCTAAATTTGCCCCAACTTTCTGCTGAAACTGAAGTTACACAGTTTAATTCGGCTTTTTTGTTAAACCACAAGAAACCCTGATGATGTTACTTCATTCTCTGCTGAAACGTAGTTTCAACACACCAAGAGTGAACCAGAGCAATGGTAGGCATGTACTTGTACGTGTAACCGTGGTCGCCCGACTAAATTTACACGTATACCACGCTACACAGAAACGCTCGACAATTTCAAACATACATCTATAAAGAATCAAATACAATCGCTTACACGCATTTCGTCACAAACAGTACAGTATGTACGTACGTGTTAAAAGTTTACTGTAACTCAACTGTTGAAAACTTAATGTGGTCATGTGCTCAATGTACATATTATCTGCTTTTGGGGGGGGGGGGGGGGGGTTAATGTTAAAAAAATGTTCTGTTGAGCAGATGAAAACTTTTCTGAAGATAAAGCCAAAACTGTATGAACTGTGTATATATGTAAGCTGTACATATTATTTACTCAACAGAAAATGTATTCAGACTGTGACAATAAATAAATGGCTTGGACTACGTGTAAATAACATGGAAAGACTCAATACACCTCTGACTTTTTTTTTGATGAGACATTTTGGTATCTGTGCACTTTAGTATACACTGTGTGTGAAGATTGTAATGAAAATTCCATTTTCTAATTAGAAAACTGGCGTGGTGATATCGTAGGTCAAGAAAAGCATACCTTTTTCCCCTGTCAGTGTGACCTTGTCTATACGTGTCATCACACTTTCCTTGTTTAGCACATACCTTTGTTAATGTTTACCTTGAAAAACAAAGTGATACGTAGATAAAGCTGATGGTAGGAAGCATATTCGCTGACTTGATGTTTTTAGTGATTATATAAGCGAGTGGTAATTTGAAAGAAGGTGGTTAAGGGTTTAAAACGTTACTTGCAGCAGGAATTTAGTTGATGTTTTTAACAGTAGGTTACTTATTCTTATACTTTGGTTCCAACGAATAAGAGCACAGGTTCGTCATTAAAACATGCTTTTTCTGTAATCACAAAAACTTCAAATATTAAATTATTGGTGTAAAATTATTTCTTTTGACAATGGATGTTGTGGGATCATTCTCTTCATCCCAGCCATAGAAACAAGTATAGTTTCGTTTGAGTGACGATTGCTGAGAATGGAACCACACCTCCAACAGTTTCACATTCCACTGCGCTGTCACGACACCTGCTGCTCATGGCTACTATGGACACACTGCATTCATTCCCACCATGTGTGTACACAAAGTCCCAAGCGCCATTGTTCCCTCCCTACACTTCATCGGTACAGTACTTGTGCGTCTGTTGGAACTGTACTTTGTGCTGAACTGGTTTTCACCACTAGGAATATTGATGTGTCGATCTCACACTGCCGTCACTGGATAAAAACTAGTCTACAGCACAATGCCAACTGTTCGGTATAACATTTGTGTGCTTCATTGTCATCTCTGCACAAGCATCTCCTTACTGGGATAATAGATAGGTGTCAGTCTGTCACTCCACCAATAGATACTTATCCCTCCCCAGATGGCCTTGGAGACTTAGTGAGCGAGTTAATAGTTACAGAGAAAAGAGCTTTTAAGGTTGCATTATTTTGAGAATTCTGGTTTCTTAAGAATAAAATGAAAAAGTTCCCGCCATTAAGCGGCATCAACAAAGAAAGATCTTGAGAAATTCCTGGAAAAATACCTAATATTGCTGAAGCAACATGTGCGATAAAAGACTGGTATGACCGACCTTCAAGTGTGGAACGATTGACTAGAAAACTTTTGTACTTCAGAATAAAGCTTAAGAGGCAGGCATGACTTAACACGATGGTGAACGATGAAGGACAGCATTGTTCGGGTACGGGTCATGGAAAAGTAGTGCTGTACTATCCATCATTCTATTGAGTGGATTTTGGGGGTAGAGCAGACTGAACCAGGTCTGCCTCTTGTGACTGAGGATGTTCTCTTGTAGAAACGTGTAGAATGAAAAATCAGCAAGGCTTTGACAGTAAGCATACCGCTTCAGTGTAGAAAGAGCAGAAGAGAGTTGGGGAAACTGAACGCTGGAAATAATCTTAAACAGGTTAGCATATTCCGGTGATAATGAATTAAGGTCAGAAGTGTGTGTGTGTGTGTGTGTGCAATGATGGAATGTTTCTCCAAAACAGACTTAAAGTGGTATGAAAATGAAAATGAAAAAAAAAACCACCGGACCCTCTTCATGAGAACTCAAAACCACAAACTATGGGGACCGGTGTCCATAATAAAATGTGTTCCTTCTCGTCAGTTCTGGCTTGTTAGCGCAATAAGGAAATTCAGTGAACTTGTAAAGCCTTCAGCTCTACAATTAGGCACTGGGGTATAGAGAGATATCAAAGCGCTATGTTAACCGTCAGTCATTAATTTCGTCGTCGTCGTCGCCGTGCTTCTTCCTGTACATCTGGTTGGTATCCTGCACAGTCTGGACATCCAGTGAACTACAACATGTATTCATACAACTATGTATCATGGACGTTGGCATGTTGTATAATTTGAAACATTTAAAGTGTTCATGGTGTGGGTTTTTAAAATGCCTATTCCATATTTATCAAACAGGTACTTTGAGTGTATATAATGTTGCTAAGGAATGGCATACTCGATGTGAAGTGACATGGTGATTGTTCAGGAACGTTTGTCAAAGATGTAATGGCGTGGGTAATCAAACAGGTAATATGCTGCCAAATCTGTTCTAGTCAATTTCATTACTGAATTTAATTCAGTCTCTTTATTTACCTTGAATCAGGGAGTGGAACTAAAAAAAAAAAAAGATTTTGTGCGAGATGTTCATTTTACAGAAAACTTCATAATGTAATAAGTGTAATGGAATCGGTCTCTTTTTTTTTTTAGGTCCTTGTTAAGAAAGGTTCGTGACAGAATCAAAGTCATGTAACTGTGTTTAACTTGTACGCAGGATTGTCGGACTTGGTATGCCAACGTGATCATCAAAGACGATGGACACCCTTTATTGTACACTCTTCATTCTTAAAATAACTGGTACGGTGGTCGCAGAAGATGCAGGGAGTTCGATGTGTACAGTTAAAGGAATCAGCTATATACTGAGTTGATGATTGAAGCAAAGATGGGAGTTTGTTGTGTACAGAGAAAAGAAAACCACTCTTCACTTATGATAAATGTCTTCATCTTACTTTCATCAGAGAGACCTGTGGTATTGTTGTTTCTGTCGTCGTTTTTTGTGGCTGTCTGGTTTCGTTTTCGTGGTGGATCAGTGGGTTTGAATGTTGTGACAATCGGTAGGTCCTTCAACCTACTGCAGCGCCTCCACACCTATCTCCTTGTGCTGTTGACAGAAGATCAGTGAATTGTTTAGGGGGATTTTTGTGTGTGATAATCATCAACGTTACCACTGTCTTCATTATTATGATTATTATTATTACTAGTATTAGTATTATTATTAAACAAAGAACCGGATTGAGATGTGTGTGTGTCCGTGCGTGCGTGCGTGCGTGCGTGTGTGTGTGTGTGTGTGTGTGTGTGTGTGGTGTGTGTGTGTGTGTGTGTGTACGTCAGTGCGTACATTTTAAATGTTTCTGTTTTGCTTGATAAACAGGGATGACATTTCTCGTGATCAAACATGTCTTGCCAACAACAATGGAAAGTTCTACATTATGTTTTTAACTCAGATGCTACTGAACGCTTTTAAGATTAACGCTGAATATTCAACTGAACGTAGAAAATTTTGCCAGCATACATATAACTTATGGTCTGGAGGGAGGGAGGGGGGTCTCAGATTTTTGTTTGGGGCTTTGAAAATCAATCTCAACATGAATCTAGACTTTGAACATGTTTATACATACGTCTGTTTGGTGTTCTATGTTGATCACCATGTAGGTGACAGGATGTATAAATGAACATAACACAATGATGTCACTTTTGGTTCTTTGTTATTGATAGCCACTAATGAAATAGGATTTGTTTCATTTCTTATCTATTCTCGAGGGAATCATTCTCAACATTCCCTGATTAACCAATGCAAAAAGGTCTCTCTCTCTCTCTCTCTCTTCTCTCTCTCTCTCTCTCTCTCTCTCTCTCTCTCTCTCAGACAGAATAAGAAGCCCTTGTGAGAGCAGCAGTAAATTTTTCCATTAAAAAAATCTCCACCATGTCAGTTACTGGGCTCCCAGCAGCTGTAGAAACAACCCTTAGGATCCTGCTAACCAATGACACCGTTGCTAGCTTGAAAATGGGGCACAGTGAAGGTGACTATGTTACCTGTGTTTAGACAGCCCCTCTTCAAAAAATCAACAAACAAGGCAGATTATGTGCTATAAATCATTGCTTCGCACATACATTATAGGAAGAAGCCACCTAGCCAGCTACCAAGCGACTGAAGAAGGGCGCATCAAGAGTAACAGCAAAGGCAGCCATATGTTTACCCATCCCCTACACCAACCTGTTGCCTGTATCAGTGTCAGCAGTTACTATGCCTGAAGGTATTTTACAGCCCACGCAGATGTTAGACAACAGTCCACACACTAACCTTAGCCAATAGGTTTGTGTATCAGTGAAAAAGACTTTTCAAATATGAAACATGATAGTGAAAACTCTTTGCAGGCTGACTGTGAATCAAGTTTACTTCGGCACTGGTCAAACATGGCAACTTGAACCTACAAAAGAAAATAAATTAGTGGGTTTGATATGATGCAAGTGTGGTGAATGATTGTGGGTCAACTTTGATTGATTGATACATCAGTTCCCAGGGTACATGAAAGATAAAGACAGGAACACTTTTTTTTTAAAGAGTGGTAGTGGATACTCATGACATAAATGACATATTGTCCTGTGCAACTGATGATCTTGTTGTTGAAAACCTAAGCGTGCGCATTGCACCCAGATATAGAAGACTGTTGTTTGTTGTTTTTCCTGGTATGATAAACAAAACGTAAAACACATGCTGTCTTAGAACAGTGTTAAAATTGACACTGGAAAGAAAGGGTAGCCTGTAAGGAAGAACCAATATGCTGACAGCCAGGAACATGCTTTTTTAGGAAACTGGAAATTCTGCTAGCTTAATTCAGGTCTATGTTGAATAATAAACATTTTACCTATAACTCTCTATGCTGAATCAGCGATAAAAGTAAAGGTGTCCCATAGCCTATAAGGTCGTAGGGGAGCGAGGTGTCAGAGACCTCACTTCACTAGGGGCCAGCATATTGAGGGCAGCGCCCATCTCCTCTCCCTCGCTGCTTTGCCTTCCCTGACCCTAAAGAGGCAAGTACCCATTTACAGAGTTATTCCCTCCCCTAGTGATACTCTTTCAATTACTAACAAAGCAGACTACTGTGATTTCCATGACAAACAAATCGCTTATTGTCATAAGTATTCGTTCCTTGGGGTGTATGCCACATGGGTTGTAGGGGCCTAAAGCTTTATGGCAACAAAACTCCGTTCATTGTTCAGTGCTCTCTCTCTCTCTCTCTCTCTCTCTCTCTCTCTCCTCTCTCTCTCTCTCTCTCTCTCTCTCTCTCTCTCTCTTGTTCTGCTGCCATCTTGATCTTATAGAGAAATATCTTATTCGTGTTTACATTCCTGATAATGAACATATTACGGGTGACGTTTGTTGGCGTTTCAATGGTTCTGGCTTTGGTTTGGTTTGGTTTTGCAAAGTTTGTCAAAATAATTCTTTGAGTGGCAACCTCAAAACTGTATCCATGATGAAGTCAATACTCAATTTGTGATCCAATTCTTCCCGCCATCACTATCAACTTGTTAAGACTGATCAAAACCCTGAAAAAATCTTTGCCTCCAATAAGATCCAAACTTTCAGCATTCGACCCCTTATGCTTATTTCTGCGTCAAGGTGGCTGCTCACTAAAGGATATGCCTTCAGAACAAATGCCTAGTCAATAAATTAGCGATAATAGTTCATGATTCTCGAAGAAGATGTAGATCTAGTTCCTACATGGCTATATAATGTGACGAAACACTCCAACAATGCGTCACTGCCCACATCGAAGAAATGTCATGGCAACAAGTTGTTTTGAAGTAACACACCAATGAAAATGTTTGTCAACGTATTGCATTGGCTGAAAAATATTTGTGTGAATAACTGATTGCTTTGAAATGCTGTCCTTAGAACCTTTGTTGTAAAGATTTGCGTTGTGGTGATTGTGCTTTAGGATTAAATCTGTTGATAGTTTTCACAAACGTTTTTTGTAACTGCACTTGTTTTTTTGTAATGTGACATAGATTAGATCTAGTTCTTGTGTTCTTTTAACTGGTTTTTGTTAAATGCTTCTAGCATTTTCAGATTATGTCTGACAATGACTTGTTGAAAATTGTATATAATGATATAAACTTGACAAGGATTTTACACGTAGTCATACATGATGTCTTTTGATGGTATTGTTTTCGGGTTTTTTTAACTGCTACATTTGAGAAAACTTAACAATAAATCGTGTTTACCGATCAAGAAAAGAAGGGTGTGGAGAACAAAATGAAAAATATTTTGTAATCTTAATTGATTCTTACTTTTCAGGTTTTCAAAAAAATATAAACAATCTCCTGTAAGGATACTCACAAGTATGGCTCACATACAGAAGAAATTTAGCAATGAGGCATTTTGGTGTGTTTTTTAGCATAGGCCTAGCATCTTCTGAATTCTGAAATAGAAAGTGTGTACTTGTTTCTTGTTCATAAGAACTGTTTCGTATCACTGATGTACGTGAAAACATTGGTAAATGGTGGAACCATTCATTTAGGATTTTTTTTAATGATCATTTCAGAGTCCATTTTCATGTGAAGCATAGAACTGTCTTTCTAGGTATAAGTAAACACACAAGTAAACATATATGGGTCTGCATGTAAGCTTGCACACACACACACACACACACACACACACACACACACACACACACACACATACACGCACACACATATACACACAAAAGCTCACGCGCGGGCGCGAGCACACACACACACACACACACACACACACACACACACACCACAACACAACACCACACATGACTAGAATGTTGTATCCTCCATAAGACTTTTCTTCAGAAAATATTCCCGAAAGAAATAGCAATTCTTTGACCTGCAGCTGAAACACATAGATGAGACAAACAAACGAACGAATGAATAGAATTGGAAAACACTATTACTAATAAATCTTGTTTACGAATATACGAAAAATAAATATTTGCATTCCATTATTTTGTGGGGAGTTTTCTCGTTTTTCTTTGGGGTTTTTTTTTGGTTTTTTTTTTGGTTTTTTTAGACAGAGCCATTTAAAAGCTATTCTATAAGTTATTTGTGTTTGTGGTTTATTTCTTTTTTGCGATTGCTGTGTGTTGATTTAGTCTTTTCTGTCTTCCAGTCTGTCTGCGTGCTTGTCTGTCCGTCTGTCTGTCTGTCTGTCTGTCTGTCTGTCTGTCTCTCTCTCTCTCTCTCTCTCTCTCTCTCTCTCTCTCTCTCTCTCTCTCTCTCTCTCTCTCTTTCTCTCTCTCTCTACTCCTCTCTCTCTCTTACCTCTGTGTGTGTGGTGTGTGTGTGTGTGTGTGTGTGTGTGTGTGTGTGTGTGTGTGTGTGTGTGTGTGTGTGTGTGTGTGTGTTGTGTGTGTGTGTGTGTGTGTGTGTGTGTGTGTGTGTGTGTTTCCGATTTTCAATTGTCGTGAGGATTTGGGGGGGGGGGGGGGGAGGGTTGGTTGGGGAGGGAGTTGGTTGGGGGGGGGGGGGGGGGGTTGACGTGCACAAGTCTGAATCTTGAATCTTGTAAACACAAGGGATCCAACTAGTTTAGAGTCTCCTCCGAAAGAATTGACCTTCAGTTCAATTTTCCCGTCAAACTGGGAAACAATAGCAAGACTGGGAATCGAACCCAAAACCACGCGGTTTACTTGTTAGAAGGCGAACGTCGAAACCATTCGGCCATCTTCCTGCCCAGCCACTCCCGTTTCAGTTCAATCAGTCAATCAATCGCAGCGCCTACAATCCAGCCGAGCAGGGAGGTCATGAAAAGGCCGTTTCCTCGCTTCAACACACACACACACACACACGCACGCACGCACGCACGCACGCGCGCACGCACGCACGCACACACACACACACACACACGAGATAGCCTGGTGGTTACAGTGATGCCCTCGTGATCTGCTGACCCAGGTTCGAATCTCGTTCAAGAGGATTTTTTTTCCTCTGGAGTTAACATCAGTGCTGACTCCACTCTCCCCTAAAAATCCTTCGGATGAGACTATAAACCGAGGTCCCGTGTGTTCCGCTTTTCGGAAGAGTAAGGCCATTGTGTGCCGGTGAGAACGGGTGACAAAATTGACAAACTGTATACACACGGGGATTGGATGTAAAAAAGCGTATGAAGGCTTATTCCATTATCTTCGAAATTAAATAAATAAAATACACGCACGCACACACGAGAGTTAGAGAGCTAACAAACTTAACTCAAAGCTGTTTGAACCAAAGATAAAACAAAATTCCTACCTAGAATTAAACCAGAACCATGCTCGTTCCTTTTCTCTGCAGCCCCTTATCAGTCGCAAGGGCCAAACAAACACTGAAAATAAAAATACACCACAGCAATAAACACGTTAGATAGAACCACTGCTTAAAAAATAAAAACATCCCACTTACCATTCACAGTTTATTCCACCATTGAATCACTCTGTTGCTGTTTTGTAAACGACATTATTTTATTTTATTCTATAATCGCTTTTGTAGGGTGCTGGGGACTGTTTTATCACTCCTTGCTGGAAATTCCAGTTTATTCCCTGGTGGAATCACGCTGTTACTGGTGATTTTGTTTGTAAACAACAACGTTGTGTGCTCTGTGATCCCCCGTTCGTTTTGCAAGGGACTCTTTCAACATAAATTGTATCTTCTCCCCGTTTGGAAAACCCTGGGCTTGTGTCCTTTCATTCTCCTTCCTTTTGATTTTTGCTTTTCTGTCTTTTTTTTTTTTAAAAATTCTTTTTTTTTCCCGTCATCTTTCTTATTTATCATTCTTTTCAAATTCATTCCTGTGACCTTTCACTCAGAATTGGGGTTTTTTTTCGACAAATCTTTTATGACTACTTTGATATCGAGTGTCTGAGCGTATGGAGGTGAATTATCTTTTCTTCTTTTAAGCCTCTTTGTGGGTTATCTTTTCCTGTTGTTTCAGCCTCTTAATAAGTGTAAATATATTTCTTTCTGTATCACGTTCCAGTTTATTTTGTCGTATTCGTATATATGGATTTTATATGCACATATTTTTGTGGTGACCTATATTCATATTTGGAAGGGGAGGGGTGAACTCCTGTGTGAGAAATGCTGCCTGTCAGCTACCCTATGGGCATATAATGGGTTTATTGGCAAATAAAGTAGGCTTGTATTTCATTCCCTCTCGCAGGCTTCTTTCACAATTAAAGGTCCAACTGCTACAGGGATTAGAATTTGAATGACCTGGTATTCTAGATCCTGGTCGTTGCTTAAGGGATTTTGTCAACGCCTTTGTTTTTCTTTGATGTAGGTAGGTGTCAGCTCTGATGGTCCCTGTAGTGGGTTTGCTATAAACAGAAGTGATAACAGCAGCATATAGCAGTAATAATCATCGTCTGGTATCACTTTGGTGAACAGGCGTAAAATTAAAGCAACAACAACAACAGTGATAATTACAACAATATTGAAAATTTTGATCAACATCCTCATCAATTATAGACTGCGATCATTTGCTGTGTCAAGCAAATTAAGACTTTTTTTTATAGTTACTTCGAAGAAGAATTGAGGAAATTGATTATTGCAATAGTACAGCAGATGCCGAGCAAAGACAATACATGCGTAAAAAAAATGTACAAAGGTAACCATCCTCCATAGTGCTGTGGTTAGCGCGTCGAGTTACTGGCCGGAAGATCGCAAGTTCGAATCCCAAAAGAGTCATATGTTGAGGTTCTTTTTCTTTTGTTCAGACTACAGCCGGCTGTACTCCAGAATATTTGTGACGGGCTCATTTGGAAGACTGGGATCACACAGAAGAGCTTCATCCACTATATGGATGCAATTTTGAGAGTGTTGCTCAAATAACCTGACAAGCACAGCGGCATTATTATACCACCATCATCACCATTGATCATCGTGCAACAAAGAAACTCGTCCTTGCTTCAGTAGACCCCCGATCCTCTGCTCTTATGGTGACCTCTTTTTTTTTCTTCCTTTCTCACACATTTCTGTGGTTAGTTGTTAAGTGTCAAAGCCCTCAGGGTTAGACTTCTTGAACGAAGGCCATTGGACAGATGTTTGGGTGTTCTGTGGTCGACACCCTAGGTGGGCGTCGCACTCAGTCTGGCTCGCTGACTCAGCCACTATTGCCGGTCAGTAAGGGGTTTAGGAGGCGGTGCCTGCGTATGTGGGCTAAGAACGAGCACCATAGAACACCACCAAACTAACCCAGCAGGAGTACAGGACTCCTCTGGATGGTGGCCCCACGGTAGCCCAACATTCCTAAGCTTCCTGTGGACTTCTGACGCTGATAATGCGACATGACAACCTTGCGTAGGGCGGGGATGGTGAGATTGAAACGAGCGGCGTGGGAGCAGCACCGACAGGAATGTCACAGAGGATGAAACAGCAAAGTGAAATTGCACAAAGGCGCCAGAATGCACATCCTAAGTGTTAAATTATCAACATCAATGTCAGAATGTGCATTGCAAATTTCGATTGTGTCAAAGATTTCTTTTTATGTATTGGAAAATGTCAGCAGGACACAAGTCTTTTACACAAGTCATTGATCTAAAAAAAAAAAATTAGCCTGAATTTATCCACATTTTTTGGTCATCATCATCATCATCATCATCACCACCACCACCACTATCACCGCCACCATCATTGTCACCATACCTCTGTGTGTGTGTGTGTGTGTGTGTGTGTGTGTGTGTGCGCGCGAGAGAGAGAGAGAGAGAGAGAAAGAGAGTGTGTGTGTGTGCGCGCGCGTGCGTGCGTGTATACGCGTGCCCGCGTGTGTGTGTGTGTGTGTGTGTACGCGCGCACGCCTGTCTGTGTGTGTGTGTGTGTGCGTGTCTGTGTGTGTGTGTGTGTGTGTGTGTGTGTATGTGCGCACGCGCGCGTGTCTGTGTGTGTGTGTGCGTGGGTGTACGTGTCTGTGTGTGTGTGAGAGAGAGAGAGAGAGAGAGAGAGAGAGAGAGAGAGAGAGATATGAACCACACAGACCAAGACCGAAACTCGGGAGAGAGAGAGAGAAGAGAGAGAGAGAGAGAGAGAGAGAGAGAGAGAGAGAGAGAGAGAGAGGAGGACAGACAGACAGACAGACAGACAGACAGACAGAGACAGAGAGAAGAAAAAAAGGGAGGGAATA
>CM054135.1:46870982-46880982 GCA_028751875.1 Rapana venosa
AAATATGCTTTTCATTCCTAATGTGCTTTTAATCTGAGTTACATAATCGAGCATAATAAACCTAACTCTTTGTGTGTGTGTGAGTGAGTGATTCATATATATATATATAGATATATATAGATATATATATATATATATATATATATATATATATATATATAACGTTGGAGAAAACCGAAGCTAATATTAGCCTACAGCTAATAACTTTTTTACCAAAATATAAAAAATTCGGTCGATCAATCAGAAACCGAGAAGCTTCTTATAGCTCCATATATCATCCAAGACTGTTTTCATACCTATCTATAGTTATTCAATCAAAGCTAGCTCTGTGATATGCAGGATCTACTTTTTCCTGACTTTTTAAAAAATATTATAAACATACCATTATTTTGTAGTGACACTAATTCTTGAACAGAGTGTAAGATCCAACTGACACTGAGCTGTTTTTTCGTAGCTAGATAGCTGGGGAGCAGGGAGGCATTCTCTTGTGACAATTTTATACACGAATCCAGTTCTATTATATTGTCAGAAATGTGTTTACTTTGAAATCCGTCACGCTTTTATGCTTATGATTATTAGCAATTTTGGATACATGTAAAAAAAAAAATTTAAACGTTAGTCCTTTTTCTCTGATGTGGATCTAGGGTTAATAATCACTGTATAAACCAGTATTTTTTCTGTCTTAGGAACATTTTACTTTTTGCCTAGTATGCCTATAGATCTAGCTACTTTCTTCAGACCGGACTTCATTTCTTTTTTTCAGTTTTCCGTCTCAGCCTACTGGAGTCATCTTCAGATAAGTGTGTGGCTGCAACCATACTTGTGAAAGAGAACTTCTCCCTTCAGACAGTTCAGAAACCTTTTTTTTTCAAAACTGGAAAGAAAAAAACAAACCCACATAACACCTTTTGAACTGACATTAGGTCACACCATGTCACCCTTATTTGGTCTACTGGTACTGTTGACGATGCCGTCGTCGCTGTGCGTAATTTCCGCTTTGGGTGACGTCAACTTCCAGCCGTATGAGTGCTACAGAGACTTGTGCGTGAGCAGACGACAGTTTTGTTCGGCCAAAGAAGAGCGATGCAAGACCTGTCAGCCAGCTCATTGCCAGGATATCAGTGCAGCGCCCGAAGCGTGTCGGCCTGTGTGTCTAGGTGAGAAAATGATTTGAGTTTGGTTTTATTCATTACTGTTTTGTACAGGTTTTTCTGTGTTTCTATTTGTCTTCCCATCTCACTTCTATAGGCCTGCACAGGCTGGTTAAGTATATTCTAGATCATGGAATTTTCTCCATCACAATATTGCCTGCACATTTTGAATTCCTTGGTATCATTAACTTCTTCATCATTCTAATTGTGTTAGAATTACTTATTTGGGTTTTTTTTTCTTTGAAACCGTTTTATATCCATTTATTCAGTGCACAATTCACAATGGTTTGAATATTCCCATTCACTCTTTTGAGCTTGAGAGAAGCGGTTAACATTTTTACATATATCAATAAATAAATGAAGGGTATAAGTACACAAAGGACAATAGTAATGGTAATGAACTAAGCATGGTTATGCACCACTAGTTTGATGCACCCTGGATGGATGGCAATTTATTCCTGTACTTTCAGGAAGTATACGGGTATCTGAAGTATTTATTTATTTATTCTTTTATATCGAGGATAATGGAATAAGCACTCATATGCTTTTTTTACATCCAGTCCCCGTGTGTATGCGGTTTTGTAAATGTTGTCATCTGTTCCCACCGGAACACAATGGCCTACTCTTTCGAAAAGCGGAACAGGATTTAACGTGTGTGCAAGATGTTCTGCATGCGTTCGCACACGGGGCCTCGGTTTATAGTCTCATCCCAAGTAATGAGTGAGAGAGAGAGAGAGAGAGAGAGAGAGAGAGAGAGAGAGAGAGAGAGAGAGAGAGAGCAACAACGAAAGTTACATATGATAGGAGGAATGAGCAAATAAGACATCAACATCATTAGTCACGCTATAACAAAAGACAAAAACAGAAACAAAACATTAAGAAGAATACAATGATTCAATAACAAGAATGGGGAGAACTATGGGTGCTCTCTCTCTCTCTCTCTCTCTCTCTCTCTCTCTCTCTCTCTCTCTCTCTCTCTCTCTCTCTCTCTCTCTCTCTCTCTCTTTATTATATATATATATATATATATATATATTATATATATATATATATTCAGACTAGAGAGGGGAGAAGTCACGCTTCAGTAACAAATAGATGGACACAGCTTATGACTAGGAGAAAAAAAAAATAACTGTGTAGAGGGAACTAACTCAACCTTCGACAGTGTTTTTACAGTATTTATCTCCCTTCCTCTGACTTCGTCGTTTTACATACATACAATGTGTGCAGAGCTGTTGGAATCTCACTCAACACGATCTTCATCAACGACAGCAGCAGCAACAGCAGTCACGACGGCACAAATATTACAGGCCGAAACTAATGCTCCACCTGGTGGGAGAGCAGAGGATACCCTACTCTCCACCAGACCTGAGGAAGAAAAGGGTGTCGTTTCTCTATGTAAGTCTCTGTCTGTTTCTCTCTTCTCTCTCTCTCTCTCTCTCTCTCTCTCTCTCTCTCTCTCTCTCTCTCTCTCTCTCTCTCTCTCTCTCTCTCTCTCTCCTGTGGAAACACATGACAAAATTTACAAAACCGCATACACACGGGGACTGGATGTAAAAAAGCACATGAGTGCTTATTCCATTATCCTCGATATAAAAGAATAAAAAAATAAAATAAAATAAATAATGACTCTCTCTCTCTCTCTCTCTCTCTCTCTCTCTCCTCTCTCTCTCTCTCTCTCTCTCTCTCTCCTCCTCCTCTCTCTCTCTCTCTCTCTCTCTCTCTGTCTTTCTTACCTTTTATTCCCCTAGAAATCGGTTTGATTAGTTAATGCTGTTCTTGCATGCTCAAATAAAAGAAGGAAGGTGGCAGGATGGTTAAGACGTTCGCCTGCCAACAAGTCAACCGTGAGGTTCTGGATTCGATTCCCAGCCTCGCCCTTTCTTCCCAGTTTGACCCCCCAAAAATTGAACTGAATGTCAAAGTCCTTCGGGTGAGACTATAAACCGAGGCCCCCTGTTCGAATGCATGCAGAACATCTTGCGCACACGTTAAATCCTGTTCCGCTTTTCGGAAGAGTAGGCCATTGTGTGCCGGTGGAAACAGATGACAAAATTACAAAACCGCATACACACGGGGACTGGATGTAAAAAAGTACATGAGTGCTTATTCCATTATCCTCGATATAAAAGAATAAATAAATAAATAAATAATATAATTTAGTGTCGCACACCTTAATCCTGACAAAATGGTATATCAGCATTGCCTTTTTTCATCATCTAGATAGATAGATAGATTTTCCTGGGCGAAAGAAGCTGATTCAAATTACTGCTGCAAATCAATCATTATATCATGCCAATCTTTGCTTAAATGACGGAAAGAAACAAGTTTCCGTTGCTGCAATCTGGCAGTAGGTAAAGGTAAAATTTAATTTGTTCCCATAACCTGTGTAGCTGTTGAGGTACCGAGATGTCAAATACCTCAGCTTCTCCAGGGGCCAGCATAGTAAAGGCAGCGCCCATCTCCTCTCTTTCACTGCTTTACTTTCCTTAACCCTAAAGAGAGCAGGTCCCTATGTACAGCTAGGTGAACTGGGGGACTGTACTCAAGCTAAGGCGGGCAAGCGGTCACCCATCCACTTGGTAACCACGCTCAGTACTGCATAAGTTTAGCTTGAGGAGAGCGCGTGCGTGCGTGCGTGTGTGTGTGTGTGTGTGTGTGTGTGTGTGTGTGTCAAAGCCAAAGTCCTTTTTTTTCCAGATGGTACATGTGTGTGTGTGTGTCTGTCGCCTCCATGTGTATACACATGCGTACCAGTAGATGTATGACACACACACACACACACGCACGCACGCACGCACGCACGCACGCGAGTCATACTTACACAATCATACTGGAATAGTTGTATTATATATATTACTATGCTTGGGGATGGGATTGCTCAGTGGTCGGAGCATTCGCTTTCCCCCAGACAAGTTATGCAACGTCAAGCGTGGTCACCACTTGGATGGGTGACCATTTGCGCGCCTTGGCTTCAGTACAGTTCCCCCAGTTCACCCAGCTGTAAATGGGTACCTGCACCTCTTTAGGGTCAGGGAAGGTTAAAGCAGCGAGGGAGAGGAGGAGATGGGTGCCGCCTTCAATATGCTGGCCCCCTAGAGAAGTTGAGGTCTCTGACGCCTCGCTTCCCCCTCTACGACCTTATAGGAGGTTATGGGACATCCTTTAGCTGTAACTGACTCTATGCTTACATCCCAGCAGGGATGATCCTGGTGGGGTCGATGGCCCTGGTCCTGCTGCTGGTAGTGGTCATCCTGATTCTGGTGGTCGTCACCTTGAACAACACCATCAACCTGCGTGGCCGCTTGCCCCCGGGCAAGAAGAGGAGGGGGCTAGGAGTGGTAGAGGAGGGACGGGACTTGCTAGGGCAGGGAGGGGGGCAGTGGGGCAGCAAATGCAGCAACAAGACGGAGGGAGCCGCCAGCCAAGTGACCGAGCTCTCTTTCAGCCTCCCGCCCAAAACAGATTCCACATCCCCTTTGCTGGGTGAGTATTATATGTATATAGTGTGTTTGGGGGGGGGGGGGGGGGCGGTTAGTGGGGGGGGGTAGTGTGGTGTGGGGGGGGGGGAGGCGAGGGGTGTGTGCGTGCGTGTGTGTGCTTGACTGCTGTCATCAGTCTTTTGTCTCAGCAGGTGCGTTTTGTAGATAATTACATGCTGTATTATCAATAAACACTTACATTTCTACACAACATGATCATCTATATTGCCTTAATGTATATTGTATGCGGGAAAACTCATGTGAATCATTAACATTCCATTAATGTTCAGTCAATCTGTAATTTTTTTTTTTTTTATAAATCAAACCATTTAACAAATTGTAGCCGACCTCTTCGTTCATGGATGGGCACCTTCTTGCCTACAAAGTATTATGTTTTCATGTATTCTGCGACAGTTAACTTTTTTTTTTAATTGGACTTCTGTTGTTTATTCAGTAGTTATGAAATGCCTTGCTCGTAACATACACCAATTTGTTCAGTTCGAGATAATAAACTATTTTGATTGGATGGGAAAGAGAGGTAACAGGCTTGGGGATAAAGAAAGTAATCGGCACAGGAGAAGCTACACCCTCGTCTGGGCTAATGTTAAACAGCTGTCTAAAATAGTTGTAGTTGGTAACAAAGAATTCCGTATCACGATGTGGTTATTGAATCGTATCAAGTGTTTATCAATCATTAGGACGATAACAGATCCCACGATGTGAGATTTAAGACACTACTTACTGAAAGAATGCGAAATGATAACAGAGCCATCATCTCCTATGTGTTTATATTATACCTTTTGTTGATTCATACAGAGTTACTCATACGTTCTATAAATCTTCTTCCTTCTACTAGGGTCCTACGCCCGGACAGGTCAAGACAGCAAATCTGTCCAAACTGACCCCAGTCCTGTGCCTCACGTGAGCCCTCCCTACACGGCACGAACCGCCAGCCAGCTATTGCTCTGCGAGACCAAAGATGCCGTGATCCAAACCCCGACAGATGGCCAGGGGGAGGACAGTCTGCGCCATCTGAAAAACCACGACTACCGCCTGCTGCCAGCCAGTGACAAGAAGCTGGAAGCTGGCCATGACCTCCCTACCCCTCATTCCCCACGGTTTCCCTATACCGCCAGTACAAGCCTTCACCATGTCGGGATGGCAGGGCCTGATCTTGCTACCGTTGTACCTAGCGGCGTTGAGGAAACCTATCCCAAGTCCCTGTAGAAGGTGGAATTCAACTGCTGGGGGGTGGTTGAACTCTCTCTCTCTCTCTCGGGTCAATTCATATCGTTAACAGACGTGCTCGTGCTTTAATCTCCTTCGTGTCTTAGCCTACATGCAAGCCGAAAGTCAGATATAGATATCAAAGATTCCGAAAGTTCATTCGGCATTCACTGAATTATGGAAAGTAAACAAAAAGTATCAAGCGACATGTACCTGAGGCTTTTTCCTAGGAGCGTTTTAGGTTATGCGGTTGATGATGCGTGTGCTGACTATTTTCTTGGCAGATGTGGTGTAGCTTACATGGAACAGACATCATTCTCTGACGCCACCTTTTGTGAAAACTGAAGCCAGAACTCCATATGTATCTATGAGTCGAGGGTTTTTGTTTTTACTCTACGTAGATTTTAGAGTCTTTTTGAACATTTTCTATGAATGTATGAGTGATTTTATCACCAGCATCTGGTCTTTTCTTTGTTTTTTTCATATTCTATCTGAATACAGACCGCGCTCCTGAAGTGTTAGGAAGTTATTAAGGATGGCATAACTGCTAGGATGGGACCTCTTCTCTAAAGACTTACCGTTCAGCCCTGCCTAGAGTGTCTTCAGACTTCGGGGACTGGGATGGAATGTTGTGATTCAGTGGATTGGTTTTTCGTTTCTTTCTTATACCAGTCTCTTTTTCCCACTGAGGTGACACTGAGCTTCAATAACCATGGCCTCATCGAGGGCTAAACGCTACCAGCTAAAAGCGACATGCAATGAAAACAGAAATAACCCTAGCATTCACAAAACAGAAACAGAAATAACCCTAGCATTCACAAAACAGAAACAGAAATAACCCTAGCAGAAATACAGAAATAACCCTAGCATTTACAAAGCTAAAGCGTTTGTTATTTTGAATTATGTTGACAGGCACCAGTGTAAAGAAGACATCTGTATGCGTGTATGCTTTTAATTCTGACTCTGGGTAAGCTCTAGAGTATCCGGGTTTTCCTTTGGCTCTGGGTAACTGGGTGAACCCTGGACCTAGATGTTCCTTTTGCTGTGAGTACCTAGATGAAATCTAGACATGGGTTTTCCTTTGGCTGTGATAAACTGGATGAACTCCAGGCCGCAATTGTTATTACACTATATGCTTTTTTTCCCTTTTATCTGTATTATTTTATATGGACACACACACACACACACACACACACACACACACACACACACACACACACACACACACACAACAAAATACCAGTGATGTTATCGGCCAGTATAGACTTGTTCAGATGTTACAAGCTCATGCTTTATCTCTCCTCTCTCTCTCTCTCTCTCTCTCTCTCTCTCTCTCTCTCTCTCTCTCTCTCTCTCTCTCTCTCTCAATCACAGGTTAAACTTTTGTTGTCGTTGTTGTTGTAGTTAGGGTTTTATTTTGGTTTTTGTTGTGTATGTATTTTGTTGATAAGGGCAAGGGCCGGATGAAAAAAAAAAGTATATGAATACTTACTCTGTTGGCCTTGGAAAATACAGATCATTCATTCTCTTCCTTCTTCTTCTTCTTCTTCTTCGTCCTTCTCCTTTTCTTCTTGTTTTCTGCCACTATTTCTGAATTAGTGTTGTGAACTCATGGTAAAACAAGCAAAATCCCATGAAGAAGGAAATCAAGAAAGGAAAAAAAGAAAGAAAGAACAAAAAGAAAAGAAAGATACTACTGAAAGAGAAAAGAAAGTAGATATACGACAAAAACAACAATTACTCAAAAATAACATAATACAGATTGATTCAATGTTAGGCTGTGTGTCTCAGTTTGGGGGGTTGGGGGGGGCACCGTTTAAGACTAAAATGGCTTTTTCTTTTCCTCCGTTACAAAAAATGAGCAGGTCCATTGGTAAATATTAATTTCAGAGCATATGAGCACTGTGAATAAACAACAACAAAACGGGCACTTAGATAGTGACAACATCATAGTGTTATTATTACAATATTATATAGATCTATACGGACAGCAGAAACATACTAACAAGTAGTGAGATATGGCATTGTAATATATAAATACATGTGCTTCCACATATTAACAAGTAGTGAGATATGGCATTGTAATATATAAATACATGTGCGTCCGCATGTGTGTACCTGTAGGTGCTCTGTGTGTGTGCATGCGTGCGTGCGTGTGTGTGTGTGTGTGTGTGTGTGTGTGTGTGTGAAGGTGAAATTTATGTCCTTGTTGAGTCATCATTGTAAATAGACAAACCAGTCAAAATAGCACTGAATATTTTGGATCTGTACATAAACTGGTATACAATCTACATGTGGGGCTTTTTTTCATCCATATTCACACCTTTTTTTTTTTTTTTTTTTTGCTGCTGTTTGTGCCATATTACTACGAGATTGTTTTTATATCTGATACAGCTCTTATGAATAGTTTCATGCTGAAACATTACGCCCTGTGTGTGTGTGTGTGTGTGCGCGCGCGCGCGCGCGCGTGCGTGCGGTGTGTGTGTGTTTGAAGCTGAAGAACAACGTGATTCTGTGCTGCACGACAATATGCGTTGTTGTAGTAGTAGTAGTAGTAGTAGTAGTAGAAGTAATGTTTAGTAGACGTAATGTTTTAGTGAGGTTGTACATATCATTCTCTGAACTACGAAACTTGGGTTTTATTTTACATAATAGTTCTGACCATCGTTACAAAACTAACCTCTCCCTTCTGCAACACAACTGAAACAGTGATTTACCCTGTCGAATTTATCGGAACTTTACAATGCCTCAATCGGTGGTTTCTGCACGCTATTGCTGCTGCTACTTTTTTTAAAAATCCAGTTGCTGTTGTTAGTATGGTTTTAGCTATAGCAATCTTTTTTCTTTCTTTATTATTTTTAAGAGAGAAACCAGGGAGTTGGGGTTACGTTAGGTTGTATACTCAACGAATTTTGCTTTATGGACGACTTGCACTCCATAGAATTATTCAAAACAATGTTCTAAGCTGTTTAGATCAAACTCGATATAGCATTCTACTTTGTTATTTTGTTTGATAACACAGATTAACAGAAGATTGGCCATTTTACACAAGAATGTTTGTATTCACTCACTCACTCAGTCCCATGTCCCAAAGGACGTGGGGGGAGGGGGGGGGGGAGGACATGAGAGAAGACGCAGCAGAGATCTTTTTCCATGTTTGTATTATCGGGGGTTAAAATTGGTTGTATATGCCCAGTATATTTTTTTTTGCGATTTTTACTGTGAAGGACTAGTATTGCAATATTATGGCGCTAACTGATATCTACTTTTTGCCAAAATATTATTGTTTTATGATTTACTTGTGATTTTTATTTTCGTGGACGTTATTCTGTGAATATTATTTTTAAAACTCGACTACACTCTATTTAGGCATGGTTTTGAGGTATGTAAATGTCATGTTTGATTTGTTGTAAATTATCTCATCAAATACACAGGCCATGAAAATAAATCTATGACTTTGAAAATAGTCTTCTTTTCTTTGTTATAATTACAATAGAATGTATATTTGTCTGCCTTAACACGCACATACATGCCGCTCGCGCGCACGCGCGCACACACACACACACGCACGCACGCACACACACACGCACGCGCACACACACACACACACCCCTATTTGCACTGCTTATTCAATGTACCATCTGAAAATAAAAGTTTGACTTTGACATCAAAACAGACAAACAGGCAGGCAGACAGAGAGGGTATCGTCATTTCTGTTTATAAGCCACTTGATAAACCTGAGACAATATGCGCATACACCTGCACAGGACTCACCCCCCCCCCCCCCCCCCCCCCCACCCCCCCAACACACACACACACACACCAAGAAAGATTAGAGACAAATTCGTCTAAAGTGTCGACACTTCTATTTATAATGACACCCCAGTACACACAGTATTTCAGATTTCCCCATCCACAACAAAATGACTCGACACACAGCAAACAATCTTGTTTGTGGGCCAAACGTTGCAAGCAGTGAGTGACTGGAAAAAAACATGGTTGACTCACGATGGTGTAATCCCAGGTTACAGTCATGTGCCCTTGGTCAGAGGTAGGAATAATAGTATGATGTGAATAATGGGTGTTGTTTCAAACAAGTACGTATTTCCTTAGTGTGTGTGTGTGAGTGAGTGAGGTCTG
>CM054135.1:46885982-46963482 GCA_028751875.1 Rapana venosa
CCACTTTCTACTATGTCTTATGACATCTCTAAACTGCACCTTTTCCCAATATTGAATTTCAGCTCACTCTTTCATTCAACACTGTATTGTAAAGCACCTTTTTTAAAGCTTTTACACCAAGGCCACATCATCACTGGCCAGTCATCAGACATTCAAGTTAATAACTTATCATAGGTTGCCTGACTCTCCACGCTGACTATCAGACAAAAATATGTTGCAACAGCGTTTTATACTTATAGATTATACCCAGCAATGTTCTCACTGTCACTTAATCTTATTTGATCTGAGATCATAGCAAATGATAAAGATCCTACACAGTTTTCTATGTCATCTTTTTTTTAAATAACTTTTCTTTACCTATCCTGTAGGCCCTTAGACCATGGGGAACTAATGAAGATTTTGCAACCAGCTTCCTCCACTCCCCACAGTTCTCTGCTTTCCATAGCAATTTGTTCTACTCAAGGCCAGTCCACTCTCTGATGTTATCTTCCCATCGTTTTCTCTGTTGGCCTCTCCATCTCCCTCCTTGTACTGTTTCTTGGCCAGTCCAGATGTTCATGCGATGTGCCCGTACCACTTTAATTTGCGTCTTTTTACTGAAGTCAGGAGCTCTTCATATGGTCTGATGGCGTTTCTAATTCTGGCATTCACTTCCTCATTTGTGATGTGATCTCTGTACAAGATGCCAGGGAATTTGTGAAAGCACCTCATCTCCATTGCCACTATCCTTTTTTCAATGTCTGCTGTTATGGTCTATGTTTCACATGCGTACAAAAATATGGACATGACCAGGGAGCACATCAGTAATTAGCATCACTGACAGAATTTTTTTTTTTCACTGACATAATAATTATGCTGGAGGAAAACACAATAATGCAACCAGGAGCTCAGTCAGAGCCCAGTGTCTGACTGTTTATGACCTCTTCAGGCTGTTGACAGGACAGCCAATCGCCTTAACTGTTCATGACAAGACTATTCATCAATACAGAACAAAAATTTCATTGTGATAATATGGACAACAACAACTACAACAACAAACCCACAACAATTTAAACAAAAACAGTAGAAATAATAGAATCAGGTGAAGTCATTCTAATCCTGATTTCTTTTCCATGGAGTATCGCCCAGTTTCAAAATTACAAATTCCATGTTATACTTAATTGAATAAAAGCTAAAACTGTTATCATGGCAAGTTAACTAAAGCCAAAGGCAATTAACTTTCTATGGCTAACAATACTGACTCTAATTCACTTCTCCAGCAATCTGTAAGAAAAAACAGAAACAGGCTGCTGAAGATTTATCCTATCATTTCCATCAACAATTGAATAGTCTATTTTTTTCTGTTTTGGGTTCCTTGGCTAGAGCTGCAACCATTTTTACCCATCATTAAGGTAAAACTGCATTCTGACTTCGGGGATGGTGTCTAAACATGACACCAGTCCTGTGTGCATGCATTTTAAACAAATGTCATCTGTTCCTACCCGCTTGAAATGGCCTTCTCTTCTGAAATGTGAAACACGCTTTTAACATGTGCACAAGATGTTCTGCATGCATTCACACATGGAGCCTTAGTTTATAGTCTCATCCAAAGAAGTTTTCGGGGGACAGGAATCGCTACGAATGTTAACTCCATGGTAAAATTCCCTAAAATGGGGGCCTCTGTAGTGGCTCAATCATGGGCTGTCAGATCACTAGGCTATCCCACCTCCCGTAGTGTAATATAATATCAACGATAGTCTAGCTATACTGTCAACAACTCTCTCCAATATTCTTGAAATTCGGAAGTCTCATCCAAAGGACTTTTAGGTAAGTGGAGTCAGTACTAAAGTTAACTCCAAGATAACATCCCCTAAATCGGGCACCTCCGTTGTAGCTCGATCCCAGGTCATCAGATCACAAGCACAATGCTCTAACTTAGCAACTACTAGGCTATCCCGCTGTCATAGAAGTGAATGAAACTGGGCAGAAACAAAGTTGAAGCTGAGGAATACATTACAAAATTTCAAATCATTCTGACAATAATAAAAAAATTTATTCTTCTTTACAGACAAAAATGGGTCTGTCAGGCCCATAAAGTACATTGAAGGTTAAGATGACTGTACTGAGTATCATTTTTTTTTAATGTTCAGTGGAATTATACATATCATCATATTAAAAAGACACATTTCTTTCCAAGTTCTTCAGATGTAATTTCAGAGTACTAACATTTCCTTTTACCACATAGCTGATGTTAGGGTTAGAGAGCTTTCGGGACTGTTCAATTTACCTGTTCAGTGTTAGCCTACCTGTGAAAGAGTTCAACTACATGATACAACATTTAGCACACATCTGCTTTTGCTTTCTGGATATTCACATACACACTTTGGAAGATAGTGTCATCACATTTACGACATCATCACACCTCATACACATGAGGACTGGATGTAAAAAAAAGCACATAAGTGCTTATTCCATTATCCTCAATATAAAAGAATCAAATCAAATAAAAATATTGTCGCACTTGTGGCAATTGAACAAAACAAAAAAAGGAAAGTGTTAAAGAGTCATGCTGCTGTCATAGCTTCCAGCACATGGGTACAAGAGGCACAGATGAGGACCCGATGAAGATTAGTGAGCATGCTCATACACGCTCCACTGTTAATTCATAAGTGGTCAGCTGAGTAAGCAGGGAAGAAGAGAGCACTTTAAAGATAACTACCACTGTGGAAGGTCAAACTTGACTTCTGCCAAAGAAAGAAATGATGCCATGGTCCAAGACATGGTTATGGCAGACAAGAAGTTAACTCTCTGTCTTAGAGCCATACTCTGGGTATCTCTTGTGGAATGTTCACACCTTTCTGACCAAACTCCTGAAAATCTACAAAACTCTCTCTCTCTTTCTCTTTCGGGTGTTGACTTTTAAAATAAAATTTCTGACAAAAATTGTTTCCATTTTACCTGAAAAAAATTAGCAGAGTTTTGACAGTACATGCAAAGACAGCAATAACAAAAACTTTCGATTTCTTAGCAGTTGGAATTCAGCAGCTGTCCTGTCAATGTCTGTCACTAGTTTATTTGAGTACACCATACTCTATCAGCTTGTTCTTGCAATGATTTCAGGCAATGCTTTCAAGGAAAATTGTGCTTCATGAATAGAACATATATGTGTAAAGAAAAGTTTCTGGTAAGTGTGTGCTAACACTTCTCAACATAACTCTGAAACATGTAAAACTGCTGATGTCCCAATACAATCTGCGTCAATTTACAGCAGACCCAGCAGATTTCTTGGCTCAGTTGCCACTATGAATGAGACATGGTTTACTTAAAACTTTAATCCTGAGATGAAAGCAGCAGTCAAAGCAGTGGAAACCCTTTGATTCACCATCCCCAAGAAAGACAAGGGTGATCCTCTCTGCTGTAAAGTGATGGCTTGTTAACAGTCTTCTGGGATGCAGATGCGAGATTCTTCAGTGTCACTTTGAAATTTTTTACTATTCACCCTATTCAGTATTCTCCAGATTTAGCTTACTCTGACTTCCACCTTTCCCAAATTTCCATTTATGTGTGGCTGGTTAATGTTTTGATAGTGATAACAACATTATGTTGCTGTGGACAGTTACACTAAGACACAACCAACAGCCTTTATCAGAACTATTGATAACTACTGGGCCACTGGAACACCTGTATGAAGTAGAAGAGAAACTACATTTAAAAAAAGTAGCTGGAGAGAGAAACCCTCGGACCTGACCTTCATAGTTAGGCTACGAGGTTAATGCACAGCCCTCATACATGCAAATTTTCTTGTTTATTTCAATCAGATTGGAGCGTCTTTTCAGTTGTGGTTCTATCACTGCAGATGACTGTTGTTGTAATACTGAGTTTCCAAATGATAACATTCCGGGAATCCCCATTGGCTGTGTCTGACTGAGCTGAACTAAAGAACACTTCTGACTGGCAGTTGCCTGCAGGCCTAGAACCATCTGTAAAGCAGCCATGCAAATTGTATGAACAGTAAAAACGCTGTTTTTTGTTTTGGTCACCTGCACAGTAACTCTTAGTAAAATTGAACAGCAAATTGAAGTATGCTAAATAACAACAAATGTCACCAAAGGTGAAAATGGTGACACTCCCATCTCTTTTGGTTTAGAAATTATCTGCATAGGATTTGTTTAACTTCTAAAGAAATCCTTAACATGACTCCTCTACTCTGAGATTAAGATGGAGGCATTTTACTTAAACAGTCACAGAGATACTCAGCTCCACTATAAATATCACACACCACACACACACACACACACACACACACACACACACACACACAACACACACAAACTTTTCAGACATAAATTCTTGGCACACTGACAAGCTCACAAGGAACGCTTTCTCCTGATTCTCAACCCTTTTCCAAACCAGCCAGGCACAGACACAGGCTTCTTCCTTTTGCTCGCGCTCTGGTGATTCTCGAAGTCTTCTTCATCCACAGCGCCTGCAGCTGCGGAGTCACAGTCACTGGAAGACACTGATGGCTGCACTGTGCCAGCTATGCTCGCACCTTGGTAATCTTGCATAGCAGGGACTTCAGACAGGACAGGGGGGTGAAAGGCAAAGGCTGTGTCAGCATTCAGGTTGACTATTACCTTGTCTTGGGGGTCAATGCTAGCTAAGTCTGTAACATATGGAAGACTGTGACAGAGAATCACTGGGTTGGAGTTTGTATTCCAATACTGTTTCAGTAGGTTATTACCGACACCTTGTGGGTCACTGTTCTGGCATGAAGTCCAACAACCCTGACTGGAGAGAGGTATCACAGATGCTGCTGCTGATGATGAGAGATACATCTGCACGTCCTGAAATGTCTGAGTATTCAATGAGCAAGACCAGGAATCCCTGACAATGTTTTTCACTTTCCCTGAAGCACAGGTTTTGTGAGGCGATTTGGAGTAGGAATGGTCAAAGCGTATATTGTGCACACATCTTGCATAGTCTGAAATGGAAGCCCAGGAAGTGGTGTGGGGATTAGATTCACGGGCAGCAGTGGAAGTATCAGCACTGTCCTGAGTGACATACGAACACTGAGGAGGAGAGCCCTCAGTAGCAGAGTGCGAGGTACTGATGCTGACAGGACTGGTGGACAGGTCCACACGGAACACTTCATGATCCACGTTCAACGACAATGGCTGAGGCTGACAAGGAACCGAGTTAAGAAGGCTGCGAAGACTGGTGGGGTGGGAGTGTTGGTGTGTGGACCTCCCGTCCACATTGTCATGCAGGAAGGTGGCAACACTGGGCGAGGAGGAAGCAGCCGTGCTGTGAGGTGTGCTGCCTGACTGACGCGGCACATTGCCACTGGATGTCAGGTTTGCAGCACTGTTCATCACCATTCCTCGGTCTTTCAGCATCTGCTCCAACTTCACACGAATCGGATCTGGAATGTGTCGGCTCTGACAGTGCAACCCTGAACTGGATGACGACACTCCACTGACAGAATCAGCTGGCGTGTGAGGGAGAAACTTACTTCCTTCACAGGGTTTTTCAGCAGCAGGGATGAACTTGTTTTCAGACAGTGGCTCAGAATTCAGAAAGCATCTGGCTTGAGCATTGTACCCTGGGTCAGACATACACCTGGGTTTGGTCTTGGCAAAAGTGAGGTGATGAGGGATATTGCTGATGGATTTGAAGGCTTTTGAGCTCGGAGCTGCCCCAGTGGGACTCATAGCACTGTTTTTTGCTTGAAGAAGGTCTGATTTGAGGAAAGGAGGCTGATAATTATGAGTATTCTTGGGCACTTTGTGGAAGACCTTTCCCTGACTGATACCTGTGAAGGCAGGACTCTTCAGAGACTTTTTGCTGGCAATGTGCTCTTCCCCAGTCTTCACTGGGGTGTGCAGTTTGAATAGACGGTCCAACTCCCTGCAGAGAACACAAAACACAAAACAACCTCACTATCCTGGATATTTAGCAAGTGAATTTCTTTAAGAGAAAGATAGACAAATGCAGATAGAGTGTGTGAAAGATGGAGATCAAATGGCCTGTTTCATGCAACCATTATTTTCCAGATTCATATTATATATCTATGATCCTGAAGACTATCAATACAACATTTTGCTTCAGATATGAAACATATTTATCATGATCATTTATCATTGATGATACATTTTTAGTCCACCAAAAATTAAGAAAATATGTTACACATTCAGTACTACAAAACTTATTAACCAAGCAGTACTGGAATTTTCCATTTTTAAAATACTATAAAAGAAAAAGAGAGTTTACATAAAGGTATAGCGGTATGTCTGATAACATTTACAATAACAAAAAACAGATACCAGACAGTTTTTTTTAAAGACTTTTCAGTGGATAATGTTAGCACTAGAAGAGTATCGGTGAATGTAGATGGATCCCCAATTGCTGCTCAAGCTGAGGTTTGCCACACATACATACGCACACACATGCATGTACACACACTCATACAAATCCCTACACAATCACACAAACATATACACACAAGCACACGCACACATACACACACACATCAATACTAAATCTGCACAACTCACCTGCGATAGGAGGGTACAGTGAAACCAATATGTTCAGCAAGTCGCTTCAGAACATCATCACATCGACCTGAAACATATTTGTTATATATCAGATTAAGTTAAAAACAAAATCTTATCTCAGAAAAAAAGAAGAGATGATAGGAGGGATACTAGCAGGAAAAGGGAGGAGAGGAAGAAACAGAGGAGGGGGGTGCACAAAAAAGAATCAACTTTGAAATGGAAAGAAAATGTGACAGAAGAGACAGAAGAGAAAAATACAAAAACAAAGACACACAGGAAAAAAAAGGATAGTAGACAGCTTAAACTAAAGACAGGGTTAAAAAATTCATTCTTTAGTAAAATGCCTCAACACACACGTCAAACAAATCTGAAAAAACAATGTTGAGTACATGTCCAAGTATGGAATATGATTACGTATCTATAGGCATTCAAAATGTGCAGGTGTGCATTTTCATTTATTTATTTCATTTATACCACTTGAAGTCATGGCAGATTTCTCTGTGTGAAATTCGGGCTGCTCTCCCCGGGGTGAGCGCGTCGCCACAAGAGCAGCGCCACCCCCTTTTTTGTTGTTGTCTGCAACTGTATTGTGTTTCCCTATCAGAGTGGCTTTTTCTAAGAATTTTGCCAGGGACAACTCTCTTGTTGCCGTGGGTTCTTTTACGTGCACTGAATTATTTTGTGTAACACCTGGGACCTCGGTTTATCGTCTCATCCAAAAGACTAGCACCAGACACCACTCATGGTCTTATAGATGGAAAGAAAAGTTTCAGGCCCAAACAGGATAAATGTACAAGTAAGAAAAAATAAACAGAAAGAGAAAACAAATCACTTGTTATCTATTAGCAATAACAGAACAAAATCAACACTAAGGTATCTTTTCCTTAACTCAAATGAAAGCTTTCATATATATATATATATATATATATATATATATATAATATATTTATTTATTATATATATGTGTGTGTGTCAATGAATAATATCTATTGCGTTATTATCATGCTGTTATTCTCTCACCATTAATCTTGAGTGTTGCTTGCTCATCTTTTGGTGTCCACTGCAAGTTGACAATGACCAGCTTTGGACGCTGCTCTGGGCGAATGTCCATCCTCCAAAGACAAGGGTAGCGCCGCAAAACCTGCAGAATAGGACAGATTTGACCAATTTCTTCACTGGAAGAGTTGTTCTGCACCATCCTAAAGCCTCACAGTGAAGACAGCTGCAGAAGCGGGTAGAGAAATAACAGATAAAGAAGAAGGCAGGAGAAATGAATCTCTTCTTTAAACGACGACAACAACAAAACTTAACACAGCTCCAAAAATCTAAGATTCTGGAGTTACCGTATTTTGAAAATCAACACGATAACAATGATTCTAAAAAAAAGTTTTAGAAGTTACTCTGAAAATTAGATCATTATCAAAATCATTACAATGTGTTGGTCTTGAAAAATGAATGCAGCAACTCAGTGGTACAATATAGTTCTTGAAAGAGCCTCAAGCATCAAGCATCTTCTTCTGGTCCTTCTTGAATGAATAAACGTATATGCAAATTAAAAGGTGCACTAATAATTTCCCACAAATATTTGTATACTCAAAGCACCGCAAAGAACACACAAACACACTCAGTGACACACACATATAGATATATATATAGATATATAATAATAGATAGATATATTATATAATATATATACATTTATATATATATATGCTATGTATCTTCCTCTTTCTCTCTCTCACACACACACACGCATGCATGCACGCACGCAACCTCCCACTTCAGTCTAGTCATACATACCTTCAAACTAGACCCCAGACAGATTATGAGATCGGATTTGCTGACTGCTTTGACCGCCTGTTTCCACCTATAAGGAGACTTCAGTCCTCCTTTCTCCCCAAAGTGTACGATACTGTCGGTGAGACTGCCCTTACACTTGTTGCATGTGCGACCAGTCTTGTGTCGTCTCTTCGCGGTGCGTTCAGTCACGTCAAACAATCTCAGATATTCCTTCTGTGGCCTGCAGCTTTTGCAGATCTGAAAAGTGATAACCAAGTTCGGTAAGAACAAACAGTTTCTGATACCAGCATAGAATGAGTGAAGAGTCTTACCTTCCGCTGCTGACTTATCGTGTAGCTGCGTGTTTACTGCAAGTTTTCTGTCTTCTTGAAAACTTATTCTTGAGCAGTGTGGTGGGGTGACTTGCTTATCTTGATGGTGGTTGTTCTTGTGTCCTAAATCTAGCAATCCACGATACAGAAAATCAACTCCTAATAATCTACACAAAACAATCAGGGGTAACACGAGATAAAGGGCATAAATCAATAAAACTGCATAACACAGGTTATCTCCAAAACACACTGCTTATGAAAGCTTGTAATACAACCCAAACCTTGTGGTAAAGCATACAGTAAGTCTATAACTGCCCATGAGAACTATTCATGTATAATATAAAGTGTAAGATTTTATGAAAGACAGATGATCCAAAGGAACCTGAAAATTAAAGGGGATGAAAAATTACAACAAAAAAATGTCAAAAGAAAAGTGCAAAAAAAGTCATAAGAGTAACAAAACAAGCAACAACAACAACAACAATAATGAAAAAGCTTACCTCAAGGAACATATTGCCATGAACTTCTGACATAGAGTTACGAGGAAAACCACTGCGTATATGAAGGCCATCACAGTTCTGGGACACAAGGTATTTCACCTGCAAAAGCAAACACAACAGTCAGGACTCTGGGAAAAAGAAAAAAGAAAGTATTCTGCTATTCATCATAACAAATAATATACACCTACAGTCCACTTAACTGTTAGGGCCATACAAGGGCTAATAACATGAAGAAGACAGGGACAGAAAATTAACTACAACTCCAAAAATCACAAAGCCATACCCTGCCTTGGTGCAAGAAAATCATTCAATTAAAACTGTTTGCTTTTTTAAGGCACATAATTATGATTTATAACACTAAAAACTTTGAGCAAACTTTTTCTTGTACATGTCAAAATTGCGCCGCTTTGGTCCTGTACAAAACATAACACTCTCCCAGTCATTAACACACCAAAATTTGCAAAGTATACATTGACAATGTATGATACTATCAACATTACTGCTACTCATCCTCTCATTCATCACTGACTAAAAATACATACTCTGCCCATTTTGAACAGCTTGGTGATACACATGTGAGTGTATGTTGGTTCAGCATCCACAAGGTCTTGAGCACTGAAAAAACACAATGACAATCGTAAACATAAAAACAGCAGCACTTTGGGGGGGGGGGGGGGGGGGGGGGGGGGGGGGGGTTGTTTTTAACAAAAAAAAAGAAAAGAATCAAAGAATCAAAAGAGAAATAGTGACAATTAGCACACATACAAGAACTGAGGAACACAGAAACAGGCTTTTATCATGATGGTTAAAAAAAATTATTAGTTCTAATCTCAAAGGTACCAGTGGATCAAAGGTAAAAAATTTTATGATTCTCAAGTCAACTTCTCTGCAAACCAGTCGGTGCCTTGCTACCCTTCATGTGTGCTGCTTGCTGAAGATCCAAGTTTGCACATTAAAGATCATGGGATTACTGTCAGCATTCTGTGTAGCCATCAGAGGCCTGATTAGGCAGTGCAGTGGGTCCTACAGTTGGTCTTGAAAGCATTCGCTATGGGAATTTCTTGGCAGATCTGATTACATAAAATATAAAACATACCTTACAGCTATCTTCCTGGGAAAACCAAAACTGATGAAGACTTCTTATATGATTTCAGTTGCTTCATAAACTTTTACATATCATCATCATCATCATCATCAGTCCCGTGACCTTGGCGGTCGTGGAAGAGACACGTATCATTGTTATCTTAAAAAAAACCCAGTCATGTATCCTTACTGCTAACTTTATGGACAAAGTAGTGAACAGATCAAAGAAAGAGTAAAACATAAAAGCATGTTTCCTGTTCTTAAGACATATAAGCACTCAGTTTCTAGCTGAAAGTGATTTTAACCATACCTCAAAGACTGTCCTTTTCTCAGCAAAGTCCAAACACCGTTTGGACCTCTGTAGTCTGGAATGGACGCAGACTGAAAACATGCATGCACGCACACGCACACACACACAAACACACACGCACGCACACACACACACACACACACATACAGTAAGATGACACCAAAAATGCCAACAAACATCAACAAGGCAGCCAACAGAACTAAATCAGGAAATGGGTAAGGCTACACATCCTTCCAAGAGACTGTAACAGTGTTATATTCAACTATGATATTCAACTATTACATTAATTATTATACTTTTCCAAAATTTCACAGGCAAAATAATAGCTTATTTATATATATATATATATATATATATATATATATATATTTATATTATATATATATATATATATATATATAAGCTATTATTTTGTCTGTGAAATTTTATATATATATACAAATATATGCCACACTGGGAACCAAAAATGACAAGGTCATAACCACAAAGCATACAGTTTGGGGGCTAAAAAAAAGAAAAGAAAAGAAAAGAAAGGAAAAAAAGACTTGCAGAACATTTTACAAGCAAAGAAAAGAGTGTTTCAACTCACCGTACTGATGCCGGCACCAGTGTACACAACAGCGTTTTCAGAAGACAATAACATCTGTGCCAAATCTTGACATTTCTGGTCCAATACATCTGGCTCATCTTCAATCTGAAAAATATTTGTCGTTTTAACACCAGCACAAATTTTACACGTTTAAGATCTCGCAGAACACAGCATTATTGGGATTTTTTTTCAATTTTTTTTTTAAGACATAAGAATATAATACCCAGTAGTAACTTTATTTTCTTTTATTTATTTTCTCATTTCAAGGACAATGAAAGAGGCACTCATGTGTGTGTGTGGGGGGGAGGGGGTTTGACATCCAGTCCCCATATGCATGCAGTTTGGTAAATTTTGTCATCTGTTGTCACAGGCACAAATGGCTTTCTCTTCCAAAAGGTGGAACAGGTTTTTAACTTGTGTACAAGATGTTCTGTGTGCATTCAACACACGGGATCTTGGTTCATACTATCATAGTCTCATCTGGAGGACTTTTGGGGGAGTGGAATGTGTGTGTGTGTGTGTGTGTGTGTGTGTGTGTGTGTGTGTGTGTGTGTGTGTGTGTGTGTGTGTGTGTGTGTGTGTGTGTGTGTGTGTGTGTGCACATACCTGATATTGGTGAGTAAATTAACCAAGTTGCCATGAATGATGTAGGAACAGTTATAAATTTCCATATATCAGTAAAACAAACAGGATGCAAACACATCTGCAGGACTTTACAAGTGTAAAACAAATACACCAGCTTGTGCCACTTACCTCTAAAACTCTTTCTTTTTGCTGAAGATTTCGCTTAGCGTTTTTCTCTGCTGCTTTAACAATGTCTGGAAGCTGGCTTAATGTGAGTGTTTCTTCTTCTGTTCGTTCTGTTTCCTTCTTCTTCAAAATATTAGACACCTGCACATCAAGTAACATATTAAACTAAGTAAATTCTAACAAAAGAAACTGAACAGAAGATAAAGAAGCACCGTCTCTTTCAACCACTGACATTTTTTTCCCCTCACACCGCATCTTAACATAATCTGACAGAAAATTTACTCAATTACTGTTTACAACAAAGTCTTTCTCACAATCTTTAAATAACAAACATGCAAATATTTTATTTATATGATGCTCAGATGCTGCTGTCAGAGTTGCAAGATTTTTGTCTGCTATCAGCAATCATAATGCCTGGAGACTTAGGTACCAATGTTCCAGCCCCATGATAAACAGGTCAGATGGGCAAAATGCTTCTTTTGCTTGTTTACAAGTACAAGAACATATAATAGAACATTTTGCATAAATTGTCATAACCTGGAACATCCTTTCCTAAAGATTATCAATTACAATTAAAATGTCAAAATGTAAAGTTTGCATGGATATTAACATATTGCATTTATCCAAACACAATTATTCCACAAAAATTACAAAGCATGCTACAGAATCGGAGTTTAGTATACAAACATAATTATAATTAAATCTACTCTGGGTTAACATGAAGGGATAAAGGGATGGTGGATGGGGGTAGAGATTGTTACCATTAATTCTTCTTTAGCCTGTCTTGAAGAGTGTTGTAGTGTGGCGTAGATGTGGTGTGGTTTTTATGGATGTGTTGTGTGGTGTGGTGTGGTTTTTATGGAAGTATCAGTATGGTGTGCTTTGGTGTGGTGTGGTGTTTATGAAGGGTAGTATGGTGTGGTGTGGTGTGGTGTGGTGTGTAGTGTGGTGTGATGTGTGTGTGTGTATTTATTTATTTATTTATTTATTATTTTATATCGAGGATAATGGAATAGCACTCATGTGCTTTTTTACATCCAGTCCCCGTGTGTATGCGGTTTTGTAAATTTTGTCATCTGTTCCCACCGGCACACAATGGCCTACTCTTTCAAAAAGCGGAGAAGGATTTAACGTGTGCGTAAGATGTTCTGCATTGCATGCGTTTGCACATGGGGCCTCTGTTTATAGTCTCATCCGAAGGACTTTGGGAGAGGGGGGGGGGGGGGAGGTGCGGGGGTAAAGTGTGTGTCTGTGTCTGTGGGTGAGTGGGTGAGTCAGTGAGTGAGTCAGTGATCAGTGAGTGTGAGTGAGTACAGATCTATGGGTCAGTCTCCAGAAAGGGGGTCAACAGACAGGTACCTTTTTTTTCAAGTATTGCTGATGGATAAAACCGCAAAATTAATTATTTCTCACAACACAGGCACAAAACATACATTGAAAAAACACCATGAACAGTCTTCAGTCTGTCTGTCTGACATGTATACATGTAGAAAAACAAAAACATGTGACTGAAAAGCACTGTTCAGAGCACGCCATTTTGTGACATTGTAAAGGGTCATGAATGTATTGATAATTAAAGTACAAAATGCTTTTTGCCTGTAAATTAAAAACTACACGAACAGTAGACATAAACTTGAAACTATACAAACATGGTGGTTTTAACTTGAATAAGTTGAAAGCATGTTGTGTATGTGAGAAAATCAAATTTTATTTTTTACCTCGACATGGTAACAGCCAGTGTCCACAAGTGACATAATCAAGTGTGCCCCTGCTGACCAATATGCAAATGAGTTGTCCCCATTTCATCATACATGATAAAAGATCAAAGTATATTTAATCCAAAGAGCAATAAATTTGCTCATAACTTTGTGGAATGTTGATATTATGGATCATTTTTGTAGCAAGCCTTCAACGAGTTTCATGTTATGTGATGAGAGATTTAAAAAATATCAGACTATATTTTGCGTGTTGTGGGGAAGAATTGGGCATTCAAATTTCACTCTGCCAATCACAAGATCCCACCAATACCACACAATGTTGATTCAAGAGCTCAATGTGTCAGTGGACAAACACCAACATTAAAATTGGTACGGTGTCCTTATGTTACCATCAAGAGTATCCATGTTACTACAAGAGTGTCCATGTTACCATCAAGATTTCTACAAAAGATCTGCACTGTAAATACTACAATAACTTAAAATGACTCTATACTCATTTGACGATAATAATGAAGCAAAGTGTAGACTACAAAAGCAGATTTTTGTGTTGTTTAGTGAGAATGGCAAACGGTGTCCATGTTATCATCAAGAGTGTCCATGTTACCATCAAGATTTCTACAAAAGTCAGACCTGCACTATAAATACTACAATAACTTAAAATGATTCTCTATACTTATTTAATAGAGTGCTATACTGAACTGATCAGTGACACCATTGAATCTGACCACTGATGTCTTACAACTATTTTTTTTAAATGTAAAGTTTCACTTGCGACTTGCTATGACCAATGTTAGTAAAAAAAAAATTGTTTAAAACCATCTTTTAAATATTTTTTCTTCAGATATCTACAGAAACCCTGCATTTGATGTTTTTTAAACAATACTGTCATCTAAATGTAGAAATAACAATTAAGCATAGACCTGCACATGGCTGGTGGGATCCATGTTACCATCAGGGAGTCTGATGGTTGACCTCTTTGACCTCCCCACTACACCAAGGCACACAAACTTCTTGCTCTAAAAATCATAAATGCCATCAAGTAAGTAGTTATACTTAATGCTGGAAGTGATTTTTTTACAAAACTGAACAGTTTTATTTTTGACCTCCTCTGTCACACTTTTGACCCCTCTTTCCAGAGACTGACCCCTATACATGTGTGTGTGTATGTGACTGTGAGTGTATGTGTGTGTATGTGTGTTGGGGGGGGGGGGGGGGGCAGGGGGAAGGGGGGTCCATAGTATGTGTGTGTATACATGTGGGAGTGTGTGTGTGTATGTGTATGATGTTATTGTTGTTGTTGCGTGTTCCCAGTTTTAACACCCTGAGGGGTCCCCAGGCAGAATGTCCATTCTAGACTCACTCATCCCACCTGGGAATCACTTTGAGATTGTACTTGCACAATCGGTGATAAGTATGCATACAAATGAGTGTTTTAGTAACCTCACCATATAGACAGCCATACAGCAACTTAAGAAGACTTTTTTCTCCTTTGATGTAAAGGAGAGTGCAGGTTAGCGTGTGTGCGTGTTTATTTTATATTTTATTCTTTTATATTGAGAATAATGTGTGTGTGTGTGTGTGTGTGTGTGTGTGCGCGCACGCATGTGCTCGTGCGCATGTGAACTTCTACAACAACAAAACAAGAAGCAAAACCGAAAGTGAAAATTAACTAGTGATAAACAATACCCCATTTTGATCAATGCTAGTAGCCTAGTACAGTAGCAGATGATTCATTCCCTTCAGTTCCAGAATTCTTAATATTCGTTTACATTTTATGTACGGATATCAGTGGTCTAGATTCGACAAAATATGTAATGAATCAATGCCGGCGAAGACTGACTCACAAAATGTCTGACAAAGGCAACGAGTGATGACATGTTCATTTCCAACACATTTCTGCGAGTTATCTGCCTTGAATCAAATGACGTACACAGATCTGCGTTAAAACAAAAACGCAACCGAACAGTAAACCTCTTCGGAAAGACAAAAGAATACGATCAAAGTAAAAATAATCGTGTTTATTACCGTTTAGTTGTGAAACATGAACTTTGTATAAAATACTGTATAACATTCGCTCAAATTTAATTTCAGTTAACCGTCTCTTGAAAGTCAAAAAGTTTCAGAGACCAAAATCATGAAAAACTGCAAGAACATCTTACCTTTCTAAGCTTTCTCCGTACTTCTTGTTTCGCATGAGCCTGATTATTCGGGGACCGACGAATAGATGCCAATCTTTTGGGTCTACAGTTTGTTGATGACACCTCGTCGGCCATTTTCAAAAACATTCCATAACATTTCTCGGCTGTACGAGAGTTAGGCTTATTGGGTAGGTTATTTGGGTTTTTTGGGGGGTGGGTGGGTAATAGTTTATCCATTCACCTCTGAAACTGAATCGTAAAACAAGTTCATCTAATAGGCCTACTCCTGAAATATCTTTGTTTTTAGTTTATAAATGATATCAGTTGTACAAAAAGAAGTGGAGAAGGGAAACGAGAAGGAAGAGTATATGTAAGGGACGTAATTATCAAGTAGGCTAGCCTAGGGTAGAGAGAGAAGTGTGTAAGAAGACACAAAGGGAGCAAAAATACTGAGCAACTGGGTCAAGTCCTGTTGCTTTTCTTTGAATCAGATCTCTAAGACTGAAATGTGGTTTTATAGCGTAGACCTAAGTTCGAGTAAACCCAATCAAAAAATCCGACCTGGAGAGGGATGGGCTCCGCCAGGTTTGATTTGCCCAAGATACACCCATGACAAAGACAGCCAGAATTTCTATACCAGATTGGTGGTCACCCCGGTTACCAAGGACCGTGCCTTCAGGTGCTCATCAGGACAGAGGTCGAAAGTATGCTACTGATGTAAAACACAGCAAAATCCGTGCCAGAAACACTATCATTGGCACATGGAATGTACAGACACTAAGAGCTGCAGGCAAAGTGGAAGAACTAACACATGAGATGTCCAGATATCAATGGCACATCCTTGGGCTCTGCGAAGTAAGGTGGAAAAACATGGGAGAAACAACGACCCAGGAAGACCACAAATTATACTACAGTGGAAAACAGGTTAAACATGAACGCGGCGTGGGGTTTCTCGTTCACAGTGAACACCGTCATGAGCTGTCAGCCTGTATCCAGCAGACTTATTACCATCGGCCTGAGAGCAACCCCCTTTAACATAACTGTAGTACAGGCATACGCCCCTACATCAGACTGCACAGATGAAGCCATAGAAGGATTTTATGACCAGCTACAAGAGGTTCTGAATCAAACTCCCAAGAAAGACATCCTTGTTGTGCAAGGTGACTGGAACGCCAAGGTAAGAGAAGATGCATGGAAAGATTGGGAGGGCGTTTGTGGGCCACATTGCAATAACCAATCAAATGAAAGAGGCGTGAGACTCTGGAGTTTGCCAGTAACAACCACCTCCAGCTAGTGAATACACTTGGCCCACACAAGAAATCCAGAAAATGGACATGGCATAGCCCAAATGGAGAACACCACAACCAAGTAGACTACATCATGGTGAAAAGACGGTTTCAGTCTAGCGTTAACATCGCACAGACACAAAGTTTTCCAGGAGCAGACATAGGGAGTGATCATGATCTTGTGATAATGACTTTCCGACTACGTCTAAAGAAAATCCACAAGCGGAACAACATCAGGATCAAATTTGACCTCAAGAAGCTGAAGGACCTAGAGGTAGTAGAAATTTTTCAAGCAAGGATAGGTGGAAAGTTTGCACATAGATACACTGATGAATAGTTTCAATACAGCAGTGACTGAAACAGCAAGCGAGCTTCTTAGCAAACACCAACCAGTCAAAAAACCATGGGTCACACCTAACATCCTACAACTATGCGACAAGCGTAAAGAGTTGAAGAAAAAGAAAAATGAAACAAAAGAAAGAGAAGAACAATATAGGGCAGTCAACAAAAGAATCAGGAAGTCCATGACAGAGGCAAAAGAGAAATGGATCAGTGAACGATGCCAAGACATTGAAGAGAACATCAAGAAAAACAATAGCAAGAAAGCATATCAGCTGGTGAAAGACCTGACTAGCACAAAACAAGGAAAAGGTTTAACAATCCAAGACAAAAACGGGAAGTGTCTCACTGACGACCAGGATATTCTGAACAGATGGACAGAATACTGCTCTGACCTGTATAACTATAGAACCGCAGGAGATCCAGACAGGCAAGCAAAGACACAGACAGTCACCCTATGAGAGAAGAAGTGGAAACAGCAGTCAGATCACTGAAAAAGGGGAAGTCAGCAGGGGCTGACAACATTCCAGCTGAGTTGGTTCAAGCTGGAGGGGAAGCCATGATCAGCGCCCTACTAAGAATCTGCAACAAGATCTGGCAGACAGGAAAATGGCCAACACCATGGACACAGTCACTCATCATCACACTCCCCAAGAAAGGAAATCTACAACAATGCCATAATTACTGCACAATCAGCCTCATATGCCACCCAAGCAAGGTCATGCTGCAGATAATATTGAATAGACTGAACAAGCAGAGACCATCATTGCTGAGGAACAAGCAGGTTTCAGAGCAGGGCGCAGCACAACAGAACAGATATTCAACCTCAGAATACTATGTGAGCAGTACCATCAACATCAACAAGACCTTTACCATGTATTTATCGATTTTAAGAAGGCATTTGACAGGGTGTGGCATGCAGCTTTGTGGGCAACCATGAATTTGTACAGCATCAATGCAAACCTGATCAGAGTCATCAAACAGCTGTACTGGGAGGCCAACAGTGCAGTGTACTACAACAACAACATTGGAGAATGGTTTCGAACAACAGTTGGAGTAAGGCAGGGCTGTCTACTCTCACCCACTCTTTTCAACATCTTCCTTGAGAGAATCATGGCTGATGCACTGGAACATCATGAAGGATCAGTCAGCATTGGTGGCAGAACGATCACAAACCTCCGCTTCGCAGATAACATTGATGGAATAGCAGGATCAGAAAAAGAGCTTGCCAGCCTAACAGAACACCTGAATAAGGCCTCCAAAACATACAGCATGGAAATCGGTGCAGAGAAGACCAAACTGATGACTAACACCAACAGCATTAGCACTGATATCAGGGTTAATGACCAGAAGCTGGAAACAGTTCAAAGCTTCAAGTACCTGGGAGCCATTGTATCAGACCAGGGATCCAAGCCAGAAGTAGTATGCAGGACTGCACAGACAATAACACCACTGTCAAAACTAAACACCATCTGGAGAGATAAAAATATCTCGCTTATCTCCAAGATCAGACTAATGCGCTCCCTTGTCATATCCATATTTCTGTATGCCTGTGAATCATGGACCCTGACTGCAGATTTGGAGAGAAGAATACAGGCAATGGAGATGAGATGCTTTTGGAGACTCCTTGGCATCTCCTACAAAGACCACATAAGCAACGAAAGCGTGCATAACAGAATCCAGCAAACCATTGGACCCTATGAGAACCTTCTAACGATCATGAAAAAGCGTAAACTTAAATGGTATGGGCATGTCACAAGATCCAAAGGACTTGCAAAGACAATTTTACAAGGCACTGTCCAAGGAGGAAGAAGAAGAGGCAGACCAAGGAAGAGCTGGGAGGATAACATCAGCGAATGGACAGGCCTAGAACTCAACAAAACCCTGAGAAAGGCAGAACAGAAAGAGGAATGGAGGGAACTGGTTGTTGAGTCTTTGAGGGTGCCCCCCGGTCGTCAGACTACGGGACAGATAGATAGAATAAATAGATAAGTTCGTATTAGTATTCAGTTGTTGACATTATTAGATCGGCCTACTTGAGAGAATCTCTCTCTCTCTCTCTCTCTCTCTCTCTCTCTCTCTCTCTCTCTCTCTCTCTCTCTCTCAGGTTGCAGTTGACATACTTTAAAGTGTGTATAGGCATGCAGAGTTCTGAATATTATTTTACATTCATTGAAAATCGTGGACTTAAGGTGTTAAGTCTGGAAATGATTAAAGTAACTCAGTCTCGCATAAATGTATGCATGCTTCACACCACACACACACACACACACACACGTGTGTGTTATGCAATCTAATATATTAATGAAATCGATTGTTTAAAAAAAAATTTTAAACTAGGGAGAAGTCCAGGCATTCAGTATTCTTCAGATTGCCCCTGACACTCAACTTTGTGTTAAACATACACTATGAGGTGTGTGCCAAAACACACATATGCCTTCACCAAGGTGCACTCTCTCTCTCTCTCTCTCTCTCTCTCTCTCCTCTCTCTCTCTCTCTCTCTCTCTCTCTCTCTCTCTCTCTCTCAGTCTCACACATGCACACACACACACACACACAGTTCAAGGCACAATTCTATTCAGTTTTGAAACAAGATTGTGTATAAAATGTACTCATAATTTGATGTAAAGAAGTTATTATCAGTTTGCTGTATCATTCTTTTTCAGCACAGCAAATTGAAAGATGGATATCAAGGCAGTTGATTCCCCAAGAAAAAATGAAAAGCTTCTGTCGGTGAAGACATTCATATTTAGGGAGGACACAGGAGAATCTGCTTTGTCTGTAAACATTCCTGAGGTGATTCTGCTATCAAGAGTGTGCGTGTGTGTGTGATATAAAAGAGTGCTCATTTCTTGCTTTTTGAGGTCACCTTGGCTTTTAATTTTACTTTTTTTTAGAGGGTGGGGGGAGGTGTAGTAGCTTTTTAATTTGTAATCAGTATTTTATTTTGTTTTGAGCATAAGTTGCTGTCATTGTGCCGAACCATAGGCATCATTGTCGGGGTTGTGTTAACAGAAAATGAATGAGATTCAGTCAAAGGAAAACTACTCAGGTATTTAGAATCTAGATATTTTCTTATTAGAATTGCTTCCTGTTGACCATAAACCCAGACAGACCGATTGATTTGTTGATTCCTTGGCTAGAGGTTCACCAATGGTGAGAATTTTGCATATGCAATAATTACTCCCCCCCCCACCCCCCTCATCATTTAGGTAGCTGCATTCAGTCTTCGGGGATACCCAGACAAATTATACTGAAAGAAAGGGTTTTGGAGGTAACAAATCGAGTTAGAACTGCCGAGCCCAATGACTTTTTTTATGCTTTATGTAGGCAAACATGATTGCAAAATGATTCACAAGACGCATGGAATATTACGTTTGTGTGATATCTCGTTTTTCATAATGGGTCATGTTATTGACATTGTATGCCTTGTAAGATAAATATAGATATTGTTCAAAATTGTTCTTAGTTGTGTATTTAGTGGTAAAATTCCAAGGAACATTTTCTAAACATAATCAGAAGCACATAGGGAAATACTCTGTACAAAGTCACCACAGAAACCTTTTCAGTCATGTCTGATTTGTATAGATGTATCATAATTATTGTGTATGTTTGAGGTGTTTTTTTTAAAGATAGGCTAATAACTTTCATGGCAGAATGGACAGGCTAATTCTACTGAAATGCTAATGGTGTATAATTTTTTTTTTATTAAGTGTATAGAAAGTTTTACTTGCAATGTTAGTGATATATGTTACTTTCTCCAAATAATTATTGTAATAAATAATGTAGGCATATATTTGTTTTGCAGGTGGCAGACCCAGATTATGGCATGTACACCTGGCCCTGTGCACCTGTTCTGGCTCAATATGTGTGGCACCGTCGTCAGCTGGTGCAAGAAAAAGTAGTGCTCGAGGTAATTCTTGAGTGGCGCATACTACAAGCACTGAAGTGATCCATATAAACCATAGTTTCAGTCATTTGTATGTCATACATTACAATTCTCCTGCCCCCATGAAAGTTTCAAAAGTGAACTTGCTTTGCCTTTCCTTGAGTAATGGAACAAAAAAAAGAGAGAGAAGGGGAGGGAACTGAAGATATAGGATGGGGAGAATTGGGGGGGGGAGAGAAAACAGAAAAGAAAACATTTTTGAAAGGCAGTTCAGTTGAATTGATTTTGTTTAGATTTCTTTTTTCATTCCTCAGCTAGAACTCCAATGGTAAGATTTTGCGTATGCAACCATTTTGGCCCACCATTAAGGTAGCCACATTCCAACTTCAGGGATGATGTTTAAAAACATGACACTAGTGAGCAGGCATTTTTTTTTAAAGTTCTCTCATTCATTCCTACTGGCATGGATTGGCCTACTCTTTTGAAAGGTGGCCACATTTTTTTAATACTTCCTGTTGTATAATACGTTTGAACTGACACGCTAAATTGTTTTAATTGTCATGGTTTTCATTATGAGGGAGCTTTTGTTTGTATGTTTCCCTGTGAGAGAAATGATATCTTCCATCAGGTGATGACCATCAACTAAAAACTTTTTTTTTAATTTCTCAGCATCATTTGTAGTTTTTTTCTATTTTTTAGTAGCGGTTGAACATATTGTTTTTAAAATATTGATATAATCAACATACTGTTTTCAGCTCCGCTGACAAAAGGTAAGGGATAATGTTGGCATAGGAATATTCCACATAGTCGTATGTAAGATTAGAAACAAAAGTTCCCCTGTTTAGTTTTTGGGGTTGGTTGTTTTTTTGGTTCCTCAGCTGGAGCTCCAAGATTTGCCTACAATACTGAGGTAGCCGCTTTCTGGCTTTGGTAATATTCCACAGTTTGGAGCTGGGCTTTTAATCACTGTCATTGCAATGTTCTTAACCGATAGTCTGGGTACAATAGTCTGGGTACAGGTCTTTCAGAAGAATCAATAACCAAAAGTCTTGCATGCAGTGTGCATTTAGTATAGAATACACTAAAAAGTCCCAAATATCGAGAGTGCCAAAGTGCATTATGAACAGAATAGAATCATACAGACGAGCAGTTACACATCATGGATTATAGACATATATACTTTTTATACCGTTCTTATTGGGGAATATTGAATGATTGTTTCTGTATTTTAGATCTTGAAAACATTGTATAATGCCATCATTTGTAGACCCCTTAAACAGCTTTTGTAAGTCCTTTTTGTACGGTTTTCCACACTTCTGTTTTTGTTTGGTTGGTTGGTGTTTTTCCAGCAATAATCATCAACTGTATGCCAGCTATAAAGAACTTTCTCTTCTACACAGATAGGCAGTGGAACCGCTCTCTGTGGCGTGGTTGCCGCCAAGTGTGGAGCCAAGGTGATTCTCAGCGACAGCGCTCTCCTTCCACAGTGTCTTCATAACAGTCGGCAGAGTGCTGAAGCCAATCAGCTGAGGAATGTGACGGTTGTTCCGCTGACCTGGGGTCTGGTCACTCCTCAGCTTCTCCAGCTCCCTTCTCTGGACATCATTCTGGGGTCGGATTGTTTCTACGACACCAAAGGTAAGGTGACAGTTGATTCAGGTACAACCAGCAAAACTTTTTTTAAAAAACAACCCCAGCCTGAGAGACAAAGAGAATGGACACAGGGAAATTTCACATGTGTTATCGTATTTGTATTGTTTACAGACATTATTCTTGTCATGTATTCATACTGTTACTAAGATGGAGGCTCCTAGGAGACCTGGCCTGAACATTGAAGTGAGGTGCCTCAGGGCTCCCCAAGAAGCTCAGGGCAGAGAAGGAATGCATGCTGAACTGAATGCTTCATTGTGAATGTTGAAATACATGCTAAACTAAATAAAACAAAATATTTCTACTGTTAAGGAAGAGTATATTAGGAGTCGGTTTATTGCTTTTCAAACAAATATATATAAAAAATTGTTTTTCTTGAAGGATGATCTTTTTTCTCTCAGCCCTGGTATGAACTTGGACATGGTCAGCTAAACAAGACATAGTTTTGTTTTGTTTCTACACCTGTCTTCTTGTTTGTTTCCTCACTGACCACATGGGCCGTGTCAGGGTGTCACCTTATTAAAATTTAATTCTAGATTAAAACAGGATTTTAAGCAAACCCTACTGTTGTTCCTCATCTCAGTGGTCTGGCCAACCATACGGGTCAACTAAAGATGGTCATCACATTGTGGGAAAACCATGTAAATGACATATAAAATGAGATCAAACAAATTACCTGAATTCTCAAAACCAACTTTCTTTTTCCAGATTTTGAAGATGTGCTGGTCACAGTATCGTTCTTACTTCGACGCAATCCTCTCTGTCAGTTTTGGTGCTCATACCAAAAGCGAAGGTAAGATTTTTTGCCATGAGTTTAGAAAATTAAGTGTTCAGACTATTCTTTTTGTGTGCATGCTTGTGTATTGTGAGGATTCTAGTTAAGTTTCATTTTGATATCATAGTAAGAATATGCCAGCTTGCCACTCTTGCTTTATCGCATTTGATTCAGTTATTCCTGATTTTGTATACATGAATATTTATTCCACAGATTACCAGTGCAATCTTAGTTCTTTTTGTGTACTTAGTAATTCATTCCATACTTGTACAATCTTACCTGTTTGTGGAATTTTTGCCTTTGACAAATTGTGAGCATTTTGGATTAAGATTGTTAAGTGTGTGTGCGTTTTGTGTGTGTGTGTGTCTGTTTGGTTGGTTAGCTGGTAGGTTGGTTTTGTAAGGTTTAAATGCAATATTTGCATACAGTTAAAACAGTGGAATGACTGCACAGGATTTGAAAAAAAAAAAAAAAAAAAGGGAAGGTGTTTATCAGTTTTTGGATTCTTCAGTTGATACTTCAGTTAAGTTTCTTACTTCCATTAGGGTATGGTAGAGTTAAGTTAAAAGTACAAGACGAATATTTTGTATTCTTACAAGACTATTTTAGAGATTTTTAGAATGTTCACCCATTCTACTCCTGCCATAGATGTTGTCATTTTGTGATTGCAGTGCTACAAGATCCATCCAGTTCTTTCTCATGAAATGGGGCCTGACCGCTTCAGAGATTCCCCTCAGCTCCTTTTGTTGTGAGAGGAACCAAGTCAATACAGACAGTGTCCACTTGTTTGTCATCAAACTGAAGACAAGTGACAGATGATAACAAAATATATCATTTTAATCGCTACAGAGTGGATTGGCTCGTCCCCAAACCAAATGCATGCAGCAATGCTGGATAACAAGGATTACAGAGGTAGCAAAGCACTGATAGACCCAGATGGTCATCAGTCACTAATCTGTACAAGCAGTATATTACTGTGCAGAGTAACAAGGAATGTGACTAATATCATTGTCTTCAGAGCTAAACGGCCCAGCAGACCAAGAGAGCTGTATCAAAGCTGACACTAAATCAAAGAAAGCCAGCATCAATGATGACCATTCACATAAATTCCATGGTACTTGATAAGTGATCATGTTGAAAGGAATGTAAATGATGCGCTAGTGCTCATTTGATAGTTGTCACTCTGGACACAAGCACATCATACAATGTTGTCCAGTTACAGAGACAGCAAGTCCAGTAATCATTTTTCAGGATGTTGGGCACATCAGCAAAGAACTGGAAAGCAGCAAGGATTGTAACAATTCAGAAAAGATGGTTTGACACTGTTCAGTGTTGTGTCACATGGAGTACAGGCAATGTACAGTGCAACTGTGGAAAGCACATTACATGCTGAATATTCGACATAGCAAGTCCAGTAATCATTTTAATTTGGGCAACTTAGAATGAATAAAGCACATTGAATTGAGATGTTGCCTGTTCATTATGGTCACATGATAGTTAACCGGAATGGAATGCATTGGATACAGTACGCATGGAATATTGTCATAGCAGATTGTGTAATTGTGGCATTAAATTACATTAAGTCACAGATGGATAGCGTTTTATGGCAAAAGTTAATGAATGATGATTGTGCGCAGGAATGTTGCAATAGCAATGTATTGTCTCAGATTTGCATAATAATTAGAAAGATGTATGTGGTTGTGGCAAACAGTTATGAATGTGATTGTGGCAGGAATTTGACAATAATGAATGTGATTGTGTCAGGAATTTGACAGTAATGAATGTGATTGTGTCAGGAATTTGACAGTAATGAATGTGATTGTGGCAGGAGTTCGACAGTAAAGAATGTGATTATGGCAGGAACATGACAGAAAAGAATGTGATTGGGCAGGAATTTAACAGTTAAGAATGTGATTGTGGCAGAAGTTGACAGTAAAGATTGTGATTGTGGTAGGAATTTGATATAAAGAGTGTGTGGCAGGAATATGACAGCAAAGAATCTGATCGTGGCAGGAATATGACAATCTGGCAAGGAAAATGTTCATTTGCTTTGTTTCTTTATTTGTGCAGACTTTCCACTGGAATTCAAATTCAAATTCAAAAGCTTTATTATCTCAAAGACAGAGAAATTCCAGCAGGTTACTCGCCATACATAAAAACAATAAACATTTAAACATAATATTTAAAACACACATGCTATGGGTGGGAAGTATTCCCAACTTTCTGGTAGTAAACATGCAGCTTTTTTAGTTTCATCTTTCGCTCACTGTTTCCCATATTGTTTTAAATGGAGACTTTTTTTGTTTTGGGTTGTTTTTTAAAAAATCATCTCCATTGATGTGTTCACCCATCTTTTGTCTTAAAAAGTTTTTTTTATTGATGATTATTGTGTACCTTTAGCAGGTAAATTTTTTTTATTAAAGATTTTATCAAAAATAACTTACAATGTGTGAACTGTCTTTTCTTTTCAAGGACTTGTTTCCTAATGACCTCAACAATTGGAAAGGACTGAAAACACGAAAACTTGTGAGATTTATTCACAGGTGCGTTAATTTTCTTGGGAGAGAAATATGGGTTATAAAAAGTAGTAAAGAGTTGGGGGGTTTTGCTTGTTTGTTTTTTCTTTTCTCTAATATTTTTGTTTTTGTTCCTTGGCTCGAGTTGCAAGGTTCACCAATGGTGAGATATATACACATGCGAAACCCACCCCCTCACCCTCCTCCCAACAGGTAGCTGCATTCTGACTTCAGGTTTTTTTTCTTTTCTCTAATATTTTTGTTTGTTTGTTTCTTGGCTCGAGTTGCGAGGTTCACCAATGGTGAGATATATACATATGCGACCACCCCCTCCATTTAGGTAGCTGCATTCTGACTTCAGGGATGGTGTCTAAACACGACACCTATGTTCATGCTGGTTTTTGTTCTGTCATCCGTTCCTTCCCCCACACAATGGCCTACTCTTTCGAAAGGCAGATCTTGCGTGTGCTTGCACATACTGACACAGGGCCTCAGTTTATAGTCTCATCCGAAGGACTTTTGACATTCAGCTCGATTTTTTCATCAGACTGGGAAGAAAGGGCGAGGCAGGGAATCAAACCCAGAACCTCAGGGTTTACTTGTTGGCAGGCGAATGTCTTTAACCATCCTGCCACCCTCTTTCTTGCTTTTCTGACTTGATAACCCTTGCTGTTGGTATGTATGGTCAAACTTTGGGTAAATGTCAAGCAACATGTACAAGGATCCACCTTACAGCTTACACACAGTCTACACACAGCACACACAATTTCTTTCATTTTCCAACTTTATTCTGAAATCAAAGAACCACAGGCATCCAAAAGGTAAATTTATTTTATAATTGCAATGTAACATCAACAGCAAATTGAATCTATTCCATTTTTTTTCTCTATACAATCATGTTAAATGTTGTAACCGTGTACAAACACGTGAACAGTATAGAGGGACACACCATTCAAAAAAAATACTTTAAACATTTAGAGAGAAAAAAAAACATGGGAGGGAGGAGAATAAGGGAAGGGGTTACAGCAATCATATCACACCAACTACCGCATCTTCCAACCACCAACCTAAAAAAAAAAAAAAAAAAAAGAATTGGAAAGAAAGAAACACATATTTATATATATCTGAACATTGTACACAAGTACCCAATCATATGAACCTGACCCAACTACTTCATGAACTCTTTGAGGAGAACTTGGAAGTACTGCACTGAACTTTTGAGACAGTGTGTGTCTTAGGCAAAATGAACACAGTGGAGCCCGCACTTTCCGTGTCACATATTGCATGCTGGGTATGTTTCTGTCATCCATGCCGCTACGCGAAGCTGGTCTGCTCTTCTACTGAAGGTGGATGGGGTTATGATGCGTGCACAAGATGTTCTGCATGAATTCACTCGTGGGGCCTTGCTAGGTTTACTGTAATTTTTTTTTTTTTTAATTTCAGCTAGAGCTCCAAGGTTCACCAATGATGATATTTTCACATATGCAACCATTTGTGCCCACCATATTCCAACTCTAGGGATCATGTCTAAACCCAACACCATGGTGCATGTGTTTTACATATGCTTTTTTTTTTTTTTTTGGTTCCATTCTCACCGGCGCAAATGGCTAACTCTTCTGAAAGGCAGAACAGGTTTTAACATGTGCATAAGATGTTCTGCATGCATTCACACACAGGGCCTCAGGTTATAGTCTCATCTGAAGGACTTTCGAGGAGTGGAGTGGATTCTGATGTTAACTCCTGGGGGGAAAATACCAGTGGTGGCTTAAACCCAGGCTCAATCCTAGACAGTCAAATCACAAGCACAACGCTCTAACCACTAGGCTATCCTGCCCCCATGGTTACTGTCTCATCCAAAAGACTTGTAGGGGAATGGATTTGAAACCAATGTTGATATGAGGACAACCCCCTTCAATGAACACCTCAGCACAGATGTCAGACAAGGCCTTTGACAACTATCAAGTCACAAGTTTGACATTCTATTCACTACACTATCCCCCCCACATCCCTCACCCAATTCCCCTTTTTGCACAATCTTCCCACAAGGCAATGTTCTGACAACAACAATATAGCATATGAATAATTATAATAATAATAATAATGAACAGCATCCATATGTTAAAAAAAGATTCATACGTTCACAGGATTAACAAGGCTTATTTCATCTCTCCATGCTAAGAGTATTCAAACAAGTCAATGATGGACGATTCTCAAAGGCCCGAATTACTTAATTTCTCGTTTGAAAGATACATGTATACATACGGGTGGAACAAAAGACTTTTGGCAAAGACCTTGCATTTAAACAGAATGAAGAGTCAACACCAATCATGTTCTCTCCAGTCAAATAACAGGGCATGTTTCACCATCCACTTCTTCCAGTTAATCTCCAGTTCTCTCATAGCTGAGGAGGAACAAAAAAGGGAGCTTAATGAGCAAAAATGGTCTGTACTAACCATAGGTGTGCCTGAGCTGGATGGTTAGATCATCTGTCATAAAGGCGGCTTGGCTCTGAGAGGCCCAAAACCCTGCAGGGGCAGGCTTGATCCCTGGTCTACGCAGGAAAAGAACAGAAAAATGCCAGCAGTAAAAGGACATCTGGAAGTCAAGACCTGGATGTCCACCTTGAGATGCAAAACAGTTAATGCCCAAACACTTGCTTTGAGGGGGCTTCTTTTCTGAAGAGCTTATTCGGAGTGCTTATTCCGCTATCCTTGAAATAATTTTTTTTTTATTACATTTTTTGGGGAGAAGCTTCTGCCATCCAGTTTCCCCCACAGAATTTCTTTTGTTCCATCATCCCCTACTTCCTTCCTTCTCTCATCTTCACCCTGAATTCAAGGACTGAGCTATCTACAAAGTTTAGTATAGACAATGAAGATAAGATGTTTGTTCTCCTTCACTACTTCTACATTTTGTTGTCTGTCTGAAAAGGCGGACAAACGTTTTTGAATACTACTTACAGAACAAAATGGAAAATGAATTATTGTAATGCCTTCGATACAACTCTAAATCCAAAATAAAGCAGTTCTGACTCATGGTGTACCCATAAAAAAAAAAGAAGATTTTTTTTAAAAGCTAATACAGGTAAACATGGTACAGACACAGAGTGTGACATATGTACTGATTCAACATACAGACCCTAAATAAAAATGTGTCTATGCATTTTTCCTCCTAAACATGCACGAGGAGCGCTTGTTTTCATATGTACACCAAGCTCAGAGATGAATATGATGATGACTATAAATAATTTATTAAGCTTGCTGACCAGTTGGATGAACTTGTATTAACAATCTTACAATGTTATTGATACAAAAATACTAAAGCTAAACCACTCCCCCACCCTCTGTATACAAGCTCTTCCTGCTGTTCAGCAAAGCTAACAGCTACAAGTACTGCCAACAAAAACACTGACAAATCTGCTCAGGTCTTTTTTTTTCCTTCTCTATTGCCTCTTTCCCGTTTACCCTCACTTAACCCCGAAATCACATTCTTTCCTTATAAATTAAAAAAAGAAAGAAATGAAAAAAGAAAAACAAAAAAAAACCTGCTCTGATGCTAAGTACAGAGAGAAACGAACCCTTCTTCCTGACTCACATGTTCAAAAAGTAAAAATCATGTCCTGCAATTCTTGCACACTTCATGCACAGTAAAATCAAGCAAAGTACACTCATCTGATACACCCATGACAGAGACAGGCCAGTGTGCTCGCATAAATCAAGAACAGCAGAAATAACCAAAGATAAATATTAGGATACCATATGACGCAATCCTACAGAAACTCTTGGTCGACAGTGTTTTTGAGCAACATCGTTTCAAATCTAAGAGGTCTGAAAAATCTACGCAATAATCACAATTCAAATTGTATGAAGAGAGTAAAATAAAAGCTAAGTACCAAAAACATAAAAAAGATTAAATGCCTCTTCCAATTTAAGTAACCAAAATCTTTAACACAGCCTATTACTGGTCATATATTTTGTGTTAGATGAATTTATAACAAAACATGCTGGTCAGATATTTTGTGTTAGATGAATTTATTACAAACTGCAAAACAAAATTATAAATTAATACCACTTTAAATCTGTCATGTGCATAATGTAAGTTTGTGTATATGTATACATCTATCATAATCATTCAAAAACTATAATCTTGAGTACAGTTCTAATTTTTTTATGAATGCTTGTTTCTTTGATACATGTTGAAAACCACAGTTACATTTCTGACTGCTACGTGTCTAGAAAGAAACCAAAAAAACCACAAGATTTCAAACAATGAAAGAGAGAGAGATAATGATTCATCACACTAACCTACTGAGGTTCCAGTACTGTTCTGTGAAGGTCATGTAGCATCTACTTCCGGTTGTTTCTTTGCCACATTTCAGTGAGCCACTGTCAGGTGAGAGGACAGCCCTTCTAATGCTCTACAGGGAACAATTCCTCCGCTTAGATAGGGGTACTGCCCCTGTGCCGTACTAGCAGCCTGGGTAAAGGCAGCTCTGCATTTCAGATTTTCTTTTCTTGTTCAGCAATTGTACCAATGCTCTGCATTCAAAATCTGATTTTCACTTTTGCAACTGTTTAAAAAAAAAACCCACACATTTAACATCAGAAAAATGGATCAAAAGAGAAAAGTTATCAAACAGCAAACAATCATATCAGCAATTGTAACTTATGTAGGGATGTAAGAATCCTGTATATATAGGTGAGAAGGGGTAGAAATGTGCTGTTGTGTTGGTGTGTGTATACATGTATAGTGCCAGTGTGCATGCTTGCTTGCAGGCCCTCTGTGCATGCATGTGTGAATATGTTCTTCTTTAATTTAACGTCTTTTCACATTACGTGTGAATATGTGTGTGTGTGCATGTATGTGCTGTTTTGTAGTTTCAAATTTAGTGCATAAAACTGATTAAATACATATCATTATTTCATACAATTCAATAACTTTACTTAAACTCCATAAAAGACAGAGAACAACAAAACAATCTGTCAAATTCAGACTTCTTTCGCTCTTTCAGAACTGTTTTCTATCCACGCTTGTTTAAATCTGAATTCATCAAGTCACATAACAAGATGCAAACACAAACCATGACCTCTTCTTCTCGAGACAAGACAAAAGTAACATCGTAGCAGGGAAATAAATACTTTTAGTGCAGTAACAGACATATTATGTGGGACTAAAAACAAACCCTTTTCCTCCTCAACATTAACTGAAAAGAAACAACCACTAACTGGAATACACCAGAAGCGAAGCAGCCATGAAGATTATAACATCACCAGTCTCTGGCAAAATGGGCATCGACTCATTCATCAGGCATCACACCAGCTCACCCTGGAAAAGAGGAAACAGAAGAAGAAAAACAGTTGGCATTACCTCTCGGAAAGAACCGATCACCTGTTTCATACTGTTGTTACACAACAAATCCACAACACATGTTAACAGAAAGAAACAAATCAAACCTTGGGGTGAAAAAGAAATGATTGTCCAACAGTTTGCTTTACACGACGAAAAGCAACAGGCTGGGTGGGGAGGAGAAGGAGGAGGAAGAGATTACACTTCCAAGTTCTCATGTCTACATCCTCACCGAACTACACTATATCTATTCAAACAATCATGTTAACTCATGCTATGGATCATATTTCAAAGATATCCTACTTATAATGAACTCAAGTAAAAATAAAAACACACACAAAAACCCTGACAAACACTGTAAATGATAAAAGATGGCATAAAGCGGAGCGGAAGGGGGCAGGCAGGGAATATAGTCAACCATTCCTATGAGCAATGGTTCCTAAACAATCAGCAATGTTGATGACCCTCACGTTTCTTCTTCACCCCATCACTCCTCTCATGCACATCAATAAACTGGATCGACCCACCTCATAGGATGCTGCACATTTTGATTGGACTGATTTGTACTATCATCGCAAACATCGCCAGAAGTTGAGAGGAGAAACTTCGTAGCTCACACACCAAGAGCTGAGAGAGATTGAGCAAACAATCGTTAAAAATCATCAAGTTGCTTAATACAGGAAGAATATTTTAGAGTAGTAAAAAAAAAAATTTTTAACAAAAAAAACCCCTACCCAAGCAACTAAAATATATTATTGGATCTAGCCATCTGTTAACATGCAGTGGTTAGCGCATCTAACTAAAGGCTGGAAGGTGACTAGTTTGAGACCTCCAGGAAGGAGCCAGGGATTTGTGGACTCCAGGTCAGCTCCTACTGAGCTCAACAGGATGACTGGAACAACACCACCATTTATCTGCTAGATATGATTCTGAGTGTTGCTCAAATCACTGGACTAATGTCTGTACCTTTATGATGCCTGTATTCTTATAAAAAGGAATCACTAATGCCAGGCGTTCTATTTATTTAACATGGGTGGGACGTGACTAGGGCTGCATGAGGCAAGATTGGGATGAGCACTGTGGAAGCAGCAGCACCGGCAGGTCATAGATGATGATGCAACAAATAACTAAATAAACAAACCAAACATTTCAAAGATGAAAAAATGCTAAGCCTGAAGTTGTTCTTGTTTCTGACAAATGTTCCACAAGGACTGCTGGGTCAACACACTGGGACAGACACAAAACACACCCAAAAAAAAACCCTCAACTTTTGTCAGATGGCAGCATAATTCATAAACATTTCATACAAAACTGTAGTTTTAACTCACATGCACTTTATTTTTCATTCCTCCTCAGCTAGAGCTCTGAGGTTCACCTATGGTGGCATTTTGCCTATGCAACTATTTCTGCCCTCCACCTAGGTAGCCACATTCTGACTTTGGGGAACACACACATTTAAGACAAACACAAATATTTGAAGAGAAAAAAAAACACATTTAAATAAACAGGAACTTTCTAGTCATACTTTTCTTTTTCCATACTTTCATTTTCCTTTGGTAACAATTCAACTTCGTTCTCAAAGAAGATGCTGTGCATCACTGACTATTCTGAGACCTGTCCAAGTCCTAACAAATGTACCGTAGCATTTTTCAATGCTTGCAACTGACTTCAGGGCGAATCAAATTCTGATCATACACACAGTTTTCAAACAAGTCACCTTTATGCCCATACGAATTTTCCAAACACTGTTTTAAGTGACTAGAGTGGGTTCAGGATTTTTTCAGCGCAATCAATTCTGTTTCAAGATATCCCTCCTCCACCATCAATGCATAGATTTAGTCACAATGGAAAAAAAAAATACTTATTAACATTTCACAGAAAGCAAATGTTTATTGCATGGCTTTTCACTTGCACATGTAAAATACAAAATCTGGATTTAAGCAAGCTTTCAAACACACAAACAAGTACTGGTAAACATGTTTTTAACACAGTAGCCTTCAACAGGAAGCAAAAACAGATGACAAAGGAAAGAGAAACACTGCAAAAGGATGACATAACACTGTGACCTATCGAATGTCATGGTGAGCAGGGTCCACATCCCCTCAGCTGAACTTGTCAACAAATGAATCGACAATACTGTAAACTGTATGATTCACAGAAACAGAGAAAAAGAACAAAAGCACACACACACACACAAAATACCCCCCAAAAACTGTAGCTTAAAATACCTTAAAAAATGAAAACACTGAAAAATTGGATGATGAAATGCTTTTAAAAATGATTACAACCAAACAACAAAAATCATCCTGTCTTTTTTTAAAAAAAAAATTTGCCACACTATGGCAACACCTGCTAAAACACCGCCCAAAAAAACAACAAAGCAAGAAGAAGCTGAGTTAGAGTGGATATTTTTGAGGTAATTAAATCACTTACTGGACAGGTGTATCTGTACTCTTCTCTGGGCAGAAGTGACCATGTTGTGGACAATTTTAAAATCCAGTCTTCTCCAAGTTTGTTGTGCACAGAACAGTGAGTGATACTATACACAATATGATCAAAAAAGTTTTTTACAAATAACTTTCAAAGAGCTTTCCACGCTTTTAAACAAAACACGCAATCAGTAATACTGTCACAAGAAATTAGCTACCATAAGGGAACATTCACACTGCCACTCATGGCTGATGTGTGTACAGACAAAAAACCTGCACACTCCCAACCCCTCTTTATTCTTACTTATGCCCTGCTGAAGGTGTTCATACTGCCACAGACAGACACACACTCACAAACCCTCCCACAAAAACAAGCCGCATGTGCTTGCTCCACTTCAGCCATGCATGCAGTCAGAGAGAAAATTAAGTGCCAGGGGTCCCCTTCTTTTTGATCACTAGAAACCCTCCAAGTGTTCAATCTGAAACGCTGCTGTGCGTGCATGCTCAAGAACAAAGCAGCTTTTGCTTACTGCCTTGTCAGTGCAGTGCAATGTTTACAATAGTACCAGCAGCCTGACCAGCCTCCCTTCTTTCTCATGGACGGAGAGCGAGCAGATAAGTATGAACACCTTTTCCAATGGGCATACACTTTTTTTTTTACGCTCTCTCTACACTTGTGAGTGGCAGTAAGAACATAGCCCAACATGAAAGAACAATTCCTTTACAGCCTGTTCCGAAGGTCTTTTAAATACTCCTGTACACATTTGGACGTATAAACTCATCTCAGAAAGTTTAAAAAACACAGATGTGAAATTTCAATTAAAGTCTTATCAAGAAATGACACAACATAAAATAGTGTACACATTTTTTTAATGTGATGTAAGTTACAGGAAGCATTGTGAACAGAAACCAGCAGCAACACAGCTGGAAGAGCTGTTATCACAGCTAGAAAATGCACCACACGGTCATTCCCAAAACTTCCAAGTGGAGTAATACGTTTTGAGCAGCCAATTCCAAAACATGATGGAACAGAACATTTCTATAAACTCAGAAATGTTTCTGTTCAATTTTTTCCCTGAATGTTCCATCTGCCAGACACAGTTCTCCTGCTTATTTCCTCAATACAAAACAAAAAAGCCCCACATATAACTAAGGATATGGAAATGTTTATAGGATCCTAGCAGAAACTGCATACAATTTCAATGCAGTCTCATCTAACATCCTCTAAGGCTCTCAAATGTTTACATTACCAGAAGATGAATGTAACAAACTATCCTTGATTTAAAATGTAAGTTTGCCTCTAGCTGTAACTTTTCAAGTACCAATGACAGCGAGCTCTCCATGAGTGGTCACAGCATTGTTCAGATACTACAACTCATTATATTTTCATTGTTTTGCTTCGTTGATGTGTGTGAGTGAGTGTGTGTGTGTGTGTGTGTGTGTAAGTGTGTGTGTGTGTATGAAGAGAGAGTGTGTGTGTATGTGTGTAGTGTGTGTGTGTGTGTGTGTGTGTGTGTGTGTGTGTGTGTGTGTGTGTGTGTGTGTGTGTAAGGAGCAATTGAAAGATTGTTTTTCTCCAAATTATGCATTCTTATCAGTCAACACAACCAATCAACTGGCTGCATAAGTGCACACACACACACACATTCTCACACACACACACACTCTCACACACACCCACAATTTCACTCATATACTCACACTCATTCACACACACACACACTTACACGCACACACGCACGCACATACACACACACACACTCATACATGCACACACATACATGCACGGACGTATACACACTCTCATACACACACTCACACACATACACACACACACACACACACTCACAATCGTCTGATATCACTTTTTGGTGGAAGGACATTAAACTGAAGAACCAACTATTCTCACACACATGTGTAAGCACACAAAACCAGCCAGCTAAGGTTACAAGGTCATCAAACACAAACTGAAAGAGAATGCCCTATCTCACACTTTCAAGCCCTTTGACATCCAACTCCCTCCAACTAAACTTATACTGCATTCCCAGCAAAAACGACCACGGTATACCTCCCAAAAGTTGATGCTTTTTCCTCACCAAACGACGATCACAGGCACAGACCACCACTGCACCATGACCGACCGCCGATCCAGCCACCCACCACTACAGCAGGTGTGGCACCTGTAAAAACTCACCTCCCACTAGCTGGAAGGACAAAAAAAAGGGTGATCAAGGTTAACGAGCAAAAGCAAATAAACGGCACATGCCCACTAACCTCACGAGGTCCTGGACGGAACCTCAATCAGTTTTAGTGTCACCTTGTGATTGTGAGGCACTGACGTCAGAAGGAGCAGAGGGGCTGCCGCGGTCTTTGCTGCTGCCGCCGCTGCTGCTGCCGCCGTTCTCCTTCTCCCTCTCCCGGTCCCTGGATCGACTCCTCGAGTGCCTGTCTCGATCCTCCTTCCCTGAAAAATGACCACTGCAGGTATAAAGCTATCTTTTTCCGTAAGGCTAACTCGCTGTAGGGTAACAACCAACCATCTACTACTAACCCTTCCCTTCGTTTTCACCCACTACTGGGTTACAGAAGCATGCAAATGTGCCAGGGCAAAAAAAGGTTCTTTCCTTTAATGTAGGGATAGTGTTAAAACTCGGGGGGGGGGGGATGACGTGGTTATGGATGGGGTTTTAATTAAGAAGCGAGTGATTAAATGTAATCACGAATGTGCGCAGGCAAACTCACAAATTGATGGATACATACATGTGCATGCACATACATATATACACAGAGGTACTTTTGTAGAGACAAACTAACTTTTTTTTCTTTTTCAGTATCTGACTTATTAATCGTCAGTAAAATACTTATTTATAACATTACCTTGCGATCATTCTAACCATAAAAGTACAAGAAACACCGCAATGTTGTGTAATGCATAAACAAATCTCACTTCATGTAGCTTCTTTCGCCATCTAGATGCCTAATGTTATCTTTAATTTTTGTTTGTGTACATTTCATAACTTGTTTGCAATAAAACAGGTTTTCTCATGCAACAATTTGTTAAGTGCTTCGATTTGTTTCTTTTACAAGATTTAGCGCTATATAAATTTCATATATTATTATTATTATTTAACAATAACGATGATGATGATGATGATAACGATAACAATAATCATAATGATGATTAAAAATAATAAAGAATAAATGCTTCTGACTCTCTTGGAACTGCTACAGACTTTCCAACAAATCGATCAACAAGAAACTCCCTGTTTTGAAGATACAGTATTCTCAACACCCCTAAACACATCAAAAGCCAGCTACACAGAGTAGGCAGACTCTCAGGCCTATCAACCAGTGACAGCTAACTGAAATACTTTACAGTACTGTTTGTTAGGAACCAATCACAACTATATCATCTTCTCCTTTTTTTCAGCGTGTATTAGAGAAAAAAAAATCAAGAGATCAAGAGATTGAAGTTTAAACAATGCAAACAGTTATGACAGAACTTAGACGCATATCAAATCAGTTCAGAAACTTCACTGGAATCTTGACTGCTACTACCCACTCTCTATGTTATACCCCATACATCCAGGTCATACACATTGTTTCACATTAAGAAAATGAATACCCCCAAAAATCTACAAACCATACACACGTTTCAACTAATGAAAATAAATACAAAAATCTACACACCCTAAAGTAAAAGAAAAAACAAAAGAAAAAGTAAACAGTTCTAACATAACAAGTAACATAATCATCACAATCGGTTCAAAAACTTCACAAAAATCTGAGTCTTCTCACAGACTCAATCCAACCTCTGTGCTGTATTCACACCTAAATTTTCAAGTTATACAAAGAATTTCTCCTAATGACGACGAATATAAAAAAAACCTACACACCCTGACGGCAGTTTAAAACAAAAGCAAACACCCATATCCCTTTACGCGGTATCATACATACTTCTGTCTCTATGTCTGCGGCTTGAGCTGCTTTCCCGGTCTCGACTACGACTTCTACTGCGATGAGAACTTCTACTGCTCCGGCTACGATCACTTCTGGATTCCGAACGTTGCTTTCTGAATATACAACAAACAACAAAAAATGTCAACTGTATGCATCAGAAATAATAATACACTGTGTGCATCAGAAAAGATAACAAACAGTGTGCATCAGAAAAGATAACAAGCTATGTGCATCAGAAAAAATAAACAGTGTGCATCAGAAAAGATAACAAGCTGTGTGCATCAGAAAAGATGATAAGACAGTGTGCATCAGAAAAGATGATAAACAGTGTGCATCAGAAAAATACAGTGTGCATCAGAAAAAATAAACTGTGTGCATCAGAAAAGATAACAAGCTGTGTGCATCAGAAAAGATGATAAACAGTGTGCATCAGAAAAAATAAACTGTGTGCATCAGAAAAAATGATAAACAGTGTGCATCAGAAAAAATAAACTGTGTGCATCAGAAAAAATAAACTGTGTGCATCTGAAAAGATAATAAACTGTGTGCATCAGAAAAAATAAACTGTGTGCATCAGAAAAAACAAACTGTGTGCATCAGAAAAAATGATAAACAGTGTGCATCCTTTCAAGATTACATTCCCAAAAGACTACCCGTAGAGCTGATTTACTCTGATTGGCAAATAAATCTATACTGTGGTTAAAAACACCCACAAACTCATATATCTAGCACAAAAATCAGGCAAGCATGCAAAAACAAACACCAAAACATTTATGCAAATACAGACAAGGAAAATTTCTCTTCTTTACAAAGCTTTCATCATAAGCATGCCTTCAAGTTTCTTGCAACCAAATGAGTATGTACCAAAGGGAAAGAGTAGATATCAAAATTACATCTCATCTTCACCTGCACACATAACCTTCTTTTACATATTACTTTTGTAGTCCTATGAACTTCCTTGTCTAGCCAAACACACTTGCTCTGGCCAACCTAACTCTTTCACTTCAATAATTAATGCAAATATTACCACACATACTGGTGTGTGTGTGTGTGTGTGTGTGTGTGTGTGTGTGTGTGTGTGTGTGTGTGTGTGTGTGTGTGTGTGTGTGTAAGTGTGTGTGTGTGTGTGTGTACACTAACGCAGGCATGTGCACTCACACAGGCATCCATCCACCTCTATATATGTGCTTCACTGTTTCAGCAACAGACACTCAGATGAACAATTTCTTAAAAAAAACAACCGTGTAAAATTATTTGGCTTTGGTACGTGTCCACAATACTAAACCAGATAAGATGACCGCCTACTCACACAACACACACAAAAACCAGCACACAATTTCAACAAACCTGTCTCTGCTCCTGCGACGATCACGGCTCCTACTCCTACTCCTGCGTCTATCTCGACTACGGGAGCGTCGTCCCCGACTACGAGAGCGACTCCTTCGTCTCCTGTCTCGATCTCTGTCTCGTTCTCTGTCCCTGTCTCGCCTGTCGCGGTCTTCTCTTTCTTTCTCTCTCCTGCGTCGCTCCTCGCGTTCCCTCTCTGCTGCCCTCTCTTGCTCTTCCCGCTCCTCCTGTTTTTTCCGTTCTCTCTCTTCTTGCTCTGCTTTCTTCTGCATCTGAAACGGAAAATGATCCAAAGTGTAAGTCTTCCCAGAAACAAGAATATGTATTCCCGAGGACATAGTTTAAGCGCAGGAGGTGTTTAAAACACTGTGAGAGTTACTAAACATACCGCTCTTCTCTTTCTCTCCACCATCAGGTAGGATGTGTTGTGTTGGTCTTTTTCTGTGCTTGTGTGTTACTCTGCAGGAAGTCTGCCCACTGGCCTCCGCTGGCACACTCTGACTTCACAGCAGCTTATGTTTTTGTGCAGGTTTCATGCTGAATGTGTTCATGCTTCCATAACCCACTGGACACCAAGGTAAATTACAGGGTCTTGAATGTGCATATTCGATCTCCTGCACGTGTCTATAAGCGGAGGGAATTAAAGCACTGGCAGGTCTGCACTTTAAGTTGATCCCTGGGAGATCATCAAATATTTCAAACACTCACAAATATAAAGCACAAACACAACATTACGTCAAATAGAAAGCTTTGGGTGACCTCACCTTTCTCTTCTCTATCTCGGCGCGAACCTGGGCGTACCCAGCATGCTGCCTGCCCATCAGATGCTCCTCCTGCCTCTGCGGAGCATCGTCCACGATAAGGAATGCTCCGCACACCTCGCACACCTCCATCTGCTTCATCTGGGGGATGTCGTCCTTCACCGTTTGCTGAATGCACATCAACACCACCACAGGATTCGTTAATTCAATCTTCATTTCCAAATTTTTTTTCAAGCGCATCAAATTGAGACTTCTCATATAATACATACCGCTACATTTCTCTGACAGTTTATTTTGTATTGGTTTGTTTCACGTGATGTTCTGTGCCTGATGGATATACCCCCATAATTATAGTTAATACTGTGGATAGGTAGTCCTGAGGTAACACACCTGCCTAGAAAGCACACAGTCCGTGCTCTTAGCCCCAGTCAAAATAAAGGGTCAACTTTTGATACACAAGCGAACTAATGAGACACACGTTAGAATTTGCTGTTTTTCAACACTGAGATTGCCATCACCCGGGGCAAGTTCTAACAATAAATAAAAACTTTCACTTCTCCCAAGAAAGATTAAAAACCCCTAATTACAGATGCCTAAATAGCAAAATACAATATTCTAATCAAGATGTAATCATACATGTTTCAAAAGGCAAATTAAAATGATTACAATAAATATACACAAATTGTCTTCTGTTCTGATGATATTAGCAAAATTCTAAACATTTTTCAAAGAACCTGCAGGCAAACAATCTGAATTTAAAGAACTGCCTCAAAATGGAAACTCCAAAATTTTAAGACTTTAAGAATATCAAATGCTCATGCAAATCTGCTTACGGTTAAGAAGCTGCCTCCTCTGCTGTTTTGGAGGTCATCGTCGAACATTATGGACAAACATAGATGTATAGGATGTATGGCAAGAGCAACAATTGCATGCATGTATGTTGTATACACTTACATTCTGACACTGGGAGCGTTCCACCTTGAGCTGGTCACACAGCTTCAGGACACCCTGGGCCTCCTCCACTTTCCCCTCACTGCCCAACTCCTCAGCCTGCAGCAAATATTCATTCATACTGAGGTCATAACATAACCATAACAAAGAATGTTTAGAACACATGCCTGCAGGATATATTCATTCATATTGTGAACGTTCCATAGTTAATAACATAACCATAACAAAGAATTTTATTGCACATATCTGAATGAGTACGTAAGTAGTCACCTTTTTCTACACGAATCAAACATAAGAACAATTTCAACATGCATCCAACTGCACACTCACATACACACACAATCTATCCGCACATGCTATCTCTCAAAATTACATACAAACACACTCATCTGTACATGATACTAGTGAAACCATTTATAAATATTTCATATTACTTTTACTTATGCTTATTGTTGTCTATTCTTATCATATACTATGAATACATCCATCACATTATGTAAGTGTATATCACAATAAGACTAAAGACTGATTCTTGTCCCGTCAAAATTACCTCTGGATTATATGACATTTGTGAATAAAATACATATCAATCAAAGTGACAATAATTTTAATTTCAAATTTTGTGTTCTGATTTTACAAATTTCTCCCTGCATTATAGCAGCAACCTGTTATAACAGATTCAATATCAAACTAATATTAGGTCATGTAGCAGTAACAACATCAAGACTTCAGTCAATGCTTGAAAAAAGAAATGTCTCTGATATATGCCAGAAGCCAGTTCTTCCATAAAAAACAACCACATATTATTTTCCTGATTTTTTTTTTAATCAGACAGCTTGCTGAATTTATTTCCACAAAAACTGCCATCTCCATTACTTTTCTTTTTTTATATTATTATTATTATTTATTATATATTTTACCTGCTCCACCAATTCATTGATCTTCTCTGTCAGCATGTTGATTTTCTCATCCTTCTCCGTTTGTAACCCTCCATTCAGCTGTAACACACACACACACACAAGATCAACACCCATAATCACCCATATAACACAAAAATATTTTACTATCAACCTTTTCTCACGTTCACTTAGGTAACCATGGAAAGACATCTTTTTTCTTGTGGAGAAGGTAATAGTTAAAATAAGAGAGTATGAAATAAAATATCATTACACTAAAAATAAGAGAGAAAAGATGTGAGATCAGATAAAATAAGATATAAAATATGAAAAAATAAAATAGCAACAACATAAAATAAAATACAGAAAAAAATCAAGGTTCCAGGCTACTTGGGCCATGTACCAGGGTCCTGGGTAATGCTATCTGAATCTAGAGTTTAAATGTTTTCAACCCCCTTCCAAAAAACAAGACAAAATAAAAAACATTCAAACAAAACCAAAAAAGGTTTTTTGAGTTTAAAAACAAAAACATAAAAAGAACACAGCAATAAACTGCAATCAAAATGAGCTTCTTTTTTTTTTTTTTTTTAATCAATATGCTGTATTGAAATGATGGCAAACTTGCATCTCCTGACATCATTTAAAGACAAATCCTCTACATATATATCCCTATGAGTGAGCCACTTGAAAACAACCATACACATGAACTTCTCATCCAATGTCAAGAGTGTACTTCTAGTCTCAGACACAGTGCATATCAAGATAAGCAACTTGCCGTAACCTTAGCACATGCACAACTAAACAACACTTCCAGTAACTCTCTTGCAGGCCATCTGCTTCTTAGTTCAACACACGCACGCTAAATCCTGTTCAGCTTTTCGTAAGAGTAGGCCATTGTGTGCCGGTGGGAACAGATGACAGAATTTACAAAAACCGCACACACACACAGGGACTGGATGTAAAAAAGTATATAAGGGCTTATTCCATTATCCTCGATATAAAAGAATAAAATGAAATAAAATAAAATAAATAAATAAAATGTGCACACACACACACAAAATTCAAGCTATAAAAATCCTGTTTTCCACCATGAATTGTGGGTTCTGGTGTTTATATATAATGTGTGTGTGTGTGCGTGTGTGCAAGCCTGCATGCATGTGTGTGTGTGTGCGCGTGTGTGCAAGCCTGCATGCATGTGTACTAACGAAACAAAATTAATAAGCATTCTGAAATCTCATCCCCCCAGATATCCTTTACTTCAACAATCATCATCATCATCATTAACCATTACACCCAGTGGTGTGTAGGGCAGCAACAAAGCGCTTCCACTCCTGTCTATCCCGGGCCAACCTAGTCACTGATCCCCAAGAGTGCTGCATGGCCTTCATCTCACTTTCTACAGTCCTCCTCCTCCACGTTGCTTTTGGTCTTCCTTTCTTACTCCAACAGTACATCATGTCAACTCTGCCGCCAAACTTACCGTGCCCTGAGCACTAAGGGCCAGTCTCTGATGCCCACGCCGTATTTTTTTCTCCACCTCAGATATAATGTTCTGCAGACACTTCATAAACTCCTCCTCGTATCCCATCTTCTCAAAGCGGCTGCTTTCTTGGTACCTGCGTCATATATGACAGATGAGGCTGAAATGGCTGGGGGGAGGTGGGGGTGGGATGGGGGGTGTTGGGTGGGGGGGAGGGTGCTGGGAAGGAAGGGGGGGGGGGGGGGGGGAGGGAGGGACAACTTATCTTCTAATACTTCTACTCGCAAGTGCAAGTGATTTGGGACACCTACGTACTCATAAAATCAGACAATACGTAACACTTCTCTCGTATAATAAAACAAGACTGACAACATTCGACGCATCATAGAACTGTCACCGACTATTGCTAAAGTTTCCTCCATACTAGTGTATCATACAGAGCTCTCTTGGTTAGAGAAGATCAAAACTGTTTTTCACCAGTAAATTCTTCCCCATGCCTGCCCCCCCCCCCCCCCCACGAGCTCCAAGGTTTATCAATGGTGAGATTTTTGCTTATGCAACCCTTTTTGCCTACCATTAAGGTCGCTGCATTCTGACTTTGGGGTTGATGTGTGCATGCGTTTTTATATATATATAATGTACTTTTTGCCATCCTTTCTTACCGGCATAAACAGCCTACTATAGTATAGTATTCCGAAAGGCAGAATGGGTTTTAACATGTGCACAAGATGTTTTGCATGCAATGCATTCACACATGGGACTTTGGTTTACGGTCTTGTACAAAGGACTTTCATGCATTCACACATGGGACTTTGGTTTACGGTCTTGTTCAAAGGATTTTCATGCATTCACACATGGGACTTTGGTTTACGGTCTTGTACAAAGGACTTTCAAAAGAGTGGAGTCAGGACATGTTAATTCCTGGGCAAAAATCCCCAGGAATGGGTGTATCAGAAGTGGTTCCAACCCAGGCTTGACCACAGACAGTCAAGTCATGAGCGCAACATTCTGATCACTAGGCTATCCTGTCCACACGGGTACATCTATGAGCACATCACAAGAACAAAATATGTCTTTTTGATTGAAATCTTGAATTAAAAGTAACAGAAAAATACAAGTATATTGAAAAATCTTGAATGAAAATCAATGCTTTCTTAACTATTAGCTCAAACCATTCTACTCTCTGGTCAAGACACACACAGTGACATACAGAACAAATCAAACCATTACATGTTATGAAATTATATTTCTGAAATTTTCAAGCTCATAAAAACCCATGCATAAATCTAAATTTCCAATCCACAGTGATTAGGGGACAACACTAAATTATCTCCTCACTTAATACTGAGTTACTCACGTTTTGCGGATGGCTTCATCATGAACTTTGTTACATATACCTGCAAAACATAATAACTTGCAATATAAAATGTTGACTATCTAGGTGTTAAGCAAAAACCAAATCAAGCAAGACTTGTACAACACACGAGCACACATACTTACACGCACAACAACACACAAAGTCACAATACTCTCTGACAAAGTTTGTGATTTATACCAGTCATACTGTCATAACAACAATTACCTGTTTATAATTTAGGCAGCTTCAACACATAAAAAACCAAAACATGTTTTCTTTCCTTTTACTTTCATCTGCACATTCTCTCTCTCTCTCTCTCTCCTCTCTCTCTCTCTCTCTCTCTCTCTCTCTCTCTCTCTCCCCTCTTTTTCACACTCTCACTCTCACTCACACACACACACACACACACACAGTCCTTCAGATGAGACTATAAACCAAAGCCCCATGTTCGAACGCATGTGGAACATGTTGCGCACACATTAAATCCTGTTCCACTTTTCGGAAGAGTAGGCCATTGTGTGCCAGTGGAAACAGATGACAAAATTTACAAAACTGCATACACACGGGGGACTGGATGTAAAAAAGCACATGAGTGCTTATTCCATTATCCTCGATATAAAAGAATAAATAAATACACACACACAGATAAACTGGATCAAATAAATTAACTAATTCAATATATATATGATCTAACATATATATATATGATCTAACATGTTATTTCAATACCTGCCTTGCTTTAGTTTAAACAGAATACTTTTTTTTATAATCAAAGTGTAATGATAATGGCAGCTTACCCAAATCTGCTCTTGTGTTTGTGAACACCTCATTGGGACAGAATGCACATAAGTAATGCTTGCAAACCTGTGGGGAAAAAAACACATTTAAATAGTACATTTTAATATATTACAGCACATGTAAGTCTATAATCTAACTAAAGCTTAAAAAGATGAAAGCTCTTCAAACCTGGTGAGAGGTATCCTATGTAACAAACTCAGAAACTGTTGTGTTAGCATAGCAGAAACAAACAACAGCAAAAAAACAACAACAAAAACCAAAAAAAAAACCACACATCCCCAACCAACAAAAAGCAACACACAAGAAACCATCTCCATCACCATTTTTTTTTTAAGTCAAAGTACACACACACACCCTCTCTCCCTTTCTTGAGCTCTTTCAAACTGAAAATATGCCTCTAAAACAGTATTTAAACTACAGGCATTACATGGACTGGATTGCCATATGTTTTAACACATAAATGTCAACTTAAAAAATTTTCCCCCACAATTTTTCTTATTGTTTTGCTTTTTGTGTTGTTGGGTACTTGTCTTTTGCTTTGTTGATGCTAAGGTGGTGGATAGGTGGTCTAGAGGTAACACGCCTGTCTAGAAAGCAAAAAGTCCGGGTGGAAGTGTGCGGTGGTTCGAATTCCATTTGGACCCGAAACTTTTCCCCAATCCATTAGACCATGAGTGGTGGTCTGGGTGCTAGTTTTTCGGATGAGACGATAAACCGAGGTCCCGTGTGTTACACAAAATTGTTTCAGCACACGTAAAAGAACCCACGGCAACAAGAGAGTTGTCCCTGGCAAAATTCTTAGAAAAAAGCCACTCTGATAGGGAAAAAAACACAGTTGCGGACACCCCCCCCACACACACACACACACACAAAAAAAAAGAGGGTGGCGCTGCTCTTGTGGCGACGTGCTCTCCCCGGGGAGAGCAGCCTGAATTTCATGCAGAGAAATCTCGTGACTTAAAGTGGTATCAATAAATCAAAAAAGGCTTTTCCATCTTTTATCGTGTTTGTTATTTTGTAGTGGGGTTTTTTTTTGCTTTTCTTTTTTCTATGGCGGATGGAGGTCAAAAAGGATAAGCACAAGATAAGAAAATGACTAAGTGATGTCTTGGTTGCAAACTAAAACAATAATTTCTCTTTCTAAGGATGTTAATCACATTTACTATGTTGTAAAGCAACAAATATTAGAGAAATGTTTGAATTCTCATTGTTTATATCTTGTCTTTGGCTATACCATCCTAGTGAATGTGATCATGATCTTTCAATACCAATAATTGGCCACTTTAGTTATAAATATAATTTATCTTTTGACCAAGTTCTGTGGAAGGCTGAGGTCACATTCACAGTTAACTAAGAAATTCCAATAAGCATTATGTTCATTGCTGATTTCTCTTTTTTCTTTAATTGTAACCTGTGACTGTTTTATTGTACATATTTTGTGATGTATTGCATAGCACTTTAAAACACACACACACACACACACACACACACCCCTCATGGTAGCATTGAAATGTGAATGTCATTTTTCAGCTATATTCCATCCAACTGTAAGGGGGGAAAACAATTAGTTCTTTATATTTTAGAGCAACATAACAATTATTATAATTCTTCACATACTTTTAGTTCTACTTTTACCTTTTTCTTCTCTTTTTCCATAACTTTAACTTAAGGCTTGTTAACTTGTTAGTACTAGTAGTTTACATTATACAGCAAGTGAATATATCACCTCTCGAACACCCCCTCCCCCCTTCATTTGAAAGTAATTCAACAGTAATACTTCATATATTAACCAAGTTTTTCAATACAATCATGTAATGATGTATACAGGTCTATCACTCTATGCCACAACACTGACATTACATTATTGTATTCAAGAAGATCTCGCGTATGATGCTATTAACATGATCAGAAAACTAGTAATCAAAGCCAGCCAGACCATTTCTGATACTGAAGTTAATTGCTCCTTTAGTAAATAAATGCTCACAATATCATCTTCCCAATGTAACTCTGCAGGCTTTTCGCTGGGGTCGCAGTTTCGACTTCGACCCATCAACTCATCCAGAAGCGCAGCTGCAGCGCTGGTCGCCATGATGTACTATTCAGTGCGGGATACTTCGAGATCGAGCCAAACGCCGAAGTGGGTTATAAACTAATACCGGTATGAGAAAGTCCGCTCCACATTCTTATTTCTTCCTGTTCGGTGCCTAGGAGAGTAGGCGCGCGAGTTCGAATCGATGCTAAACTGTCCGTTTGAGCAGTCCGTTTGAATAGTATAGGCCTACCCTGGTTCCGACTCCGTTTCCATGATATTCTTCGATGAGATCACTAGCGCGAACGCACGCGTTTTTGACCCCAGCGAGTTATTCTGCTAGCCATATTTTTGTCATTGTTCAAAACGTAACAATGATGTTCACTGAAGAAATGAATAAGCGTAACAAAATGAGAAAGTACTCAAAAAAGAGAAATTTAAGAATTCAGTAATATCGACATTCCCGGGGCCTGTCAGTATAAATACCTCCCCCCCTGGAAATTCTTTGCTAGCAATTCCCTCTTTTCTATCCCTCTCTTCGGTTTTGTTGTTTTTTTTTAACTTAATCCTTTTTCCTTTTCTTTCTGTCACCTCTTTGTTTATTTTCTGTCTTCTTGGTCGATTCTCCTGCCGTTTTCCACAAAGACTTAAAATATGACATTTTCTTCTCGTACCGAAGTCGGGTGGGCTAGGGCTGACTTGACAAGCCCTTAACAGCAACCCAACACATTCTTGCTCATGTGACAGACAACAGTTACTGTCTGAGCGTTCGAATAGGTCGACAATGATGCCGACAACGACAAAAAAAAAAAAGAACAACAACAACAAGAACAAGAATTATGGTAACAGCAGATCACTACAATGATAGCAGCAATGGCTTGACATTATAAAATAGTACATTGTGTTTATTCATTTTAGGTTTTGTTTTTTGGTTTTTTTCTCTCAGGCTCCTTTGGAAAAACAAATGACTGAGCAGCCCTCACTCCCCCCCCCCCCTGCCCCCCCCCCCCCCCCCCCTCTCCTAAGCCCAGCCCCCCCACCCCCTCCCCGTTCTTTAGCTGGATGTTCAGTCTAAGTGATGAAGGTAGCTGTAATTGGGGGTCCTTCCAGTCTCCATAGAGCTTCTTGGCCACAGGGGTGAGATTTTTCCTAGTGTCTCATGTCGAGGGCATCCAGGACTGTGGCACAAATTATAATGTTATTCTGTTGCTTGGCTACCAGTCTTGCAAGGGCACTTCTCTGTTTGGCCTATGAAGAGTTTCATGTAATTATGATTGTTATCTTACTTATTTATTTATTTATTTATTTTACTCTTTCATTTCGAGGATAATGGAATAAGCAATCGTGTGCTCTTTTTTGTTTTGTTTTTACATCTAGTCCCCGTGTGTATGCAGTTTTGTAAATTTTGTCATCCGTTTCCACCGGCACACAATGGCCTGCCTCCTCCGAAAAGCAGAACGGGTTTTAACATGTGCGCAAGATGTTCTGCGTGCGTTCGCACACGGCACCTCGGTTTATAGTCCCATCCAAAGGACTTTGGGGGGGGGGGGAGTAGAGTCGGCACTGATGTTAACTCCAGAGGGAAACGTTGTTTGGCGGTTGTGGCCCGTCATGTGTCTGAATATACAGAGCTGCCCCTATCATGTTTCATTACACCATACAACCAGAGATTTGATTTGTTGCTGAGCGCTCCTCTAGGTGGGGCTTAGGTACCCTGGAGTCATACAGAATTTGCTCTGTCTCACTCGTCATAAGGAGGCGGGATAGCTTTGTGGTTAGAAGTGATGTATTCCTGATCTGCTGGCCCCGGCTCGATTCTCGTTCAAAAGGATTTTTCCTCTGGAGTTACCATCAGTGCCAACTCCACACTCCCCCAAAGTCCTTTGGATGAGACTATAAACCGAGGTCCCGTGTGCGAACGCGCGCAGAACATCTTGCGCTCACGTTAAAACCCGTTCCGCTTTTCGGAAGAGTAGGCCATTGTGTGCCGGTGGGAACGGATGACAAGATTTACAAAACTGCATATACACGGGGACTAGATGGAAAAGCACAGGAGTGCTTATTCAATTATCCTCGAAGTGAAAGAAAAAAATACCTGGGAATTACTGTGAAACTAATTAATGCATACAATAGTTCAGAAAGCTTTAGTATATTGTTGGTTGCAGATACCTCCCTGCCTTAAGATATATTATGCAGCAATCCTCCGACATTGGAGGAATTTTCTATTTTAATTGAGATTACATGTTGCTTGGAGCTTGTCATGGATGAATACATCAAATTGCATTTCAAACACATTTTTATTCTACAGAAGGCCTTGGTACTTTGCTTACATCAGCAACTTAAAAAGCTTTTTGATCTGGGCTAAGTTAATGCTTTTGTTGTTGTTTTTTCAGTTTTATTTCGGGGTAGGTGTAGGTATCATCATGTTTAGATGGGCCTAATGCATAGCTCTATCATCAGCCCTAAACAGTGGACTAACTGGTCCGGTCTCTCTTGACACTACCTTGCATACCGATAATAATACAGCTTGTGCCGGTTCAGGTCATTTTAGGCATGATGATTTCATCACACATTAAATACATTTTTGGATTGATTCTTTATTCTAGATGTGTATAGAAAATACACCATTAATGACGTTTGGACATCGTTGTTCTTTAGGGCAAAAGACCAGGTTTATCATTCATTTTCTTCCAATGACAGGAAATGCGGACTGCAGATTCATCTGAAACTGCTAGTGACGTCACGAAGAAGTCTTACACGCGGTGTTACAGAAGATCGTGAAACAGCTACATATTTTTCTTCAAAAATAACACCATGGCTTCAACAAATGGCGAAGATAGTGTTCCTGATACGTGGGATGATACATCTGGTGGAACTGGAGATTCAGGATCCCAGCTGAATTCAGCATTCGCAATGAAACTGAACGTTAATGCACCAGTGTTCACGCCTGGCCAAAATGTGTTTGCCCCCGCATTTGTTCCCAGTGGCAGTTCTGAAATGTCAGATTCCTCACCGAAAGCCAACAATACTGGTGAGATGGCGCACAGGCTGTTAGTATTAGTACTTGTATTCAACATCGTATTATTCTCTTTGAGAGTAGTATGATCGATTCATACGCAAATTCCGAGACTGGGGTGACTGATGGGTAAGGTGGTCGTGACTCGGTGAACAAACATCGCAGAAACTGACAAACTGATAGGCCTACTGCTTCGTTGTCAGTAGGCTAAAAAAAATTTACGTGAGCAATTGTGCTGTCAGTTGATATAATTTACAATGTCTTTTTATTTGTTCTGGGTTTTGAAGAAAAGGGAACTCTTGATGATGGTGGCATGTGGGCGTAGTAAGATAAAACCAAAACAATCCAACAGGATGCTGGTTCACACACATTGCTCAAGACTTCATCAGTCATTCAGTGTGACAAAGTCACAAAGCTATGATATAATTTATATTTAAAAAATCGTTGTTTATATTATTATTACAATAAAAAAAATCAGAGCAGCAGATTGTTGAAGCTGTGATGTATGTAAGATTCAGCACTGACTGATCACTTATTTTTTTAACTGCCACAACAGACACCATTGCCTTAAATTGAGATTTAGGCTATCCTACTGTCCTCAAGGAGAGCCACAATGTACTTATGTAGTGTTCACCATTTCGTTGTTGTTGCTGGGTTTTTTGATGGGTTTAATTTGTTTACTTGTAAATTTACCTTGCTTGCCAGTACTTTTCAAGGTTTTTGTAGTTTGTTTTTTAAACAAAATTTTACCAGGGATAGATCTCCTGCTATGGGTTATTATACACTACAGTCTACAGTGTGTTATGTGTAATTTTGAGTTTGGACATCTGTAGGACATCAGTCACTCATCCTATCTCAGTATCTGAGTGAAAGTCTTAAGTTCCCACTACTGTACTAGTATTAATTACTATTACTGTATTAGTAGTAGTATCACTAAATCATAGTAAATGATACTTATACTATAGTAGATGTGAAAAACCAGAGCTGTGGACAGTACTTAAATCCATTACTTTTTGCTTTCTAGACACTAGTAGACAGGTGTCTTATTATTATGTATTTTGTCCCATGATCATGTGCTCGCTCTGGGTCACACAGAGAGTGACACACACATGCACACCCACATGTATATGTTATAAATAGTATAAGGCTGTCACACTCAATAAAATACAATCAGAATTCCAACATTGTAGCTAAAAGATATTTTAGGGGGTCATAGCAAATTTTAAAGGTACTGTGAGGGTCTCATTACAATATTACATAATAACAGCTTGAAAATGTTCACATAATACACACAGGCATACACACACACACACAGTGACACACACTCGTGTGTGTGTGTGACTATGTGTTCATCACTCATGATGCATTCATTATTCACACTCAAACACTTTCTCACACTGTCTCTCTCTCTCTCGTACGGTACCCCCACCCCCACCCCAACACACACACAAAGGGGGCACTGTATCACAAGAAAGTTTTGAAAAGATCAAAGTAAAACAAAAGAAATTAGAAAGACTATCCTTTTTTTTTTTTTTAAAAGGAAGAAGAACAAATGAAAAGGACAAATAAAGCTTTCTAAAAATATTTAAATTTATAACTTTATATAAGGAATAATTTTGTTAGGAAGCAGAACTGATAAATTTTATGGTTTTTGTGTTCTTGCTGCCCTTTAATAATCTCTGAACTTGTGGGATATAATATATTAATAATATTGTACATTAATTACCTTTTCTATATGAGCATGCTGTTTATAAATATAATATTAATAATCATGAATCTCAGAAATGGGGGGGGGGAGTCATTTTTTTCTTTTCTTTTGTAAATCCCGATGTACACTAAATGTAATATATGGTATGTAAATAACTATTTAAACAAAACTAAGCAAACAAGAAAAAGTGATATGATTGATAGAACTTTTCAAATTGTGAATGTTGAAGTATAAAAAATCTTGCACTAGTTAACAGTGTTGCATATATTTTCTATCTTGTTCAAGACTGTTCCCCAGTTAACAAGGCTGTGTTGTATGCTGGGATGCTTTGGATTATGGAACAACTGTTCTAGAGACAAAAACTTTGATCCATTCAAGTTTGTTTTGCAACTTTTGGGGGAGAAAAAATGGGGTGGGGGGTAGAGATGAGGGAATTGAGGTGGAGGAAGAGGTAAGGGAGAAAATTTCCCTATTAATACTTTTTGTTTTATAATTATAGTATACCAAAAGAGGAGTGATTTGGACTGTTCAGTTAGTTAAAATACATTATGAAATTGATATCCATGTGGGTAAGACTAAGAGTGGTCAAATAATTATTTGTCACTAGCTGAAGTAGTTCAAAAGTACATATATGGCCAATTTGAACTGAAAATCTGATTTTGTTCTTTGTGTTCCTTGTGTAGTTGATCAAGACAGTCCACAGGATGCAGAAACCAAGGGAGAAGCTGAAGCAGAAGAGGAAAAAGGTCAGTTGATATACATGCAAACCTTTGTTGTTAAAATTTAGAAACTTTGCAATAGAAGCTTAGCATGTACAGTAAAGATAATACTACTACTAATGTACTAGATGTGGTTGTGTATGGTGTGTGTGTGTGTGTGTGTGTCTGTCTGTCTGTCTGTCTGTCTGTCTGTCTCTGGGTCTAACTGTAACTTTTAGTTTGTGGTGATTGTGGTTGAAAAGTTTCTTTAGAAAAGAAGCTAGATTATTTAAAAGTGAGAGAGATGGAAAAGTGTTGTCTGTTGATGCCCATGTGTTTTATTTCAGTATTTGTCTGATCGTTAAATAGAATCCAGTATTAACTGTATGCTGTATAGTTATTTTTCCACAGCAGTTAAATATGTACATGATAACTTCAATTCATGCCATGTACACAATTTGGGGGGCTTTTAAATTTAGAAATAAGAGTGACAAAAACATAGCAAAACAAAAACCCATCAGACACAAGATCCACTGCTTCAGTTAATTAATAGAGAGCTTGAAACATCGTGAGTTTAAAAGTTTGTTGTGATTACTGGTCTGACACCAAAACTCTGGTGAACATCTCCACTTTTGTGAGGATGACTGTGTGAATTAAGTAGCAATTTTCACAAAATTGAAACAGATGAACAATTTATCATGTTTTACTATCACTGTATCAGTGATTGAATAGTGATCACATCTTTGCTTTATTAGAGAGAGGAAAACAGGCTTTATTTTTATTTGTAAACTTGAATTTCAGAACCAGAAGAATCTTGGGATCAGGGTGAAGATGACGAGAAAGATGAGAAACCCGAAGAAGACCAGGAGGATGGCGAAGAAGATGAAGAAGAGGAGGACGATGATGAAGAACCCATAGTTGTGCCCAAGAAAAAATCCTCTGAAAGCGCAGCTAAAGTCAGAAAAGATCACATCAATGTTGTTTTCATTGGGCATGTTGGTAAGTCCGTTTGTAGTACTATAAAATTTGGCAGAATTTTCAGCTTGACAGTTGTGCTTCTGCATTCCGCAGGGAAAGCTGTTTGCTGTAGTAAAGAGCTACCTAAAAAAAAAAAAAGTTTATGGGGTTTATTTTTTTTATCATATTGTTTTGATGTTGTTTTTTTTAAAAACAAGGGTGGGAATTGTACAGAATTTTGCAGTGCTTAATTTTCTGGGTGCCGTGGTTTCTTTGAAATATCTGTTTTATATAGAATCTCCAGTTATTGTGTAAATGGAAAGTTTAGTGCTGTAGTAGTACGTTAAAGTGTAACCACAACAGAACTCGTTGCAATCACTGCCATTTGTGCTAACAGGCACTGATTCTCCTCAGTGTCTGTACAGTCAGCCTGAATGTGAGGTTGAAACTGTCCAAGATATAAATGGAAGTTTTATTGATTTTTTTCTGTTTCACCTGCAAAATCTGGTAAATTCTTAGTATACTTTTTTTTTTTTTTTTTTAGTGTTCCTTCATGAGAGTTCTGGTGATGGAAGGAAAAAATTAAGTGTATGGTTTTGTGTGTGTGTGTGTTGTGAACACACTTATGAGTTACAGGTATCATGTGTATGAAAGTTAATTTATTTTTTTGGCTTTCTGTTTGCAGATGCAGGGAAATCTACAATTGGTGGCCACCTTCTGTAAGTTGGATTTTTTTTTTTTGTGGGGGGGAGGGAGGGTTAGGGTGCTGCATGTAATTAGCAAGTAGTGCAGATGTAGAGAAGATGAATATGAAAATAATGTGTGCAGTTGAAAATTTGAATAAGGGTTGGATGTTTACAGTTCAATGAGTTAAGAAGTTTGAATATATAAAAATGTGTGCAGTTGAAAATTTGAATATGGGTTAGATGTTTACAGTTCAATGGGTTAAGAAGATTTTCCTATGAGGGATCACCTTTTAATTAATCTTTAACTGCTCTACAGACAATAGAAGTATTGAACATGATTATGAATTCTTGTCATGGTCATTCAATAAATTCCATACATTATTATTATAATTATTGTATGAGATGTGATTTTGTTCTTGGACCAGATAGAAAGAACAATATGAAGAAAGGGAGAGGTGGGGGGGGGGGGGGGGGGGGGGGGGGGGGATGAAGACTGCTAAGATGGGGAGATTTGTCTGTTGTGTTACATTGTGTCTTAGGAAGTAGATGAAGAAGAAATAGTATGCACAAGAAAAACAAACAAACTTAGATTACTAAAATGTAGAGACTATTTTGTGTTTGGATTGTTTTCTATGGAAATATGATTTTAAAGGATTAGTTAAGGGGGAAAAAAGAAAAGAGAACCTGGAGATCACTTAAGCATAGAGGTGAATATATTGTAGTGGAGAATAATGCTGGGTTGGGCTGTGTCCCACAGGTACCTGACTGGAATGGTGGATAAGAGAACACTGGAGAAGTACGAACGTGAAGCCAAGGAAAAGAACAGAGAAACTTGGTAAGTTCCTTCTTTCATATTGCGTGTACTGACACTAGCAACAGTTTCTGTTCTTGAATGATCCATATTTGTTGCATATGTTTCATGGTTTCAGAGTCAGATATTCGTATAACCTTTGATTTATCATAAGGTTTTGTTTGGGATTTGCATTTCAGAGACAAATCATATACTTACATTGCAGACTTACCTTTGAGACTGCTTTTTGTTTTTAATTGTGTACTTTATCCAGAAAGTAAGGGGAAAAAACTATGTACTTTTGTGTGCTTTGAGTATGGAAGTGCAACAACAAGCAGGTTTACACATCTGTTACTGAAACTACACCCAAAAAAAGTCTTCCTCTTTGTCAAAGAATAATGATCCTAAATACTAAAATCACTGTTCACTGGTCCCGTAACCCGCCAGGGTCGTAGGGGCGCTGCATGGTGGACGAACAGTGGACCAGCTGGCTCCACTTAGCGCGGTCGTGGGCGAGTGCCTGGGTGACACTGAAGTCCTCCCCTGTCCAATCGCGGATGTCGTCGGCCCACTTTCTCCTCTGTCTGCCCGTCTTCTCTTCCCCTGGACTGTTCCTTGCAGGATGGTCTTTGCAAGTCCTTCTGAGCGTGTTACGTGCCCATACCATCTGAGTTTCCTCTTCTTCGCCGTGGTCAGTAGGTCTTCATAGTCCCGCACCTGTTGAGTGATCATTCTGCGGACTTCATTGTTGGTGACCTGGTCCTTGTATGAGATGCCAAGGAGCCTTCTGAGGCATCTCATTTCTACTGCTTGGATCCTCCTTTGAAGGTCTGCGTTCAGTGTCCATGCCTCACATGCGTAAAGCATGATTGAGGTGACTAGCGCGTTTAGTAACTAAAATAGTGAACCAAATAACTTTTTTTCCCCTCCCTGTGATAGGTATCTGTCGTGGGCCCTCGATACCAACAGCGAGGAGCGAGAAAAGGGCAAGACGGTGGAGGTGGGGCGAGCGTACTTTGAAACAGAAAAGAAGCACTTCACAGTGCTGGATGCCCCGGGACACAAGAGCTTTGTGCCCAACATGATCTGTGGAGCTTCACAGGCAGACCTGGCCATTTTGGTAAGTTTGACAGCTGTGTACAAGTTTGAAGAACTTGACCCAAGTTGACAGAGTCATTGGGAGGGGGGAGGGAACAGTCCGGTGGTTAGAGCATTGTGTTCATGAGCTTGACAGCCTTGGTTCAAGCGACCACTGCGATACCTGTTTGAGGGGATTTTTCCCCTGGAATTAACATCAGCACCAACTCCACTCCCACTGCTGATGTGGTATTTCTGTACAGTTAAAAGAGCAAGCATGTTATCTTTAGGGAAGCCTTTGTAAAGGATTTTTTTTTTAAAGGAAAGTTCTTTTCTGTAGTTGCAATTTTGTTCAAGGTGTTTTAATAGCTGAAAAAAAGGGCATAACTTTTTGTGAATTTTATTACTGTTTGCTTTCTTGTTCAATTTGATTTAACATAGAGAAAATACTGTCATGCAACACGCTATTTCTGTGTGGCATGTTGTACTTTAGGTCTGGCTCATACAGATTTGTCATGGTTTAGCATATTAGCCAGATGGGAAGTACAGTATGAATTTTTTGGACAATATTGGTTCATGGCAAAGCAATGGTGGATTTTTTGTTTCTGTTTTGTTTAAATGACATTTATGTTTTGTAATCTAATTAAGCCTGCTTTGTAGTGATTAAAATTTTGTATTGGATTTATCTGCAACTCATGCACGTGTACATAGTTTCTAACGCAGTTTTGTGAAAGTTGTTGAATTGTTGGCACACAGGTCATTTCAGCACGCAGAGGGGAGTTTGAAACAGGCTTTGAGAGGGGAGGACAGACTCGTGAACACGCCATGTTGGTGAAAACAGCCGGGGTGCGCCATCTGGTGGTGCTGATCAACAAGATGGATGATCCCACTGTGGGCTGGGATGAGGAAAGGTAAAATGTAGGAAATGATTTGTGATATAATGTTTGTGAGACACCGTTTTTACGTTATTGAAAGAAAGAAGCCTGTTCCTGAAAGAACGATTGACTGCATTCATTTGAAGAAGCATTGTAAGTGATTGGTCTGACCTGACATTATAACTCTCATTCACGGAATGGTGAAATCTTTACCACAACTCTTCATCTCTGGTGCATTGCCGGTTTAGATAGTACGGCCATGTCTGTGTGACTGGGTTTCTGTTTGTAAACGATGTGAATGAAGGGTGTGTTAACGATTGTTTGACAGTGACAGTTTCATGTGAACTTTTTGGTTCAGAGAATGTTTTGTAACGATCCTGATGTGCTTTTTGTGTTGGTGGAATTGGTCACAGAGAATTGTGTAAAGGCAGTGGTTTGGAGATGGCATAGAAAATGAGCTTTGGAAAAAAATGAAAGAGAAAAAGGGAGGGTATGAACTTTTTAATTTTTTAAATTATTTCTATTTTTTACTGTTTCTTACATCCCTGTCCCTCCCCTTCCCTTCTATTTTGATGAGGATTCCCTCTATGATAGAGTATAACACTTGATAGATAAGCATCCCCGAAGTTGGAATACACTACCTGAATGGTGGGCAAAAAAGGTTGCATACAGGAAAATCTTGCCATTGGTGAATCGTGGAACTCTAGCTGAGAAAAGCAAAAAACCCCAAACCCCAAAAAACCAATCAAACAAACAAAAAAGCAAACCAGGTCCCCCAAACAAAAACAAACAAGCACAAAACAAACCAACTTGGCAAACAAACAAGCAAACTAATGTTGATTTCCCTTCGCCTGTGACAGCGTGAAGCGTGTTGTGGCAGGTACAACGAATGCAGAGACAAGCTCCTCCCGTACCTGAAGAAGTGTGGTTTTAACCCCAAGACAGACATCTACTTCATGCCTTGTTCGGGCTTGACCGGGGCCTTCCTGCAATCCATCCCAGAGGAGGATATATGCCCTTGGTACAGGTAAGGATAATGGGCAGGTGTTGACTGTGTATAATGTGACTGGTTGTTGTCTTTCTTTCCGTTCATAATGGTTCCCCCATTGTTTTATAGTGTGAGATTTTTGTTTGTTTGTTTGATGGTATCACAAGCAAGCTATATATGATTAAAAATCTTGCAATTTATGTTCAAAAACGTAATGGTTCTCTCCATTTCTGTAAAGCTTTGTTATTTTGTGTGATTTGTTACTGTGCGGTGCTGTTGTGACATATTTGTTGAAGGTTGATGGCAGTTAATAAATTACACACATTGTTGAGCTTATTACTAACTGAGGCTGCAAGTGCATCTTTGAAGGCTGGGTTAAGGTGGACCACTGCGTCACTTTTTGCAAATTTTTGTTTCTCAGGAACTAGTAAAGATATCTCAATGAAATTTGGTACACATACTAAGTGCATTAATATGGCTATCTGTGCCAAGTTTGAAATATGTAAGTCAAACAGATATGATAATGTGATAATTTTTCCAAAAAAATATGGCTCGCTGTTTAGCCCATCTGCTACTTTCAAAATATGCATTACATAATGGTGTTTATAATTTTTCCAGTTTGATTTGATATCACTGTGTGCAATGATCACAAAAAAAGTTATGTTTTAGTTAATAAAATGGTGTTTTCTGTCTTCTCCAAATATGCCCAAAATTTTCATTCCCATTTTTTTGTTTATATCATTTGGTATTTAAAAACTATAACAGCTACAGAGCTCAAACACTCTCATTGCACTCAGCAGATGTTTCTAAACCAGCATGCCAAATTTGATTAGATTATTTCCATTAGGTCAGAAGTTACAGGTGGGCCAAACGACTGACCCAGCCGAAAAAACCAGTTTTGAGAAAAACGCCTGTAAAGATTTAGTTAACAATTTAATCAATAAAACTCATGATTAAACATTCCAAATAAATTTTGCATGGTAAAATAACATTAGGCCATCACTACTGAGTGATTGCAGACAGTTTTTCTTATAGAATAAATTTTTCAGGAGGCTCCTGGGGCATACACCCCCTCTTGTCTGCCTGGCTATGTTCACGTTCCGCATGCCTTACAGTTTCTATTTTCCCCCCCTCTTTTCTCTGGCCCTATCAGAGGATTTTCTAGTGGCTGTTTTCACTCTGAGAATGTCTGATTTCTCTACAAACACTTCTGCATTGCTCCCTGCCACAAAATCCAGACCAGCAAGCACTTTGTTGCAGGAAAAGTACCTCACCTCCAACTGCATGCTGACTCTTTCCTTGTTATATGTTCATCTCAGCTTTGAATGTAGATCTTTATATAAATATCAATATATATTATAAAGTGAGATAGATAAAAATAATAAAATGTGTGAGAATACAAAGCAGAATGCAAAACAATAAACTGTGTGAAAATGGAAAGTACAGGAGAGTTGGAAAGTGAGCTGAAAAGAAAAGAGGCAGGGAAGAAATATGTGTGTGGAAAGAGATGGTGGTGGAACAGGACTCCAGAAGGCAATACAAAGTATTCAATCCTTGGCCTCTTTCTGCAGCCAATTAAAATAATGTATGCTGATGGACTAATGATGTGAAAACATCAGAAATGTGTGTTCTTTTATGCAGTGTTTGTGTATGTGCGAGTGAGCGGACATGCCATATCTGCATGTTTATAAAATTTATTATACTACTTACTAGATATTCAAATAAGAAACAAATTTATTGCATATCAATTGAAAAAAACCATACATATAGCCAATTTGAATGCATGCACACACACACAAAGTGTACACACAGAATGCACACACATTCTGTTGATGGTGACAGCAAACAAAAACGTTTTTCTTTTCTAACACACACTGTGTTAAACACAGTAAAAATTTCTATGAGAATTATCAGTAAATTATAAAGTGCCTCTGAAAATACAGACAACTGAATAAAAAATAAAACAGTGAAAGAATCTGGGGGGGGGGGGGGGGGGGGGGGGGGGGGAGTGAATACTGAATAGCCCTAGTAAAAATAAACTACTGTATGCTTTCTAAGTTCCAACAACGCATAACTTGATAGGAAAGAATCGTCAGCTACATTCCCAAAACATATATAAATCGATGGAAAATGTAGCTATTCAAGTTTGTCTACCTTCGGCTCCCAGTTTATAACACTTCGTGCACAGTTACATTGTCACCAAACTTTCTAAGGTTGACACATCAATGACGATATTCTGCGATCGTTTGAAAAGTTGCGGCTCGCGGATCGGTTAATTTTTCTTGCGCAACCGGCCTATATCAGAACTAGTGTCGGTGCCAGCCATTGATACACGTTTTATGGAGAAAAATTTCCAATTATCACATCAGAGAAGTAAGCGAGTAGCTATTGACGACATCGCAAGTTGATGTGCACAGCACGGCCAAAGTCGGTCACCATTTCAGCTGGCGATCGTCAGTCTATTTTCCGTTTCCTCCATTTTCTATTCTGTCTGCTGAAGGCATTGACAGTCCAACACTTGTTTTCGGCATATTTTGGCATTTTTGAGACTTTCAGTAAAAAACTTTGGCTAAAAAACCAGTCCGACTCGAGTGTTGATCGAACTCAGGAAGAAAACAACCGCCATCTTGGATAAAAGTCACGTGACTCTTAGAACCAATCAGCTATTTTTTTACAGACAGGAGCCCAATCAGAGACTTCGACTCAACCGTATGCCATCAGTAAATGCCTCTCGGGTTCCTTCGGATTCGCTCTTCGTGTGTTTCCGTGAGTGAAGTTATCCATTGACAAGTGTTGTCAGAAAGTAGGTCAGTGAATGACCTTCACATTGATACCATGGAAGAGGGGGGTAGAGAAATAGGTCGCGAGCGCTACGATCTCAAAACCTACGCAATTTTCGCGGTTTGTGGCCACATTCGCTCAAATTTCACACACACCCACGTCAGAAAATGATTTTATTAGGTATGATATCGGTCAAAATAAAGAAAATGAGTAACAGAAATGTAAAGTTGAGACATTACTTGACCAAATGCAACCATAATCCCAAAAGTGATTTTTTACAAAAAATTTGTCAAAACGTATGCCGCGGTCCCCCTTAAGTGTATGTCAAAGGAAAAGGGTGGCGGGACTGTTGAGAGGTTCAACTGCCAAACAAAGAAACCGTGAGGTTCTGGGTTTGATTCCCAGCCTTACATTTTCTTCCCAGTGTGACAGGAAAATTGAACTGAATGTCAAGTCGTTAGGAGAAGACTCTAAACCAGACTTGTACACACTGAAAGAACCCATGACAGTTGAAAATCGAAAAGAGCAGGGAGGTACGTCCCAGCTGTCCTGGCAAAATTAGGTTCAATCCCCAATTGTATCCATGAAACCTAAATGCGGCTACCTGAATGGTGGGAGAATAAACGTCTGCATACACAAAAATTTCACCTTTGGTAAACCTCAGAGCTCTAGCCGAGGAACAAAATAAAGTGTGTATCATAAAATGTTTAGTAGAAGTAAAAAGCAATAATATCAGGAAAAAAAAGAGAATTGTACAAAAGTTGTCTTTGTTGACAGGGGACCGTCACTGCTGGAATACCTAGATTCCATGCCGCCCATGAACAGAGACAAAGATGCACCAGTCAGAATGCCCATCGTCGACAGGTACAAGGTAAGCCCAGCTTTTCCAGAAAAAAAAAGCTTCAATATTTTTGTTATGAAATGTTTTCAGTTTTACCTAGTTGATGAAACAAGAAGGCTGGATTAAAAAAAAAATTTTTTTTGGTGGGGAGGGGGGGGGGGGGGGGGGGGGGTGTTTGTTTTTTAGCCTGGAATATTTATATTTTTCCATGTTATCATAAGTTATTGTAATATATCTGCATTTCAAATCTGTAGATTGTTTATATGCCTAGAGGTAGGCACTTACAAATTATCTATTATCTGAAGACTTTGCCTGTGTGGTTAAACAAAATTTTTGTTTCACATTGTCCAAAAAAAGTTACAGTCTTTGATAACAGGGATCATCAAGAAGAGAGTAGTGCTGTAAAACATGCATTTTTTTTCTTCTTTTTGCAGGATATGGGAACAATAATGTTGGGCAAAATTGAGTCTGGCGTTGTGTTCTGCAACCAGAAATTGACGCTTATGCCAAACAAGGTGGGTTTGTGAGCTGTATCTCTTCAGAGTTTTGTTATGTTTTTCTTCTAACAGTATCGGTTGATGCTTTTGTCTGAGACTAAAGTTATCGCATTCAGAAGTGAAAGAAAATCTGTTAGCGCCATGTATTATTTAATATGTACATAGAGGGACACCATTTGTATTCACAGGCCTGCATTTGATCAGTTATGCATCCTGTCTTCTGTCTTTTTTCCTTACTGTATATGTGATTGTGTGTGAGGGTGGCTGGAACAGTGGGTGTGTGTGCTTTATCTCTTTCCTGAGGTTGTATGTGTTAAAAATATCAACGTTACTGACAAAGAGATAATCTGAATATCATCTAAGGTCATAGATGTGAAAAAAACAGAAAGTGACAGTATTGCTACTTATTTTACAGTGTGGGTAAGAGAACATGATAATATGTTTTGTGCTTCAGATCAAAACCGAATGATGCCTTGGAAAACTGCACACATTAACATTATCATATATATCATTATGTTTTGTGCTTGAGACCAAAACCTAGGGTGCATTGAAAAACTGCACACATTAAATGATATCATGGTGTATTGTTATGTTCTGTGCTTCAGACCAACGTGAAGGTGGTGTCACTAATAACAGACGAGGAAGAGAGTGAAGACGCCTACCCTGGAGAAAATGTGAAAATAAAAGTCACAGGAGTAGAGGAAGAGGTGAGTTATGTCCTTGGTGACCGTGTCCTTTTTTTTCGGGGGGGTAAACACAGAGTAGAGAAAACTGGTTTTTGGTGAGGTTGTTGGAATGTGATTTTATAGGCATAATGTGCTCTCAGTTATACGTTGTTGTTTTTGTTTGGTTGGTTGGTTGGGATTTTTGGTGTTTTTAAAATTTTGTTTTATGTTTGTTTTTTATTTGGTTTTTCTTTTGTTTTTTTAAACTTGTATTAGCTATAGATAAGTTGTAATTGAGAATGTATGCATTCATTTGTTGGTGTATAGTTTTGTGGATTTGTAAATTATCTTTTGTGGTTTTCTTATGTATGCTCAAATAATGTCGCATTCCATCGAGCACATTCTTTGAGATTGGATTAGATGTCTCTCTTATAAATGATCACAGCTATGATCTGACTAAATGTGTGTGTGTGTGTGTTGCAGGATGTCTCCCCAGGCTTCGTCTTATGCTCACCCGACAATTTGTGCCACACAGGACGCATATTTGATGCTCAGGTGAGTTGAGATATGTGTGCCAAAAAGTTTATTTTTATTGCGTCATTGTACAGATTTGTTTTAGAGTGACAGGGACTGCTGACATCAGTGTGTTATCACGTTTCATTTAGAAATTGTGAGTCTGAATGACAGAGATAGGTTTGAAATAATGTAATGGCATTCGTCTGGCAGAGACATGTATTAGATTAATGTAATATGAAATAATGTAACGGCATTCGTCTGGCAGAGACATGTATTGGATTAATGTAATATGAAATAATGTAACGGCATTCGTCTGGCAGAGACATGTATTAGATTAATGTGATATGAAATAACGTAACGGCATTCGTCTGGCAGAGACATGTATTAGATTAATGTAATATGAAATAATGTAACGGCATTCGTCTGGCAGAGACATGTATTAGATTAATGTAATATGAAATAATGTAACGGCATTCGTCTGGCAGAGACATGTATTAGATTAATGTAATATGAAATAATGTAACGGCATTCGTCTGACAGAGACATGTATTAGATTAATGTAATATGAAATAATGTAACAGCATTCGTCTGACAGAGACAGGTATTAGATTAATGTTCTTTCGAGCCAGAAGGCCCATAGAGCCGGAGCTTATCCCGGTTTCTGTAGCGTTAAGCGAACTGATGGTTTTTCACCACCCCTGTGACAGGACGCTAGTCTGTCGCCAGATACTTCCCCAGCAGAGCTGGTACCCACTTGTACACCTGGGTGGAGTGAGGAAAATAGGAGTAAAGTGTCTTTCCCAAGGACACAACACCGAGCCGAGCGGGGATCGAACCCGCGACCTCTGGATCACGAGTTGACCGCCTAAACCACTCGACCACGGTGCCTCCTCTTAGATTAATGTAATATGATATAATGTAACAGCATTCGTCTGACAGAGACAGGTATTAGATTAATGTAGTAGCATTCACCCACAGCTGTCTTCAGCGTTGCTTATTGTGTTGTGTGTTTTCCTCTTTGCAGATTGTGATTCTGGAGCACAAGTCCATTATATGTGCCGGCTACAGCTGTATGTTACACATCCACACGTGTGCAGAAGAGGTCACAATAAAAGTAAGTTTGGGTGTGGGTTTTTTTTACAGTCTTGGCAACTGTGTAGTAAGAGATGTGGGAAATATCCCCCTGTTCTTTTTATCATTCATCCCTCTCAATTCTCCTCTCAACAGGAAAAAAGAATACAGCATATGTGTACTTACCTAAGAATTTGAGTGTTATCATTCAGTGTAATGTGTCTGAATAAATATGACTTAGCATAGTACTTTAGTCACTCTTTAAAATCTTTTTTTCATAGTAAGCATGAAGTGGTTGTCAAGAGTACATGATAGTGTCATGAGAGTTGGTGCTTGAGCAGTTTGTATGTATGTGCATACATAACTTTTGTGTGTGTGGCTACTGACATTGCTGAGATATGTGTAGACTTGAAAATCCCTAGACAAAATTTCAAGTTTCGTTTTGTTTATCTGCACTCATAAAATCGTACACTTTGTGCTTTAATTTGTAAAGAACACAAAGGAATACTCAGTGAGAAGAATGACAGTTGTGATTTGTTGTTTGCGACAGACTCTGATTTGCCTGATTGACAAGAAGACGGGAGAAAAGACGCAGATCAGGCCACGCTTCATCAAGCAGGACCAGGTGGGGGTGGCGCGATTAGAGGTGAATGGGGGCATGATTTGTCTGGAGACTTTCAAAGATTTCCCCCAGATGGGCAGGTTCACACTTCGAGACGAAGGTGAGTCACGTGTTAAAAGTAATGTTGATAAATTTAAACGGAAGAAGGGTACATATTTAAAGAAAAGAAAGGGTAGTATATCTGGTTTGTAGTAGTGGAGAAAGCAGTCACATCTGAAAGAGAAAAAAATTGTAAAGTAAATAAATATGGTTTTAAATATCTGTGGGAATGGAAAAGTGATCAAGAGCTGCTATAGCGAATACCAGTGTTGGCATGTTATCAGATACATTTTTAAAGGTAATGGGTGATTTGTTTGCACATTGAATATATGCCTTGTGGATGAGGTATTAACTGATTGACAATTTAGATGTATCAGATAGTTTGCATGTTCTTGAACATATTTCAGTTTTTTCAGATGGTTGGCCATGCGTACAGTTACATTACATGATTGCATTATAGGACATAAACAGTTATAATGTCGCCATCATCATGAAAGTTTGAATAACAGAATTTTCATATAATTCCTCAATTTTTTCCCCCTCTTGTTTCTCACCCATTTCATACACAAGTCTTACATTGTAGATTTTTCTTCTATTTCTCTCAGGTAAAACTATCGCCATTGGCAAGGTGCTCAAGCTGGTCGACTAAGTATCCCAGGCCATGGATTTTGGACGATTCTGAAACACCATGCCTTGGCTGACCGCAGGACAACAGAGTGCAGGAGGAGTTCCATCCATCAGGACATCCGTCGCTGAGGGCTCTGGACACCCAGACGTGGACTTGGACTTGGCTACTTTACTTGCTGCTGCTGCTGGCAGTGAGAGTAGAGCGTGCAGAACTGTGTGAACAGACAGAGTGCCGGAATGTTGTGGACTGGGATGGGGAGTGCAGCAAAGGTGTGTCATGTGTCTACTAGTAGAGAGTTGGCTGTTGTTGCAGCTGCCGCGTCAGTCAAGCAGGCAACCTTGGAACCAAGTGACATACTAACTAACCATGGGGAGTGAATGACCTGTGGATGTGCTGCATCATATGCATTGCTTTTTGTGTCTGATATTGCTTTCCTTCTTCCAAATCAACTATAACCATTTGTTTGAATGCACATGTATGCATTATGGGTTGTGTGTGAATGACGTGTTCTACAGAGAGTGATGAGAATCATGTTCAGCGAGAGAGAGAGAGAGGGCTTCTGTTTGTGGTTGTCAAGAGTACATGATAGTTTCATGAGAGTTGGTGCTTGAGCAGTATTCTATCCCCTCCCCCAAAGGTGTGATAGCAACCACTGAGTGATTATTTTTTTCTTGCTTTTCTCTTTCAGTTTGGCTTGAGTGAACAGAGGAAAAATGTGGGCCTTTGATTTCTAAACAAGGATGGAAAAATTAACTTAACATTCTTGAGTTGAAGTAGATAGGACACTGCCAAGTGCCCTCTGTGATGACCTTCTCTCAGGAAACTGTTATCTGCTTTTGCTGTGTTCTGTCCACAGAGTGAGTGAGGTGTACTGTCGGCTGTATGAACTTTTCTGTCACTGTACTGTGTGAGCCTTTTTCTGTTCTATTTCTGTTTTGCTCACTCCGCCTTTAGGTGTGTTCACAGTCATTTGAAAGCAGAAGCTACAGGGAAGGGCATGAAACAGGAAAAAGTTAGGTCCATTCGAGTCAAACATGGGGTACAGCTGAAAAGTCCATGGACATTGGGTTGGGTGTATGAAGTGAAAGATAGCTTCCAATCCAGGTTGTGAAAACATTGCATAGGTGAAAGAATGGGGTAGCGGAGAAGGTAGAGAAGAAGGGTTAGGATTGATTTGATCAGTTTTTGTGCTGAACACAGTCTGTCAGTAAATTTACAGTCTTTTTATTGGCAGTGTGCAACTTGCACCGCTTAGTCCGAGACGTCTAAAGCACACTGTTTTATGTGTGGGCTTTGGGGAGCAAAAGGGATTCCAGGCTTTCCTGTTCTTTTTGATTATTGAGTAGATCAGCTTATGTATTGCTTCTTGTGTTGTGCACCAAATGCTATGAATGTCCAGAACTTAGTGTATTGTTCTGGACTCATCGTTGTATCCTTTCTGTTGTTTTTGATCCTCATGATTTTTTATTACATAAACATGGTGCAGGTTGGGTTGAAAGTGTCTAGTTTGTTTTGCGGTCTTTTTCTTCTTTTCTTTTTTTTCAATTTCATTCAGATGTAAATTTTGTTTGCACATTTCTCTCTCTTTTTTGTTTTCTATGTATTTCTTTGATTTGCCATTTTTATTTTACATTTGGATGTAAAAAAAAACAACAACAAACAAACAAGTGTAGCTTTGTACAGATGATGTGTGTATGACTGTCTATCCCTTGCGTTTTTAGTGAAGTGTAATCTCACTGGTGATTTGGATTTAGAGTAGTTGTAGTTTTTAAAATCTAGTCACCAAAGATAGAAATACGCTGTATCTGCCAAGGGTTTGCAAATCCAGCGAGACTTTTTTTTTAAACACTTGTGCATATATCTTATATAAATAAGGAATGTTGAAGTGATAAAACATTGGGCAATTTTTACTTCAGGCATAAAAAGACCATTAGAAATGTAACAAGCTCCTTCACTCTGACTTGATAGAGCACATTGAACTAGATATCCACAGAGAAAACTTGTTTGTGCTTCGCCCCACTGAAGGTCAGACTTCCTGGTAAAGTAAGTACGTACTGTTCGTCTTCACGGCATGTCAGCTCACTCTGGTAGCTTCAGTCATTCGTTTATCCCATGGCCATATTGTCCTCTGAGTAGACTTGGCCTTTTGGGGGAGAGGAGCAGAAGACTTCCGTCATGAAAAGTTTTTGGTGAAGAAAAAATCAGCCAATTTTTTTCTGTTAAAATTTGTTTCTTTTTTAAAAATCATTTTCCAAAAGTGCACTTTGTATCAGATGAGCATGATGTGAAGTAGTCTTTGCTGTGAACAGTTGTGCATTATTGATGAGAAAACAGCAACAGTTGCTATCTTACAGCTGGGTTGTGAGACAACAGTGTCTGTCCACCAGGCTTCTTTCCAGCAATAACTGTTTCATGTGTAGAGAATCAATGGCATTTGTGTGTCTGTGTTAGAGCGTCAGTACCCGCTGTTTGATGCGTAGTCAAATCACTGGATGCCATTTTATCATAGCATGCCTCCACTTAACCGCTAAGTTGGGTTTTTTCCTGTACTTCTGGTACCATTGTCACCCAGGCGTTCCTTCCCCTGTCCATCAAAATGCGTCTGCGGAGTGTGCGCTTGAACATTGCTGTCTTGTTTCCAACGAGTGCCTCCTTAGGGCTTGGCTTTTTGTGTGGACTGTGTTGGTGAAAGTAGTACATCTCCTGCGCACAGGAGCGTGGGAGAGCTGTTAGGGTTTTTGGTTTTTGTTTTGTATTGTTTGTTTTTTTGTTTGTGTGTGGCTCGTGTGTATTTTTAACGGGTTATTTGCAAAGCCAGAATCTTTTTTTTTTTATTGTGGAGAAATCAAGGATAGAAGGACAGGAAAATAGTTGAACTGGAAGCGCAATTTCAGTGGTTTATTTTGGCATTTGTTTACCAGGTTATTAGGGGGGGTGGGGGGTGGTGGTTTGTTTTGTTTTGTTTTTCCTCGGCTATAGCTATGAGGTTCACCAACGGTGAGATTTTCTTTGCGTATGCGACCATTTTTGCCCACCATTAAGGTAGCTGCATTCTGACTTTGGAGAGTATTTTTGTCAGCAAACCCATGCGCCTGTTTTTTGTTTGTTTTTATTTTGTTTTGATGTTTGACTTGTTTTTGCAAGATATAGCGCTATATAAATTCCATGTATTATTATTATTATGTTTTCTCCAGTACGCGGAAGTAATATTGAGGAGATTCACAACAGTAGACTTGTGTACTGTGGACTGACTGGTGAATTTTGTGCAGAAAATGATAGGGATTGTTCAGGGAATTCATAAGAATTGTTTTTGTTAGTTTTTCACTTGTCAACAAAAAAAGTACCAGAAAAATATTATTATTATTATTTTTTAGAATTATGACTAATTTTGCAATTATTTTTAAAGAAAAAAAGAAGAGCATTTTGTTGTTCCAGTGTGCCATTTAATTTATCAAGTAATTAAAGCAAAAACAGTTCTGTTAAATGAAAAAAAAAAAAAAAAGGAAAGGAATGCACAGCCATTTCCTCCCTACTCCTAATGTGCGCCTAGCTTTCATCTTTTTCAACAGATGCAATAAACCAGAAGAAAAAATGCCAGTTTGTTCTATGTTTCAATATATGGATTTGTCTAAAAAGAAAGCATATATGGGTCTATCTAAAAAGAAAGCAAGAAAATATTTTGTTGTTGCCGCCTTTTTTAAAAAGAAAATGTCTTAAGTTTTGCATTTTAAGACCTAAGGGAAATTAGGAGTTCCGGGGTTTATGTTGTTTGGTTTATTTTGTTTTGACACTGTTTAATATTGTGAAATACAGCAACAACAACAAAAATGATCCAGTCTGTCTTCTAAATCAACTTTCATTTAAAAAAAAAAATCCTTTTAATTCTTAAGTTTTGGTTTTGATGTTCTTTAGGAGTTCTGGCTTTTTGGGGTTTTTTTTTGTGTGTGACACTGTTTAATATTGTGAAATACAGCAACAACAACAAAATGATCCAGACTGTCTTCTAAATCAACTTTCATTAAAAAAAAAAAATCCTTTTAATCCTAAAGTTTTGGTTTTGATGTTCTTAATGTTAAGTATCCTCACACCTTTCATCCCAAGTTAAATCAAATGTACAGGGTCTTATTCATTTGTGTAAGTAGGAGGCTTCATGTACATATGTTTGCATTATATATGGAGAGGTGATAGGTATTTATGCAGGTCCAGCGTTAATGAAGAGAAAAAGCAGTTGCGAGAGACTCCATCTTGTACAGTTTGTAGTCTTTACTGCATAGTCTACTTACTGAGTTGTCAAAACTGCCTATTCTAAGTGTAGCCATAAGTGTTTTGGGTTGGGTTGGTTTTTTTCCCAGTTATGTTTTTATGATTTGGGTGGTTTGTTTGTTGTCAGGTCTTTATTTAGCAAGGATGAAGTTGTTTCTGACAGGTTAGGAGTACGAGGAGTCATTGTTATCCATGATCGATTCGTGTTTGGAACTTTGAGCTTGACTGTTCCAGGCCAATTATTGCCGGTAGAATAGGATAATAAAAATCAAAAAATAAACAAAACAAACAAGAAACCCCCCCAAAACTAAAACAAAACAAAGACAAAACAAGAGAATCATCACCTGTGTCGCGTTTACACACCATCCCTGAAGTCGGAATAACGACAATCTTAATGATGAAGGGAAAACAAAAACAAAACAAAAACAAAACAACCCCCCAAAAAACAACAACAACAAACCACAACAACAACAACAACCCTCCACAAAAAACCCCAACAACAACAAACAACACAAAAACCCCACCCAGTCGCACACCAGCAAAATCTCACCACTCAGAAAAACCTTAGACCTATCTCTACCCGACCAACGAAAATAACATTCTCAAGTAAAAAAACCCACCCAAACAACCCCCCAAACCCAACGAAAAGAACATTCTCAACAACAAAAAACACCAAAACAACCCCCCAAAACCGACGAAAATAACATTCTCAACACACACAAAAACACACACCCAACCAACCCCCCCCCCCCCCAAACCAACGAAAATAACATTCTCAACAACAAAAACACCCACCCAAACAACCCCCCAAAATCAACGAAAATAACATTCTCAACACCCACACAAAAACACCTACCCACCTAAACCCCCCAAACCCAACGAAAATAACATTCTCAACAACAAAAAAACACCCACCAAACAACCCCACCAAACCCAACGAAAATAACATTCGCAACAACAAAAAACACCCACCCAAACAACCCCCCAAAACCAACGAAAATAACATTCTCAATCCACACAAAAACACCCAAGCAACCCCCCCCCCCCCCCCCCCCCCAACCCAACGAAAAGAACATTCTCACACACACACAAAAACCCCACCCACCTAAACCCACCAAACCCAACGAAAATAACATTCGCAACAACAAAAAACACCCACCCAAACAACCCCCCAAAACCAACGAAAATAACATTCTCAACACACACAAAAACACCCAAACACTAAACCCCCCAAAACCAACGAAAATAACATTCTCAACACACACAAAAACACCCACCCAAACAACCCCCCAAAACCAACGAAAAGAACATTCTCAACACACACAAAAACACCCACCCAACTAAAACCCCCCAAACCCAACGAAAATAACATTCTCAACAACAAAAAACACCCAAACCCCCCCCAAAACCCAACGAAAAGAACATTCTCAACACACACAAAAACACCCACCCAACTAAACCCCCCAAAACCCAACGAAAAGAACATTCTCAACACACACAAAAACACCCACCCAACTAAACCCCCCAAGGTAAAGGTAAAGGTAAAGGAGTCCCATAACCTATAAGGTCGTAGGGGAGCGAGGCGTCAGAGACCTCACTTCTCTAGGGCCAGCATATTGAGGGCGGCGCCCATCTCCTCTCCCTCGCTGCTTTACCTTCCCTGACCCTAAAGAGGGCAGGTACCCATTTACAGCTGGGTGAACTGGGGGAACTGTACTGAAGCCAAGGTGCGCAAACGGTCACCCATCCAACTGGTAACCACGCTCGACGCTGCTTAACTTGGCTGGGGGGAAAGCGAGTGCTCCGACCACTGAGCTATCCCGTCCCCACAAACCCCCCAAACCCAACGAAAATAACATTTTCAACACACACACACACACACACACACACACACACACACACACACACACACACACACACACACACACACCACACACACACACACACACACCACACAACACAAACCAACCACACACACCCAAACAAACAACCCCCACCCCTCCCAAAACCCTGAACGAAAATCAATATTACCGTTGTGCTGCACGAAATCGGCCTCAGCGCACATGGCCAGCTGGGAAAGGGTGCCCAGCTGGCCTGTGTTTCCGGACAGCAGCCTCACCAGAATGGCCCTGCCCTCCCGGTGCAGCGAGGTAGGAGAGGCCGCGTGGTTGGCATAGTCCTCGTCCCACGCTTGGGTCACTCGCAGAGCTTGTGTTTCAGACGCAGAAAAAAACAACTTCAACTGTCGTGGTGGTGGTGGTGGTGAGGGTGGTGAGGGTGGTGGTGGGTGGTGAGGGGGTGAGGGGGTGGGGGTGGACCCGCGCAATCCCTCCGCTCCCCCCTCCCCCCCAAAAAAAAATCCGAACACAACAACAATACCCCCCCACCCCCCAACCACCCCACCCCCCCACCACCACAAAACCAACCCAACAACAACCCAACACAACAACACACCAAACAACACACACACACACACACACACACACACACACACACACAAACACACACACACACACACACACACACACACACACACACACACACACCACCACCACCACACCACCACCACCACCACCACCACCACCACCACCACCACAACAACAAACAACAACCCAAAACAAAGAGGAACACAACAAACAAACAAAGAAAATCCATCTTTCCTGTAAAGATAGAAATTAATTTTAAAAAAAGTAGAATATAAACGAAATTATTAGGTTCTGTCGTACATACATCCAAAGAATGCACACACTCTCTCGTTGTATGTGTATACGGACGGAGACACGCGTGTGAGTGGATACACACACACATACATGCACGCACGCACGCACGCACGTACGTAAGCGCGCATGCACGCACGCACGCACACACATACATACACACACAAACACACACAATTACTCACACACACACTTCTGCTATTCTGTTTTTCGACGCACACGCACGCACGCCACGCACGCACGCACGCACGCATACACACAACACAACCACAACACACACACACACACACACACACACACACACACACACTAATTCGACTAGTCGATTGTGATTCAAATAAACACAAATGTCCGAATATGACTTATCTATCAATAAATTCAAAACAGAATGCAAAAGAACAATGTCTGATGACGGACTATCCTTCAATACTATTGACAGAATGCAAAAAGAAACCAAATGTCGAATGATAAGTTGATTATCTATCAAAATATACAAACAGAATGAAAAGAAACAAAAATGTCGAAGGACGACTTAATCTAGATACTAGCAGAATGCAAAGAAACATACTTCTCAATGACGGACTTACTTCAATTACTTAACAACAGAATGTAAAAAACCCACAACAAATGTCCGACGACGGACATCTTTCAATAATACTAACAACAGAATGCAAAGAAGAAATGTCCGACTGACCGACTTACTAATCATAGTATGAAAACAGAATGGCAGAAACCCAAACAAATGTCCGCACTGACGGACCCGTATCTTTCATATACTACAACAGAATGCAAAAAAGATATCCGAATCAAAGAACTTATCCAATCGACTACTATCAAAGAATGAAAACAAAAAATGACCGACATGACCCCGCCCTTTCCACCATCACCACCCCCAACAGAATGCAAGAAAGACTGTCCGACTACATGACTTACTTACAATAAACAGAAAAAGAAAGTAAAAGAATGTCCGAATGAGCACCAACGGACCTTCTATCAATAGTATTGAAAACAGAATGAAAAAAACCCAACAAATGTCCGAATGACGGACGTATCTTTCAATAATACTAACAACAGAATGCAAAGAAAGATATGTCCGAATGACGGACCTATCTATCAATAGTATTGAAAACAGAATGCAAAAAAACCCCACAACAAATGTCCGACTGACGGACGTATCTTTCAATAATACTAACAACAGAATGCAAAGAAAGATATGTCCGAATGACGGACTTATCTTTCAATAATACTGAAAACAGAAGGCAAAAGAAACAACTGTCCGAACGACAGACTTATCTTTCAATAACACTGAAAACAGAAGGCAAAAGAATCAACTGTCCGAATGACGGACTTCTCTTTCAATAATACTGAAAACAGAAGGCAAAAGAATCAACTGTCCGAATGACGGACTTATCTTTCAATAATACTGAACACAGAAGGCAAAAGAAACAACTGTCCGAACGACAGACTTATCTTTCAACTGTCCGAACGACAGACTTATCTTTCAATAATACTGAACACAGAAGGCAAAAGAATCAACTGTCCGAACGACAGACTTATCTTCAACTGTCCGACGACAGACTTATCTTCAATAATACTGAACACAAAGGCAAAAGTACCAACAAGCTGTCGAACGGGACAACTATCTTCAAAATACTGAACACAGAAGCGCAAACAGACCATCCAACTGTACCACGAACGACAGACTGCTAACTTGCAAAATAATACTGAAAACAGAATGCAAAAGAAACAACTGTCCGAACGACAGACTTATCTGTCAATAATACTGAATAAAAAGGTAAAGAAAGGATCCCATAACTATAAGGTCGTAGGGAAGCGAGCGTCAGAACTACTTTCAACAGATATTGAGAGCGGGCCCATCACTCTCACTCGCTCTTTACCTTCCCGACCCTAAAGAAAAGTACCCATTTACACTGGGTTAACTGGGGGAACTGTACTGAAGCCAAGGCGCGCAAACGGTCACCCATCCAACTGGTAACCACGCTCGACGCTGCTTAACTTGGCTGGGGGAAAGCGAGTGCTAATACTGAAAACAGAAGGCAAAAGAAACAACTGTTCGAACGACAGACTTATCTTTCGATAATACTGAAAACAGAAGGCAACAGAATCTTACAGTCTGACAGAGTGTCCGCTGTCAGCTTTTGCAGCAGTGTCAGAAACCCGCTCATTCTGGCTGTCATCATGCGGGCTGTGCATCTGCACAAGTCAGGTCAAATCAAGACAAGTCAATTCAGGTCAGGTCAGGTCAGGTCAAGTCAGGTCAGGTCAGGTCAAGTCAGGTCAGGTCAGGTCAAGTTTTAAAAAAGAAATCTTTATTGAAGGTAAAAGGGTCAGCTTGTGCAGCTTTGTTTATTTATTTATTCTTTTTAAAAAATATATTATACTGCCATCATAAGAAAACACACACACCAGAGGTATAAAAAGGCTCAGCAATGCTGGCTCAAGAAACAAAATGTTAAGCAAGTTATGTCAAAAGTAAATATGATTTGCTTAATGCTTTTGCAAATAATCAGTTCGAACAAATTTTGATATAGCTATATCTTTCATTCATACCAGCACACTCTTGCGAATCAATAATTATGACACATGTATGTATAAACTGCTTTCCAATATAATCATAATTATAGACATGTATCTGGGCAACAATGAATAATTTACAGTTTCTGATACTGATCATAAATCGGAATACACGAACTTTTACATGTTATTAGTAAGACCACACACACACACACACACACACACACACATCACAACACACACACAACACACACACACACACACACACACACACACACACATACACACACACACACATACACACACACACACACCACACACACACACACACACACACACACACACACACACCACACACTTAATGGTCAAGCTCTGGAAGCACACACATGCTCTCGCTCACCCTCTTTCCATTATCATTTGACCTTTTTTTTTTTTTTTGGGGGGGGGGGGGTTCTTTACGTTTTACAGATAGATCTCTTGAGTTTCACCAATGCTGAGATTTTTTGCGTATGTGACCGTTTACTCAGTGTTAGGCATCCACATTCTAACTTCGGGGGTTAGTTAGCGTTATACAATCTCTCTCCTTTGCAGCATTGTCACACGTGTAATATGCAATAAATCTATACAACCATTTGCAAGCACGTTCGCACGCCTGATTATCTCCTGAAGTTGTCTTTTTTCGATATTATTGTTTGTTTTTTGTTTTTTCTTCTTGATGAGAATCTCTTCTTTCTTTTGCTCTTTCTTTCATTTCTTCTTTTAATGTCTTTCTTTATGTAATATTTTTTCCTCAGTTTTTTTCCTGTTCGTTCTTACGTACCTTCAGTTTCTTGTTTCTTGTTTGTCTATGTGGAATAGTTTTCCTTTAAAAAAAGTTCTCGGAATTGTGACATGTAGTGACAACAGTTTGGTTTTGCTGATTTGGTAGAGGAAGGTTTATATTTACTGATTGCTTATAATTTTGCTAACGGTCTTCGTTGATTATCATACAACGCCTTCATATCTTTGTCGCTCACCCTACCCACGACTTCGTGTAATCACTTACGTACTTAGCTAATACGTGTAATTATTTAGCTAATACGTGTAATCACTTAGCTACTTAGCTAATACGTGTAATTATTTAGCTACTTAGCTAATACGTGTAATCACTTACGTACTTAGCTAATACGTGTAATCATTTAGCGACTACGTGTAATCACTTACGTACTTAGCTAATACGTGTAATCATTTAGCGACTACGTGTAATCACTTAACTACTTACCTAGAACGTGTAACCACTTAGTGCGTGTAATCGTTTAGCTAGTATGTGTACTCACTTAACTAGTACGCGTAATCACTTAGCCAGTACGCGTGCATACTTAGCTACTTAACTAATACGTGTAATTACTCATCTACCTTAACTACTACGTGTAATAACTTAACACGGAACGTGTCATTACTTAATCAATCTAACCGTAGCATCATCTATCTATACCAGTTTGCAGTGCCGTTTTTGTCTGATTGTCCCGGTCCAAGCAGCAACAGCAGCAGCCAGCATACCACTACTACTACTACTACTACTACTACTACTACTACTACTACTACTACTACTACTACTACTACAACTACTACTACTACTACTACCACTACCACACTACTACTACTACTACTACTACTACTACTACTACTACTACTGTTTCTGGTCCATCGATGTGGAATGACCTCCCCCTCTCTCTCTCCGCCAAAAGCCTACTTATGATGCTTTTAAATCCAGCCTAAAGACACTCATTTCAAACCTAAGATTCTCCCCTCTTGTTTCATCTCAGTTCTGTCCCTGCCCTCAACAAACAGCTCCCCCCCATTACCCTGCGGAATGTACAACCTTTATGTGTGTGTGTGTGTGTGTGTGTGTGTGTTGTGTGTGTGTGTGTGTGTGTGTGTGTGTGTGTGTGTGTGTTTGTGGGCGCGCGTGCGCGTGTGTGTGTGTTTACATTTGAATTTGTAAAA
>CM054135.1:46978482-46980982 GCA_028751875.1 Rapana venosa
CTACTACTCCTCCTTCTACTACTACTACTACTACTACTACTACTTACTACTACTACTACTACTACTACTTACTACTACTACTACTACTATTACTATTTAATCACTACTACTACTACTACTCCTCCTCCTCCTACAACTACTACTACTACTATTACTATTATCACTACTACTTACTACTACTACTACTACTACTACTACTATTACTATTATCACTACTACTACTACTACTACTACTACTACTACTACTACTACTACTACTGCTACTCCTCTCCTTCCTTTACTACTCCTACTACTACTACTACTACTACTACTGCTACTCCTCCTCCTTCTACTACCACTACTACTACTACCACCACTACATCTTCCACTACTACTACTACTACTTCATACTACTGACCAGTGGCTTTCCCACTCATGGAATTCCACTTTACAGCTTAGTCTTTAGTGATCGACTATGACTCTCTGACTAGGAGGCTTGACTCGCACAGTCCTTATGTGCTGCAGCCCTGGGGGCTGCTTGGCCTTTGGAGAACATCTCCAACGCTGACTGTCCTTATGCTCACTTGGCCAAGAGAGTGGGGATGTACTGTGGGCAAGGCATCTCCACTATAATCAAATTTCTGCCCAGTTTCCAAAACAGCAGCTGCCTCCTCTGCTGTTTTGGAGGTCATCGTCGGACACGACGGACAAACATACAGTACACTTCTACTATCACTACTACTACTACTACTACTACTACTACTACTACTACTACTACTACTACTACTACTACTTCTCCTCCTAATACTACTTCTATTGCTACTACTACTACTACTACTACTACTACTACTACTACTGCTACCGCTACCGCTACTACTCCTCCTCCTCCTCCTACTACTACTACTACTACTACTACTCCTACTCCTCCTCCTTATACTCATCCTCCTCCTCCTCCTACTTCTACTACTACTACTACTACTACTACTACTACTACTACTACTACTTCTACTGCTACTACTACTACTACTACTGCTGCTGCTGCTGCTGCTGCTACTACTACTACTACTGCTGCTGCTACTCCTCCTCTCCTCCTCCTACTCCTCCTCCTCCTCCTACTCCTTCTACTACTCCTCCTCCTTCTACTCCTCCTCCTCCTTCTACTCCTCCTCCTCCTCCTACTACTACCACTACTCCTCCTCCTCCTCCTCCTTCTACTCCTCCTCCTCCTCCTCTTACTCCTCCTCCTCCTCGTACTACTACCACTCCTCCTCCTCCTCCTTCTTCTCCTCCTCCTCCTCCTCCTCCTACTACTACTACTACTTCTACCACTACTACTACTACTACTACTACTACTACTACTACTACTACTACTACTACTACTACTACTACTACTACTACTACCACTACTACTACTACTCCTTCAGTGGGGAGTGGGGATGTACTGTGGGCAAGGCATCTCCACTGTAATCAAATTTCTGCCCAGTTTCCGAAACAGCAGCTGCCTCCTCTGCTGTTTTGGAGGTCATCGTCGGACACGACGGACAAACAATACTCTTCATACTGACCTCCAGCTTAGCAGGGCAGTAGCGGAGAATGTACTGGGCAATCAGCAGGACGTCGTCATTGTTGTTGGACATCGGCTTCAGTTGCAGGGCCGTGCCTGCTGCCGCGAAGACGTCTTCTTCTGCTGTGCTGCTTCCCACCACCGCTGGAGGCTTGTACCCTGATACCACCCGGACCTGTCGTTCGGGGTAGAAGAGATACCCGTGTATAGTGTAGTGGTGGTGGTGGTGGTGTTGTTCTTCGATTTAACTGTCTGTGCACGTTAAGTGATATGAGACACAAAAGTGTGGTGTGTGTGTGTTTGTGTGAGAGAGAGAGAGAGTGAGGATGGGTGTGTGTGTATGTGTGTGTGTGTGTGTTGTACTGTGTGTGTGTGTGTTGTACTGTGTGTGTGTGTGTGTGTGTGTGTGTGTGTGTGTGTGTGTGTGTGTGTGTGTGTGTGTGAAAGAGAGAGTGAGGATGTGTGTGTGTGTGTGAGAGAGTGAGGATGTATGTGTGTGAAGTGTGTGTGTGTGTGTTGTACTGTGTGTGTGTTGTACTGTGTGTGCGTGTGTTGTACTGTGTGTGCGTGTGTTATACTGTGTGTGCGTGTGTTGTACTCTGTGTACGTGTGTTGTACTGTTGTGCGTGTGTTATACTGTGTGTGCGTGTGTTGTACTCTGTGTGTGTGCGTGTGTTGTACTGTGTGTGCGTGTGTTGTACTCTGTGTGCGTGTGTTGTACTGTGTGTGTGTGCGTGTGTTGTACTGTGTGTGTGTGCGTGTGTGTTTGTGTGCGTGTGTGTACGTGTGTTGTGTGTGTGTGTGTGTGTGTGTTTTGTTGTACTCTGTGTGCGTGTGTTGTACTGTGTGTGTGTCGTGTGTTGTACTGTGTGTGCGTGTGTTGTACTGTGTGTGTGTGTGTGTGTGTTGTACTGTGTGTGCGTGTGTTGTACTCTGTGTGTGTGTGTGTGTATGTGT
>CM054135.1:46985982-46988482 GCA_028751875.1 Rapana venosa
TCTTCTTCTTTTTCTTCTTCTTTTTCTTCTTCTTTTCTTTTTCTTTTTTCTTCTTCTTCTTCTTCTCTTCTTCTTCTTCTTCTTCTTCTTCTTCTTCTCTTTTTCTTCTTTTTCTTACATGCTTGACATGAATTGTTGTCTGTCTCCTCTGTAATATACCACCATATGCAGTTAAAAAGACCACACAATCTTAGCCGGTTTTTCCAGTAAATTTCTTCGAAGCCTTTTATTAGTTGACGGTACCAAATGCTGTTCTGGGCCAAGCGTATCTTTAGTACCAAAGGTAGTTTTCACTAGAAAATAACATTTCGTGCCAGTTTTAATGGAAACATGAAAGAGGTATATCCTTCATTACTAACAAACTTTTCTTCCTAACCCACATAGCCAAACAATGCCAAATCCATTCATCACCAAAAGATCTTTTACTTTAGTTGCCCAGTTTACTTTACCATTATTGTGTTGTATCAGCAGACAGACAGACAGACAGAAGAGAGAGAGAGAGAGAGAGAGAGAGAGAGAGAGAGAGAGAGAGAGAGAGAGAGAGAGAGAGAGAGAGAGAGAGAGAGAGAGAATGACAATGACAATGACAATGACAACAGTTTATTGTGATAAGCGTCAATGCCCATTCACAAGGGGGACGGACAGTGGGATGGGGACTGGGCACAAAACACAGTATCAATGAAAAGCATAATTAATTATTGACTGCCCAAACAGTCTTCATGACATGGATTCCATATCATTGTTCTATATAGATATAATGCCATTCACCTGACCACAGTTCCTTTATATTGTTAAGTCAGTCCGGAAGTGTACAACACATTAATCAAGAAACATCTTTGTGAACATTTCCCTTCAATACAGCAGTGGTCCTAGCAGTGCTATGTCTCATGTCCTGTAGCATGAAGTGGACATCTTCAGCTTTCTCTGACATTTGCTGCAATCTTTCCATTATATATCTACTACCATTTCGCAGCTTTCATCCCCATCTTCCACATACTTGCACACTCTGCTCCAGTTACATTCTCTGCACACTCTTTTTCACTCTCATTCTCCCCACACCCTTCCCCACTCTCACCTTCTACACCCTCGACATACACACACACACACACACACACACACACACACACACACACACACACACACACACACACACACACACACACACACACACACACAAACAAAACACACACACACACACACACACACACACACACACACACACACACAACACACACACACACACACACAGATTGACCTATTGATTGATTGATAATCTTTATTCACAATAGCTACACATAAGTATTGACACACTTTTTTTCATCAGGCCTTGTCCTGGGTAGGTACCATTATCAATAATTACAACGAATAGGCTTAATTTCAAAAAAAAGAGAGAGAAAAAGACAAGAAGATAAAAGAAGAGAGAGAGAGAGAGAGAGAGAGAGAGAGAGAGAGAGAGAGAGAGAGAGAGAGAGAGAGAGAGAGAGAGAGAGAGAGAGAGAGAGAGAGAAGTAAAAAGAAAAACAATTAAAATTAGTTGTCGATTAATTTGAAGCTGGCATCAACAAAATCAGATCAGTAAAGAAACTGATTTAAATAAACAACAACAACAACAACAACCAAAAAGGAAACATGTGTGCCCCAAAAATGAACATACAAAACATGGTATCAAATAAGACCTGTGTGTATGTGTGAGTTTGTGTGTGTGTGTGTGTGTGTGTGTGTGTGTGCATCTATTCTTTTATTTCGAGGATAGTGTGTGTGTGTGTGTGTGGTGTGTGTGTGTGTGTGTGTGTGTGTGTGTGTGTGTGTGTACGCGCGCGCGCGCGCGCGTGCTTGCATTCATTCCAAACCTAAAATAAAACAAGCCCTCCTTCACATAGACACACATTAACAATATAACTATCGGCCATTATTATCAAGACCTCTCACCTTGTACAGCCCCAAACTGCGACAACAGCAGCAGACACAGTAATGGCAGTGCCATAATTGTCTTCCCTTCACACACAAAATCCCCACAAAAAATCTCTGATTGACTAACAAAACAATAAATCACACAACTTTCAATCGATTGTTACTGTAACATACATAACATACAGCTGAAACAAAGACTTTTGTTCTCCAAAACTCTCCTCCACACTCTACACTCGCTCACTCCTTGATTCTATCGATCTTTTAACGTTTTTTTTTATATTTTATATCCTGTAGAAGTAATTGAAGAGTTACGGTTCACTGATTTTCGAAACATCCGGGTTTTGTAAGTAGGGCTAGGCCTAGGCCTATAGGCTGGCTATATTATATGTTGCAGTGTCTCGATTGTGAGCCAGTCTTTGTTGTAGCCTAGGGATCTTTTAGTAGATCATATTGAGTGCTGCCTTGCGTGTCGAGCTGTGCCTAGCCCCTAGGTACTGCTCACTGCCACTAGGCTAGGCTAGCCAGCCTTCCATGCCAGGATCAGAAACACACCCCTGCTTCTTTTCTTGGAGAAGGAACTCAGCAGTGT
>CM054135.1:46990982-47060982 GCA_028751875.1 Rapana venosa
CATCTTGCGCACAAGTTAAATCCTGTTCCGCTGTTTGAAAGAGTAGGCCATCGTGTGCCGGTGGGAACATATGACAAAATTAAAAACAACATGCATACATTTTTTTTTTTAAGTCATGTGAGCGCTTTGATTCATTGCTTTACAAGATTCAGCGCTATATAAATTCCATACATTATTATTATTATTATTATTATTATATGTGTGTGTGATTTTTCAGAATATTAGAATATTTTATTGTCATTTAAGTCATGTAGACTTATTTGACAAAACAAAAACATCAATGATAACTATTATCTATTTTGGCTAAAAGTGATGTACACTAAAAACATGTTGCGTTCTACTTTTCTTTTTCTCTTTTTTCAAAACACTCATACACATATCTGATGATATCTGCTTGATACATATCAATTGTGATTATGTCACTTAATTTATGTACACAGTTTTTGCGTTCTTCGTCTTTCGTTTTGATTTTTAATAACAAATTATTTCTGAATTCATCATATAAAATACGTTCATCGAGTAAATGAAATTCATATTCTATTTTGTTACAGTATCTACATTTTCTGTCCTCTCTGGATATATTTTGGTGCCTCCCTTTCTCTATCATTAAATTGTGAGAGCTTGTGCGAAATTTACAATACGTCTTCTTATGGGTTTTGTTTTCATAGTTTATTAAATATGGTTCCAGTCTGTATTCTTTGGTAGCATAATCATAAAATTTTAGTTTTGCAAACTCTTTCTTCCGATAGATCCAAAATGTTTTATACATGTCCTCAAACTTTCTTCTAACAGCATAACTCAACCGATGAACATTAAGAGTACTTTGGTTCTTCCAGACATGTTTGAATCCAATTGTGTACAAACTATTTTTCACTGTGTTGATCCATTTATCATATGTATTTGTCTGATACATATAGTCGTATACTATTCTGATATAAGAGTCTGGTTTTGATTCTGTCAAATGAATCCAAAAGGATATTATCTAGCATATGATTTTAAGGGTCAGTGGAAATCTTCCTAATTCACCCAAAGTGGGTAGTACTAATGCTTTTTTTTTATTTTTATGAACGCCTAGTATTTGTTTACAAAATTTTACTTGAAAATTATCATACAAAAACTGATTGGATTAGCATGCCTTGAACAGTTTATCAATATGAAATTCTGTCTCCCCATTAAAACAAAAAGGAAACCAGACTTCTGCTCCATAGGTTAAAACAGGGGTTATCAGTGAGTCGAATAAACGCATTATTAAAGTAGTCTTTAAATTTTGTCCATGAATTGCTCTTTTAAAGGCGTATATTACTTTGTTGCTTTGTTTTACTAAATGTTCTTGTGTTGCTTGAAATTTCCCATTCTGATGAAAAACATACCAAGATATTTATAGGTTTCTACTGTTTCAATTACATGTTCTCCACATTAAATTGTGTGTGTGAGCCTTAACTATATGACCATAATTGTCCCATGTAACCCCCCCCCCCCCCCCCATCTCTCTCTCTCTCTTCTCTCTCTCTCTCTCAGTATAATGTTTAATTTAAAATGTCATAACAAACTTTCACAATGACGTATAATTGAGATTGACGTAATTCCACCACGTCATAATAACCCCCCCCCCCCCCCCCCCCCTGAGGAAGGGAGAGCCGAAATATTGGGGAACATCTATGTATGCTGGTTTTACATATATATATATATATATATATATATATATATATATATATATATATATGTATATATATGTGTGTGAGTGTGTGTGTGTGTGTAAAACTTCTCTCCTGACTTAGAAAAATATTCTTTTTGGGTTTTTTCCCCCTTTTGTTTGTTGGATTTTGTTAAATGCAATACACTCCTGCTGGCAGTCTTCTATCGATATCACAGTGATTTATTATCGCTAGTTTATTTATTTATTCTTGTTTGTAGTTTTGTTTTGTTTTTGCTTGACCATGTGTAGGTTGCTTGTGTACCTGTACTCGCGTATGTGCGTACATGCGATTCGACTGGGTCACTTAAACACCGAATTTAGCGCTGGTGGTGTTAGTGTGTGTGTGTGTGTGCAGGGTGTGTCTGTTCGTATGCTTCCATCTCTGCGGTACCATACTGTCAAAGACCATGAACAGCTAGTCCTGCAGACGGGAGGTAAGCCAAAAAGAAAAAAATTGTCGGTAGGCCTAAGGGAGAGTACTGTGTTCACTGACACATTTTTACTGACAAAACAGGTAAGACTGCTAAAGAGGAAAAAAATCGGTTTCCGTTGTTATTTGAGGTTGTGGGTCATGCAGGTATGCGTTACCTCACAATAAAAGGATCAATACAGCTATATAAATGAAAAACGAGCCACAGTAGCCTATTATGAGTAAGTTTGAGCCCTAGAATTCACGATCAGTCCTCATCGTTTATCTGAGTCGTGAACTAACTGTTCACAACTGACTGATAGCGATACCTCGAGTAGACAGAAAACACTGGAATAAAACTACTAAACAAAAGGTAGAGTCAGCCAGCATGTGTTTTTGTATTAGTTTATCATATGCTTTAAGCTGTGTGATACTCGAAGGCTTTGGTAGATTCTTTGTTTCGAGAAGTTATCGATTGACAGTGGTTACCGTAGGCCTACTATTTTATAACTTGGATTTGGATCTCTTCACTTCCCCATCATTCCGTGAATTCTAGAACTCCTCTCTCTGTCTCTCTCTGCCTTTCTCTCTCTCATTCTCTCTCTCTCTCTCTCTCTCTCTCTCTCTCTCTCTCTCTCTCTCTCTCTCTCTCTCTCTCACACACACACACAACACGCACGAACACACACACACACACACACACACACACACACACACACACACACACACACACATTATACATTCATTTCTCTAACAGTGGTTTGGTTTTACTTTTTCTACAGAAAAATTACTCTGTGCAAAGTATATTATATTTGCTTCGCAAAGTATACTATATTTGCTTCGCAATTGTAGCATAATCAACTAGAGCAAGTTACTTAGTTTTAGTTGAACATCAGACTTTCAGAGTACAAAAGTATCATTCTACACATAAGTAGTCCTGCTAAAGGCTGCTATGGTACTCTGGCATTGCAGCTGTTAGCCTGATACTAAACAAAAAACTTTGTGAATACTGTGCAGTGCTTAATACAATTGTTCTCAATATTTTCCAGAATGGCAGAAGTAAATTAAAAAAAACCACATTTGACCTGTTAAAAGTTAGTGTTTATCCAGTGACTGCTACATATAGCAGCCAATCTGTATTTGTAATAATTTCTTACTTGTGTTTTCTTTCTTTATAACTTTGGTTATTTTCTCATATTCAAGTTTATATTCTTCACAACTGAGTTTGCCCACTCCTGTTGTTACTCTTGTTTTGTAAACTTTTTGAGGGCATCCTGTATTAAACCTACTGGCTTTTTCATATATATATATATATATATATATATATATATATATATATATATATATATATATATATAAATATATATATATATATATATGAACTATTATTACATTACTATATGAAGTATATTCCAGAATGTTTGAAATACAAGAATCATAAGGGACAAAAGCTTTAATCTGAAACCTTGTTTTGTTGTTGAAATATATATATATATATATATATATATATATATATATAAAATATGAAAAAGTACTATCATTTTTAAAAAGTAATTTGATAACATTCAAAACTGATCTGATAGATTGTAAAGTTACTGGTTTGATTCTGGGCAGCACCTTATCATATGAACTAGGAGTTGAGATTTTTACAGTCTTCAAGATTAACTTATAATACAGATTTGTTTTTGGGTGGGGGGAGGGGGTGGAGGGGGTGCTTTATAATTATAGTCAGAGTGAGAAAGTTTACCCTGAAAGTCAAGTTCTGTGGGTTGTGTGTGTTTGAGTGTGTGTGTTTGAGTGTGTGTGTGTGGATATTTCAACATTTGCTTATTGAGTTCCTCGTTTTTGGTTTGAATTGGGTTTTTTTCTTTGTTTGTTGGTTGTTTTTACTGCCATATGCATAACCCTTTGAATTTGTACACACATACCCCAATAGAAACTTCATGTATCAATTACTAAGATTTTATTTAATTTTTCTAAAACAACAAAAAAAAAAAAAAAAAAGGGTGGATATTAAAGCATGAAGTGATGAGGATACCTAACGTGCACCAATCGCAACAGAAAGAACATCAGGAAATGGAATGTCTATCATGGTAAAATATCTTTTTAGATTATAAATAGTCAGAGAGTGTCATGTGTCTAAGTGAAAGATATACTTTTGTGTGACTGACAGGCATCTGTGATACTGACACAAGTGATAGAGAAGGCAGAAGACTATGTCAACATCACAACCACAACCAGGGCCTTCAGGAAATACATCAGGCTCCAACCAAAGCCGCCCACGTCCACCAAATGCTGCGACGCCCCCCGACAAAGACCAGAAGATACCTCCCAAAATGACAAAAAATTTGAGCACAAGTGCAAGAAGGTAATACTAATAGTACTAATCATTCTCAGAAGTATATACATTTATATGATTTGTAGGATCCACAGTATTGAACTAAGGGAGTGGTGGTGTGCTGTTTCTTTCTTTCTGTTTCTTTTGGGTGTGTGTGTGTGTGTGTTTGAGGAGTTAAGTTCAAAGTGTTACACTGCAGGGCAGGGACATAACAGTACAAATCATATTAGATGAAGAGTCTTACCTGCTGTTAACTACTATTAACAATTTACCACTTGTATAGGCTTTAAAGTTCACTGTGAACCTGTTATGTAATGATGTGTTCAACAGCTATATTGATTTCTATGTACTTAAGTTACACCACTTTGTGTGGTAGATGTTTGGGAGCACATATTCCATTCCTCTGTAGATATCAAAAACAGATTTCCGTCTATGGTGTCTTCGGAATAGGCAAATGGCTGTCAGATCTTTTTCTCACTAGTGTCTTTGTGGTCAGAATTCTTGTGTTTTTCTTTTTACAGTTTTTTGTCCAGTCTTCGCAATTTCCTGCATAGCTGTCAGGAAGATCTGTTGACACTGGCATGTTCATTCTTTCTACACACACACACACACACACACACACACACACACACACACACACTAGCTGTAAAGTTTTAATTGATTCAAGTACCAGACTTAAGTAAGAAAATGGCACTTTTTTTTTTTTTAAAAGACTCCTGTGTCAACAGAAGACTTTCCTTTCATTTTCTTTCTTTTTTTTGTTTTTTGTTTTGTTTTGTTTTTGCTTTGGGTGTTAACATTTCTCTTGATAGCAGAACTGTGTCTGCAGATTACAACGTGAACTGGCAGAAATTACCTTGGAGCCTCCACCCAACTGCAGGTAAGAACATTGTTTCTGCTGTAACTCTTTTTCTTTTAAACTCCTTTTTCTGGGGACGGGATAGCTCAGTGGTCGGAGCACTCGCTTTCCCCCAGCCAAGTTAAGCAGCGTCGAGCGTGGTTACCACTTGGATGGGTGACCGTTTGCGAGCCTTGGCTTCAGTACAGTTCCCCCAGTTCACCCAGCTGTAAATGGGTACCTGTCCTCTTTAGGGTCAGGGAAGGTAAAGCAGCGAGGGAGAGGAGATGGGCGCCGCCCTCAATATGCTGGCCCTAGAGAAGTGAGGTCTCTGACGCCTCACTCCCCTACGACCTTATAGGTTATGGGACACCTTTACCTTTTACCTTACCTTTCTGTGTAACTTTCAATGACTTGAGGGAAGAGAAGGTGTAACACTGCAAGGCACACTAGAGCAGTAACAAACCCAGAAGGTTTGTCATCATTGGTCCACAAATGCAATCATGCATTAGGATGCACCAGAGCAATAAGAAGCCCAGACAGTTGTGACCAGTCACCATACTTTGATAGATCTGCATGCCTGCCACAGTTGAACACTCTGGGGCACTCGTTACACCAGACCTGAGGAAGGGAGAAGGAATTCCATTTCTCTGCATGTCTTTTGGATAGCACTTTAAACTAGAATTCTGTATGCAAACACCCACAAAGCAGTTTGCCCACATATTAAAATCCTGGTCATCTTTTTTGGAAGAGAAGAGAAGAGAAGACGACCAGTTATGGCTGGTGGTAAGATTGACATGAAAAGCCTCAGCATGCACCTAGGCTTCACTGGTGCTTTTTAACCACTAGACTGCCCCCCCCCCCCCGAAATTTTCCGGGGCTAAATGTGCACCCTGTACGCCTATAACCTGGAAAATTTCCAGGGTGTCGAACCGAAGTAAACAAGCCAGCTTCCTTGACTACAGTTAAAGGGAAATAACTCCAAAATTAGTTGAGATCACTCTCCTGTTGCTTGGCAACATCTAGCTGCAAAAATCGTGGCAAAAACATCGATTTTTACCTTGTAGTTTGTGTTTTTATGCATGACTGCCTAGGCAGTTCTTGTTCAAAATGGCTGACACTTATTGTTGAAGGTATCAATAACTTTACACAGCTGAAAAAGTGGCAAATAAAACTTTAGATTTACCTGACAGTGATAAAAATGATCGTGTATGATTCAGGAGATCGTGCATTAAAAAAAAAAAAAAAGAGATTTGGCCTGGACTTATGTTTGACGTTATTGAGATTGGGGGGGGTGGTACTCAGAATGAAAGTGGTGATGAGGAAAGTGTATATTTTGTCGATTTTTTACATTTTAAATATATTTTCGCATTGAAATATCAAGCTAACTAATTTGAGCTTGCCTCGAAGTAATCTACGATATATATACTGTCATTGGGTAGACTATCAGGATTATTCATATAGTAATTTCTGATTAAGAGGGATATGAACATAGCAAGTGGTACATATGGATTTTATTCCCTGGCATATAGGGTGCACTTGCACTGGGCAGTTAAGAGGTTAAGGGTATGCAGTTAGTAAATCTGAGCATATTACTCCACTCCTGCAATCTCTCCACTGGTTGCCTGTGCCACAGAGAGTAAAGTACAAGATCAGTACCCTCTGTTACAAATGTCTCCACAAAACAGCACCCTCCTACCTCTGTGAATGTCTTCACCTGTACACTCCTTCTCGTTCCCTCCGCTCTGCTGCAGATTTCTTGTGCTTACAAATACCTAGATTCAACCAATCCACTGTTGGCCATCGCTCTTTCTCTATTTCTGGTCCATCAATCTGGAATGACCTCCCTCTCTCCCTTCGTGAAAAGCCTACTTACGACAGCTTTAAATCCAGCCTCAAAACATACCTATTTCAAACCTAAGATTTTTCCCTCTTGTTTCATCTCATGTCTGTCCCTGCCTTTGAAAGCCAAAATTCCAACACCCTGCTGAAATGTACAACCTGTGTGTGTGTGTGTGTGTGTGTGTGTGTGTGTGTGTGTGTGTGTGTACATTTGAATTTGTGAGAATATTGTTAATCATTGTTGGTTGTTTGTGTGGGAGCAGATTGAATGGAAGCGCTCTGGTTTGTAATTGCAAGATATAGCGCTCTATAAATTCCATATATTATTATTATTATTAAATCACTTGCTTAGTGAATTTCTTGGCCGATATGGTATTACATATGGTATGGTGTTACCTTCTTCTCATTGTTCACCTCCTTGGAATCTCTGAAAACTAGGAAAATCCATGAACTTACGATAAAAAAAATATTTTCTTTGTCAATGAGCAGAACATGCTGATTATGAGTTTGTTTGGGGGGTTGTTTTTTTCAGTGCGGGCCCAAAAGGTGACAACCTGTATGAATGGGTATCCACTATTCTTGGTCCTAAGGGATCAGTTTACGAGGGAGGGGTGTTTTTCCTGGATATCCACTTTTCTCCAGACTACCCTTTTAAACCTCCAAAGGTACTACATAATTTGTGATTATATGTATTATGCAATCACACACATGCATGCGCTCACATACACACATACATGTGTGCATGCACGCATACATGCACACATTCATGCGCACACACATGCACGCATGCACACCAGCATGCATACACACAAGCATACACACACACACATGCCATTCAAAGGATTTTTTCAACAGAATGTTTGATCTATGCAATGTTTCATTATTGAAAGTTGTCTTAGTGCGGATTCAGAAAAACACATAGTCTGTAACTATTTGAAAAGAATACAGCCACTGTACAGTACTCTATTGTTGACTGCTACAGTAGAACAGCATAATAAATAGAAAGCTAGAAAACCCCAGCAGTTTGAACAGTAGTGAAGTTTGTTAATTTTTTTTGAGTAGTTCAGAAATGTTTGAAATATCAGTACTGCAACAGTGGAAAGTTTGCCACATACAGGTCTTATCATAGCATTCTCTACTTAAAGCTGTGTAAAATGATTTCTTTATTTTTTTCTTTTAAAAATTATTCTGGTTTTTTATTTATTTATTTTGTGTATTCATTTCTTTTATTGTGAGTTTGGAGGGAGAGGAAGGGAAGGGGACCTCATTTTTTTTTTATCAGATTGAATCATGATTGATCAGCATTACCTTTTGAGTTGACCTGTATTAAATAACAGAATCTTTGTTATGCTGTGGCATATATAAACAGAAGAGAAAATAATTTGTAATTCCCAGTTTTATTGCATATAACAAGAAGAAGCATGGTTAAAAAGAAACCCTTACAAATTCTATATTAAAAAAAAAAAAAAAGTATTTCTCATTCTAAAATCGAAAGTCTGACGATTTTTTAAAAATCTGTTGCAGGTTGTATTTCGCACACGCATTTACCACTGCAACATCAACAGCCAGGGTGTGATCTGCCTGGACATACTGAAGGACAACTGGAGCCCTGCCCTCACCATTTCCAAAGTGCTGCTGTCTGTCTGCTCCCTCCTCACTGACTGCAACCCCCATGACCCCCTGGTGGGCTCCATAGCCCAGCAGTATACTACCAACCGGGAGGAGCACGATCGCATAGCTCGCCAGTGGACCAAGCGCTATGCTACGTAGAGGTCCTGGGATATAGGCTGGACTGATGAGAGGGAGAGAGTGTGTGACTTTTGAGAGGGAGAGAGTGTGTGTGTGTGTGTGTGTGTGTGTGTGTGTGTGCATGTGTGCTTGGCTTAGAGGGAGCGGAGGAATGTGTATGTGCGTGCATGCGTGCGTGCATGCGTGTGTGTGTGAAGTGTGAGTATGATTTGAATAATGTTAAAGAATGTAAACTACGGGCTAGGAAGAGGAATGCTGAAGCTGAGGAGTCTCTTGTTGTTGATGCACACCAGTGCCTGTATAATCATTAACGTCAAGTCATCTGAAGAAATGAGGCAGAGTGAAGACATTTGGGTATTGTGATTTTGATATATGGTGTACATTTGATATTGTTTCTCTTGTTGTTGTGTGTTTGAGACTAATAAATTTATTTGTGTAATATATATATATATATATATGACAGACTAGGTCAAACAGTCATGTAAAGTTTGGAAGTAAATATTGAATACAATGGAAAGCTTGGTGGCTTCTGTGTAAATGTGGGATGCTTCCTTCAAGTGATGTAAGCACTGTGCACGCACTTCAACCTCTCTTGTCTTTATGAAAATAAAATAAAAAAGCAACAGTTTTAGACAAGAATGTTTAAGACAACAACAGGCAACAGTGAAGAGAAAAATCAAAATTATTCACTGTATGTGCCTTTGTTTTCTTTAACCTGTTGAATTTGAATTTTTTTTTAAAGTAACAGGTTGGGGAGTTTAAGGTTAATGGCAAACAAAGAAAGCTCACAACAAAACCCTGCTGTTGGTCTTGAAGTCTTACAAGATCGGTTAATACTTTGAAGCTGGAGGTTTGATTACCAAAATCCAAAAACCAGTTTTATTCATTCACTGCCAAACTATCTGCTTTTTCATACTTGCATTAAAGCATTTGTCCCTGCCGGAATTCGTTGAAGCATTCAGTTTAAAATTTGTACGCTTATGTTGGAAACAAAAGCTTTGGCAAATCCCAGTGAAGCAAGCATCTGTCATAAAGTGTCATGTTATGGAAGTTTGGATTTTTTTTGGTGGTCTGTACAGTTTTCCATTATCCAGTGAGGTGTGTTTTATAAAGAATTAGCAAGTTCATGCTTAGGAAAATTAAACAGTACAAACTGTTATATAAGAATATGTTCAGGAATATTCTTTTGGGATGAAAATGCCAACTGTTAGTCTGAAGCATTTAAACAAAAATTATTTGCTGCCTCATCTCCATGATGTGCCAATGACATTGATGCTGACATGCCACTCATCCTGATCACCACCACACACACACAGTCACATCACAGTTTACTCTGTTGTAATCTCAGAGCTAGCAGTTCTGCCTTAAGGCTACCAGCCAGAAGGGACCTTCACTGCATCTGGGTCACTTCACTAGCGTTGAGTAAGATTTGATTCTAACCAAATTGACACAGGTTATTACTTGCTCAGCCTCCTACTGCTGACAATAAAATGATCTAAAAATGGCAGCAAGAAAGAACGAAGGCAATGTATGTTGATGAAAGGGAATAGAGTTCATAATTATTATCAAGGCAGTGATGGTTATGTAACCCATTAGTTGGCATACATGCGAAGGAAACGTACAAAGGGACAAATCTGAGTTTCCTACTTGTTCCCCTTTACCTTTTGTGAACATGTATGCTAACTGATGGACCGTGTTAATGTCATTGGCTGGAAATATGCGTTTTTATCCCTTTTAAATGCAAAAGTTGTGTTTATGTTTTTTGACTACAGCATCAAATAAGATCCCAGATGAAATAACTTTACGTTCCTCCCCTCATTCATATATGGATTAGCAGAATAAGCTAAACATCCGCATGATTTTTTGTTTTTTTAGTAACAGTTTTGTCACAGTTTGCAAAGACTTTTACATAGTAAAAGTGCTTAAGTCTGGCAATTGAAATATCAATTACCGTGAATAAATGTGTACAGCCCAAAACAAAACTCTAAAACCAAACAAACCCAAACGAAGAAGAAGAGACTAAATTAGTTAAAAGAGTCCCCCAAAGCGTATGATAGCCAGTGAAAAAAACAACACTGTTCTTCAATCTCGTGAGAAGCGGGGAAAATGCCAAAACCACAACCTGTCAGATCACATTATAGTCAGTTTATCGAAAAACAGTACCTAAAAAAAAAATGTTAAAGAGATAATGACCAGCTTAAAAATGATTTCTTTTTCAGGTTACACTTGGATAGAGGAGAGAATCACAGGGGTTGAAAACATCTAAAAATAGAACACAGCTGTCATTTCCCCCCCACTTTCAGCTGCTCTCAGCTGCTGTCCATTCCATCCCAGCCCAGCTGGGTTCAGCTGGTGCTAATTATATCAAGAAATGACCACACTTGGACTAGGTAATAGGAAGGAGTGTGGTAAATTTAGCACTTTAGACTTTTGCGGTGTTGGATTTCGGCACTGCGAAGGCTTAAAATAGCAGAAACTGCCAAAATTAGAAGAAAACAACAAAGTATAGAAATACAATCATATTGATGATCTCTTATCATTATGTTTATCATCAGAAGGTTATGTACAGAATAATAGTCTTGGAATAAAAAACACTTCTGTGCTCAATATCATCTCTTAAATGTTCACTACAGCGTTTTCCACTTCTACTTTGTATCTTTATCAGGCTGGCATTTATTTTATACAGTCAAAAACTGTAGGCCTGAAACTTCATCACCATAAAAATGCTTCATTATCAGATGCAGAAGTCAAAGTGTTAGATTTGCTGGAAAACTTGAAGTACAGTAGTCAGGTAGAAAAAAAAACAAAAAACAAGAGGGGATATTAGAAGGGATAGGAAAAGGCAGACAAAGACACTGACAAAAGAATGGGAAAGCTGCAATGGATCTTGAGTTGTGGTATTGTTTTATGTGTGTATAAATGGATCTGGTGTTCTGTTTACAGTGCAGACCACAGTGGTTTCAGTAGGTCTGTTTCAAGATAAATTCACATAATGTAAACCAGATAACAATTTAAACAGAAAAAATCATCTTCACAGACTTGTCTCAGACATGTATATATAATTATACAGATGTTAGCCAGTTTTGAAATTTTTTATAGCTGAAGTGTAGCCCCATCATTTTGTCAAGAAAACAATCATTTTACTCCTATCCAACTACAAAAAAACTTGAGACATTAAATCACAACTGAACACAACAGTTGAATTTGGTATATATGTATATATATCTATAAAAGATTAAAACAAATTGTGGGCTTAAACAAAACAAACTGGAAAGCTGTTTCACGTTTTATTTACAAAATACTAAGCATTGGCCAGTTAGGATCAGTTGCGCCCCCCAAAATCTGGAAGTATATGCCTAGATCTTTCTTTGTCTCTCTCTTCCTCTCTCTCTCTCTCTCTCTCTCTCTCTCTCTCTCTCTCTCTCTCACACACACACACACACACACACACACACACACCACACACACACACTGCATTTAGGCCTTATTGTGTTCTTGCCATGGATGCAATGTAATGCAGATACAATGCACATTAAACTCCAGCAGAATTTGATGCAATTATTTTTATAGTGACTGCTAACTTCATCTGATTGTTATTGTTGTCAGAGACTGATGCAATGCCAAAGAAATTGCTTTAGACAGAAAATGTAAAACAATTGTTTCTTGTTTTTCTTTTGGCTTTGGCTTTTTCTGAACTGGGAGTAGCAGGTAGCGAAGATGATTTTAGATTCTCCAGGTGATTATCAATGATATTGTTTCCTGTTTAATTTGGTAATCGTAAACCTTGTTAGCTTTTTGAAAGAAAAAAAATCGTATTTTTTGATGATTTTCCAGAAGGAGGAAGTGCCAATAGAACTAAATAAAAAGTAAAGTAGAAACAAAAATCAACATGAAAATTGATAAACCGTAACTGGCAAGCTTCTTGAAAAGCAAACTGTATGAGTATATCTGCAGTGTCAGAAAAAAAAGAAGAATCGAATATGAAAGTCCAAGGGAATTTAATCCAACTTTGAAAGTGAAAGCACATAAATATCAACTTGTGAAAAAATCTTCTTTATCCTTACAAAATGATATTATTTTGATATTGTTTTGTAAGGATAAAGAAGATTTTTGTCACACCAAGCTGATATTTGTTGATACTGTCACATTTCTCATCGGCACATTTTTTTGGTGGCAAACACGTCAACAAGCTAGTGTTCTTTCCATAACATGAACATCTACTAATTTTGTCTGCAAAAGCATCATCAAATGTTTTGTCAACAAAAACATCAACAAGCACATCTACCAAAACAGACAAGTCTGCACTTGTTCAAATGGTGATTGCAGGTTTAGTTCATACAAACTACTGAAAAAAAAAGCGAGCATGTTGGCTTGGGGGGGAAAAAGTTACACCTTTTTTTTAGACTACCATTTGCTTGGTTTGGCTTGGCTTGGCATGGCTTTCCCCTTAACCCCCTGAGGAGTTGTCAGGGGCACTGAAGTGATTTTCTCAGACAGTGTATCGTGGGCAAGTGGGGCTTGTTTTGGGACATAGTTGAGCCCATCCCTCTGCTGGTAGCAGGGTGCATGCTGGGTATGGTCATGTTTGGTTTCTAGGTGAAAAGCTTTAGTTGTCAATTGAAGGAGAGATGCCTTGTCAAAGTCACGTCATGATTCAGTTTCATGTCACAGATGGTTTCAGCTGATGGTCTCCCGTGTAAAGCCAGCACTTCCAGCACTTCTGTTTAAAAGAAAATTAAAATAAAAATGTTTTGTAAGTTTAAATGTCCTTTTTTTTTCTTTTCTGAGAGAGAGTGAGAAGTTGTGTGTGTGTCTATATGTGTGTGTATATATATATATATATATATATATATATATATATATATATATATATATTACACACACACACACTGTGTTTTCCCAGTCTTCTCCTGTGCTTGTAACACTGCAGGTCTGCCAGCCTGGCATCAGCCCACACATTCCTACTTCAGAGCAGCTCATACTTTTGTATGGGATGCATGCCAGGTATGTTTGTGATTTCATAACCCATCGAACACTGACAAGAACTACAGGATCATTAACATGCCTATTTAACCTTTAGCATGTGTATATATACATGCGGGGAATGAAGGTACTGGAAGGTCGGGAGAACGTAAAAATCCTCACCCTTCACTCGTCAATCAGATGCCGCTGCCAAGATTCAAATCCACGGCTTCATGGACCTATGGGATTGAATTCAAATGGTCATAAAACCTAAATGGTGGGAGGAAAAAAACGGTCACATATGCAAAAATTGCACCATTTCACCACTTGGAGCTGCAGCTGATGAATGGTTGAAAAAATGAGCTACTAGGCTAAAGCTTCCATTAACAGTGCACATACATTGTCAAGAAACATGACAAAATTTACAAAACCGCATACACACAGGGACTGGATGTAAAAAAGCACATGAGTGCTTATTCCATTATCCTCGATATAAAAGAATAAATAAATAAAAATTTAAAAAAAGAATCTGATGAGTCAGTTTCTGTGGACTTTTGCCATCACTTTGACCTCTCCTTTCTTACTCTGCAGCCCCCGACTTTAAGCCATGGTATACCACATGTAGAATATTCCGTGCACAGTATCACTATCTTAAATCAAAAATGCTCTGCAGTCCTTACCCCCCAACCCATTGCAATCAACAGATAAAAATCAATAAAAGAAACCCCCAAGTCACTTGTTGATTTGTGTGATTGATTAAACATAGATGATTTCAAATGCTGTAGAATTTTAATGTTATCCATTTGACATATAATGAAATTAGAGGTTGTTCTGTACATCTGTAAACAAAAATGAGATGAACCAACCTATCAAAATCCCAAACAATCAAAAAGTGCACTTTAAACAAAAGAGTAATTTTTTAAAAAAACATTCATAAAAAGGTTTGATTTATGGCTGAGTATATATATATATATATATATATATATATATATATATATATATATATATATATATATATATATATATACAAACTGTATCATGAAAACAGTTATGGTTGGGAATTTAGACACACATTGTAACTGGAGACTTGTGATGCCACCTCTGAACGGTGCCCCGATGGGTTATTTATAGGCCTACATGTTCCATCCTGTGTCTCTTTTCAAGTAGCCAGAGGAATATACTAAAATTACTCTATGACATTAAATCACAAGAAACGCACCAATTGATTATATCCACCTCAACGAAAAGCCCCAAACAAACAACAACAACAACAAACCGGAAAAGGAAACAAAACGCAGGGCTATGCACAGCCAAAGGACAATCGTTTCTGAACGCACCCAAAGCTTGAAATGTGGTTGGACTGCTTTCGTGTCGAGCACACCAAAGGGAGGGCGTGTCATTTCAAGTGTGTTAGCCTAGAAGCGAAGGGTTGCTAGGTCTGAAAAGATCTGTACGATTCCAGCAAACATGTTGAAAGCAATAATCATCATCGGAGGACCCATGAAAGGTAGGTTTTATATGTATAGTAACAGATTACTTTCTTGTCTGTCTTAGGTCTTTTGCCGGTGCTGCTATGTACAATTGTAGGTCGTGGAATGAGAAAGTCGATACCGGATTCGGCGTGATAATTGGAATGATGCAATTTCAGGTTCTCTCGGCCATCTGGTTTCACTATTTTATCACGTAGCCGACTGTCGGTAGATTTGTGTGTGTGTGTGTGTGTGTGTGTGTGTGTGTGTGTGTGTGTTTTGTTCTGTCTCTCGCTGTTTTGTTGTTGTTTTCGTTGTTGTCTGGTTTCCAGACCCCCCCCCCCCCACCCCCCCCCACACACACACACCTGCGCGATAGATTTCACAATTATTTAATTATTTAACCCATTTTGGTGTGTGGAGGATTACAAACAAGTTTAACAGGAGAACAAACCTAACACAGTAACAGCCTTTACACAAACAATTATCAGTACTAACAGGAACACACAGTGAGTGAGTGACACGTTTAAACACACCAACACACACATACACATACATACACATAGTGACATACACACACATACACACACACACAGAGGAACACACACACATGAACACACACACACACACACACACACACACACACACACACACACACACACACACACACACACACACACACACAGTGTATGCTAACACTCAAGCATGCATGCATATATAGACTGACAGAATACACACACCAGCACACACACACATGTATACACACACACACACACAGAGTGTATGCTTACACAGTAACACCCAAGCATGCATACATGCACACACACAGACTGACAGAGTAGCACACACACACACACACGTTAAATCCTGTTCCGCTTTTTGTAAGAGTAGGCCATTGTGTGCCGGTGGGAACATATGACAAAATTTTACAAATCCGCATACACACGGGGACTGGATATAAAAAAGCACATAAGTGCTTATTCCATTATCCTCGATATAAAGGAATAAAATAAATAAACTAAATCTGATATGAATGTTTGTTATGTTTCATAATCCTGTATAGTATACAAACTTCCATCAAAAAAAAGAGAAGATATTGTATGGGTAGGATTAACGCCTTGGCATGTGGTTTTTACCCTCAAACATGAATTCCTCAGATGCTGAGATGTCCAGGACAAAAAGACAAAAGCCTGTCACTGCGGATTCTGTATTTATAATATAAATGTGCCACCAGACACCATTTTGATTTGAAAATCAGGCAGTTTTTCATTTGATACGAGTATCAAATCATCGTGTTTCAGAGCAAGAGCAGTGATTTAAAAAAAAATTTAGGTCTCAGAAACTGGTCTTCTCTTATTCTAAAGTGTACTTTAAGTCTTATAGTTCTTCCTCTGTGAGGTGATTACTTTGTTGTGACCCATAATCTTGGTTAGGGTTTTGAAACAAGGAGCAAGTGTGAAGTTGATTTTGATGAATATTGGTAATTTGTAATTCATCATCTCACCTCATCTGCTCCCATAACCCCCTCTGGGGTTGTAGGGGCATTGCAGTGATGAACGTTGCACCAGTTGGCTCCATTTGTGGCGGTTGTGTTCAAGTGCCTGGGTTGTGGAGAAGCTCTTCTTGGTCCATTCAGTGATGTTGTCTGCCCATTTCTTCTTTGGCCAATTTGTAATTAGCTGCACAGTTTTAACCTTTTCCCTATAGGTAACCCGCTATAGGGTAACCAACCATCTACTAACCCTTCCCTCCGTATCACCCACTTCTGGGTTACGGTAGCCTACAATTGTGCATACTCATAGTGTACATGTATAGCGAAAGAGGGGTTCTCTCCTTTAATGTAGGGATAGTGTTAAGCTGAACTTTGATTCTTACTGAGGTGACAGCCATGAAAAGGCCTTTATCGTTGGATCAGAATTGTAATTAAAGTAAGACAGTAACAATAATGCTAATCTTTTGTGAAGATCAGTGGACAACTAATTGAATTATCAACAAAAAAGTAAGGTGTTGTGAGAGCGCATTTTATTCATCAGATCTTCTTGCTCTGTGTGCTGCATAGGTCTATAGATTACCTTTGTAGGGACTTGTGCGAGAGAATACAATATATTGAGGGAATAAAGACATAGATCTTATAGACTATACTTCATGATCCAGAGAGTGCCAGAGCATAGATCTATAGGTAAGAGTGCTAGAACACTGCCAAGACTTCAGTGATACTTCTGTGAAATAATCATCAGGGGATTGATTGGTAAATTGATTGATTGAGTGAGCAAGTAATTGATTGATTGATTGGTTGGTTAACTGATTGATTAATCGATTGATTGATTGATTGTTGCAGGAACCAGGTTCAGGCCTTTATCGCTGGAGCTTCCCAAACCTCTGTTTCCTGTGGCTGGTTTTCCCATTCTCCATCACCATATTGAAGCTTGCAGCAAGGTGAACTTGAATGAATCAGCTGTATAATTATATTACAAAGCCTTAGTGGACATTCTAGACCAGTGGATGGGTTATGTATATATATCATACATGTTGTTAAAATGCTTGTTTAGGTCTCTGACAATTATAGTATATTAAGTATACATGTTTGTTTAAGTACATTTTGTTCGGAACCTAGAAACTTTGCTGGTCAGTTGCAACTTAAGTTAACTTAATTAATGACCTTGTCCAGGCTGTCTTTTCAAATTATGTGAAGATGGTATAACTTATGTTTTGTGTAGTAATTATATGGATTGTAAAAAGGATGGATAGGCATTGAGGGGTTTGTATTGATTGACTCTGTGTGTGTGTGTGTGTGCGTGTGCGTGCGTGTGTGTGTGTACATGTAATGTATACATTAACATATGTATCATGTAAAGATGATATTCATTTATGCCATGACATTAATAATGTGGGAGGTGAGGCATGTGATACAAGTATTGCTGATGATTGCAATTGTATTCATTTGTTATCTGTGTGCTTGTTCAAATTGGGATGTGTGTGTGTGTGTGTGTGTGTGTGTGTGTGTGTGTGTGTGTGACTGACTCTGTGTGCAGATTGAGGTGCGTGTACAGTATATTTTGTATGATATCAGTAGCGTTAATCAAATGTATATTGTACCTAAAAAAAAGGGATATATGTTTTCTGCTATATGCACATTGATGCATGCAATGTGTGTGTGTGTTGTGTATGTGTGTGTGTGACTCTGTGTATGTGTGTGCTGTAGTGTATGTGTGTGTGTGTGTGTGACTGTGTGTGTGACTCTATGTATGTGTTTGTGTGTGCGTGTGTGTGTGCGTGCATGCGCACACATGCGCGCGTCTGTGCGTTCATGTGTGTCTGTGTGCACAATGAGGGAGTGTATCACACACTACCACTGATCAGTATTGTTTAAAAAAACAACCCAAACAAACCTCTGTCTCCTCCTGTGCAAATTCATCCATGCATACATCCACATTGTTTTTCATGTACAACATAAACCAGAATGAGCAATATATATGTACACACTAGTCCCACATAATCATTGATATGAAGTTCAATGTTGCAGCTGTCAGAGTTGAGGGAGATAATCCTGATTGGATTCTACCAACCCAATGAGGCCCTGAACAGGTTCATTAGCCAGTCACAGACGGATTTTAGAATTCAGATCAGGTGAGTAAAGAATGTTTGGAGCTTGTGGTAGAGCTTTTTTAAAAAAAATTTGCTTTAAGCTTTATAATATATAATTTATTATTGATTGATTTTTCACTATCAGCCGGAGGATGTAATTGATCAAACAAGTATGAATGATGGATAAGAAAGATTTCAAATTGTCAGCCAAAAAAAGAGAGTAAGGAAGCATTGATGTTGATTGCAGATTAAAAAAAAACACTTTTAGGTCAAGCATAATTTTTGGGGGGATTAAAAAAAAAGTTAAATATAAACAAGTTTTTGGAAAAATGGTAAACTTTTCTGAAATTCCAAGTTTCAAAGTCAAGTCAAAGTCAAAGTCTTACTGTATTGACATTTCGTCCTTAAAGAAAGTTGTTGTTGTTATTGTTGTCATTGTTCTCGGTACATTTTATACTTTAGAATGAATCTCGAACATCATTTATGAAATATTTTGTTAATTCCCTCCCATTTCTACACGAACATAATCCTTTTTTTTTTTGTCTTTTCTTTTTTTTAAGATGCACACTTTTCTTTCCAGTTTATACTTCATTCCAAAAACAAACAAAAACCAAACCCCCACCAACAAAACAAAAAAAGAACAACGATTCTGTCATCAGGTATCTACAAGAATACAGCGCGCTAGGAACTGCCGGAGGTCTGTACCATTTCCGGGACCAGATCATGACAGGAGGACCTGAGCTGTTCTTCGTCATGAACGCGGATGTCTGTGGCGACTTTCCCCTTCAGGGCATGCTTGATTTCCACAGGACCTTGCCAGCCTCGGCAGTATGCTCCATGTTGGCTACAGAGGTAGCTAGCTGCTGGTGACAGTTTTCTTTCTTTGTTTTTCACGAAGTTATGTTGGGAGGTGATGGGATTAAATTAAAAAAATGTTTTCTTTTTTTCTTTTTGTGATGGTGTGGTAAGTTAGATTACCTCCCATGCGATCAGAGCGACGTGTTAGCGCTCTGTTTCCTTGGGTGATGGTTGAATGCCATCCGTTGCATGCACTCCGCCTACATGGTGAAATGTAGAATTTATGCAGCCTCTTTATAGAGGCCATATTCTAACCTGTGAGACTGCCTTGTACCCGTGGTTTGTGCAGAGATGGGACATCAACCATGTCCACTCTGTTACATATTATATCGAGGATAATGGAATAAGCACTTATATGCTTTTTTTTTTTTACATCCAGTCGCCATGTGTATGCGGATTTGTGAATTCTGTCGTCTGTTCCCACCAGCCTGCAATGGCCTGCTCTTACAAAAAGCGGAACAGGATTTAACATGTGCGCAAGATGTTCTGTAAGCGTTCGCACACAGGACCTTGATTTATAGTCTCATCCAAAGGACTTTTGGGGAGAGTGGAGTCTGCACTGATGTTAATTCCAGAGGAAAATATCCCCTTGAATGGGAATCGAACCCAGGTCGTCAGATTGTGAGCGCAATGTTCTAACCACTAGGCTATCCCGGATTAATCAAAGTGTTCTTATTGGGGTGATAGAACTGAAATAGGTAAAAATATTCACAGAGAGAGAGAGAACTCGAACTCGAACGAATTTATTCACAAAAAGGCCATTGGCCCATACATGAAGGGGGGTTTGCCGAACTGCTTAGTATTTTGTGAGAAAAATAAGGAAGCACAAAAAACCCAAAATGTTATTGTATAACCACAACCACCACAATAAAAATCAGTTACAAAAAATATGACTTAAGAAACCAAGATATCTCTTATTGTAAAGGCTTTACACAAATATAAAGCAAGGCTGCGCACAACCACAGGGTGACTAGATGCCATGAGTAGACAGAATCTAAATAAATTAGGCTGTCTACTATACTTTACGGAATGTAATTCTGTCTAACATCTTCTAATGCTGGACAGCACAGCACAGCACAAAATGAGCTTCATCTTCCACTGTTTGCTTACATAATGTGGCAAGAGAGAGAGAGAGAGGAGAGAGAGAGAGAGAGAGAGAGAGAGAGAGAGAGAGAGAGAGAGAGAGGAGAGAGAGTGTGTGTGTGTGTTGTAAGGATGAACAGAAATAGATTGTTCAAATTTTTTTAACTTGAAAATGCATGTTGGTATTCCTGACCATTCCTTATATCTCACATTGCCAGTGTGCATTATAAACATTTCTGTACTTTGTTTCCAATGCAGGCCACCAAACAGCAGTCTCTGAACTACGGGTGTATCATTGAAAACAAGGACTCGCATGAAGTAAGTGGGACTAGCAATAACTGTATAGCTTTTATTTCATGTAGTGAGATATCTTCCGTGCTTGTGTGTGTGCATGCGTGCGTGTGTTCATGCGTTCGTGCATGTGTGTGTGTGTGTTTACATGTGCATACATTCACAATTGTGTGTGTCAGTGTCTGTGTATGCATAGCTGTTTTTGTGTTTGTTTGCTAAGCTTCTAATGGTGCTGGCTTTATGATCTTCCAGTCTGATTAAAAAAAAAAAATTTAGACTTTAAAAAAATATATGTTTGTATTTACATAAAGTTCATATTTGTCCCCCCCAAAAGTTTGTTAAAGTTACTGAGGAATCTGTATTATTTGTTTGCACATAATCCTGCAGAATTGTATTGATTATCAGTAACATTGAAAATGTGGTTGATCGTTTATTTAGTTGAAACTGAATTGTATGCTTATATGTGCTCACAAATATGGGCGTACAAACGTATTCAATAAACAGATATGTTGCACTGGAGGAGGCTCTGTATGGGGATGAAATTTCTCAATGCATTTTATATGCAGAAAGAGGAAACACACACACATACATGCACACTCACACACGCATGCATGCACACATGCATGCACAGATGCATACATGCATGCACACTCGTGCATGCACACACATACACTCACACACACTGATGCACACATGCATGCGTGCGCATGCTAACCACCACCAACACACATGCGCGCACACACACACAACACACCACACAACACACACACACACACACACACACACACACACACACACACACACACACAAACACACTCTCACTTCATGAAATCTTTGTGCAGAAAATGTATTTCATCCTGCCCTCTCTCGTTCTTCTTTAAAGAGTCAATTTCATTTCATGTTTGTATGAAGCACTGTGACTGTAGAAAACACTAGTTTGGCAGATGAAGTTTGCCATTTTATGCATGAGTAAGTTTCCTTTTTCTTTCTACTTTTGTTTTTTGTTACAGATTTTACATTATGTGGAAAAACCAGAGACTTACCTGAGCACCATCATTAACTGTGGTATTTACCTGTTCACACCTGAAGTGTTCAGACATTTGGAGGTGGCGTTCAAGAAAAACCTGGAGGTGAACTACAGGTAAATAAATCACGGTAATTGGGACTTGTCTTTCACTTTGTTATTGTACTGTAGTTTTCTGTTTGTCTCTTGCTTTGTTCAGATTTGATTCAAGCCTTACAAATGATGAACAGGCATAGTCTTCTTTTGGCTGCTGTCAAAATTGGGAGTTAAGTTAGTGTTGCAGGACATCTTGAATAACAAGGTAGGAAACTAAAGTGGTATCAGATACAATTTTGTATTACAGGAGCTGGTTGATCTTTTCAGAGAGGAGTTGCGATGTGTGTGCGTGCGTGCGTGCGTGCGTGCGTGCGTGCGTGTGTGTGTGTGTGTGTGTGTGTGCGCGCGTGTGTAAGATAATCTAATGATTAGAGTGTTGAGCTCATGAGTTAACAGCAGTACAACTCTGATCCCCCTAAAGGCCTTTCGTTGAGACTGTAAGCTGACATCGCATTTGCAAATGCATTCAGAACATCTTGTGTTCATTAAAACCTATTCCACCTTTCGGAAGAGTAGGCCGTTGCATGCCAGTAGGGAGGGATGACACAATTTTAGAAAAATGCATGCACAGTGATGTTGCGTTTAGGCATCATCCCTGATTTAATAATGGGGCTGTCACATATGCCATTTCTCACCATTGTTAATTCCCAGAGCTCAACTAAGGAATAAAACAAAAAAAATTAGAACATTTATATGTTTACAAGCATTTATAATTTACAGTGCGTTCCCTATGCTTGTAAGTAGACAGTTTTCTGCCACCAATTTTGTGGTTCAGATGTTTTTAATGCTTTTCATCTATCTACTTTTGCCAGCAGACCACTTCAGCTACCTGATGTTATCTGCTTCAGCCTAGAGAAACTTGTCACGATTAAGTGTTTTAATATAAAATCGTATTATTGATGCTTAAAACAAGATTTTGTTTTTTTACCTTTGTACAAGTTGTCAGGACTTCAGGAAGAGAGGGTATGTCTTTCTTTTTCCATTTCCTTCCCTGTCTTGATTGTGTTATTCAGTAAATAGTTGTTAGTCCGTTTACAAACATTTTCTTCTTTATTGATCAAAAAGCACTGCTAATGAACTCATCCATAATTTGTGCTGCCATTTGTCATGATATGTTGTTTCATTGTAAAAGACTTTCATGCAGTCAGTCTTGTGATCTAAATCAAAATTGGAAGAGTGAGATGTGCTTAAAGAAACTGATAACAGAAGACAGAAAATACACTTTTCGGCAGAAACTGCTTGTTACTCAACTTTCATTCCTTTACAGAGTATCTTCAGTCAACTAGACTCAGAGATTGTAGTCAAAAAGAGTCATCCCAATGTGATGGTTTTTTTTTGTTTTTTTTAATGAATATTAGAGTTATTATTTTTTACATGTTCAGTTCCTCATGTGAGAGGTTACTGAAAGAACTATAAACTAAAGGGATTATAGCCTACATTTCTTCATGGGGAGCTTGTCACGCAAATCTCAAATTGGAATCATTCTTTTGGTTCTATTTTCTGATTCAAGTGGCTGAAATAACACCATTCTGATATGGAGTTAATGGCATGTAACAATAATCATTATGCAGGAAATCATTTGATTGTAGTTTAGATTAGTAGTCAGGTGACGTTGACTTAGTCTTGTGGACAGATGGTCGCATTCATTCTGTTTCATTCTTCGTGTCTTGCTCAGTCAATTGAATATTGTTACGCACCTGCTGCCTTTGATGCTGCTTTGACTTGGAGGTTGAGTTTGTGGTGATAATGTGCATCTTATTGGATGTTCAAGCATACTGTGTTAATCCCTCATTGCAGAGAGGTTCATTGTTTGTTTTGTTATGTTCTTTGCTTTGTTGATAGGTATCTGATTTTTGTTGTTGTTAATTCTTTTTTTATGTATGTATTTTGTATGTATATATTGAGAAATACTGGTGTTAGATTGTACAAACTGAACACACTGAGGTACACTTTCTTTGTTTCTCTGCTGTCTTTGTATGAAGACATAAAATGATGTATGATAAGCGATGATAAACAATACACATCTGATGGATAAATGCTTGTGCTGTGTCGTGAATTTGCTGTACAGGTTTGTGCAATATCTAGCAGTGTTGTGGTAGATAGTATTGTAGTGCACTGTGCTGTAACATTTCTGAATTCATTGTGGTGGCCTTTATTGGCGGGGGGGTGGGGGGGGGGGGGGGGGGGGGGGGGGGGGGAGTGAGAAAGCATTCACATGGACAAGGCTGTAAGATGAATTCTTTGTTTCTGTAGCTGTTATGAGTTTGCTCTGACAAATAAACAAAGTAAACAGTATGATGGATAGATAAGACTGTTATATCCACATGTTTTTTGTAAACAATAACAATGCTTTGATTTGTTGCTTTACAAGATTCAGCGCTATATAAATTCCATATTATTATTATTATTATTAATGCAAGGGAAGTAACTGCTATAAAAGAGTAAAAGGAAAACCAGAAGTGGAACCGGGAGAGTTCTGTATCAGTATGGTGGATTAAACCTGTGTAAATGTAATAAGTTGTTTACTGAGTGCAATTTGAATGATAGCACATGAATACAACACCAACCATCCACGCGTACATACATACAAAATACAGATATAAGACAAAGACTACCTCGGTACTTATTGTCTTCATGTAGATATATATATATATATATATATATATATATATATAGCACACAGATTTGTTTGCTGGGTATATTCATATCAGTCATACCGAATGCCATGGGTAATCTGTTCTTCCGCAAGAGATGGACATGGTTTTGTTTGTTTGTTTGTTGGTTATATGTACAAAAGAACGATGGACACTGCAGCCAAGTGGTTAAAACCGTTCAACTTCAGTCCTATGGCTCCATGAAGTCATGGGTTCAAATCTCAGAGCCAAGGACTAAACAAAACAAAAAAGTGCACAAAATGTTGTGTGCATATTTGCATGCAGGACTTAGGATGAAAAGACCTTTCCGGGGAATGGAGTCAAAGGTAAGGTAAAGGTGTCCCATAACCTATAAGGTCGTAGGGGAGCGAGGCGTCAGAGACCTCACTTCTCTAGGGCCAGCATATTGAGGGCGGCGCCCATCTCCTCTCCCTCGCTGCTTTACCTTCCCTGACCCTAAAGAGGACAGGTACCCATTTACAGCTGGGTGAACTGGGGGAACTGTACTGAAGCCAAGGCGCGCAAACGGTCACCCATCCAAGTGGTAACCACGCTCGACGCTGCTTAACTTGGCTGGGGGATAGTGAGTGCTCTGACCACTGAGCTATCCCGTCCCCTATGGAGTCAAAACCAGTGTTAATTAATTGTTAGGGGAGAAATCCTTTTAAACCATCCTAACAAACCATGCACTAACATCAATAATGTACTGGGTTATCCCATGTTGGCGCACACATCATCGTTTGTCGCTTGGTCCACTCTTTCACGTGGACGTCAGATGTAATCCAGTTTGTGTTGTAATTTCGCACAATTTTTTGTTAATGAATCTGAAATGATGAAGATAAATAATAATTTTGATTGATTTTTGATTTATAAACACTTCTCTCTTTTCTTTTTAGCTTTAAATTTCATGGTCAAAAGGGCCAGATGTGATCGTTATTAAGATTTCCAAATGCGAATTAATATGTGTAAAAGGTCAACAAGATTTATTGATGTATAATTTTTACTTCAAATAAAAATGTGTGTGTTCGTGTGTGTGTGTTTATGTGGGTGTGTGTATGTGTTCATGTTCGTATATGTGTGTTCATGTTCGTATGCGTGCATGTTCATGTGTGTGTGTGTGTGTGTGTGTGTGTGTGTTGTTCACAGCTTTGATTTCCAAGTGCCTTCAAAGGAAGTGATCCACTTTGAACACGACGTTTTTGTGCCAATGGCAGCCACAGGAACGTTGTTTGTGTATCAGACATCCCAGTTCTGGAGCCAGATAAAAAATGCTGGGTAATTTAGACTGTGGAATGATCATTGGAGAGATTCTGTGTGTGTGTGTGTGTGTGTGTGTGCACCTGTGTGTGTGGGTGGGTAGAGCTCTGTGTGTGTGTGTGTAGATTAGTGTGTGTGTAGCTATGCATGTAGATTTGTGTGTGTGTGTGTGTATGTGTGTGGGTACATGTGTGAAAGAGAGAGGAGGAGGGAGATACTGAACTTGCAACCCAACAAATCCTTACGGTTTTATGAATAGAAGGGCTGTATATGATTGTGCATGTGTGTGTTGTGTGTGTGTGTGTGTGTGTGTGTGTAGATTAGTGTGTGTGGCTGTGTGTGTGGCTGTGTGTGAAAGAGAGAGGAAGAGGGAGATACTGAACTTGCAACCCAACAAATCCTTAGGGTTTTATGAACAGAAGGGCTGTATATGATTGTGCAGTGTGTGTGTGTGTTCATATATATGTGTGTATGTGCATGCCTGTGTATATTAGTATACTCATATGTGCATACATGCGTGCGCATACATGCATTCATATTTTTTCTGAGTCTCTATGCATAGTTGTATGAATGCTTGTATGCGTGCGTACCAAAGCATAACACATTAATTTGTACCTTATCATAACAAATAGCATCAAAACTTTGACATGTCACAGCGCTGCCATCTACGCCAACCGTCACTATCTGATCATGTACAAGCGAACGCACCCAGAGCGACTAGCAGTGAACAAGGAGGGACATCCCACCATCATCGGCGATGTGTTCATTCACCCGTCTGCTCAAGTCCACCCCACAGCTGTGGTAAGTAGCCATGTGTGTGTGTGTGTACATTTGAATTTGCTAAAACTGTTAATCATTGTTGGTTGCATGTGTAGGAGTGGGTTGAATGCAATCGCTTTGATTTGTTTTTGCAAGATATAGCGCTATATACATTCCATTTTTTATTATTTTCTTCCCTCTGTTTGTATTTTATAGGAAATCTTTTATCGTCCAAAAGAGCCAATGTTAGATGCAGATCTAGTCATCTGCGTGGTTTTTGCTCAAATTATTCAAAAAGTGTGTGTGTGTGGCTTCAAGATGGTCAAGACATTCATTAGCCAGCTTGACAAGTAAACTGTGAGGTCCTGGGTTCGATTCTCAGTCTTACCCTTTCTTCCCAGTTTGATGATAAAATGGAACTGAATTTCAAAGTCCTTTGGATGAGACAATAAAATCAGGCCCCATGTGTGAGTGCATGCAGAACATCTTCCGCACACTTTGAAAACTCATTCCGCCTTGTGGAAGAGTAGGCCATTTCATGCCAGTAGGAACGGATGGCAAAAAGTAAAAAATATAAAAAAAATATGCATGCACACAGAGATCATGTTTATACACCATTCCCAAAGTCAGAATGCAGTCACCTAAATGGTGGGGAGAAAAACGATGGTTGTATTTATTATGTAAAAATGTTGCTATGGGTGAGCTTCAGAGCTCTAGCTGAGGAATGAAAAACAACATTCAAATGGTGGAATAACAATTTGGATAAATCCAGAAAGCATTTATATTTGTAAACTCCCCAAATCGTGCAAGTTTGGGATACTATGTGTTCTCATGTTCTGTTTATATATTTAAAAAAAAGGAAATTAGACCAGAAACTTTTTTTTTGACTTTTGTCAGGAAATGGAGTTTGTGTTTTGGAGACAAAAACATGCATGTTGTTAGAACTACGACATAGGTTTCAAGCAAAACACTGATATTTTTCATGGTCATTATTGCCATTTCTTCCCCCCTCCCAGTTGGGCCCCAATGTGACGATAGGAAAGAGCGTCACTGTGGGAGAAGGAGTTCGAGTCCGTGAATCCATTGTCCTAGAGGGAGCTACACTGCAGGTAAGTGCATGATGTTATGGTTTGGAATATGGAATACTTGCATCCATGTGTATAACATACATGGATGTGGGTATGCTCTCTCTCTCCCTTTTTCTCTCTCTCATGCTTGCTATCTTTCTTTTGTTGTTTCTCAACTTTATGCATGCTTGCTCACAAACATATAGACACACATGTGCGCATGCACACACACACACATGCCTTAACTGTAAATCCACCTGACATGGCCAAGATTCCATGCAATGAAAGTAGAACCCTTAGAAGTCAAATGCTGTACCCATTTGATCATGAAGCCAACCAGTATGCAAGCAAAAAAGAGGAATCCTGTTTTACTTTTTGAAGAAGGAGAACCTGTTGAGTAGGGTTCAGACAGTGATGATAATTATGAAACAAATCTTTCATGTATAACATTTTGATATCAGCCTAACCAATTGTATATAATCTAGGATTTTAAAAATTGCATGCATAATTATGTGATTTGATCAAATTTGGAAGAAAAGTGGTTTTCATATTTGAATATGGTGTAAACTTAAATTCAGCTTTAAAGGTCATGGATATAGTGTTGTATGTTTTAACATTTTGTGTTTACATTTACAACGAGAATGATTGTTTACCTTTTGGTTGCAGATAGACACCTCTTCGCCTTTTTGAAGGTTTACTTCATTCTAAATGTTGTCTTTTTTTTGAAAACCTCCATATATTTGTGCATATTTTCAGGATCATTGCTGCATTCTGCACTCAGTCATTGGCTGGCACAGCACTGTGGGATTCTGGACTCGGGTGGAAGGCACGCCCAATGACCCCAACCCCAACAAAGCCTTTGCCAAGGTGGACATCCCCTCCATGTTCACCGATGACGGTCGCCTGAATCCTTCCATCACGTGATAGGTCAGTAGCCTCCCCTCAGCGCTCAAAGCCAGTATCACTCAGGCAAGGGTCCAAGACCACCCAGTGCTAAAATTAGCCCCATCCTTTAACCAAGTCCCAAGTTAGGTCACTTCCTGCTATAATTAGCTGGGATGGAATGGGCTGGACCCTAGCCAAGGACACAGTACAGCGACTAGAAGCAGTGGAAATGTGGTTCATCCGGAGAATCATGAAAGTCTCATGGACAAATAGAAAAACAAATGCAGAAGTAATGGAAATGGCTGGGTACAAGAGATCCCTTCTCAACACCATCAGAGAAAGACAGCTCAAATTTTTCGGCCATATAATCAGGGCTGACGGACTAGAGAAACTGTTATGGAGTGGCAAAATCTGTGGAAACAAGAGCAGAGGAAGACAACGCACAAAATTCACAGACAGCTTAAACAAATTCGCAACGAATAAAGAGGGCACCAACAATGAGCTCATGAGAGGGACTGAGAACAGGGAAGAATGGAGAGCCATGATCGTGGATGTCTGCAGGACCAGACCGGACACTTGAAGAAGAAGAAGGAATGGATAGCAGCTGAAAGGGGAGGAAACTGACAGGTGTATCCCCTCTTCCCGCTTAGACATACTCGTGGGGTTCCATCTTCAATTTTTTTGTCTGTATCTATGCATTCCACCCTTTTCATATCTGCCCCCCCCTCCCCCCCATCTTTCTGACGACAGTAAAGAATGAAAATTTACAATAACTCACTTGCAGAACTCTCTTGTAGTATTGACAACTTGGGTCTTTGTATCTCCTAGCTTTTGCAGTTAGTTGTTGGGCATTTCACAGCTTAATAGATACCCTGAAGGTCACTCAAACTATACACACTGACACTCTCATCCCACCTGGGAATCACTGTGAGGTTGTAAGTACACACACTGAATGAGAGGTTTGCATGCATGACTTTTTTTCAAGTACCTCACCACAAAAGCCGCCATTTTCAGACTTCAGATGATTTTTTTTCTATCCTTTAAAGGAGAGTACAGGTTGTTCTGTTAAGAGCTGAGGATGCAAACTCAACCATTTTTCTACATAATAATAATAATAATGTATGGAATTTATATAGCGCTGAATGTTGTAAAGCAACAAATCAAAGCGCTCAGATGACATTTTAAAATGTTTTATTTATGCATGTGTATGCGTTTTAAAAAAAATTGTCATCTGTTCCCACCGGCACACAATGGCCTACTCTTTCGAACAGCGGAACAGGATTTAACGTGTGTGCAAGATGTTCTGCGTGCGTTCGCTTTCGGGGCCTCGGTTTATAGTCTCATCCGAAGGACTTTCAGTTCGATTTTTTTGTCAAACTGGGAAGAAAGGGCGAGGCTGGGAATTGAACCCAGAACCTCACGGTTTACTTGTTGGCAGGCAAACGTCTTGACCATCCTGCCACCTTCCTTCATAACTTAAAGGAGAGTACAGGTTGTTCTGCTAAGAGCTGAGGATGCAGACTCAACCATTTTTCTACATAACTTAACAGTATTTTAATGTAGGCCTCAGCTCTTGGTTAAAATCAATAACAGGCGAAGCTTTTTGCTTGGGCCAAGCTTTGCGAGTTGTCATGAGTGCTTGTGTCAAGTGATATAGTCATGGTAAACTGCACCCATCACTTTTATAATAATACTAATGTATGGAATTTATATAGCGCTGAATCTTGTAAAGCAACAAAATCAAAGTGCTCAGATGAGATGACATTTTTTTTTTATATATCGAGGATAATGGAATAAGCACTCATATGCTTTAAAAAATATTTTTTTTACATCCAGTCCCTGTGTGTAAGCGGTTTTGTAAATTTTGTCATCTGTAATTTTGTCATCTGTTCCCACTGGCACACAATGGCCTACTCTTTCAAAAAGCGGAACAGGATTTAACGTGTGCGCAAGATGTTCTGCATGCGTTCTCACACGGGGCTTTGGTTTAGTCTCATAAGGACTTTTGTAGACTCATTGGGCCTTTGCTATTTGTGACATGACTATCGTCCCTGTCGAAGAAACCATCCTTTGCGTTGTTATCTTGAATGTCAGATTATATGCATTAGCTGAATTTACTGTTTCATGTTGTCATACCAGGCAGACTTTCTCGTCTTTAGAGACGAGAACATCGAGTTTATGATTTAATTCAATTCAACTCGATTCAAAACTTTATTACCTCAGAGACAGAGTAATGCTGGTGGGTCACGAGCCATACATAAAAACAATAAACATAATATCACACACACACATGATCCAATAAAAAGCACCCACAAATCAGCAATACATCAGCCAGTCATAAACTTACATAAGTAAAATCACTAATACTCATGTGCACACCAGTAAACCCATGCATTCGCATACACACATATTGGAAACATTCACACATATTATGACATTTTATTAGAAAATCTGTCTTTTCACTTCGCCCCCTCTCTGTCTCCCACCCCCTTTCTATGTCTATTTCCCACCGTGTGCGTGTATATATATATTGGGATTATGTCCTTAATTAATGACAATTCATACTTGTATGTTCTCTCTCTCTCATACACTTCCATCCTCTTCCTGAGTCTTTTATGCTGGTGTTCCTTCATTGTCATTAATAGATAATACTGGATTATTTTTTCCAGGATCCAATGTCCAGGTTCCATCAGAAGTCATCGTCTTGAACTCCATCGTCCTTCCCCACAAAGATCTGAACGGTTGTTACAAAAACCAGATCATCCTCTGAGTGCCTCGGCCTTCCATTGAATGGCTCAATTTAATTTTCCTTTTTTCCCCCATTCCATTCATGTTTGTGATTTTGGTCTGGGCATGTGCCGTCTGCTTTTTAGGGGGAGTCAATTTTTTTTTAAACAATGTGTGTGTACAAGCGTACACATTCAACGAGGGTACCTGTGATTTATTGGTTTTCTGATGTGGGATGAGACAAAGTGTTTGCATTTTATACTTTGAATATTTGAGGAAAATGTGTGTGCGTGTTTGCATACACGTTCAATGTGGGTGCTTAAGGTAATTTATTGATTTTCTGGTGTGGGGTGAGACATAACTTATATATATATAGTGTGTGTGTGCTCATACACATTCAATGAGGGCGCTTGTGATTTAGTATTCTGGTACACTTTTTTTTTTTTTTTTTAATGTATGTGTTGGCGGGGGGTGGGGGTGGGGGTGATGATGGTTGTGACCATTCACATACTTGTCATTTTCTTTGTTTTCCCTATAACACTTACCTGAATTTGAATGCAAGTTGACAGGGCTTTGATTGGAATACCAAAGAGAATATGCTGGTAATCATTTTAGAAATGTGTGTGTGTGTGTGCATAGACGTATGTCTGCATAACCCATATTCCTCCCCTCCCCCCCAATCACTTTAAGAATTTTCCCAGCACTGTGCCTGTGCTTTTCAATGTGGATTTTTATGTGCTTTAAAAGTCATGCAAAGACTGTTATGTGTGTGTGTGTGTGTGTGTGTCAAACTTTTATTTTCAGATGGTACATTGAATAAGCAGTGCATTTGCTTTTTTTCATCAAGCCATCTATCTAAAGAAAAAAAAATCGAGAAAAAGATCATGTATATCCAGATATAGAATAAAAAACCCTAATCTATAGTAAACTATACAAATCAAACAAGAAAAGACAATGGTGTGGGGTGAGACATAACTTTATATATATATATATATAGTGTGTGCGTGTGCTCATACACATTCAATGAGGGTGCTTGTAATTTAGTATTCTGGTACACTTAACCTTTTTTTTTTTAAAGTATGTGTGTGTTGGAGGGGGGGGTGTGTGTGTAGGAGTGGACATGTACATGCATTTTGTTAGTATGCAAGATTTTTTGTTGTCAAGTTAATATCAATGTTTATTTTGTTCTAATTATTTTATTTTTTAAATTCCATGTGTAAGTATTACTTTAACTGGCAGCAACACCCATGAGAACAATGTATCTGGATATATATATATATATAATATGCAAAAGTGTAACAAGATCAAACGTACTTTTATTATTCGTTTTATAACATATTGGTATGATCTTCCCATACACTTAAGAGAGAGACACACACAGATTGTGATACATGTGTGTGCCTTTGTTGTTTTGTTTATTTCTTGTTTAGAGCTCTGAAGTTCACCAGCAGTGAGAGTTTTGCTTATGCAAACCCCCCCTTTGTTTAGGTACCTGCATTCTGACTTCAGGAATGATGTGTGCATGCATTTGACAAAAAAATTGTCATCCATTCCTACTGACTAAAAATGGCCTACTTTTCTGAAAGACTGAATGGGTTTTTAAGATGTATGTAAGATGTTTCATGTGCTTTTGCACACAGGGAATCAGTTTATAGTCTCGTCCAAAGGACTTTGATATTCATTTTGATTTTCTCGTCAAAATGGAAAGGAAGGGCAACCAAGGCTGGGAATCAAACCCAGAACATCACAATTTACTTGTTATGCAGGTGAACATCTTAACTCAATGGAGTCGCAGTGAAATGGATCCCATTTTGTGGTGATGCATGATTTTGGCTATATTTGAAAAATTCAGCAGATTTCCCCAACATAATAAAGACATACAAATTATACATCATTGAAAAGTTTATTATGTTTACGTTTGAGATTGTTACAAGTTTTTCAGTAGATGAATGTAATTATTTTTTTTCAAATTTTCAAAATATGTCACTGAATGCTGAAAAATTAAAAGTTTAGAAAATTAGGGCTGCTTATCTTACATGGCTTGAACTGTTCATAAACTAGTCCCTTTAAAACAATGTGATGATTTTTCACCAAAGTTCCCTGAATCCCTCTGATGTCACCTTTTGCACTATACAATATTTGTTTTTAAAATCATAACACTGGAGAGTCCGAAATCCCAAAGAATAATGCTTGTGGAGATGTTAAAGATTGGCCAACACTTGCAAACTAGGCAAGTTTATGGTCAAGAAAAGCAACTGTGTTTCAAAAAATGATTTCTCTACAGGCCAGAGTACTTTCCCTTCAGTTGAACATCGTTTAGTGTATTAAAAACAATTTGTAATTCTGCAGAATCTTGAGCTTCAGCACGTCACAGTGAAGGAGAGGAGTACTGAATCTTAAGATTCGGCACAACCTCATTGACTTAACTGTCTTACCAGGATGTTGTGTCGAAACCAAAAGATATACCGAAAGTATCTTTATAAAATTATTATTTTTTTAAATAATTAAAGCATCCCAGAATACACTTGGTTAATGACGAATAAACAGCCACCATCTCAACTTTCGTCTATCTGATATCTGTCGAGGATAGAACAAACATAAAACCACCTTTCTTCTTAACTTTCGTTTTATTATGCAAGGATTGTTCACATAAACTTCACAAGAGTAGAAATATCCTATCAAGAAACAAAACAAAAAAGTTCTATATTGCGAGATGAATGGATGAAGGCCAAAATTTAAGCTCTTCGGTTTGTTTGTTTTTACAAGATTCAGTGCTATGTAAATTCCATATATTATTATTATAAAATGTTTCTGTGTATGAAAACCATGTTTTCCTGAAAAGATATCTCTTTTAAAGCAAAATGCAAGCCTTTGTTACAGGAGCCCACTGGCAACGTTCTTTTTAAACAAGGCAGCATAAGCATGTTGAACCATTGTGACTGTCCGTCCTTGTAAGATGTGCGATTATATGAATGTCAGTCTGTGCAGTTTGAAACCGATGAAAACTTGATAGAGGGATTGTGTGCGTGTGTGTGTGTTCATGCGCTCTTACACTGTCTTGCAGCAAATTTATGGTTATTATGATATGAATTTTTCAAGAATGTTGTTCACCTCTGCGAGACCAAAATAAGATGAAAATTTAACGCAAAATAATTAGGGATATTTCAAGGTCTTTACATCAAATCCTTTGCATTTACATTTCTCACCCAAAAAGATCAGTGCGTGTGTGTTGTGCACATGCATGTGTCCTGATGCCTGTTCTGTTGGCTGTGTACGAGAGAGATTTGTTCATTTTTCTCATGTTATTATATTGTTGTTGCTGTTTTACTGTAATGGTTTTGGGGGTGTTTTTTGCATTTCTTCCCTCCCCTCTCCCTGCTGTGTGGGTTTTGTTGATTCTATCCCCCCTCCCCCAAAACTTGTAGAGCTTGTATTTTGAATAGGTATAGATAGTGAGAGGTATATTAGAAACTTTTCTTTTTACGATAGCACAGAATCTGTTAAAAATTGTTATTCTCCCTACTGTTGTGCAGGCCTTTTTGTGATAACATTTTGACCCCGACAATTACAGAGAAATAATTGTAATGTCTTAAGGAATTGGAGTTTTTAATTACTAATCTGTTAACTATGTTACTGTGTCATGCATCTCGCAACATCTTTTGTTGTTCATTTATGTTTACTTTCTCAGCGTAAGCAGCTTTTGATGAAATTGCAAATACAATAACCGATACAATGTTTATGGTACAGAAAGTGAGTGATAGCACAATGCATTTTTGTATGCTTAAGTGGTTTCAATGCTGTGACATAAATATTTTTGACAACAACAAAAAATGAGTCCAGCTGCCTTACGGGAAAACACCATTCATGTAACATGCATGTGCCAGGAAAATTCATAGAAAATTGATTTACGTTCTGGTTTGAAACCAAAAAATATTAGATTGTAAAGTGCAATTATATAAAAAAAAATGTATATACAAGCATAGTATATCGGATCCATGTTGATTGTTGGGCCCAAAATCATTTCGATTTCTTGTCAGGATTTTTGTTCTTTTATGGAGATTGTTGGGTTGGAAAAAAAAAATGTTCAAAGATTGTATGGTTATTTTTGACCATTAAAATGCTGATTTAATCAGGTGTGTTGCGCATTGCAATAATTTCAGACTTTTTGTGATTGGCATCCAGTGTTCATATTAGATGCAATGAAATGACTTAAAGCTTTGCACATGCATGAACATTTAAGCATGGTAAAACTCCAGGCTCTCGTCGAGGAACTTAAAAACAAAAATCACACATTTAAAACATGTATTAAAACAAAAAAAATGTTACATGTAGTCTAAAAAACAGGAATATTTTACTGAAAAATGCGCTAATAACTTAAGAAACCTAATTCATTGCAGTAAAACTTATGTCTCTAAAATAAAGTAAATTTTTGCTTAAAATGTACACATTCACATAGCTTAACAAAAAGCATTCCTACTTAAGCAATCATTATGATTTTTTAAAAAAGGCACTCAAAACTTTAACTCAAAGACTTATAAAAAAAAACCCACACCAACCTCACACAAAAAAAAGGAACAAATCTATCTAGAACTATGATTCTTTAAATAGAACAAAATAATCTTGCATAAACAGGTGTAACCCTACCCCAACATACATTCATAACAAAAACAAAACACTACCCCCCCCCCCCCTCCTTTAAAAAAAAAGACCCCCTCCCCAAAAAACAAAACAAAAACACCCCACAACTAAACAGTGGCAAACAAAAAATGTCATGTCCTGACAACAGGTATGGTTCTAATATTTGTAAATGTTTCCCTTTCACGCACACACACTCACTCTCCCCCTCAATCTCTACACGCACTAGACTTCAAATTCAACAACATGATTTATCTTTCATACATACAATATGTTTCTTAAAGATACTGGAGTTGGTGTAAAATCTGCAATGATCTTCCAGCCAAGCTGTGGAAAACCAGTACACAGATTCGCCACAAACTCAAAACTAATGACGATATGTATTCACAAACTCAAAACTAATGCCGACATGTATTCACAAACTCAAAACTAATAACGACATGTATTCACAAACTCAAAACTAATAACGACATGTATTCACAAACTCGACGACATGTATTCACAAACTCAAAACTAATGACGACATGTATTCACAAACTCAAAACTAATGACATGTATTCACAAACTCAAAACTAATGACGATATGTATTCACAAACTTAAAACTAATGACGATATGTATTTCTGCCCATACCAAAAGGCCACCACAAGTCCCAACTTTTATATTCATCATTCAATTAGATGTAAACAAAACAAAAATGTCGGTGCATTCTTCTCCACACATGAAGCATACAATCTCATCCAATACTCATTTCATCATCAGCAAATACTTGACCAAGACGGTCAGTGGAGGGACATGATTTAAATACTTGAACACTATGACCCATGGTACACACACACCAATTCCTTCTTTGCCATTGCAGACCATACTAAATTGAGTCTCAACCACAATTTTACCAGATTAAAAAAAACAAAAACCAACCATAAATGTGTAAATTATAACAGCTTCACTCTTTCACACATGTGTTGTAAAATCTGTAATGGCCTAACTCGTGTAGGATCATTGCACAGATTTACCAACACAAACTAATAACATTCATGCCCATACCAAAGGCCATCGCAGTCAGGTCCTCATATTTTGCATCTCATTATATTTGCCATACCCCCCCCAAAGATAGGAAGGTGGCATATTCCACACATAAAATGTCACATATATCAAAAACTGATTAAGTAACTGATTTATGTATCTCCAACATATATATTTGATACCACTATCAAGCAGGCTACACTCACACTCACTCTGGAATCCTTTCTGGCTATTAACAGTCATTACTAAATTTTGTCTGGACCACATATTGCGTAGATTTTTTTAAAAAGAGGATAAAAAGGTCAATGACAACAGCATCAATTTTTCACACACAGTTTTTTTTAACATGTACTGGTGTAAAATCTGCAATGATCTGCTAACTTGTGCAAGATCAGTGCACAGATTTCCCACCACCAACCAAATCTATTAACATTTAGGCCCATACCAAAGGCCACCATAAGTCTTTGTCTATTTCAAAAGTTCTTTTGAAAAAAAAAGAGGTTGCAAATTCCACACACGCATAACTGTCTCATCCAAAACAGACATAACTGATACATATCAAACGCACAATATTGAGCACCATTTTGACATCATACTACATCCACACACACCCACACTTGGTTGATTTATCTACATTACAGAACTTATATAATTTGGTCTAAAGCACAATTTGATAAGATTTAAAAAAAAATTAATGTACTTGATAATGGCATCCATCTTTCACACCCAGTTTTCTTAACTAACATGTATTGGTGTGAGTAATTTTATACAGCTGAATCCAATCACCATGGAGTAGTGATGAGAGGATACAGGCCATTCAAACTGGTGAGTGAAAAAGCACAAAATCCTAACCACTAGACCACTTGGTGAGTGGTACCCCAATCTCCTCTATATACAACCGTGACCCTACTGCATAATTAGGGAAAAGACTCCGATTTTCACACAGAAAAATATTGATTTACAAAAAATTGGTACTTCTTATTAAAAAGCATTGGCATACTTTTCAAAAAAAATAGCATACATCACACAAAAATTTGCACACAACCACCTTACATCATACATACATGCACACACAAAAAATATTGCACACATGACACACCCATGCAAACAAATTATTGCATCATGACACATACATACAACCAAAAATTATGCACACGACACCTACATACCACACAAAATATGGCACAAAATTCATTGCACACAAAAAGATATGCACACATATCATACATATGCAAACCAAAAATTATTTCACAACGACACCTACATACATACATGTCAACCAAAAAATTAATGGCCTCTACAATACATGTGCACACAAAAAATTATTCGCACACATGATCATACATACATGTGCATACCAAAAATTATTCACATCGACACCTACATACATACATGCGCATACTAAAAATTATTGACAGACTCTACATACATGTAATACAAAAATTAGCACACATGACACCTACATACTAAAAATTATTGCACACATGACACCTACGTACTAAAAATTATTGCACACATGACACCTACACACATGTGCATACCAAAAATTACTCCATACATGACATCTACTTACATGTGCATACCAAAAATTATTCCACACATGTCACCTACATATGCACACAAAATATTGCACACAGGACACCTACACACCAAAACTTTATTGCACACATTGACACCTACATGCGCATAGCAAAGACAATGTACACATGACATTATACACACACACACATATATATATATACACATATTGATATACTATTTGCCTGTGGCTTACATGAGTGTCACCACTGTTTGTGTCCACACCTTCCATCTTTCTCAATTCCTACATTGCCCTTGTAAGTCACACCCACAAATTCTGCTAATTATCAGCCAGAATTATACTCAAAAAAGTGGAAGACCGCTCAGACTGCCAAGCAGGATATAGAACAGAAGAATGACAATAACAAATTCTTTTATTTTGAGGATAATGAATAAGCACCCATGTGCTTTTTTACATCCAGTCCACGCCCTTAAGGATATATATGATAATAAAATAAAATAAAGCCTATAGCAATACACTTACACAGTGTACGGGAAAAAATCTACACAAAAATCACTGAAGAAAAAAAAAAGTACTAACAAGTAAGGAAGAAAGCAAAACAGAAAACACAGAAACAACCGAAAAAATAGCAAGAACCAAGAGCAAAACAAAAGCGGCAACAAGGGGAGAGGTGACACCCAGTAGTTCCCCCTCAACAACACTAGACAAGCTGTTTGCACATTTAAATTCTCATAGAGGAAAGTCATCAACACTGAACTAAAACCCTGCAAGACATACATATTACAGCAAGGCATTTGACAGTTTCATACACAACTACTTGTCAACAGCTCTGTTAAGTGATGGGCTTTTTAAGACACAGGATCTCCCTCTTGTCATCTATCAACAGGAAAAAAGTTTATGCAAGGGAGAGCACCGAGACTTCTTAAATGAACGAGTCCAGCAAGGGTGAATTCTCTCACCCCGCCTCTTCAAAATACACACAGAGTAAGTAATGAGAGCAGCAAACACAGAGGGTATGGGAGTCAAAGCAAGAGGAAGTTTCACAAACACAAGATATCTCAATGACGCTGTTTATTTAGGTGGAGATGTGGCAGCTATCAAGATAGTTCTGTGTAAAGTAGGCACTGGAGGAAACAACCCAGGAGTGAAACCATCAGTGAAACTGAGTGCCAAAAGATCAAAATCCTGTATACAGAAGGATAAACTAACCAGCCTAAACTGAATGCTAAAAAAGACCAATATCCTGCACATAGAAGGATAAGCTAACCAGCCTAAACTGAATGCTAAAAAAGACCAATATCCTGCACATAGAAGGATAACTAACCAGCCTAAACTGAATGCTAAAAAAGACCAATATCCTGCAATAGAAGGATAAGCTAACCAGCCTAAACTGAATGCTAAAAAAGACCAATATCCTGCATATAGAAGGATCAAGCTTAACCAGCCTAAACTGAATGCTAAAAAAGACCAATATCCTGCATATAGAAGGATCATCTTACCAGCCTAAACTGAATGCTAAAAAAGACCAAAATCTTGCACATTGAAGGATCAGCTAACCAGCCACTGCAGAGCATAGGAATAAGTGAAATCAGAGTTGGAAAACCTACACAACTTCAAAGGTCATGATCTCGGTCAAAATCAAAACAGGACCTTGCAGCAAGGACATCGGATCAAGAATTGGCATGGCCAAGCAAAGAGAAAAAAAGGTGTAGTTGAACAACACACAGATAGAGGCACACCAGCAAAGTTGAAGGTAAGAATTTTATACTCCTTCAGGCAGCCTGTGTTGTATATGGATGTAAAGCTTGCACTTTGAAGAAAGATGACGGAAATAAGATAAATGCAGCTACAAATCACTTCTGAGAGTAAAAATGACAGACAAGAAAACCTCACTGACAGCATGCTAAAGGAATGAATTGTCCAGCCATGGTACTCCCTTCCCTCATCTGACACGTTAGAACATGCATCGTCTCCTTCCTAGCATCCTTTTCCAAAAATGCTACCCCCTCCTCCCTCAAATCCTTGAAATTCCCCCACAGGGGTGTCAGGGGCCTGCCAGTATAAACAGAAACCCCATCTTCTGGAAAGTCTATCCCTCAATTGGAAATCTCTGCTGAGATGCAAATTCCATCACTACTGGAAATTATGTGCTAGGAATCCCCTCTTTCTTTTTGCCTTGTTCCTTTTCTTCCCATCACCTTCTTTTAGTCTTATTTTCTGCCCTCTTGGTCCATTCACCTGCCCCTTTTCCAGAAAGACTTCCCCTTTTCCAGAAAGACTTATAAAAAAACAATCTTTTATATTTTTACTATATTAAAACAAAATTCCCCAAAAGACTTAACAGATAAAAATTCTCTCCCATGCTGGAGTCGGATACAGTGGGCCTGACTTTTTAGATGAGTGACGGCCGCGCAACACTTTTGATCATATGACAACAGTAGTTGCCGAGTATATGACACTGAAGAAGAACAGACACCCTTGAAAACATGCTTTACCACAGTTGTCAGCATGTACCATAGTACCCACTTGTCCTTGTGTCCACATAATTACCGGGTCAGGATTAAGAAACAGGGTTAGTGTTATGGTTAGGAACGGTGTTAGCATTAATGCATGCAGATGCAACAGTATGTGGACACAACAGCAAGTAAGCCCAATGGTATGTAGCTTTAGGCAGTGGTTATGGAGCTTTATTTTAACCACAAGTTACCAATCCTTCCTACAGCTAAGGCTACTAATTGGAATTTCTTGAACAAATTTCAACTATATCAGCAGAGTGATTTTATGCCATGGTATATTTTGTTTAAGATGAGTTCAATTTTGAAAAAAAGATAAATTAAGCCAACATACAAAGGGTTTTTTCCCCGTGGCTATGGCTTCGAGGTTCACCAGTGAGATTTGTGTGTATGCAACTGATATCCCCCCCCCCCCCCCCCTTCATTAAGATAACTGCATTCCAACTTTGGGGATACAGTTGGGAATTGAACATACCTATTTTGCCAGCACAGTCACGAGGTACCTCCTTGCTCTCTCTCCGATTTTCAACTGCAGTGGGCTCTTATAATGTACACAAGTATATAAGTACAAGGGTCAGAAGTCAGAATGGTTTAGAGTTTCCTCCGAAAACCAAACCTGGAATAAAGGGCAAGGCCACTAACCTTACAATACCAAACAAGGCTCAGACACCAATGAGATACTGGAATACCTCAGTACCACAGCAACATCTAAACTGCTAGATCTCTTCAACAACAGCTGGAGGTAAGGGCATGCTATGCAAAGTTGGCGAGAGGCTTACAAGGTACCTATCCATATGACGGGAAAGGAAATAAAAGCCGACAGCTAAATAATAATGTAAGGAATTTATATAGCGCTGAATGTTGTAAAGCAACAAATCAAAGCGCTCAGATTCTTTTTTATAATCGAGGATAATGGAATAAGCACTCATGTACTTTTTTTTTTACATCCAGTCCCCGTGTGTATGCGGTTTTGTAAATTTTGTCATCTGTTCCCACCGGCACACAATGGCCTACTCTTTCGAAAAGCGGAACAGGATTTAACGTGTGCGCAAGATGTTCTGCATGCGTTCGCACTATAGTCTCATCCAAGGACTCCGAAGCTACCATTCTATCAGCCTTACTAGCTGTGTAGGTAAGCCCACTGAGTGAATGATCAACTTAGCTTCATGTGTTAGTGTGGCACCTGGAGAAGAACAACACTTTAGAGCTGGCAGGATTTAGACAACATCGTTCTACAGAGGACCAAGTGACTTACATAGCCCAGAAGATGGAGAATCATTTACAGGACAAACAACAAGCACTGACTGTGGGGATAGACATGGATGATCTATAATAAGGTCTGGAGGGATGGGATCTGCTTGAAACTCCAAAAGAGCGGTGTGACTAGATAATATATCTACTGGTGGATCTCCTAATATTTGACCAACAGGAAGGCTCGAGTTCACATGAAAGGAGCTTGCGGCCGGAAGAAGACACTGACAGAAGACCCCATGGAGGTGTCTTGATCCCTACCCTATTCCTGATTTTCATAAACGACATTGTCCACACTACAAGTTACACCCCTACTACCTGCTTACACAACGAGAACATGTCTGTATATTCAGACTTATGACAGGCCACAACCGCCTAAACTACCATACGTACGCCAAAAATCCACTTAGGCCAAACAAAGGAGTACTCTTGCAAGACTGACAGCAAAACAACAGAACATGTGCTGCAGTCCACTACACTCAGTGCTCTGAGAGAGAATGGCCTGTTCCCCCTCTACCCCAGGGGCCAAGCTCTATGCAGACTGTGAGGACTTGCAGCATTCAGCTGCCTTTGTTACAGAGACTGTGCTATCCATCCTTGCAGCATACAGCTGCCTTTGTTACAGAGACTGAGCTATCCATGTGAAAAAAGCAAAAAAACTAAAGGCTCAGATGAGAACATTCACACCAAGTCTCTCTTGGTGACACACCCACCTGTAACCTGCAGGCTGCTTATAACATTTATCTCCTTGGAGGCAGAAACAACAAACTTCAAAAACTCAAGCTGGAAAAATGAGCCAGTGTTGATGGTAAGATCAGAGCAAAAAAAAGAGCAGGTTCCCGTTAGATAGTACCAATCATGTTCTATCTATCATTATCACAAATGGTCAACGTCTTGAAGTAGACTTCTTCAAATATCTTGTTTCCATACTGACCACAGACAGACACTCTGTGGCTCACTCACATAAAGATCATACTAGCCCTTGCAACCTCAACCATGGCAAAGCTAGCCAGGATTTAGAAAAGCAAAAGCATCAGTCTCAAGAAAAATGAAGTTTTTGAGCACTCATCATGGTGGATCGGTGGTCTAGAGGTAATGCGCCTGTCTAGAAAGCGAAAAGTCCGGGTCGGAAGTGGGCGGTGGTTCAAATCCCGTTTGGACCCGAAAATGTTTCCCCTTCCACTAGACCTTGAGTGGTGGTCTGGGCGCTAGTCTTTCGAATGAGACGATAAACCGAGGTCCCGTGTGTTACACAAAAATTATTTAGCGCACGTAAAAGAACCCACAGCAAGAGAGTTGTCCCTGGCAAAATTCTGTAGAAAAAAGCCACTCTGATAGGGAAACAAATGTAGTTGTAGACAGAAAAAAAAGGGCGGCGCTGCGCTCTCCCCGGGGCGAGAGCAGCCCGAATTTCATGCAGAGAAATCTGAAGTGACTTAAAGTGATATAAATAAATAAATATCCATAGTGCTGTATGGGTGTGAAAGCTAGACCATAACCCCCCCCCCCTCCCCCCCGTCTCATTTAAAAACAACATAGGTCTTGTAAACCTTTGAAAAAACCCCTCCTTTACGCCACAGCATACAGTCTGTAATGGAGTAAACCTGACTGGAAATAAACAAGCCCATAAATGTGTAAGTATTTGATGCTTGTAGCATGTCTTGCTCAACATTTAAACACAGTTTTTGGGACCTGTAACTTTTCTTCAACTCTCAAGCAAACAAAAATCATTAAAAAAAATTCTGCAGATCATATACCACCTACAGTTTTGATTAATAAGACGACTACATTTTCATCTTATGGGGGGAAAAAAGTCACAAATAACCGAGTGTCCTACAAGCACAGAGTGTGGCTTCACAAGTCAAAGAAAATTTTCTGCACTGAAGTGTTTCTTCCCTTGGCATCGCTGCATGGATTTTCATAATCATGTATGCATTGTAGAGTTTCTTCCCTTGGCGTGGCAATCTCATTGTTGTGTATGCATTGTAGAGTTTCTTCCCTTGGCGTGGCATTCTCATTGTTGTGTATGCATTGTAGAGTTTCTTCCCTTGGCGTGACATTCTCATTGTCGTATATGCATTGTAGAGTTTGTTCCCTTGGCATGGCATTCTCATGTATGCATTGCAGTTTGTTCCCTTGGCGTGACATTCTCGTTGTGTATGCATTGTAGAGTTTCTTCCCTTGGCGCGACATTCATTGCCCTGTATGCATTGCAGTTTCTTCCCTTGGCATGATATTCTCATTGTGTGCATTGTAGAGTTTCTTCCCTTGGCATAGCATTCTCATGTATGCATTGTAGAGTTTGCTCCCTTGGTGTGGCATTCTCTCCCTCTCGATACTTGTCAATCATTTACTGATATGTATACTTTTTGTTTCTCTTTAGCTAAAAAAAAGTTAATAGGAATGAACCATTGTGAACTGATTTGTCATAGAGTACAAAGTCATAAGGCATCACATGTTTAAATGCTGCTATCACCTCCTGCTTTTGATACAACTTGGGTAATGACAATGACAAATTCTTTTATTTCGAGGATAATGAATAAGCACTCACATGCTTTTTTACATCCAGTCCCCAGTAAAACTGTGCGAGCTAGTTTGATCTGATCACAAAAAAAAAAGAAAAAAGCCATCAAATTTTGTAGCCTTTTATCTGTATCCTAGCAACTTGAGTCCAAACAGTGTCAAATCTGCTTTTGGAAATTGGCTTCAGCTTTGAACTCTTGCACCAAATTAATACTTACCTCCCTTGGATACTTCGTCATTTGCTAGTCTTTTGTTTGTGTCATCAACACTCTCTCGCACATTAGAACGTTTATTTATATTTCCCCAGAAGAATGTTTACTTTGTCATCATCCTTCATGAGAATACTTTCAATAGACAAGCCTCGACTTTCAAGGGTTTTCAAAGAAGCGTTTTGTCACAGGTTGTAATTTTGATCGTTTTCAACAGGACTGAAGGTCTTGGATCTCTCATTCCTTTTATTAATTCTGTTTTTAAATCTTAAAACCACCAATATGGAATTCTGTTTAGAAGAGAAGGAACACCCCCCATTCCACAGAAAAATCTTGGCCTTGGATTCTGTCTCAACAGCTTCTAAAAGCGTAAGTAACTTCAATAAGCTCAAAGACTACAGCAATTTGGCCGAGCACTTTTGGATGTATAAATAAACGTCATAAATTTACATTACTCTTTATCACATTGGCTTATATTATTCAAAGTTACAAAAATATATATAAACTTCTCTTGCTCTTGAGATCTGAAAATGTAGACAAAAGTCCTCATCCACACAAAAACAAATCTTCACTGAATTTTTAAAGAAAAATCAGTTGATAGAATTTTAAAAAGCTAGGTGGATGGTAGCACAAAAACAAATCCTCACGAATTTTTAAAGAAAAATCAGTTGATAGAATTTTAAAAAGCTAGGTGGATGGTAGCACAAAAACAAATCCTCACCGAATTTTTAAAGAAAAATCAGTTGATAGAATTTTAAAAAGCTAGGTGGATGGTAGCACATTGATGGTTTATTTGTGAAATATCTGTAAGATAATCATTATGTTCATCTTTCTTTTACTGAATTATCTGACATACGCTTATACTATAGTATCTCCTCCTGTACATATATAAAACAACTTTCATTTTCTTTGGCAAAATATCTATTTTAGATTTCTTTGCTCATGGAAGTTGGGGGGAAGAGGGGGATCTATCCTTGCATTGTATTAAAAAAGATTATACAAGTATATATGAAGATTATACAATCTTTAACATAACAAAAATGTACTAAGCACAACAAAAAACATTTATCTTTTTAACCTGGGGTTTGTCCAGGTGTACGCCTTGATCCCACTTCAAGCAAGCAAATGCAATGCCACTGCACTACTGTTCACAAACTACATACAACTTAAAAAAAAAATTTAACGAAAAGAAACCTCTGCAACTGATCACATGCTGCAGTTTATGCTTTTGCTTAAAATGTTTTCCATTCCTCTGCTTGAGCTCCAAGGCTGACCACCAACGTTGAGATGTTACATATCCAAGTGTTTTCTCACCAATAAGGTAGCCACATTCTAACTGTGGAGATAAATTCTACACATGGCAAAAGCTTGCATTGGTTTTAAAAAAAAATCACCCGTTTCTACTTGAATGCAATGGCTTACTCTTCCAAAAGGTGGGAGCAAGTTTTAATGTGAGTGAAAGATGTTTCGTGTGCATTTTTTCATACTTGAAGACTTTGGGGGCATTGAAGTTTGTCCTGATGTTACTCCAGAGAAAAATCCCCTCAAATGAGTGTCTTGATAGTGGCTCGAACCTGCATAGTCAGACCATGGGCTTAATGCTTTAACCACTAGACTATCCCTTCCCCTACAACTAGATCAATATGCTGTCTAATTTTGATTGACATCCACTAGCCCACATTGTTATTTTGTTTATGATTTACCGCACAGTCAATGAATTGTTTCCTAAAAATGTAAGATTATGCCAAAACATCTCGCTCCTAAAATATTGAAATGAAGTCTTCTGGTTCTTGGCATTTTTTCTTCCCAAAATGAAAAATAAAATGGAATCTTTGAAATTATTTGTTCCTTGGCTAGATGTCTGAGGTTCATCAAGCTTATCTTCGTTTTAAATCAGCTTACTAATGTACACAGCAATTCAAAATGCAAACAAAATATTTTGTGACCTGAATATTTTACATGCTGGTTTTTCTTTACTAGTATTCAAAGCCACATTGAACGCTGATGCGTGAGCCCTCTACTTGTCAACAAATTATAGACTAAAAAGAAAGTTTTGGGGCTGTATGGCTGAGGGAAATAATTTTCTAACCTGGATTTTGTCACAGTGGTTCAATGCTGGTAGGTGATGACATTGGCGGTACCTTGGCAGCAGCTATCTGTAGACAGACTGATTCTATCACACAACAGTGAAACCTTTTCTACATGAAAAGCAGACCTGTAGGAAGAGAAGAGAGAGAGAGAGAGAGAGAGAGAGAGAGAGAGAGAGAGAGAGAGAGAGAGAGAGAGAGAGAGAGAGAGAGAGAGAGAGAGAGAGAGAGACAAAGAATATGGCAGAAAGACAAGACAGAGAGAAATGACAAGACAGAAATGCATGCACAAACAATACAGTGACAGAGTAGATGAGAGACATAAAGACATGCATGGTTTAAAACAGTAACTGACATACACACACAATGTCACAAAGAACATAACCCCAAAAAACCACAACCAAAAATAGTACCAACTTTCCCAATTTTTCCTTAATGACGGCTATTTGAGGCAGGACCTGATGATGCTGAACTTGACCACTACTGGTCAGGCTTCCACAGCACCTGGTTAAAGAGATGGGCATCATAAGATTAGATATAGCATTAACAACCCATGGGAAGTAAGTGACTAAAGACACACACGGTAAATATACATATGACTAACACAAACAGGTCACTGCGTCAGATTTATGGCCAATTTTCCTTTTCACAATGCACACACGTCACCACAGCTAAATGCACCTGCATCGCTTTTGGTCACACATGTCAATCCCAAAGCAGACACCATAAAACAAACAACTGTTACTAAAAAAAAAAGCTAAGAAAAGACACAAATAAACCATACTTTTTTTAAAAAAAAAGTGACCCATAAAGACAAAAACAATCAAATAAGAAAATCCACACAGCTTGGACAAAGAGTCAGGCCAGACAAAACAGACAAACACAATGACAGAAGTATACAGAAACTGTACCTTGTTGACATCCTGCAGTTCTTGGTCACTGTCATGGCACATGTACCGTCCTTGCCCCTCCATTCCAGCCCCAGACTCTGGAAACAGTAAACCATCATCAGTCATACGGACAATTCTATACATTTCACAAGCATATATCCCTGAAGTCAGAATAGGGCTACCTTAATGGTGGCTAAGAATGGTTGCATATGCAAAATTTCACCATTGGTGAACCTCAGAGCTCTAGCCGAGGAACAAGAACAAAACAAAAAATAAACTCCCAACAACACAATAACTAGCACATACATTACATTCACTTGATTACACAACTTTAAGTAGTCTACTTACAAATGAAGATTGACATTTTCTCACCTGGTCTGTTGCAGAATGTGCGACCTTTTGGTTCCCCTCCGTGAAAGGCAGGTGCGACTTTTGTCAGGTCCATACACCTTGACAGCACCTCTGTCGACAGACTGATTCTAACACTTAGCGGTGAAACATTTTCAACATGAAATGCAGGCCTGCAGAAAGACACAGTCAGTCAGAAAAGGGCATCACAGAAAGACAGACAGGCAGAGGAAAGGCATTCAGAATATATGACAGACATGGAGACAAAGGCATACAGCCCCCCCCCCCCCCCAAAAAAAATTACATACATGACAGTATTGCCATTTTTCTTAACTTTCTTTGGTGACCAACGCTTGATGCAGAGCCTGATGGCACTGGGCTTGACAACTGGACCAGGCTTACGTGGTTCCTGGCAAAACAGATATATACTCCACACAAAAAAACCCAGCATCCTAACAACCATCAACACAAGCGAGCAATAATAGAAAAAAAAACCAACTGAAATACAACATGGCAATTTAAGGCAAAAACAATTAAATACCAAGACTGTTCCACAACTCAAATAGTCAGACAAAAATGTAAACAAAAAAAGTGCACTTATTCAAAAGTATACCTCTGTCCACAGACTGCATGTTGTGATGACAGTCCTGCAACACATACCATCCTCAGCACTGGATTCCAGCTCCAAAAGCAGTAAATCCCTTAAGTTATACTGTCAATGCTAACAGTTTAACCAGCATCCCTATCACATGCAACAACGCGCATAAATAGGGCTAAGGCAAAGTTTAACTAACATCCACATCACATTCAATGACATACATCACTTAAAGTGAACAAGTCAAAGTTTAACTGCATCCACATCACATTCAATAACATACATCACTTAAAGTGGTAAAGTCAAAGTTTAACCAACATACACATCATGTTCAAAACATACATCATGCGCTTAAAACAGTAAAGTCAAAGTAAAATTAGCATCCACATCACATTCATTAACACACATCATTTTAAGAAAAGAGGTAAAGTCAATGTTTAACTAGCATCCACATCACATTCATTAACACACATCACTTAAAGTGGTAAAGTCAAAGTAAAACTAACATCCACATCACATTCAATAACATACATCACTTAAAGTGGTAAAGTCAAGGTTTAACCAACATCCATAACACATTCAATAATATATCATACATTGCTTAGAGGTGATGTCAAAGTAAAACTAGCATCCACATCACATCTAATAATATACATCACTTGGAGTGTATAAGTTACAAATGAAATATGTCATTTTCTCACCTGGGCTTAACTGTGGAATCACGGGACCAGGCTCTACCCCATGCAGGTAGACGTGACATCAGATCTTTACACCTTGACAGTAGCTGTGTCAACAGTCCGATTCTATCACATCTCAGTGAAACATTTTCAACATGACATGCAGGACCTCAGAATAGACAGACAGGCAGAAATGCAAACACAGACAAGCAGGACATTCACAGACAGAATGGCCGGCCAAATACATAACGGACATAATGAACACGTACATACTGGCATACATACACCATGTTACAAAGACAGGCAGAATTATTACTGGTACAAGTTACCTGGTGGCGTTTATGGACCACAGCAAGCTGGTAGTCTTTGCATGGTACCTGGTAAGAAACATGTACTCAAAGTTAAAAGCAGCACAAAATAAAGTACAACACCGCTGATAGAAAAAATAACATCGATGCACATACAGACATATCATACAGCCAAGCCCGCCAAAATGTGCTGATGAAATAGTGAAACATAAGTCCTCACAGTAAAAAAAAAAAGCATTTAAAAAGTGCATTACATTAACTAATGATACAGATAATGATAGATGTACATATGACACACTACAGGAAAAAAAAGACAGAAAATAACAGTAAAAAAAAGTCAGTCAGATATAACAGTAAAAACAAAACAAGAAAAAAAGGACAAGTATGCAGAACTTTACCTCTGTAAAGACAGGATGCAGCTTGATATGATGACTGGTCCTGGTTGTTTCCAGCCCCAAAGACCCTGGAAGCAGTAAATCATCATCAGTCACACTGAAAAGTGTAAAAACATTTTTTGGCATAAATATTACATCCGCATGGTCACAATAATTTCACACGGAAGAAAGTTATACTTTCCCTTTTCAGAATTTCCCAAAATCCAAAGCAAAAAGTAAATGCTATAGTGAATAAGTCTGTCAAAGCACAGATATACTTTTCCCCCTATACACAGCAAAAAAAAAAAAAAAAGATCAGGCAAGACAGACATAAAATTAAAAAATAGATGAGTTAAGCCATACCTTATGACTCAAGAGATGGAGGAGGCCTCTGGTGGAGCTAGACTGTCTGAAACTGTTGAGTTACATCTGGTACCTGGTAAAACAGATCATCATGTAGAAAAAAACACACACATAAGACGCTTACCTCTCACAAGCTGCTGGTTTTATCTTCGAACCAGAAACGTCAGTGCTGCTGTGAAAAGCTGAAGACAGAACAGGTTGGAAAAAAACCCTGCTGCACTGCTCATGTCCCCCTGGATGACCTGGTCATGGAACCGATCCAATCCAGTTTATTGCCCCGCTGACCACAGCGGCCACATCAGAGAAGCCACCCCATGTTGTTTTTTTTTACATCTTAGATTAAAACTGTTCAACTGTATACAGATTAAAACAAGGTGTTAAACCAACTCTACAAACGTTCCTTGTATCAACACCCCAGCCAACCATAAGGGTGAACCTAGGACATACACCACATTGTGAGAGAAGCCACATCAACGATACATAAATTAAGATAAACCAGAACAAGATTTCTTAAAACAAACTTCATGATAATGATGACCATCTTGGTCAAAGGACTGATGGTGATGACCCTCTTGGTCATGGAATTGATGATGATGACAACGATGATGCTCTCATTTTTTTAATCTCTGGTAAGAACTTTTCCCCATTTGTTTTTGGTCTTTTAAGTGTTCTCTGGTCAGAGAGTTTGCACTTTTGTAAGCCTGTTTTTGTTTTTGGGTGGGGGTAGATTGAAGAGGTAGTTCTTTTAGTTTAGGTTGGTTTTGTTTTGTTTTATTTTTTATTGCTGAGCAGGAATGTCCCATTTCCTGGCAGAGATTTTTCCTTTAATGCTAATTAAAAAAGTTTTACTTGTTTAGTTTAGTTTTATTTTGTTTACTTCAGTTTGTGCAATTTGGGTATTAGGTTTCTTTTTTTTCAGTTTCAATTTTTTTTAACTTGTTTCTTTTACTTTGTCTCACTTTTTTATAGCTCCATTGTCTGCCAAGCACTAGCCCAGCTGTTCTCACACATTCCAAACAACTACACCCAGGCAAGCCCCATTGCACTCCAAGTCTTGTGTCAACATGGACCTGTAAATATGGGGCCACCACATGGCCACCAGCCAGCAGTCTCACACCATTTGTTTCTTTTTGGGGGATTCAATTTTCCATTTCAGTTTTCTAGTTATTTTTTGTGTTTTTTAAAAAATTTGCTTGTTTTGACATCTTGTCAACTTTTTAAGTCTCAGATTAAAACTATGTAAATATATACAGAATAAAACAGGGTTTGAAACCAACTCTACTGTCACTCCTTGTATCAACACCCTGGCCAACCATAATGGTCAAACCATGGCAGCCATAAAATGTGGGAGAACCAAATAAATGGCACATAAAATAGTTAAAAACCAATGCCAGCTTCCTTAAAACAATCTTGTTCTTAGACACTATTATATCTTAACTCATATCAGACAAAATGCCCAATTCTCTCAGGAATTTGAAAATGTGGTGGAATATCATGCAATAGGATCTTTAGGGGAAAATGACAAGCATTGGATTAAAATATCACATTTCTATAAGCCAGGGCCAGCCTACCTTCTAGTCCCAGACACCAAGTAAGGAATCTCTTCAAATTCTTCCCTTCTGAAGGCTTCATTAAAAGAGATCCCAAGAAATACATACAATGGAGATCTATGTCTAGTACTCTGTCCTGACACCTTCATCCCAGTGTCCTTGTTGACAAGGTTCATACCAGCCAGCCAGCCAGTATCTGTTAACAGACATAAACGTGTGTAATTTAATTACTTTGTAGCTGGGATCACGGTGGTTTGGCAACACAGAACTATAAGAATAAATTCAAGCTCAAAATTTGGTCCCAAACACTCTGAAATCAAGTGCTGATAAATCATGTTTGAAAGATTGGGTTTGCTTTTTGACACTTAAACATGTGAAGTTGTTTAGCATTTCTTCTATTCTAAATACAGTTTTGGGTGGCAAGATAACCTAGCGGTTTGAAGTGAGCTCAGGATCTGATGGCACAGGTTTGAACCATCACTGAGATGCCTTGTGGGTTTCCCTTCCCAGAATTAACATCACTACTGACTCAATTCATCTAAAAGTCCTTCAGATGAGACTAAAAACTTAGGTCCTGTGTACAAACCCACTCACTTTTTGCGCATGTTAAAACTCGTTATGCCTTTCCCATGAGCAGCCATAATGTGCCAGTAGGAACAGAGATTTTTTTTAAAAAAGGAAACGTTTACATGCACACTGGTGTGTTAAGACATCACCTCACAATTGGAATGTCGTTACCTTAATTAATGGTGGGCAAACAGTTGTATACGCAAAATGTCACCATTGGTGAACCTAGCTCTAGCAGAGGATTGTTCTTAATACAACGCCGAGAATGAAAATGGAATTGCAAAAAAAACAACAACCCAACCCAACACTTTTAAAGAATACAAAGTCACCTAAAACTTGAAACCTGAAATGTGTAAATGCTTAGCGTCAGGGTACGCTTTGAGATTTAATGCTTAATTCCATGGTCACTGTGGCAGGTGCAAGATTTACACCTTCCTACAGTGAAAAGGCAATGGAAAATTATTAGTACTCAGAGAGTGTCTGTGTGCAGACAACTCGCTTTGTATATCAGTACAACATTTCCACCTGGGAATTTAAAAATCCTGCAGACTATAACCACCCAAAATCACAAAATACCCGTTTTCCTAGCTCAAGCCCAACTTACAATTCATGCTCCTCTCCCACGAGCGCGCCATATTACGTGATAAAGCGGGATAACTCTTTGTCTCCTCAGCCTGCGCGAGAGGCTTAACTATTTTTGACCAATCATCAATGAGTATCACTGTTTGCGCAAAGTTTCTGCTAAATGAATCGGGATTGATACCTTTAAATAAAAATAAAAAGCATAGTTGCAACGGAAAGTGAGCGCAGCGGTTGTTTTTTTAAAATTTTTTATCCCCCCCCCCCAAAAAAAAAAAGAGACTATAAAGATGGGCGAAAGGGAGAACGGACAGTTAATTGTTTCAGTTGATGTTGTTTACAGCCACAAAGATCATAACAGTCAAGGGATACTGAGTTTTCGATAGCCACCCCAATATTCGTCATCCTGCCTAATGTGCTGTGTGCGTGGGACTGAAAATCTGATGTGTCAATATATTTGTGGAAGGTTGCATATGTGTCAATGATTTGAACGTAAGCACTTTGATTTATTTTCTTTACAAGATTCAGCGCTATCTCAATTCCGGATAGTATTACCAGGCATGCAGGCCATTGATGTGTGTCAAGTAAAAAAAAAAAGAAAAAAAAAAAAGAAGAAAAAAAAAAAGAGCAAATGGCCAAGTACTGTGCCAGGGAAGACACCGGATTTGTCTATGGGTTCTTCAAATGATTAACTCTCCAAGACTTTTAAAAAATGTTTTGGTATTTTAGATATAGAAAATGGTTTACTCATTGATGAGCAGCACGTCAATGTATTTTCCTCCATTTGATTTTGCAGTCCTGGCAGCTCTCACATCCCTTATTTCACTGTTTCAGTTTTTAACCTCCTCTTATTTGCTTTGTGTTCTGCCACACACACACACACACACACACACACACACACAGAACACACACACAACACACACAGAACACACACAAAATACACACATACACAACACACACCACACACACACACACACACATCCTTCGGATTAGACTATAAACCGAGGCCCCGTGTGCGAGCGCAGCAGAACATCTTACGCACACGTTAAATCCTGTTCCACTTTTCGTAAGAGTAGGCCATTGTGTGCCGGTGGGAACAGATGGCAGAATTCACAAATCCGCATACACATGGGGACTGGATGTAAAAAAGCACATAAGTGCTTATTCCATTATCCTCGATATAAAAGAATAAATAAAATAAACACACACACACACACACACACACACACACACACACACACAGAGTTAACATCAGTGCCCACTCCACTCCCCCAAAAGTCCTTCCGATGAGACTATAAATCGAGGTCCCGTGTGCGAACGCACGCAGAACATGTTACGTGCACGTTAAAACCCGTTCCGCTTTTCGAAAGAGTAGGCCATTGTGTGCTGGTGGGAACAGATAACAAAATTGACAAAACTGCATACACACGGGGACTGGATGGAAAACAGTACATGAGTATTTATTCAATTATCCTCGAGATAAAAACAACAACACACACACATGCATACACACACATACACGCAGGCACACACACACATGCGCACGCCCCCCACAACTACACACACACACACACACACACACACACACACACACACACACACACATAATCACACACACACTTTTTTCTTTTTCGGAATCGATTTTATTTCTTACTTTAACCAAATCCACCAGGCAAAGTTTTGAGACTTTTGCAAAACTGCTGTTATAGGCTGGTATGGCAATCAGAAAAAAAGAAACATCACAAACATTTGACGTGTACAAAATGGCGGGCTTGGGTTATAGGCTGGTATGGCAATCAGAAAAAAAGAAACATCACAAACATTTGACGTGTACAAAATGGCGGACTTGGGTTACCAGAACCACCAACAAGTTGCAACGTCACTAACATTGACGTCACAGCTACGAAAGATCGAGATATGTCATAAATGGAAGATCATTGCAATCTTCAACAGACAACAGAGGAGGGTGTTTACAGACAGTGGGAGGGAGTGTTTACAGACAACAGAAGAGGGTGTTTACAGACAGTGGGAGGGAGTGTTTACAGACAACAGAAGAGGGTGTTTACAGACAGTGGGAGGGAGTGTTTACAGACAACAGAGGTGGGTGTTTACAGGTGGGGTGGGGTGTATGTTTACAGAGGGAGGTGGATTTTACAGAGGGCAAGGGGTGTTTACAGACAACAGAGGGAGGGGGTGTATACAGACAACAGAGGCAGGTTTTATTTTTTGTAGACAGAGGAAAGGGATGTTTACAGACAGAGGGAGGGGGTGTTTACAGACAGCAGAGGGAGGGGGTGTTTACAGACAGAAGAGGGGGTGTTTACAGAGGGAGGATTTTTTTTAACAGACAACAGAGGGAGGAGGTGTTTACAGACAACAGAGGGAGGGGTGGTTACAGACAACAGAGGGAGGGGATGTTTAGAGAGGGAGGGGGTGTTTAGAGAAAGAGGGGATGTTTAGAGAGGGAGGGGGTGTTTAGAGAGGGAGGGGGATGTTTAGAGAGGGAGGGGTGGTTACAGACAACAAGAGAGGGGGTGGTTACAGACAACAGAGGGAGGGGGGTTACAGACAACAGAGGAAGGGGGTGGTTACAGACAACAGAGGGAGGGGTGGTTACAGACAACAGAGGAAGGGGGTGGTTACAGACAGGGAGGAGGGGTGGTTACAGACAGGGAGGAGGGTGGTTACAGACAGGGAGGGGGGTGGTTACAGACAGGGAGGAGGGGTGGTTACAGACAGGGAGGAGGGGTGGTTACAGACAGGGAGGGGGTGGTTACAGACAGGAGGGGGAGGAGGGGTGGTTACAGACAGGAGGAGGGGTGGTTACAGACAGGGAGGGGGGTGGTTACAGACAGGGAGGAGGGGTGGTTACAGACAGGGAGGAGGGGTGGTTACAGACAGGGAGGGGGTGGTTACAGACAGGGAGGGGGTGGTTACAGACAACAGAGGAAGGGGTGGTTACAGACAGGGAGGGGTGTTTACAGACAACAGAGGGAGGGGGTGGTTACAGACAACAGAGGAAGGGGTGGTTACAGACAGGGAGGGGTGTTTACAGACAACAGAGGAAGGGGTGGTTACAGACAACAGAGGGAGGGGGTGGTTACAGACAGGGAGGGGGTGTTTACAGACAACAGAGGGAGGGGGTGGTTACAGACAACAGAGGTAGGGGGTGGTTACAGACAACAGAGGGAGGGGGTGTTTACAGACAACAGAGGGAGGGGGTGGTTACATACACCAATGAGAGGGGGTGGTTACAGACAACAGAGGAAGGGGGTGTTTACAGACAACAGAGGGAGGGGGTGTTTACAGACAACAGAGGGAGGGGGTGTTTACAGACAACAGAGGAGGGGGTGTTTACAGACAACAGAGGGAGGGGGTGGCTACAGACAACAGAGGGAGGGGGTGTTTACAGACAACAGAAGGAGGGTTTTTTTTTTAATTTACAGACAACAGAGGAAGGGGGTGTTTACAGACAGGGAGGGGGTGTTTACAGACAACAGAGGGAGGGGGTGTTTACAGACAACAGAGGGAGGGGGGGTATTTACAGACAACAGAGGAAGGGCTGGTTACAGACAACAGAGGAAGGGCTGGTTACAGACAACAGAGGAAGGGGGTGTTTACAGACAACAGAGGGAGGGTGTGTTTACAGACAACAGAGGGAGGGTGTGTTTACAGACAACAGAGGGAGGGGGTGGCTACAGACAACAGAGCGAGGGGGTGTTTACAGACAACAGAGGGAGGGGGGTGTTTACAGACATCAGAGGAAGGGCTGGTTACAGACAACAGAGGAAGGGCTGGTTACAGACAACAGAGGAAGGGGGTGTTTACAGACAACAGAGGGAGGTGGTGGTTACAGACAGGGAGTTTTTTTTTTTTTTTTATAAAACAGACAACAGAGGGAGGGGGTGCTTACGGAGAGAGGAAGGGGGTGTTTAGAGACAACAGAGGAAGGGGGTGTTTAGAGACAACAGAGGAAGGGGTGTTTACAGACAACAGAGGAAGGGGGTGGTTACGGAGAGGGGGGGGGGGTGTTTACAGACAGGGAGGGGGGGTGTTTATAGACAACAGTTCGAGAAGGTGTTTACCTAGAGAGAGAGAGGGAGGGATAGGTAGCGGTGGGGATGTGTTTCAAGGGGTGTAGTAGTGGGTATGGAGGGCGGAGTCTAAGGTCTGAAACTGGATGACCGCCAGGCTGGGCGTTTATACAGTTGCGTATTTCAATAAGAACGGTTGAGTTCAAACCTCCGTGGAAAATACTGAACCTTTACGAGCAAACCCATGTGCATGCGAACAGATTGTTTGTTACTTACTGTTCGTGAGGATTTTGTCTCCATAGGGAAGAGAAGCCCACATCTTTTCTTTTTTTTTACACAGAAAATTCCTTGGTTGTATGAATATAGTGTGATTAAGATGTTTCTAAGTCATTCTCTACATACACGCAGTTGAACTTTTCTATGATTTCTCACTAAAAGCACTATTAAACAAAGAATTCAATGGGGGGAGCGGGGGGGGGGGGGGGGGGGGGGGGGGGGGGGGGGTGGGAACACACCCCACAACAAAGAAACAAAAAAAGTAAAAAGATAACCACAGAACAAACATAAGCCTAACCAGCCAAAAGTATAAGAAAAAAACCCAACAACAACAACAACAACAACAACAACAACAACTGTGAAGACGCACCAAAGACGCATGTAAAATGATGACGCACACTAAAACATATCTGAAATATTTGTAACAGAGACTTTTTCTCAAGAAGCTCCTGAAGTACAAATGTCATTAATTATTGATTAACTGGCTATACCAAGTCATAATATTCAAGCAACAGCTGATAATTATAACATTATCGCCTTATCAAAATGGATGGAAAAAATATAAATATACTGGCAGTTTTTGTTCTTACGTTTTAAGCGGAACTATCTAATTGTATATATAAGCTCATTTTGGCTCCCACAAACACAGTTTTATATGATACTTTGTTTACTCTTGTGCACTTTGTGTCTGATTTCTCAACAATCCCCCCAAAAAAACCCCAAACAACAACAAAACCCCCACAACAACACAAACAAACCCCCAAACAAACAAAAACAAACAACCCAACAACACACCACCAAGAACCAAAAAACAAACAAACAAAAAACAAAACCAACAAACCTGTCAGTGGCTCTCTATAAATTACTGGCCTGGGGAGAGAGAGAGAGAGAGAGAGAGAGAGAGAGAGAGAGAGAGAGAGAGAGAGAGAGAGAGAGAGAGAGAGAGAGAGAGAGAGATGACAAATGACAAATTCTTTTATTTCGAGGATAATGGATAAGCACTCGTGTGCTTTTTTACATCCAGTCCCCGCCCGTAGGGATACATCTTAATAATAACCCAACACTTATACAGTCTCACAGTAAAAACATGGGGAAATAACCCTTTTCAAAACAGCCCCCCCCAACAACCCCCCCCCCCCCCCCCCGAAAGCAAACTAATAAAAGAAAACCCTAACCCCCCCCCCCCCCCCCCACCACCCCCCACCCACCCCCCAAAAAAACACAAACCACAACCAAAACAAACAAAAGAGAAAGAAAAACCAAACCAACAAAAGAAGAAAAAAAAGAGAAAAACAACAACAAAAACAAAACCAAGAAGAATAACAACCAAACTTTTTTTTTTTTTTTTTTTTTTTTTTTTTTTTGCTGCCTCATCTTCTGTGACGTCCCCCGTCCTACTGTTTCCCACGCCGCTCATTCCAATCTCCCCGCCAAAGCAGTACCCAGATTTGTTATGTCTCATCCTCAGGGTCGGAAGTCCACAGGGAGCCCATCACTATCAGGCCGCCGTGGGGCCACCAGCCAGAGGGGCCCTGCACTGCTGCTGGGTCACTTGGTGGTGTTCAGTGGTGCCTGTTCTGAGCTAACATACGCAGGACACCACCTACTAAGCCCCCTACTAACGACAGGATTAGCTCAGTCGCGGAGCCAGACTGAGTGAGTTGCCCACCCGAGGTGGCAACCACCACAACGTCCCTCCAACGACCGTCCCCCGCGAACCTCCAACCCCAAAGGCTTTGACACAAACTCACCACAGGCACAGAAGTGTATGGGCAAACCGAATCTGAGGTCACCATGAGACCAGAGAAACCGGGACCACCGAATCAGAGGCAATTATTTTTTATTGCATGATGATCAATGACAATGAGGATGACGTAATGATGCTGCTGTGGAAGTGCATATGCTTTGAGACTACTTGACAGGGTTGTACTCTACGCTTACTATCATAATATATCCCGGCGTCAACCGGGCCCGAGAGATACAGACACCTGCAGTGTTGGTCAGGTAATTTGAGCAACACTCTCAAACTCGCATCCGTTAAGTGGATGAAGCTCGACTGTGTGGTCCCAGTCTTCCCACTGAGCCCACAGCACACTCACTCTGGGTAGGAGCCGGCCTGAGTCCGAAAAATCCCTATGACTCTTATGGGAATCGAACCCGCGACTTCCAGTCCGTAACTCAAGGCGCTAACCACTGCGCCATGGCGGCTGGTATAACAACCAAACTTAATAAATCATAAAGATAAACATCTACACATTGTCAAATGGTACATATACTTGTTACACATAACAATAAGATATTGAAATAGGGCACTCATTAAGACTTAAGTACAGAGGACAAGTCCAATAAGTATTGAAAATATAAAATATGAATCCTCCATCAGGATACACCATAACTAAAAGCAAAACGATAAAAGGTGAGAGAGAGAGAGAGAGAGAGAGAGAGAGAGAGAGAGAGAGAGAGAGAGAGAGAGAGAGAGAGAGAGAGAGAGACAGAGACAGAGACAGAGACAGAGTGTGTGCGTGTGTGTATTTCAAAGATAATATCCAATATATAATTCCCAAAACAGTACACGATCACCATCAACACTTTTGATTATACTCGTTTCAAATTATATGTCATGATAATGAAATAAGCTCAATACCCATATATTCACACAATAAAAAACAAGAAACAAAACAAAAGAAGAAATCTAAACCTATACAGTCATTGAGGGAGAGAATGTGAGTGAGTGTGTGTGAGTGTGTGTGTGTGTGTGTGTGTGTGTGTGTGTGTGTGTGTGTGTGTGTGTGTGTGTGGGTGTGTCTCAGGGATAATACTAAATATATAATACTCACAGAGCACACGATCAACACGAGAGAGAGCAATGCGACTGAATGAGCCTGAATATGATTTTGTTTTAATGGTGGGATGGCAATGAGATGTGTAGAAGCAGCAACGCATAATTACACATGAAAAGCAGCAAACAAACAAATAAACGCCCCCCCCCCCCCCCCCCCCCCCCCCCCCCCCCCCAACCTCTGATTCATTATTACCATCGCTAGTACTGTTTGAAAAAAATGTAAAGATTCAGTATCAAGCATACTCATTAGAACACATCTACAGTACAATCATTGAAATACACATAATGTAGGCCTAAATAGTGGTGTGTGTGTGTGTGTGTGTGTGTGTGTGTGTGTGTGTGTGTGTGTGTGTGTGTGTTGTGTGTGTGTGTGTGTGTGTGTGTGTGTGTGTGTGTCCAGCACTGATTAATAATATAAATACAGAGTAAAACATCTCACAATTTCCAACACAAAGCCTGCAACAAAGTTGTTGCGTTTTTAAGGTATACAGATAAGTTTCCAGCACTGGGTAAAAACTGGCTATAACTGCTGCTTCTGCCGCGACTACTACTACTACTACTACTACTACTTCTACTACTACTACTACTACTACTACTACTACTACTACTACTACTACTACTACTACTACTACTACTACTACTACTACTACTTCTACTACTACTTCTACTACTACTACTACTACTACTACTACTACTAACTACTACTACTACTACTACTACTACTACTGCTGCTGCTGCTGCTGCTGCTGCTGCTGCTGCTGCTACTACTACTACTACTACTACTACTACTACTACTTCTACTACTACTACTTCTACTACTACTACTTCTACTACTACTACTACTACTACTACTACTACTACTACTACTGCTGCTGCTGCTGCTGCTGCTGCTGCTGCTGCTGCTGCTTTTGCACTGGATGAAAACTGGCTATAAATGCTGCTTCTGCCGCAACTACTACTACTACTACTACTACTACTACTACTACTACTACTACTACTACTACTGCTGCTGCTGCTGCTGCTGCTGCTGCTGCTGCTGCTGCTGCTGCTGCTTTTGTACTGCTAGTACTGCTACTGTTGTTGCTGCTGCTGATACTAGTACTGCTACTGCTGCTGCTTCTGCCTCCTCTTTCTCCTCCTCCTCCTCCAACTGCTGCTGCTGCTACTGCTGCTGCATCTGTTTGTGGAGGTTAAAATGAACGTGTGTACGCAAACGGATTGTTCACACACACACACACACACACACACACACACACACACACACACACACACACACACACACACACACACATACACACACACACACACACACACACACACACACACACACACACACACACACACACACACACACACACACACACACACACACACACATACTCTCTCTCTCTCTCTCACGCACGCACACTCACACACACACACAGGAGCTAGCATTTTGGTCAATGTGGTAACATCAATGCAGACATAGAGTTCCATCATCACAGAGGGAATGTTTAGAAGCAGCTGCACTCCATGAAGGATGAATGGTGGATAGAGAGGGCAGAGGAGATCCAGAATCACCCTCATCTTCACCTTCACCAAACCCATTGTCTAGTAGTTCGATGGGACATTACTGAAGATTTTGTAGCCAGCTTTCTCCACTCCCCGCGGTTCTCAGCTTTTACGTAGTATGCAGCTCCACTCAAGGCCACTCCACTCTCTGATGTTGTCTTTACATCGTTTTCTCTGTCTGCCTCTTCGTCTCCTGCATTGCACTGTTCCCTGTAGGACAGTCTTGGCCAGTCTAGATGTTCATATGACGTGCCTGTACCACTTGACAGTAATGCTGGCTATAAAAAACAAAACAAAAGAAAAACACCCCCCCAAAAAAAAAAATACAACCCACCCACCAACAACCCCACCCAACAACAACAACAACCCACAACCAACCAAACAACAAAAAAACCAAAGCCAAAACCACCAAAGTTTTCAGCTCCAGCTTGATGGAAGCGTATAGACCACCACAGAGAAGTGCAGCGAGCCTGCAGGGTGAGTTCATTACCGTTAATGAGGCAAAAACCACTCCCCCCCCCCCCCCCCCCCCCCCCCAAGGTCAAACCACTCTGAGCAGCTCCTTAACATGCATTCAGGGATGAGATTAGATCCGGTGTCTTCTTTGACCTCTCCAAGGTGTTCAAACACAGTGTCATGTCCAGGACTGTGGAACACACTACCCCGAATTGAATTGGAATCTCTCCCAAGACGGTTATAACGCTTTCGCTATGGCATGGACGCAATGTCAGTCACCATCAGTGAGGATGGTGAGTTCCCCGTCACCAAAAACAGTCGATCAAGGATGCATTCTTGTCCCAACACTCTTCAGTTTCCTTTTCAGCATGATGCTGCTCTCTGTCTTTAAAGGCTCAGATCCAGATATTCGGATCCTATGTAGGACAGATGGCCGTGTCTTAAACACTCAGCGCCTGAAGGCAAAGGCGTAAGTCACTAAATCACTCATTCCTGATCTTCTGAATGCCGATGACTGTGCTATCATTGCCCACTCCGAGGATGACCTTCGACCACTCACAAATTCTCTGTCTGCGGCCACTAAGCATTTTGAACTCATAATCAGCATCAAGAAGACAGAGGTGAGGTTTCATCCTGCAAAAGGATGGATCAACTGCCAACAGGCCCCTAATAAAGATCGACGGCATCTCCACTAGGAGATATCTTTTCGCGTCACTAAGGCAGGTGCCTCCTATACTCCACAGGCAGATAATACTAATACTACTACTACTACTAATAATAATAATGTATGGAATTTATATAGCGCTGAATCTTGTAAAGCAACAAATCAAAGCGCTTATGGAATGAATCAGGCTTGAACAGTATACAGAACATTGGTCCTGACTGCATTGCTGTATGGCAGCCAGTCCTGGACTCTCTACGTAGTTATGTCAAGCTACTAGATCAGTTCACTAGCTGCCTCCACAGGTATCTAAAACGTCAACTGGTACAACACAGTCTCAAAGTGAATGCGCTTTTGCAAGCCCAGACGCCAAGTACAGATGCACTGCTAACACAGTCTTTGCTAAGAGGGTTTGAACATCTGGCGCACGCGCAGGATAGCAGTCCACTACCAAAGCAGCTTTTCCATGGTGAGCTGACAGAGGGCCATGGACCAAGAGGACAACTACCAGGTGGTGCAGAGATTTGACCTGTGACCTACAACGTTAGGATCAGGAGGAATAGAACCCCCTCATGGATCTTCATGGTTTTCAAAGTGAAGAAAACAATTGTGCAATATTGTATCCACTGTACATTCTACCCAGTGACAATGACAAGACCCAAAGTAGGGTGGGTGGGTGTTGGCACTGCCCATATTATTGCCAAAAAAATGTGTACAATACTATACAACACAGCATCATTCATCACACATTGTAGCATGTGCTGTATTAGACATTAATGTAGTTTACTGTGCAACAGTCAATGGTTCAGTGGACTGGCTGTGACTGTAATTCTTCCGTAATAGATGATCTACTCATGTCAGTTCCTGTTCAAAATTTACTGCTGACATGGATTGTTCTTTGATGTGCTTTAAGTCACAGTTGTGCGAAAGGGTATGATAGCTATTTTACCTGTATCTTTGAGAGCCCTTTTTGGTTGTGTGATCATAATTTGTGACACTGAAAAATAACTCACTGAGCTTGGTAGATTCTCACCAAAGTTTCCCTATGAAGACCTCGTAAATAGCCATAAAAAAGGGGGGAAAACCCAACTCCTCCCCCCCAAAAAAAATCAAAAAATCTTAGGAAACAAAATATACCCCCTCTGTTCTCTCAGTACTTTTTCTTCTTCTTGGATTCATCAGGTGAACAACTCAGTCTGTACGATGAAGGCAGCTGTATACTGCGGGTTCTCCAAGTCACTGTAGAGCTTCTCCGTCACTAGGGTGGGACCAGGTCTCGGAATTTTAGATGGATTACTCGGTATGTTCATAACAGACTTTTGTTCAGTTTACTGTCGTTGGAATTATTGTGGAAAGATGCACAGTCTCTCTATGGAAGCTGGTAACCAACGGCAATGTGGTTTTCTCAAAGTTTCCTTACTGCAAAGTGTTCTTTTCTCAAAGCATGGTATACAATCTTCCAGCATGCAAAACAAACAGAGGTCAAGGTGGAGTTATTCGGCGGACAGCTGACTGAAGGTCTCGGTAAGGACACTGGCGTTGTCCACATTCAGCACACTGACACTGCCAGAGTCCTCAGAACAGTCCTCGTCAGGGGCTTGCGCTTGCCCATCCTTTGGCAGCTTCTCACACCTCAGAACCCATCCATTGCGGCAGCCGATCCACACATGTCCCTGCTCATCAACACACAGGGCTGTGGGGCAGACGAGAGCTCCACTCCCTGCTGCCAGGTGACGCTCAAAGGAACAGCTGTTGTCCTCGATTCTGATCACATGGACACTGTCAACGCTTGCATCGGCGACCAGCAGCTTCCTCTGTCCTTCCTCCTGCCAGAAGCAGACATCAGTAGGATGGAAATGAGCAGCATCAGGTGGCGTGTACGTGGCAAAGGGTCGTATCTGCCATCGCCGAAACAGGCGAACATGCAGCTGAGTTTCACAGGTCCCCTCTTCAATTATAGTGAACACCTGTCCGTCTTCTGTGGCGCTGAAGGCTTTGGGTTTTTCGCAAACCACGGAAGAAGCGCCTTCTCCCAGCTTTGCTTTGTATCTGGCAACAGTGCAATATCTCTTTTTGTCAGAATTTTGCGAAAGCACGTACTGACTGCCACTTGAGCAGAATAACAGGCTTCCATTAGCTCTTTGACCTTCAGAATACCTGAATGTAGTGTTGCCAGGCTTTAAGAAATAAACCTTTTCTCCTGGCGAAAGCCATAGACCACTGGTAGCTCCTTTGCTGTCTATGCATGCGACTTGTTCATTGGTGTAACTTGGAGCAACACCGCCAAAGGAAATGTAGATGGCGTTTTCATCCAGGTAGGAAATGGCATGCACTTCGCGACAAGATCTTTCCTGACCGCACTGAAAGACTTTGATGATAACCTCTGACACGGACAGGTGAAGGGGGAGAGAGAAGCGAACGACAGACCCCAGCCACTGTTGGATGCTGTCATCGCTGAACAGACCGGGGTCGTAGCGCATGCCTGGCCTCACGGTGGTGGTGGGAATGCAAGCCTTGATTCGGTTCACTTCTTCCTCCCCGCCTTCCCCTCCCTGCCGCATCTCCTTCTCCATGTGCACCTTCTCTGCATCTGAGCCGGCATTCAGGACGTGGTTCAGTCGTTGCTGCAGCTGCAGGAGAGAATCCTGGCTTTGCTGCACGGCCCGTGTCTCCTCCATCAGCTGAGTGTTCACCGACTTCTTGCAGTCTTTGACGCCCTCCGAGACTGCCTCACACCACCTGTGAACTCTGGCGACGATGGCATCCCGCCGTGCCTGCACCTGCAATTTTGGAATGTTTCTGGAATTTCTGTGGGGAAGACACTGAGTGTGCATGCGGTGTGTGTGTGTGTGTGTGTGTGTGTGTGTTGTGTGTTTGGTTTGTGTGTGTGTGTGGGTGGTGTGATGTGTTGTGTGTGTGTGTGTGCGCGTGCGCGCGCGCGTATGCACGAATATATGTATTATCCACGGAGTGTGTGCAAAAATTTTGGATGTAAAGGTTGATATTGTTATTAGAATAATTTGCTTGTAGTTTTTGGTAGTCCTTGTTTGTTTCTGTATGTACAACACACACACACACACACACACACACACAACACACACACACACACACACACACACACACACACACACACACACACACACACACACATTATAGCTACTGAGTGAGCGAGGTCCAGAACAAACTTTTCATTGGATACCCACTTAGACACACATACATATGCAGCCACTGACATATAATATGCCGTGCATGCATGAACACGCACGCACGCGCACATACGCACAGACAGACAGACACACAGACACAGACAGACAGACAGACAGACACACACACACACACACACACACACACACACACACACCCCCACCACAAAAAACCCACACACCACCAAGATGACACTATAAACCGAGGTCCCCTGTTCGAATGCAATCAGAACATCTTACACACATGTTAGTAGGCCATTGCGTGCCGGTGGGAACGGATGACAAACTTTACAAAGCCGCATACACACGAGTTACTGCATGTGAAAAAAAAGCACATGAGTGTTTATTCCATTATCCTCAAAATAAAAGAACAAAATTCAAAAATAAACACACACATACACGCGCGCGTGCAGATAACAAGGATGGCAAAATTTACAAAACCTCATGCATACGGGCAATGGATGTAAAAAAAAAACCCACACCAACAAAACAAAACAAAACACAACACTGATCCTCAAAGTAGAAAACTATGAATAAACTGAAAATCAATAGGTAGACAGACAGGAATTTTTTTTTAAAGTTAAAAGCAATGCAGGGAGGTGACTTAGCTACCTCAGACAAGAGAGAGAGAATGAATGAATCTTTATGAATGAATCTTTTTGAATGAATGAATCTTTATTTTTCAAGGGTAACAGAAAAAGCATACGCATACTATTTTTCATCCGGCCCTTGCCCTGATTAGGCACTATTAACAAAACAAGGGGGGGGAACCTACTACAACAACGACAACATGATCTAAAAAAGATAAGTGTATATTTAATAATACATAATTCCTAACTGACCTGAACATTAATGTCAAGAGATACATAGATTATAATTTTTTTTAATAGAAAAGAGATGTGCGTTAATAAACACATAGTTCTCAAATGATTTGAACATTAACATGAAAACTGATACACTGACTATAATTAATAGGGATGAATTAAAATACAGGGTAGACAGCAAGAAGCAAGAAGCAAGAGAGAGAGAGAGAGAGAGAGAGAGAGAGAGAGAGAGAGAGAGAGAGAGAGAGAGAGAGAGAGAACAGTGCCGAAATTCTAGAAGAGAAGTCTGCTTTTGCTGTGAGCGCCAGAAATGCTAAAGCTTACATTATTTCGGTGGATCGGCGGTCTAGCAATAACGCATCTGTTTGGAAAGCGAGAGGTCAAGGTCTCGGGTTCACTTCCTGTCCCGAACTCCCTCCTCCTCCCCCCTCCCCCACCCTCTCCTATTCTCAAGAAAGACCAGGAGTCGTGGTCTGATCGTTACCGAGTCTTCTGGATAAGATGATAAGCCGAGGTCTTGTGTAGCCTACAACATGCATTTAGCACGCATAAAAGAACTTACTGTGTGGCAAATAAAAGTGCTGTCCATGGAAAACTTCAGCAGGAAAAAGTCATGCACATCGGGAAATGAGTCTGATCCACCGACTACTGACAGTCTACAAAAACTTACCCCCCACCCCCACCTAAGAAAAAAAAAAATATATATAAAGCTACAAAATCGTAAACCCCAACAGCATTGCTTACGACTTACAAGCTTACCGTGTATTTACTTACTTACCTCCTGAAGGAGGGTTGTCTCTTTAAGACTGGCAGCTTCAAGGTTGTCGTGCATGAAAACCAAAATCTTCGACAGCTGGTTAATGGCAGCCTCCAGGCGATCCTTCGACACCTTCAGCTGACCGCTACAGCGATCCGCTGCTTCCGACAAGTCTTGAGTTTCGTGGTGATCGTGTTTGGTCAGTTTGCAGTACAGACAGATAGGCCGGTCACAAGGCACACAAAACAGTGTCAGCGGATGTGTATCATGACTACGGCACCTTACAATCTGGGGCTGGCCCCTCTCTAACTCGAGATCATCCTCCGAGATATAGAAATTCAGTGGGAATTCCAGAGCACCTGTTTTCGGCACAAGGGTGGGTCTTCGGCACTGTGGGCAAGAGAAGACCTGGGTGTCGACTTTGATCAGACCTTCTACACAGCCCAGACAGAAGGAGTGGTGACAGGGCAGAAGTCTTGGGGAACGGTAGACCTCACGACACACTCGCAAATCAGATTCTGTCTGCTGCGTTGTCTGTAGACCGTAGGCGGCAACGCAGTCGCCATGTTCGCTTTCAGTGCTGGTCAGTGTCTTCTTTCAAAGTTTGTTTTGAGCGTGATTTTTTTTCTGGTCAATATCATTCGAATATTGTTTTTTCACCGGAGATGTTGTGTGTCCATACTCTTTGTAATATTAAAAAAAAAAATCTTATTGACGTCCACTAACAAGACGAGATGTGTTAGTCACTAAACTGAGAACAAACTCCTGAAAAACAAACACATCAACACCAACAGAACTTCCTTTACCGAAACTTACTGAGGAATATTACATAGATTTAAACGAAAACTTTCTGGAGAGAGAGAGGAGAGAGAGAGAGAGAGAGAGAGAGAGAGAGAGAGAGAGAGAGAGAGAGAGAGAGAGAGAGAGAGAGAGAGACCCGAAGCAGACGATAGCCTAATCATACAAGGATGTCTATCTCTGTGTAGAAAAACGGATCACGATGTTCCAAACACCTATCTGACAATCTAAGAACCACGCACGGCGAAGAAACAGGAATCTGTGAGCCACTCAACACAAACCATCAGCGTCATTACAGCCGTCCGCAGCAGATCCCTGTCAAATCTGAAACGCTTCCAGATGCAAATATCAATATAATTATATGCAAACTGAAGGCGAAGTCTCCATTTTCCAGTCCAATCAACACACTTTTTGTCTTGAAACGATTGTCCAGAAATGGCACGTGTTTGTTGTTGTTCGTTGTTGTTGTTGTTGTTGTTTCAGCTGGTCTGTTGCTTATGCGCAAGACTAACAGCCAAAAACAGCTGTCATGATAGTGAGTTCCTTGTGGTAGTCAAATAGCTCCACTTCAGGTAGATCTTGCAAATAGAAAGCTGTCTGCATACCACGTGATTCGTAGATCGTCAAAAAATAGATTCTCTGGTTTTCCCAAATGCCTATTAAACCACACACACACACACACACACACACACACACACACACCGCCTACCCACTCACAATTGTGGCTGATGTTTGAGAAGGCACCCCCTTTATAATTAGTCGCTAAAAAATCCGATGACTAGACACTCTAATAAGTGTAAGTATCAGTGTGCAAGAAAGGACAGGTAATCCCAGTTGAATATTAGAATGTCTGCCTTTGTTCACCTGTGTGTGTGTGTGTGTGTGTGTGTGTGTGTTCAAGTGTAAATTTAATACCTGTTCATCCGTACTTGTGGACGGTTGCATGCGTGTAAATGATTTCATTAAATGTAAGCG
>CM054135.1:47063482-47070982 GCA_028751875.1 Rapana venosa
TATCGTGCGTGCCTGCTGTGTATGTGTGTGTGTTAGTGTATGTGTGTGTGTGTGTGTGTGGGTGTGCGTGCGTGTGTGGTGCGTGTGGTGTGTGTGCGTGCGTGTGTATATGTGTGCATATGCGTGCGTGCCTGCGTGTGTATTGTGTGTGTGTGTGTGTTTATGTGTGTGTGTGTGTGTGTGTGTGCTCGCGCGCGCGCGCGTGTGTGTGAAACAAATAAATACCTACCAAAAAAAAACACCAACCAACAATTTATCAAACAAAACCAATACAGAAAGGAAATTTGCTGACTAAAGAAAAACAACCCCCCCCCTCTCCCTCCCCCACCCCCATCCCCCAACCCCGCCCCAAACCTCCCAAACTAAACTGGAAGTGAACTTGTAGAAAGAAAAAAAACGAGAAGGGGAAGAAAGGGGGTTGTTAAAATGTAGACACTGAGAGAAAAAAACCAAACCACAGGGCTTTCTTTCTCTCCCTTCCTTAAGCTCTTATTGCTGAAAGCGGCTGACGAGGAAATATCACACTACCCCCCCCCCCCCCCCCCCCCCCCCCCCCCAGTCAAAATGCATGTATTGCACACAAGTCACAACATCAATATGGCCAACGTCAGAACATGAGTATAGCCTACATAAGAACATCATTATGGTCTACATCAGAACATCAATGCGACCTATATCAGAATATCAATATGGCCTATATCAGAACATCAATACGGCCTAATCATAACATCAAATATGACCTCTATCAGAACATCAATACAGCCTATATCAGAACATCAATATGGGCTGTAACAGAACATCAATATGGCCTATATCAGAACATCAATACGGCCTATATCAGAGCATCAATATGGAACTATATCAGAACATCAATATGGCTTGTATCAGAACATCAATATGGGCTGTAACAGAACATCAATATGGCCTACATCAGAACATCAATACGGCCTATAACAGGGCATCAATATGACCTATATCAGAACATCAATATGACCTATATCAGAACATCAATATGGTCTATATCAGACCATTAATATGACCTATATCAGAACATCAACATGACCTATATCAGAACACCAATAACGGCCTCTATCAAAACCTCAATACAGTCTATATTATCAGAACACCCATACGACCGATATATCACAGAGTTTGTCCACGCTCGGAACGTCACCAAGCTCTCAAGTTCAAACCTGAGCTTCGTCGTCATTCTGCTCAGGGTCTGGGAGCCCGGCAGTCCCAGCCGGCTGACAGCGCAGAAGCAGTCCCGTTTCACAGCCGATCCACACGATGCCCTCCCAGTCCACTTCCAGAGCGGTGGGCCGCACAAGGTCCCCGCGCCCCGAAGCCTGAAGAAAGCGAACGAACTGGAACTCGGCCATCACCACGCTCACCACATGCACGCAGTCGTTCATGAAGTCGGCGATCAGGAGGAGCTCTTGGCCGTCTCTCCGCCAGAAGGTGACTGCAGTGGGGAAGAAATGTTGCAGAGGGGATCGGTAAGTGGCCGCGGGGTCGCTGAAGTTTCTGCGATACAGACGAACGGTGCGGACCACGCACCTCCTACTCTCACGTCTTTCCACAGCTCTCCTGTCACGCCTGTGTCCAAAGTGTTCTGGTTCCGGCTCGGCGATGACGTCTTCTTCATTGATGATGACGAACAGAGAACCATCCGCGTTGGCATCGAAGCCGTGTGGTCTGCAAGCCGCGTTGATCTCAAAATCTACGGGTCTGGCATTGGGGTCGTTTCTCATTTTCTTCTGGATGGTGGTGACCTGTTCAGGAAGGAACGGCGACGTTTTGATTCGATACTCGCCATTGGAATTGGCCTGGAGGTCGTGATAGAAGTCTGCAGGAATGGGCGAGTACGTGAAGTTCTGGTAGCTCTTGTCAAAACTGATCTTTCTGTGGACGGGATGCTCCCTCAGCTTAGCGCCTTCAGAATCCAAATGCACGAGTCTTTCATTGGCGAACAGAGGCGGCGTCCCACCGTAGGCCACGTGCAGGCTGCCATCCGCGGTGCGGAAGATGCTGTGGACTTCTTGGACAGCGCCGTCGTTCCCGCAGCTGTAGAAGGGCCTGATGTCGTCCGAGGTCTCTCTGTTGGGCACCATCAGCTTCACCGGGGAGCCCAGGGACAGCAAGACGTCTTTCTCCAGGGATTCCTTCAAGTTGCCGGCGAAGGAGAAGAGCCCGGGACGAGGGGTCTCAGCGTGCCTGTTCTCCGTGAACCTGGCCAGCTGGGCGTCGCTGCCTTCCCCTCTCCTCATCTCCCTGTGCACCTCGAGGACTTGCACGTCGCTGAGCGTGCCGTTGATGGCGTTGATGACGCGCCTCTGAAGGCCCAGGAGGAAGTCCAGGGCATCTTCTGACTGCTGCACATCGTCCCCCAGTTCGTTCTCCACGCTCCTCGTCGCGTCTGCCAAACCCTCCAGTACTTTGTCCCGTAGGTGAAGCGCCCTCTGGGCCATGATGTGGTGTTGAGAGTAGATCTGCAGGGCAGTAGGAGGATAACCAGAAAAAAAGCCACCCATTCTTTCATTAATACTTGTCGCCGTTTTGTTTCGTTTGCACACACACACACACACACACACATACACACACACAAACTCACACACAAACACGCGCGTGCACGCACACACACACACACACACGCGCGCGCGCGCGCGCGCGCGCGCAAACACACACATACATCTACACGCGCGTGCACGCACATATACACACAGACACACACAGACACACAGAGACACACACAGACACACACAGACACACACAGACAGACAGACAGACAGACAGACACACACACACACACACACAACGCACGCACGCACGCACGCTAACAGACGCACACTCACACATACAGACAGACAGACAGAAAGACGGATGGAAAGACAGAGACAGACAGACAAACAGACAAACAGATAGATAGACAAACAGACCGACAGACAGATACAGATACAGGTAAACAGACCGACAGACAGATACAGGTAAACAGACAGACAGACAGACAGACAGATAGTCTATTCATAGCTGATCAAGATTGATGATTCAGTTTTCCATTCAAGTTCAGCACTTCTGACGTAAATTTTCGTCGTCGAGAGAGGATGGGCCGGAGATGAGTTCTAGACAACATTAACAGAAACTTGAAGACACAAAGATCTTTGACCTCCTTCTTCTCCTCCTCCTTCCTCCTCCTCCTCCTTCTTCTTCTTCCTCCTCCTCCTCCTTCTTCTTCTCATTTCTCCACCTCCTCCTCCTTCTTCTTCCTCTCCTCCAGTCTCATTCTCCTCCTCCTCCTCTTCTTCTTCTTCTCCTCCTCCTCCTTCTTCTCCTTCCTCCTCCTCCTCTTCTTCTTCTTCTCCTCCTCCTTCTCCTTCTTCTTCTTCCTCCTCCACCTCCTTCTTCTCCCTTCTCCTCGTTCTCCTCCTTCTCCTTCTTTTCCTTCCTCCTCTTCTTCTTCCTCTTCTCCTCTCTCCTCCTCCTCCTCTCTTCTTCTTCTTCTTCTTCATCGTCGTCGTCGTCGTCGTCCTCCTCCTCCTCCTTCTTCTTCTTCTTCCTCTCTCCTCCTCCTTCTCCTCCTCCTCTTCTTCTTCTTCTTCTTCATCGTCGTCGTCGTCGTCGTCGACGTTGTCGTCTTTCGTCGTCGTCGTCGTCCTCCTCCTCCTCCTCCTTCTCTTCTTCTTCTTCTTCTTCTTCTTCTTCTTCTTCTTCTTCTTCGTCTTCGTCTTCACTTCTTCTTCTTCTTCCTCCTCCTCCTCCTCTCCTCCTCCTCCTTCTTCTTCTTCTTTCTTCTTCTTCTTCTTCTTCTTCTTCTTCTTCTTCTTCTTCTTCTTCTTCCTTCCTCCTTCCTCCTCCTCCTCTCTCCTCCTCCTCCTCTCTCTTCCTCCTTCTCTTCTTCTTCTTCTTCTTTCTTCTTCTTCTTCTTCTTCTTCTTCTTCTTCCTCTCCTTCCTCCTCCTCTCCTCCTCCTTCCTCCTCTCTCTCTCTTCCCTTCTCTCCCTTCTCTTCTTCTTCTTTCTTCTTCTTCTTTCTTCTTTCTGCGATCCGTGACTATACTAAAACTTAAACAAAACAAAAAATCCGTGTCTGGGTGGCGGCGAAGTCTTGCAGCAGCCTGTCGTTAGTGATCCCTGCTGGTCCCCAACACCGTTTTTAAATTTTTTTTTTTAACCGAAGCTCTACTGGGCTAGGCCTCGGCCCAAGGGCCACGTCTGGTGTCTCTGCTCTTCGAGTAGAGCTGTGGTTGGGGTTCCTTTGAAGGCTCTGGAGGTCTGGCACTTCCACCGTCGGGATCCCCCCCACCCCCACCCCCCACCACCGGGACGAGCACCATTAAGGAGGGGAGTCCCATAACCTATAAGGTCGTAGGGGAGCGAGGCGTCAGAGACCTCACTTCTCTAGGGCCAGCATATTGAGGGCGGCGCCCATCTCCTCTCCCTCGCTGCTTTACCTTCCCTGACCCTAAAGAGGGCAGGTACCCATTTACAGCTGGGTGAACTGGGGGAACTGTACTGAAGCCAAGGCGCGCAAACGGTCACCCATCCAAGTGGTAACCACGCTCGACGCTGCTTAACTTGGCTGGGGGAAAGCGAGTGCTCCGACCACTGAGCTATCCCGTCCCCACCAGCACCATTACCGTCGGTTATATGGGAGATGAGTTCTAGACAACATTAACAGAAACTTGAAGACACAAAGATCTTTGACCTCCTTCTTCTCCTCCTCCTTCTTCTCCTTCCTCCTCCTCCTTCTTCTTCCTCTCCTCAGACCTGTGGCAACGGTACCCAACCAGCTGCCAGCCGAGAATGAAATCCCGGCGCAGGAGATGGGGATGGATCGGGCACACCCTGAGAAAGCCAGCCAGCAACATCACAAGGCAGGCACTATCATGGAACCTTCCCCCCCAGGGAAAACGAAAAAGAGGAAGGCCAAGAAACACCTGGCGACGCGACCTTGAGGCAGAAAAACCAAGAAGATATGGGATATACCTGGAGACAGCTGGAGAGAATAGCCCAGGACAGAGGACTCTGGCGGACTGTTGTCGGCGGCCTATGCTCCAGGGCGAGTGATGGGCCTCAGTAAGTAAGTAAGTATAGTTGTTTGCATGGCCACATTGGCTAGACTGGCGCAGAGCCTGCTTCTCTCCCCTGCGCTTATAACTCTGCAGAAGATCTGCCCGCTAGCTGGCCTCAGCCGACACGTTCGGACGTCAGGGCAGCTCATCAGAAAGTTTGTGAGAGACCAAAAATACCTGGTCAGGTTTGCGTGACAAAAAAAAAGGTGCTGGTGAAAGGCTGGGTTTAGAGCAGAAAAACAGTCCTTCGGATGAGGCTATAAACCAAGGTCCCGTTTGCGAACGCACGCAGAACATCTTGCGCACACGTTAGAACCCGTTCCGCTTTTTTGGAAGAGTAGGCCATTGTGTGCCGCTGGGAACGGATGACAAAATTGACAAAACTGCATACACACGGGGACTGCATGTAAAAAAAAAAAAAGCAAGCACGTGAGGGCTTATTCCATTATCCTCGAAATAAAAGAATGGTTAAAATAAAATAAATAAAATATAGGCATCGGAGAGAGAAAGAGAGACACACACATACACACACACACGCGCGCACACGCACGCACACACACACACACACACACACGCACGCACGCACGCACGCACGCACGCACGCACGCACGCACGCACGCACACACACACGAGCGCGCGCGCGCGCGCGAAAGAGAGAGAGAGAGAGAGAGAGAGAGAGAGAGAGAGAGAGAGAGAGAGAGAGAGAGAGAGAGAGAGAGAGAGAGAGAGAGAAATTTCTAGCACATAATTTCTAGAAGGTGGGAACACATTTTATACTGACAGGAATCTGTTGAAACTATTCACTGTTATTAGTTGCACGTGAAAGAATAGTTTAAATGCAAGCGCTTTGATTTTTTTTTTTACAAGATATAGGTAAAGGTAAAGGTAAAGGTGTCCCATAGCCTATAAGGTCGTAGGGGAGCGAGGCGTCAGAGACCTCACTTCTCTAGGCCAGCATATTGAGGGCGGCGCCCATTTCCTCTCCCTCGCTGCTTTACCTTCCCTGACCCTAAAGAGGGCAGGTACCCATTTACAGCTGGGTGAACTGGGGGAACTGTACTGAAGCCAAGGCGCACAAACGGTCACCCATCCAACTGGTAACCACGCTCGATGCTGCTTAACTAGATATAGATATAGATATAGTGCTATACAAATTCTTCTTGTTCTTGTTCTTGTTCTTCTACTTCTTCTTCTTCTTCTTCTTCTTCTTCTTCTTCTTCTCCTCCTCCTCCTCCCCCTCTTCTCCTCCTCCTCCTCTTCTTCTTTCCTCCTCCTCCTCATTATTATAATTATCATCATCATTATTATCATTATGATTATTATCATTATTATTATTATTATGAACCACCTCTCAGCTCAACCCCCCCCCCCCTTCCCCCCCACGGCACTCCCACGGGAGACAGAGCCTTTACCAAAATAACGATCTGAAGATGGTTTAGAAATAACTTATACAGTTACGGTAAATATTTGTCACAGAGTTCAGTTGATTACCGAAAAACAAAATACACACAGCATATATGCTAGTCGTCCGACACGGATGCATTCACTTGTAAAGGTAAAAAAAAAAAAGGTAAAGGTGTCCCATAACATTTTGAGGTCGTTGGGGAGCGAGATGTCACAAACCTCAACTTCTCTAGGGGGCCAGCATATTGAGGGCGGCGCCCATCTCCTCTCCCTCGCTGCTTTAGCTTCGCTGACCTTAAAGAGGGCAGGTAAGCTACCCATTTACATCTGGGTTGACTGGGGGGACTGTACTGGAGCCAAGGCGCACAAATGGTCACCCATCCACTTGGTAACCACGCTCAATGCTGCTGAACCTTAGTTTGGGGAAAGCGAGTGCTCTGACCACTGAGCTATCCCGTCATTTACTTTGCAGGTGCTTAAAAATTTGCTTAGCCTTTAGGCAAATAAAGTGAGATTTTTTTTTGGGGGGGAAGGACTTTTCTCTTCTAGCAAAGGGTAATTATTTAGTTGGGAAACTGAACAGCGAAAGACTAACTTTTTGAGATCTTTCATGAAACATGATGATGATAATGGATGATGATGATGATGAATGGCGATACTATTTATATATTTTTTATGGTGTTGTTATTCTCTCGCTCTCTCTCTCACCACACACACACGCAAACACACACACACACCACACACACACACACACACACACACACACACACACACACACACACACACACACACACACACACACACACACACACACACACACACACACACAAACACACACACACACACACACCAACACCACCACCACCACCACCACCAACCACCACCACCACCACCAAAAAACTCCAACCTCAAATCCTTTTAACAAACCAAACCACCCACCCACCCACCCCAACCAAAGGGAAAAAAACACCTCACCCGTTCTCTCAAAATCGTGGCCTTCTGTCGAGCCGCTCTCAGATTGCTGTG
>CM054135.1:47075982-47085982 GCA_028751875.1 Rapana venosa
ACATGAGTTAAGTAAGTAAGTCTTCAATTTTAACGTCTTTCCTCCACTTTAAGTGATACCAGACGATCCTAAAGTAGGAGGCTGAATATGAGAGAGAGAGAGAGAGAGAGAGAGAGAGAGAGAGAGAGAGAGAGAGAGATAGATCTGCTCTGTGTGTGTGTGAGTGAGTGTGCGTGTGTGTGGGCGTCCCTGCATGCATGCGCACTAGTGTGTGTGTAATAAATAGTAATAACAAAGGAAATAGTATTCTTAACACGAACAAATCAAGAACAGTAATTTTAATTTAAAAAAAAAGAAAAGAAATTCAAAAATAACTTCAAGAACTACAATAGGACTTAACAATAATAAACCCTTAGCAATGTCACACATGAGTTATGTGTGTCCAATGTGCGCCCCATCCACATCTTATTTATTATTATTATTATTATTATTATTATTATTATTATTATTATTATTATCAGGCAGGACATACACACTGTGCACCAGGCTGCAGACCTAGAATGCAGACGGTTTATGCATAGGCTTGTTTTCTTTCTCGTGAAGGGAAACAAAATGTGGAGAATTATTGCCACAACACAAAGCAACTCGGTACCATACAAATACAACACAATACAACACCATAGGAAACTAGAAGGTGGACGCTATAGCCGAGTGGATAAGACCGTTCGACTTCAATCCTACGGTCCCGTGAACTTGTGGGTTAAAATCTCCACAGTGTTACAAACTTCATGTGCAGGAGTCCGATATGACACACCTGAAAAGGGAACCTACTGTATCGCTAGGTTCATGATTTCATGTCGGTGGGCTTTCCACAAAGATCCAACAAGAACAGGGCTGAAAGATGTCCTCATGTTCTTGCTTTGATTAAAGCAGAAAATAATGGTAGAATGCAGGTCACATTGCAAGACCAAGGGCTAATAGATGGACGATAGATCAAGGGCTAATAGATGGACGATAGATCAAGGGCAAATAGATGGACGATAGACCATGGGCTAATAGATGGACGATAGATCAAGGGCTAATAGATGGACGATAGATCAAGGGCTAATAGATGGACGATAGATCAAGGGCTAATAGATGGACATTGCAAGACCAAGGACTAAAAGATGGACGATAGATCAAGGGCTAATAGATAGACGATAAATCAAGGGCTAATAGATGGACGATAGATCAAGGACTAATAGATAGACGATAAATCAAGGGCTAATAGATGGACGATAGATCAAGGGCTAACAGATGGACGATAAATCAAGGGCTAATAGATGGACGATAAATCAAGGGCTAATAGATGGACGATAGATCAAGGGCTAATAGATGGACATTGCAAGACCAAGGACTAATGGATGGACAAAAAACAAAAGGAGCAGTTACATAATGGCAGCCAAGATAGGGCTACAGAACCCCTGGCAGACTGGCAACCAGACGACATCAAGAAACACACATAGGTGTGGCATTGTATGGAGAGGCACAAGACAGGAACCAATAGAGGGAGGGATGCTACAGAGAGCGACAGCCTGCTGTGGATGGACAATGCCTAGGTAGCCACATGGGCTGCACACCGGTATTAAAAAATCACTCTTTTTCCTTCTGTTTTTCTATGTAACTCTTATATTCATACCGCACGTACTAAGGCATCCACAGAAATAAAAACCACTTTTTGTGAAAGACTAGCCTCTGACTCAAAACTCATGTGATTTTGAACAAATTTGGTAGGTTTGAAATTTTTAAATTTTTCAGCAAACACTGACCCCCTCAGTCCTTTGTCGCCTGCTAGCTTCCTTACCGCAATATGCATGCGCGGGATCAACGCTGTAGGAATACAGGCAAACCTCATTTGATAGTTATTTCCAACTTTCTCGTGACTACCTGGTATTGCTCTATGTCCTCAATCCAAAAAACACGTGCACAGTCCATTTTTTCATGCTTAAAAAAATCTGTGAAAATCACCAACATTTTTGTCCACTCGCACTCTATAGAAGATACTATGTGACCCCCAAATTAATACCGGTGTGTAGCCTTGGTACATTCCCCATGTGCACAAGATCCTGTTCGACAAAATGAACCATGTCATATCCGTCTATTCTGCTGCCTGTTTTTTTTTTCTTCCAGAAAGACTCAAACCATAACAATTCTCTCTTATGCCCGCCGAATTGGGATGCGCTGGGCCTGACTTGTCAGGCGCTTAATGGCAGCTTGATGCATTTTCGCTCATATAACAGACAGCAATAGTTGCTTGTCTGAGCCTTCGGCGAAGAATGAGAAACGTCCGTCGTCGGTGTCGAAGTCAAAATCTCTTGAATCATCCCATGAAGGGCAGTTACAATACTGACAGGCACAATGATGCGTATAATAAACTCGAAAGACACAAGAGAAATACATGGCAGGAACAGTCCAAGATAGCTTCCAACAAAACAACAAAAATCACACACGCAAACACACACACACACGCGCGCGCGCACACACACACACACACACACACACACGCGCGCGCGCGCGCGCGCGCGAACAGCGTACGCGCACACTCACTCACACACATACCCATACACACCAATGTAGGAATACAATATTGTAAAAACCGTTGATTGGAAAAGACATATAAACTTATTATTTACGCGTGCACGCACGCGCGCACTCACACACACGCACGCACACCCATACACACACCAATATATGAACACAATTTTATAAAGGCTATTGACTAGTCAACACACACACACACATACACACACGCGCGCGCGCGCGAGCGCGCACACACACACACATAATCAAAAAATCATTTAAACCAAACTAAGTTACAGGAATACTTATTTTTATGAGCATACACACACGCGCGCGCGCGCACACACACACACACACACACACATACGCACGCACGCACACACACACACACTCACTCACACACACACACACACACACGCACACACGAAAGGGAATCAGCCAGTTAATTGTATGAAATCTTAGGCTTGATACTATAACTATGTAATTAAACCCCTCTGTGTCACACAAAATGAACCTGCTGAGTACTGTCTGTTACAGGGTCTGCATAGTCCAATACCCTTTATTCACAAGCCTGTTTGTGTCCAAGGTTTTTGCGCTACAAACAATACAATACAAAGCAATGCCATACAATACATTACAATACAATGCAATGCAACACCATACGAAACTAGAAGGTGGACGCTATAGCCGAGTGGTTAAAACCGTTCGACTTCAATCCTATGGGTCCGTGAAGCCGTGGGTTCAAGTCTCGACGGCGTCTGGTGAATGAAAGGTGGAGGAATTTTTTTTTTATACGATCTCCCAAGTCACAATCAAGTGCAGACCCGCCAGTTCCTTAATTTCCATTCCTACATATATATATATATATATATATATATATATATATATATATATATATATATATATATATATATATATATCTACGCACATACAGAAGATCAAACATGCACGTGTAAAGATCCCGTGATTCATGAAAGCGTTCAGTGGGTTACATCCCCGAAGTCGGAATGCGGCTACCTACGTGGTGAGCACAAACGGTCGCATACACAAAGTCTCACCATTAGAGAACCTCGGGGTGTCTAGCCGAGGAGCGAGAGAAAAACCAACCAACCAACCAACCAAACTAGAACCTCCGGCAATTCTCTGTATACTGCTGCATCATCTCATTGGGGTTGTATCACAAGGCTTGTTCCTTATCCTGGGTCAAAAGCGATAAGATAGCAATACCACCACGCCACACGAACGATACTTACTGCAATTGTGTAATGCCGCAGTGATATCTGTACTCAGAAAGTTCAAAGGTATTTTCCCTTTGCATTTAACGTACCTAGCAGACTACATAAATCGCATACTACTATTATGGACGTTAGCCTTCGCTCTTTCTCAAGTTCGGGTCTGTCGGTCTGGAATGACCTCCCTGAGTGGTTACGACCGTTTAACTTCAATCCTATGGGTACATAATAATAATAATCAATAATGTATGGAATTTATATAGCGCTGAATCTTGTAAAGCAACAAATCAAAGCGCTCAGATGACATGATTTTTTTTATACTCAGGTGCTCTTTTTCTTCTTTTCCACATCCAGTCCCCGTGTGTATGCGGTTTTGTAAATTCTGTCATCTGTTCCCACCGGCACACAATGGCCTACTCTTTCGAAAAGTGGAACAGGACTTAACGTGTGCACAAGATGCTCTGCATGCGTTCGCACACGGGGCCTCAGTTTATAGTCTCATCCGAAGGACATAATAGGTCGTGGTTCGAATCTCGAAGGTGTCTGGTGAATGTTATTATGGGTGGGGGATTTTTACATCTCCCAGCTGGTCAACTGCTGGTGCAGACCTGACAGTGCCTTAATGCAATTATGACCTGGGGACAGGATAGCCTGGTGGTTAGAGTGATGCATTCCTGATCTTCTGACCCGGGTTCGATTCTCGTTCAAGAGGATTTTTCCTCTGTAGTTAACATCAGTGCCGACTCCACTCTCCCCAAAAGCCCTTCGGAAGAGACTATAAACTATAAACGCACGCAGAACATCTTGCGCACGCGTTAAAACCCGTTCCGCTTTTCGGAAGAGTAGGCCATTGTGTGCCGGTGGGAACGGATGACAAAAATTTACAAAACTGCATACACACGGGGACTGGATGGAAAAAAGCACATGAGTGCTTATTCCGTTATCCTCGAAATATAAAAAAAAAATTTGTGTATAAGCGCATGCAGAAGATCAAATATGCACCCTAAAAGTCTGTAATTCATGTCAGTGTCTGGTGGATTACTGAAACACAAATATACCCAGAACACATCTCTGAAGTCAGAATGTGGCTACCTTCATGATGGGTGGAAAACGGTTGCATATGCAAAATGTCACCACTGGTGAACCTCAGAAACAAAAGAAAAAAGAAGGCTACACTACACGCATATGAAATTGTTATCCCCCTTGTCTACAGGGCTGTCATGTTGAATGGACAATAAAACTCTCTCTCTCTCTCTCTCTCTCTCACGCACACACACAGGGGGCAGGATAGCCTAGTGGTTAGAACACTGCGCTCGCAATCTGATGACCCGGGTTCGATTCCTGTTCAAGGGGATATTTTCCCCTGGAGTTAACATCAGTGCAGACTCCACTCTCCCCAAAGTCCTTGATGAGACTATAAACTGAGGCCCCGTGTGCAAACCCACGTTGAACATCTTGCACACACGTTAAATCCTGTTCCACTGTTCATAAGAGTAGGCCACTGTGTGCCTGTGGGAACAGATGACAAATTGACAAAACTGCATACACACGGGGACTGGATGTAAAAAAGCACATAAGTGCTTATTCCATCATCCTCGATATAAAATAAATAAATAAATAAAACACACACACACACACAAATAGGACTATCAATCCATTTATTTGTAAAGTCAAAGTTGACGCCAATACAGACAAACAAAAAATATCAGAAGCAAAGAAAGCCAGTAAGCTTATAAACAAATCTTAATTATAGCATCGAAATGCAAAAATCCTCACAAAAAAACCCAAACATTAATTTTAGAATTCAAAGTTCCAAAAATGGATTAATTTAGTTGAGATTCATGGTCCTGTGCAATGAGGGAAAACCAAAACAAAACCACCCCAAAAGGAAGGTAAGTGGAAGGGAGAACGTTTTGTATTGAAACAAATATGTAACAGATTCTTTTTATACGCAAAATACGAATGCTTTCTTCTGCAAAAAAAACCCCAACAACATTCATTTCTCTTCAAAACATATATTTAGAAAAATGTATATCTGTGCACACACAATAAAAAAAAAACTTGTGTTGCTGTTCTTGACTGAGTTTTCAAATCTGAGACACAAGGAGACTAGTTGATGATGAATCACATTTCCAAGCCAAAAATAACAAGTTTTTGTTTTACAAATAGCCTAGCATCTTATGAGTTTACTCAACTCATAAAGTTAAAAGAATTCTGATTCCTCTCCCCACCCCTCAAAATCTATTTTATTTCCTTAACATGTCAAGTCAAACAGGTTTGAGCTTTTTACATTAGTCTGGCAATGTATACAGCAAGATGATGTTAATATTAAGAGAATGCCATGTAATACACATAATATAACAAAAAACAAGCAGAAACACTCCAAAACAAAAACAAACGGCTATGCTCCACCCCACAGCCTCAAGATTACACTGTTTGAAAGATCAGCAGTGGTGTGTTTTCAGCAAACAAACAAAAGACGTATTTGTTCTGATAATTTTTACCCTAAGCTACAATCCTGGAAACAACAACAAACAACAACATCCCCTAGAATGTACAATCGGCCTGTGAACATTTAATCAGTTATTTACGGTAACAGTTGTGATATGGTGTCAACAGGTTCTTAGTTTCATTTCCATACATTTGACACACAAATATGATATTTTGTAAGCCAAGTTAGGAAGTGTAACATTATGGAAAAGGATATGTGTAACAATGTGTCTTGCACAGTAACAAATGGGTAAAAAAACCAGTTAACAGGATATGTAGATATACCATGAGATGATAGTGAAAATGGGGGAAAAATAAAGAAGTGTTGGGGGGGGGGGGGGGGGGGGGGGGGGGGATAGGAGGCTGAAAATGGATGAGTTTCCTCCAAGTCCCACTAAAGCATAGCCAAAATTATTTTTAAAAGAAAATTATTTTACTACAAGTAAAAGAAATTAGAAAAACAGTCAACACAGAAATAGATGAAAGTAGATGTACTCTGAAATTGTTATACCACTACAAATGGAATTTTTTTTTAACTGTATGGAAACTTCAGAAAAACTTTACAAGTAAAAACCTTCACAAAAACTACCAAACTATGAACCGCAGAAGCTACAAACTCCACAATAAGATGAAAGCGCTAGGAGAGTTCATGAAAAGAGATCCGCCTTAAACTGTAAACCAAGGGCTCAGCATCATTACACTATTGGTCTACTTCAGGCAAAAGACATAAAGTGATATACTGTATCATGTTAATACTGTACCATGTTATACTGTTTTAACATTCTTAATACTTCACATCATTTCCCCTTCATGAAATCTGGACATCTGTCTACAGACAATCATTACTAAAGTTCTATGATAATGCAACATTTCTCTTCTGCCTTTATACTTCTCTACCTCTAAACACAAACTTTTGTGCAAACATTAATCAGAAACTTCGACATTTCTGTGGGTGCTCTTACATGTGGTGAAAGGGCATTGCGGCTGTATTCCGTAATCTAATCTTTCTCCTCCAATTAGTACAACAAAACTACGATTCATCATCTATTCTCCTCCAATTAAACAAAACTTTGACTCATCACCTATTCTCCAACAATTAGTACAACAAATTTCATGAAATCATCATCTATTTGAAAAACTTAGAAATATTGGCTACTTATAGTTCACATTTTTGACTTGAAGTGACCCTGTTCTTTAGCTAGATAAGAGTATTTACAACCATGTACCCTGCCCAGAAAAAGCTCAACATCACTGTTGGAGTAAGATGCTTGGAGGATGAGGGGGTGGGGGTGGGGGTGGGAGGGGGGATGCGTGTTAAAATGATTCTTCTTTTTGGCTTTGCAAATCTCCACACAACGAACAGGTTACAGGAGTTATACATGGTGAAGATTTGTTACTGTAAGCGCTGAAAATATTTTCAGCATGGATATATCCACTGTCTACAGCATCATATCTAGCATAGTTCTATATTCTTCTATTCTTTTCTATTCTGTTTTTGGATTTCTTTTCTGGTTGAGTCTATTCTACTCATTCTATACTCACTGTAATGAATGATTCAATGAGTGAATAACAGATGGCAAAAAAAATAAATAAACAACCTCAATGCCCACAAGCATGACTGTATTACATTTGAAATATAACAGCAAAAAAAAAAATTGTAGAAAAATTCAAATCAGAGAAAGAGAGAGAGAAGAGAGACTTCAGACTTTTACTGTACATCGGCCTTAGGCCAGAGAGAGAGAGACACAGAGAGAGAGAGAGAGAGAGAGAGAGAGAGAGAGAGAGAGAGAGGAGAGAGAGAGAGAGAGAGAGAGACAAAGAAAGAGACAGAGAAAGAGAGAGAGAGAGACAGAGACAGAGAAAGAAAGAGAGAAGAGAGAGAGAGAGGGGGGGGGGGGTGAAGGGAGAGAGACAATGACAATGACAAATTCTTTTATTAAGAGGATAATGAATAAGCAATTATGTGCTTTTTTACATCCAGTCCCCGGGGGAGAGAAGGAGGGAGGGAGGGAGGAGGAGAGAGAGAAACAGGCACAAAGAGACAGAGAGGACAGACAGAAAGATAGACAGACAGAGACAGAAAGAGATGGAGCAGAGTAACATAAAAACTGTCTATCAACACTTCCAAGTACCCAGCCTATAAAACTGGCATCTGAAATTCAGAAACAAAAAGGAAAAAAAGAATATCCACAAAACTCAAAAGGGTTCCATCATATAATAAGCTTACAAAAGGCGCAAGCAGATACAAATTGCATCAAGCCACTGATCTCAATTTTGAAGGAAAAAATAATATGCACCCCCCCTCCAAACTCCCCCCCACCCCCATCCCCCAAAAAAAAACAAAAGAGAAGAAAAGAAAAGAAAAAAAGAAGAAGAAAACTTTTTTCAAACAAACACACCACCCCCCAAAAAAAAAAGTTATAAAAAAAAGAATTGTTCGAATTTCACTCGATACATCATTCAATATCTTTTGTTTGTTATTGTTTGTTTATTTTATATCACCCAAAACAGGGGGAAAAAAGGAAAACTGTACAAAAACAATATTTTACATGTAAAAAGGAATGTTCTAAGTAGAGTAGGCAGAGTGTTTTGTGCAGAAGGAAGCAAAAAAAAAAAAAGAAAAATAACACAGATGTATCCTTCAGGAAAACTGAGCAGACGGTTAATATGGAGCTTTCCCATATAAACAACAACAATAACAACAATCTCAAAAGAAACAACACACACACACATCACACACACAGGCACAAATACACACTACACACTCTACACATCACACACTACACATACAACACACTACACATCACACACTACACATCACACGCACCACACACACAAAACACACATGCGCATCTAATATCACTAATAGTGAAAAGACATTAAATCAAAAGAAGAACAACACACACACACATCACAGGCACAAACACACACAACACACACAGGCACAAACACACACTACACATCACACACTACACATACAACACACTACACATACACATCACACACATACCATGCACACACAAACGCGCATCTAACATCACTAATAGTGAAAAGATATTAAATCAAAAGAACAACAACAACACACACACACACACATCACACACACACGTTCGTGCGTCTAATATCACTAATAGTGAAAAGACGTGAAATCAAAAGAACAACAACAACACACACACACAGGCACAAACACACACACTCTACACACACACATCACACACACGTCTAATATCACCAATAGTGAAAAGACTTTAAATTAAAAAACAACAACAACACACACACACATTTTCAACAATGATGGCGCGATAACAATGGACAAATACTTTATACACACATCACATGAATGATTCAGCATCACAAAACCAAGCAAGCAAGCGAAACCACAGAAACAGGGCATAATTCACAGCACAAAGGGAATAATTCACAGCACAGGGTGCAAACATGGAATAAAAAAAAGAAAAGAAAACAAGAAAAGAATGACAAGATTTAAAAAAATCACCATTTCAAACATGCACACAATCAAAAAGTGTGAAACAAAGCTACCACACTCTTTTATTTACACACAAAATGTTAAACAATCCTTTTTCTTTTGAAAAAAATCCAACACAAACAGTACAATCTATATAACAAGGATGCAAAGGTGGTTACATATTTTGAATAAAGTTAACAATCAAGACTTTCTGACACCAAAAAAAAAAGGCCTCACAAAACAGTAGTATAAAAACAGAGTATGTAAAAACTCTGGAGCAAAAACTTAAAAACACTGATTCCCAGCCACAGAA
>CM054135.1:47090982-47143482 GCA_028751875.1 Rapana venosa
CCTCGTCTGAACGCGAACTCAACTCTCTCCAACCACTAGGCTACCTCTCCTCCCCCCTCCCTTTTAAATGTTTGAGTGATTCTTCAATTTTTCCATGCTGTTTGCTTGATGTTGTTTAATAGCCTAGCCAACAGCCGGGGCCCTTTCAGAGCTATGTGACTTCTGGGTGCAAATTTTCTTTTTTGGATTAAACGCGACAAGACAATGTCGCATCCCAAATCTTCCAACACTACTGTATATCATATCAATAACATTTGGGATATCTGAAGGAAACACCATGCTGCCAGTGAGGTTCAAGATTCTAAACAATTTCACACTTTTCCCCCAACAGTCCTGGTGGATGGTTTTCACTTTACAAACAAATAATAATAATAAAAAATAATAATAATAACAATAAAAACTTCATTCAGAGGGCAACCAAAATAAAAGTAAGAAAAAAATACAGAGGAAAAACTGTTCAATTCATTTGGACTGAGGGCCTTGCGATGGCAATCAAGAAATCCTACCAGCTTCAGTGCTCATACTAGCTCAATATAACTGTGCCAAAAAATTCTTACCCAGGCAGATATGCTACCTATACCGCATCTTTGGAGGGAAAATATGACCCAGACCACATCTTTGGAGGGAAAATATGACCCAGACCACATCTTTGGAGGGAAAATATGACCCAGACCACATCTTTGGAGGGAAAATATGACCCAGACCGCATCTTTGGATGGAAAATATTTCAGGCAAAGCAGAGATCAGGTCTGGAGAAGATACTTTTAAAGAACATGACACCTACATTCAAAGATATGTTCGCACTTTATGTACAGTGAAGCAAGACAGTCTGCGCACTTTGAAAACTCTGTACATATGGTATCAAACTGTCTCTTCTGCTGGAAGGCTCCTCAATTCATGCATAGTTGGTACTGGGAACGGAAGCGACTCAGGAAGCATAAATGATATATCAAAACCCACCGGATTAATGATAGATCATAGAAGGTGGTGTAAGAAGTTCATATCTCTATATATTGAAAAATGGAAAAAAAAATGCCCCTGCAAAACAAAACCTGAAAAGAAAATAATTGATGGTTTGCAGACACATAAAAAAAAAAGAAAAAAAAAAAGGAGGAAAAATAGTTATTTTCTGAAAAGAAAAACTCTTTCCTGTATAATATCATTCAATCTCGCCAGCTGTCAATTCTATCACAGAATTTTTCTCAGCCAGCGTTGATTCATTTTTCACTTTGAGATTTGTGGGCAATTTAAAAGTTTTAACATGGAGTGAGAATGAAGACAAAACTCAGCAGAATTTTGCTTTCTTCTGGAAACATTATGAGTCAGATAACCATTTGTATGTAATAAAACTTTGTTACTGAGCCACAGTACATCTGAAACCAAAAGGCTTGTTTGCAGAGAAGACAGATCCAGAGCATATTATGGGAAAATGATGGCAGCAGAGAAGTCAAAAAAAACCAACCACACACATGAAAGAAAATCAAATTGTATGAAAATAATATGTCTGTTCACTTCATCAGCAGCTTGAAAAGTACAACATTTATCGATTAAGATGGCAAAAAATCTTACAATATTGAGGAGTTGGAGGAAGGGTGGGGGTGGGGATTGGTAGTGTTGCTGATGATATGCATCTTTTCCTTTTTATAAATTCAACAGAAAAATGATCTCTAGCAGAACGTGCCATGGTTCTACTTTTCAGTCATTAATTTAATATCAGCAATAGTGTCAACAACTGGTAAGAACCGCTATGGTACAATCTGATAGAGACTGTTTTTTCTGGCGTTGAAATCAGCAGTGTTCATCCATTGTTGTACATATTATGTAAACATTCATGTTATTGCTAGCTGCATGATGTAATCAACATACAATGAAAGTCACACTGTGTGGTACCCACACACAAGCAAACTCATGCACAAACACCCACCCACCCACACCCACAGTGACATACTCACACACATTCCTACCTACATGATACTTCTCTCTCTAGCACCAAATTGCTAAAAAGCTTGACATGCTAATTTTATCACATCACACACGCTGCTACTGACTTCCATTCATTTACTTCATTTTCTTTGCATATACAACACATTCCAGAAGTTTCCAAATATCAAACAGCAGCATTAGTTAGTTCTTCAATTTCTTCATGTTTTCACAAAAAGTGGTATTAGACAAAATAAACAATTTAAATATATTTTTTACAAATCAGTAAAATATTTTAAAAAACCCAAAAGAGACAGATTTTGTTCTTTCTGAATGAGCTCAGGGATCCTCTGTGAGCATTTCGACATAATACTGTTTTTCAGACAAATACCCTTTGACTTTTTCTGGCAAGGGCAGCTTGTAGATGTGGTCCCTCCTCACGCGACAGAGGATGAGGAATCGGCAGATATGCTGCAAGGATGGCACGCGCTGAAATCTGGACACGGGGTACAGAAGCTGGATGGAGAGAGGATTGTTGCGAGAGGTTGGAGAACGCTGGAAATAAATGTAGTTGCCTTTTCTGGAATGTTCCATGTCTGTTCGATGAACTGGCAGATGTGGGCTTTGCTGTGCTCGTCCGGGTGCTCGAAGAAGCTGAAGAGGCCTGCAGAGAAAAAAACGGAGAATATAGAGGGTTAGAGTATGACTCTCATGGAAGTGAAACACACGTGTTTTGATTGTCAGCACAGGTGGAGGATTTCTCTTTTTGAAATTGAAATCTATAGCTTTTTTTTTTTTTCTCTGCCAAAAGTGTATAAAGAAACAAAGCATAGAGGAATAGTGTGGTTAGATTTAGAACAGTAAATAAGTTGGACAGCATGGTTTTGTATCTTTTGGAGTTTTGGACAACAGGTGCATAGGACAACAAGCCAGAAGAGAATGACAGTTATCAAGCCATGAAAGCATAAGAGCACAGACAAGAGTGTTTGCGGCATCCTGTGAAAGAAAATGATGAATTGAATGACTCTGCATTGTTCATAGTAGCAGGTTTGATGGATAGACGAAACCCTTAAATTTTTTTATTTTTATAAAGACAGAGTTTGATCATGGAAGACACCAAGATTACGAACAGTATTCGAAGCAGAAAAGTCAGATTCGCTCATTGAACTGGGTGGTTTGTTGAGCATGCCAAGTCTTAACACATAACTGTTTAGAGAGTACAGCTTTTTAAAAATAATTTTTAAAAATCTTTTTGACTGGCACACATATGCATGGGAAGACAACATCAGAGAGTGGACTGGCCTTGAGTGGAACAAATTGCTATGGAAAGCAGAGGACTTCTTCTTCTTCTTCCTGTTTTGTCATGTTTCTCCCAGGGGAGGTTTGACATTGATGAGCCTTATCCATCTCTCTCTGTTTTGACCTTCCCCCTTATTTATGCCCCTTTCTCTAAGATCATCTGCAATACAGGCAGCCCAGGTTTTGTTACGTCTTCCCTTTGGTCTCTTTCCATCCACTACGAAGTTCTTTGCTCTTTTTATGATGTGGTGGTCTGCTTTCCGTTGAATGTGCCCAAACCAGCACAGTCTATTGCTACTAGCTACAGACTTCAGATCATCAAATTTGCACATTCTCCATAGCTCTTTATTCGTGGTCCTGTCTTCCCATTTGATCTTTGTCATGTAGCGTAGCATTTGGTTTTCACAGCTCTTCAACAAACGTTCGACGGTTTTTGTGAAAACCCACGTCTCCGAGCCATACAGGAGAACAGGTCTGATGCAGGCCTTGTATATCAGACAGCGTCTCTCCAGTAGGATTTTCTGATTTCCGAGCAGACTTGCCAATTCTTTCCATTTCTTCAAGCACTCGCAATCCTGGTTCTGACAGCTAACTCAGATTTTGCTTCGCAGCTCATCATCTCTCCCAGATAGCAGAATTCATCTACCACTTCTATCTTCCCTTGTTCGAATTCTAGCTCCTTCTTTCCTGCATCAGTATTGTCTTCACCCTTCTTATTCATACAACTGGGGCAGACAAGGACTGCAGGGAATGGAAAAGCTGGTTGCAAAATGTTCATTAGTGTCCCCCACGGTCCACGGGACTATGGGATAGCAGGATAGCTATCTATCTCACTATACATATGCATTTCAAAACAACCAAATCCACTTTTAATCCAGACAACAATTCAGCATTTCACAGCTTCAGGGTTACTGTAACTTTAGTTCTGAAGCCTGTGAGCCTGAAGAGGGATGCTGCCTGAAAAATTCAGTGCCAAGTGCCGACAACTTCTGAAGGAGCTGATGAAGAAGTCAAGTCCATGCATGAATCAGTTAAACTGCATGTTCGTTTATCCTGTAAGCATGCCATTTCTCTGATGATGTCTCATGTTGTGCAACTGTGAAAGCTCTTTCTTTCCATCAAGAACAACTATCTTTAAACCAAGTCAGCTGTATTTCTTTTTGTTATTTGACAAATCAGCGCTATCCATGCATCTGTTATTTTAACTTTGGTTGCATCCTTGACTGGGGTGAGGGTAATTCAAGGTGACAGATGATGACTTAAATCTAATGATGATGGCAGGGTTCCTTGCATGGCAGAATCACGGGCAGAAAAAAGATGGTTTCCGTTTTTACAAGTCCTCAGGTAAATGAAGAGGCTGATGCAGGTATACATCTGCTACTCTAGCTTTTCCTGGATCCTTTGACAAAGACAGGGGAAAGTCAAAATCATAGGTGACCGGTGAATGACAGTTGTACAGCAGGTCTCTCTTTCTGTAAGTCTCTTCTTTGTCAAATACTCAAACAGCAACCATTATTGTCTGTCATATGAGCGAAAATGCTTTGCGCTGCTGTTTAGCCCCTGACAAGTCAGGCCCAGCGTTTCCGACTTCAGCATGGGAGAAAATTATTTGTTATGTCTTTCTGGAAAAAAAAAAAAGGCAGGGGAATGGACCAAAAAGACAGAAAATAGATGAGAAGGCAGTGACAGAAAGAAAAAAGAACAGGGCAGAAAAAAAGACAGGGACAGGACAGAGGGAATTCCTGGCACAGAATTTCCAGAAAGAGGGGGATGCTACTTATACTGACAGGTCCCCAGGAATCCCCACGGTGGGGGGGGGGGGGGGGGGGAGGGATGTAGTCTCATCCTGGCTCCTTGACAAGGACAGAGTGAAGTCAAGATGACAGGCGACTGGAAAAAGAGAGACTTATACAGCAGGCCTGTCTCTCTCTCTCTCTCTCTCTCTCTCTCTCTCTCTCTTTTTGTTCTAACCTTTGTGGAACTCGATGCGGGTGTGGTGGACATGATCGTTGTACTTGAAGGAGATGGCCAGGAGATACTTGTCGCTGGCGGAGTCCCTCACCAGGAAGGAGCCGTCACACTTCTCCTTCAGCTTGTCCACTGCTTCCTCGCAGCTCAGGGGCCCCCAGTACCAGCCACACTGCAGCACACACACACACACACACGTGCGCGCGCGTGTGAGTATCGTCGTCTAATATCACTTTGAGTGAACAGGCGTAAAATCAAAGCAACAACAACACACATGCGTGCACATACACACACACACACGTGCACGCGCACATGCACACACACACGCATGCACACACACACACATTATCATCCTTTGGATGACACTATAAACCGAGACCCCGTGTGCAAACGCATGCAGAACATCTTGCGCACGCGTTAAATCCCGTTCTGCTTTTTGGAAGAGTAGGCCATTGTGTGCCGGTGGGAAAAGATGACAAAATTTACAAAACCGCATACACACGGGGACTGGATGTAAAAAAGCACATGAGTGCTTATTCCATTATCCTCGATATAAAAGAATAAATAAATAAATAAATAAGTAAATAAATATCACTTACTGTGAAAAGATGTTAAATTAAAGAAGAACACAGACACACACACCGCATGCACGCACGCATGCAGGCACACACACTATCATCTAATGTAAGTATAAAAAAGTATGTTCTTTCGAGCCAGAAGGCCCATAGAGCCGGAGCTTATCCCAGTTTCTGTAGCGTTAAGCGAACTGATGGTTTTTCACCACCCCTGTGACAGGATGCTAGTCTGTCGCCAGATACTTCCCCAGCAGAGCTGGTACCCACTTGTACACCTGGGTGGAGTGAGGAAAATAGGAGTAAAGTGTCTTTCCCAAGGACGCAACACCGAGCCGAGCGGGGATCGAACCCGCGACCTCTGGATCACGAGTTGACCGCCTAAACCACTCGACCATGGTGCCTCCCATCATCTAATGTGAAAAGATGTAAAATTAAAGAAGAATGCACACAACACAAACACATACACACACGTGCACGTATACACACACAATCTGATATCACTAATTAGTGGAAGGACGTTAAACTGAAGAACACGCATACACACACAACCACACACACACCGACTTCCCTATCTTTAACTCATTGTACACAGCATCTGGTATAGCACATCTGAAATAGAAGGAATCAGTTAGCATACCTCACTGGTAGACCGGTATCAGATTGTCTGTGAAAATATGTTAAATTAAAGAACACAGACACACACGCATGCAGGCACACATGTTTTTGTTCAGTTTTAGTTCTTGTTTTAGTCTAAATTACCCCAGTAAACAGACTTTAAAAGAAACAAATCACTGCTACTGCTCAGGGTACTTTTGGATCTGCTATTAATGCTCGGTCGTAGATTTCATCATGCAATTAGTCGTTTTAATCATTTTCTTTGTTTTTGTTCAGTTTTAGTTCTTGTTTTAGTCTAAATTACCCCGAGTAAACAGACTTTAAAAGAAACAAATTTATACAAACAGCACTGACAGATTGAGGAGTAAGGAACACAGCAAATCATTAGAGAGTGCTATGGAGTTTCAAACTAGGCCTTCAAATTATCACATAGTACTTTACTTTAGTGGGAAAAAAGATAAAACAGACACAAAGGAAAGACAAAAACATTAAAAAAACATGTGAACACAGGCTCACCTCTTTCAACTGTTTCATACTTGTCAGAAAATCATTGTGTGCTCGAGAAGCATCAACAGCACCTGAAGAAAAAAAGAAAAGATAAAATAACGTTTGGACATAATCAGTCTTAAAGGTTCATCAATATAAACATTGCTCAGGTAGCTGTATAGCTAAATTAGAGGGGAAAAAAATCATACAAGTTGTGTGTGTGAGTGTGTGTATGTGTGTGTGTGTGTGTGTGCGTGACTGTGTGTATCACTGTATGCGTGTGTGCATCCCACTGTATGTGTGTGTGTGTGCACACATGCATGCATGTGTGCATACTCCTTTTAAAAAGTGTATCAGAAAAGAATCAAATCTAACAAAACAATACAACTTTTCTACAAAGTTACACACACACACACACACACAACATATATATATATATATATATATATATATATATATATAATATATATATATATATATATATATATAATTCACTTTCCTTGACAAAACCTCCAGAGACTAATTCTTCATACACTATTCACTTTTATCAATTGTTCAGCTAATTTCTCTTTCCATCTGTGTGTGTGTGTGTGTGTGTGTGTGTGTGTGTGTGTGTGTGTGTGTGTGTGTGTGTGTGTAAAGGGGACGGGACAGTTCAGTGCGAGTGTGCCTGTGTGCGTGTGTGTGTGTGTGTGCAGCAAGGGTAATTCATTTCCTGTTACTGTGTTAGTGTTAGAAGTGACATCCTACTTTCTTTCCTAGGCACAGGAGAAAAAAAAAATCTCCTTTTGTCTGCGTAGAACTTTAAAGATTATGGCAAACATACAAAGAGTGTGGGTGCTGATACATACATGTGTGAGCCTGAGTGTGTGTTTGAGTGTGTGTGTACATGTGTGTGTGTGTGTGTGTGTGTGTTTGAGTGTGTGTGTACATGTGTGTGTGTTTGTCACTTTGTGTGTGTGTACATGAGTGTGTGTGTTTGAGTGTGTGTGTACATGTGTGTGTGTTTGTGTGTTTGTGGTGTGTGGTGTGTTTGTGTGTGTGGTGTAGTGTGTGTGTTGTGTGTGTGTGTACATGAGTGTATGTGTATACATGTGTGTGTATGCGTGCATGTGTGTATGTGTGCTTGCATGCGTGTCAGTGTGTGTGTGTGCGTATTGCATGCATGCATGCGCATGTGTGTATGTTGTTGGTATCATAGTTGATGGTGATGATGTTAAATTCTTAGGCAGAATAGTGGCAGTCTCTGCCTGCAGCAGACCTGCCAGTTCCACCAATGCCCAATGTGTCAAAGAGCCTGGCACTAGTTACAACTTCACTTTTTTTTTTAAAAGCAATGATTTTTTTTTCCAAAGAGATAATAATAATGATGCTAGTTTTACTATTACTACTTATTACCAGTTTTCCACAAAAAAAAAGCTTATTTACAAAAGCCCCCGAGTCTTACAAAACATTCACAGCACATTTTCACATTTATATGTGATGATTTGAATACAGACACCATAACACTGGCTGTAAGTCTCTCTCTCTCCACATGCACACACGCACGTACACACGCACGTATGCACACACACACACACAGATACACACACACACATATACACACACAGAGGATTGAGCCACCACCGAGACATATGTAGTACTGTACACAGTGAATTTTCCCCCTGAAGTTAACATCAATGCCGACTCCACTCCCCCCAAAAGGCCTTCAGACTAAACTATAAACTGGGGTCCCGTGTGCAAACACATGCAGAACACCTTGCAAACACATAGAACCTGTTTTGCCCTTTGAAAGAGTTGGCCATTTGTAACAGTGTGAACCTATGATAAAATTTATAAAACCATGCATATGGGGACTGGATGTAAAAAAAGCACATGAGTGCTTATTCAATTATCTTCAAAATAAAAGAAGAAAAGAAAAAGAAAACTTAAGAACACACACGCACAGATGGCTTGATGAAAAAAGCAAATGCATTGCTTATTCAATGTACCATCTGGAAATTAAAAATAAAGACTTTACTTGATGCACACAGAACATGTCCAATCAAAATAACTTGCGCATGAATGCATACATATACAGTAATACACAGAGTAAATTGACAGCAAACTGTGCAATAATCAAGCAGATCAACATAATATACCTCCCACTGTTTACCGTGTTTGTAGAAAAATATTGTCTGCCTAACATTTTGTTTATAAATAAAAGGAAGCACAAAGGATTATGAATATATTGATACCATGGGGAGAATACTTGAAAAAAAAAGTTTGTGCACACCTACGCACATGTATAACCAAGCCCCCCCACATATACCTAAACACATCCACACACACACACACACACACACATACACACACACATATATATATTATATATATATATATATATATATATATATATATATATATATATATATATATATATATATAACAAAATGAGATCAGGCATACATTACAATATAATTATAAAAAGAAGAAAATCCTTACAAAGACTAAATGATATAACTATCTTGTAAAAAAATGCATTGCCTAGTCATACAATCAAACAAACTGGCATGCCATCAAACAAGCAAAAAACTGACAACATCACTTATGTTAATCTCTGAGATCTTCAAATTTAAACTGGCAATCCTTGTTTGTTTCTCTCTTTGTTCCTATTTTATACACTAAGGATGACTTTTCATCATAGAGTAGCAAGATGATCACAGATCTCTTCATTGATGTTGAATTTCCCTGTGTTATTTTGGTATGCTAGCTTCAAATTTTATTATGACAGAGAGAGAAAGAGGGAGAAGAGAGAGAGAGAGAGAGAGAGAGAGAGAGAGAGAGAGGAGAGAGAGAGAGGAGAGAGAGAGAGAGAGAGAGAGAGAGAGAATCGAATGCGAAAGTTTTATTCATTATGGCCCCTCATGAGAGCGAGGAGAGAGAGAGAGAGAGAGAGAGAGAGAGAGAGAGAGAGAGAGAGAGAGAGAGGAGAGAGAGAGAAGAGAGAGAGAGAGAGAGATAGAGAGAGAAGAGAGAGAGAGAGAGGAGAAGAGAGAGAGAGAGAGGAGAGAGAGAGAGAGAGAGAGAGAGAGAGAGAAGAGATTTTATGGTTATATCATATCATGTATGGGTCATATATGTACATGTGCATACATGCTTGCATGGATAGGCACATACATATTTTGTATAAGAGTGTGTATACATACATAAGTGAGCATGTGTTTGTGTCCAAAAGCACCCATTTATGTGAGTGCATTCATGAATTTACATTACTTAATGCTACCACTCTTTATTCTCTGCACACACACACACACACACACGCACGCACGCACGCACGCACGCACACACAAACATACACACTCACATACATGTACACACACAAACACACACACACACACAAAAACACAAACACACACACACACACACACAGAGAAACAACCTACAAAAAAATCAAAATCCATGCATACACATGAAGACGAAAATCCCAAGCCACATTCAATTCATAATAACACTACGCAGCATAAAAGTATATCGGCAACGGCATATTTCCGCTCGCTACAACAGGGAGACCTTAGCATTGTTGTAGTCTGATATATATATTAAGCACAATGGACAAAGTCTGGTCTGTTTAATGAGGAAGAAAATAGACAATTGATACATTTGGCATGATTCAGTCTGCAGGTCACTTTTATACTAGTTCAGCTTCAAGCATGATAGTGATGCGGAACAATTGACAATCTGGGGAAAGAGAGAGTCTATAGAAATGTGACACTTGACTTGACTGACAGGCATGAAAATGGTTGCGACACAAAAGATTGGCGAAAAACAAAACTCATAACAAACCAACAATGACAATGTATGATTAACAAAACGAGAAGCGAAAGAATGGGTGACCAAATCCAAACAAGCATATCAAGAGATTAGTCCATACCTTTCTCAGTCAGGACTACATCATAGTACATAATACATTATTAGATCACAAAAAATTATTAATGTGAACCTTGTGTGTGTGTGTGTGTGTGTGTATACATGTGAGTATGCTGTGGTGTGGTGTGGTCTCGTGCGCGTGCATGTGTGTGTGAATGTGCGTGTATGTGTGTGTATGTGTGAGTCAAGTCAAACTTTATTTCTTGGTGGTACATTGAATAAGCAGTGCAATTGGGTTTTTTTCATCAAGCCATCTATCTGTGTGTGTGTGTGTGTGTGTGCATGTGTGTATGTGTGCATGTTTTCTGTGTGTGTATGTGTGTGCATACGTGTGTGTGTGTGTGCATGCGTACGTATGTGTGTGTGCTTGCATGTGTGCTTGCTTGCATGCGTGCATGCATGCATGCATGTGTGCAAGTGTTTGTGCAGAGGCTTGACAGTTCAACTCAACACCCGCCTCAATAAATGCAAATCTTACACACTCGCATGGCCAAAGCTTTGTCGGTTATTGATGTATGTTAAGTGCCCAGGCCTGCATGAAAACATTGCTAATGTTGTGTTGAAAAAACATGTTGAGATTGCCTTTAGCCATTACAAGCTTTTAGCATAACAACCTGTACATTCGGCTTTAAAGGAGATAAAAAAAAAAAATCCTCTGAAATCGGACTGCCTATGTGGAGAAGTACTTGAAAAAGAGTCATGAATCACACCAACTTTTCATCCAGTGTGTTTTGTCAACCTCACATTCATTTCTAGGTGGTATGAGTGAGTCAGCGTGAATATTTTGGGAGATCTGACCCCGGGGTGTTATTGTTAGGGTGGGAATGCAAAACAACAACAACAACAACGCACTTGCAAAAATGGGTGTAGTGTAATGTAGTGCAGTGTAGTGTAGTATAGTGTAGTGTAGTGTAGTGTGTAGTGTAGTGTAGTGTAGTGTAGTGTAGTGTAGTGTAGTGTAGTGTAGTGTAGTGTAGTGTAGGGAAGGGTAGGGTAGGGTAGGGTAGTATACTGTACTCTGAGGTGTAGCTTAAACTTCAAATGCAATTTTTAGCCAAGCAGGAATTTCATTAGAAAATGTTCATTCTGTGTCAGTGTGTGTGTGTGTGTGTGCATGCGCACGCATGTGCATGCGTGGTGTGCGCATGCCTGCGTGCATGCATGCAACTCTTTCTCAATCACACACCCAATCACCCTTAACTGAACTGCAAGCAAGCCAAACAGGAACAAAAACTAAGTAGTTCAAACTGCGGCAAAGAAAATCATCATCATCATTACCATCATTATGTTTGTTATACACTGTTCTTTTCATCGCTAATGGGGCATGTCACAATACACTTTTTTTTTTTTAACAATCAACATTTTATTTTACATTTTTATTTTATTCTTTTATATCGAGGATAATGGAATAAGCATTTATGTGCATTTTTACATCCAGTCCCCATGTGTATGCGGTTTTGTAAACTTTGTCATCTGTTCACAACTCTTACTAAAAGCGGAACAGGATTTAACATGTGCGCAAGATGTTCTGCGTGGATTCACACACAGGGCCTCAGTTTATAGTCTTATCCGAAGGAAGATACAAGGAAGAATACAATTTTAAACAGACACATACATATATATCAAAACCCATACTTACTGGAATGTCGACGGTTTTTGCATGACTCCTGATCAGAGTCCTTGGTCCTCGTCTTGGGCAGTTCTTCAGACACCACTTTCCTTCCAGCAGTCCCTCGGAGGGCAGGCAATGGGGGAGGGATCTCCCCCACAGAGTGAGCAGAACCAGAAGACTGGAGGACATGCTGTTTGAGGCGACTTGTCCGAGGTCTCACCTGTGGCCGTGCATCATCGTCCTGATTCCTGCTCCCCTGTCTGTCACACACAGCCCTGCTGGTTGCCTTATGAGACACTGGTGATGGGGTGGAGGCAGGTGATGGCGATGGAGCGTTTGGCTTCTGGGAGGATGACAGCGAATGTCTGTGAGCGGGATGGGATAACGCCTTTTCAGTGGTACAGCTGGACTGGGGAGATCCTGATCTGCGAGAATCGTCTTTCAAGTCCTGGCACTTGGATTCTCTCTTGGCCGGATGTTGCTCGCTGTTTTGACTTTTGCAGGTGCAGCTCCTTGTCATTCCCTGTGCCACTTCTGGAGTGGCTGACCTGACTGCTGGTGATGCGTCGCGGTCTCCAGTCATAGTGTCTGCTTTGTTGCTGCCTTCTGAAGAGATATAAAACTGATCGCTTCTACCTACTGTACTGGGAACTTCAGTAGGTCCTACACCTCTGGCACAGTCCATCATTCCCAAAGTGTTCACATGACAGTTGCTGTCTTGTACTTGATCTTCGTCAATGAACAACAGGTCATCCTCTATCTCCTCAAACATTTTGTGCTCTTGCGAAGTGTGCAGCTCCAATTTATCACAACATTTCTCTGTCACATCGTCACACGAACTGTCTGCTGATGTGAAAACAGTTTGAGGGCCTTGCGCACAAGGAAATTTCAACTGCGTATGTGAAAGTTCGTTACAACAATTACTTCCTTGACAGCTGTGGTCGTTTGAATTGAGGATAAGGATAGGCCCTAGTTCAATGAAAGCACTGTCTTGCCGAAACAGCTTTGAATCTTTTCCATTGCTGTTTGGTGTGTTAGGTTTGATCCTGGCATCTGCATCTTCCATGATTTTGACTGGTGTCCTATCATGTCTTTGGTCACTGCAATCAGATACGGTGACCACCGACTTCTGTGTCCCATTCTCAACCACCACACCACAATCTAAATCTTTAGAGAATGGAGTTTTATCAACAGTTGTGATCATGTCTTTTTCTGAATAATTTCTGGCGGGCAGAGGAGGAGGGCAAGCAGTCTGTGGATTATCTCTCTGCTGACAGTCAGACTCACTGTGTTTCTGTGATGAGGCAAAGCTGGAATCAGATTTGGGTTGAATGTTCACTTCCACTCTTGGCTGTTCACTAGCTCTTCTCAGCTGCTTGCGTTTTAAAATTTTGGCATTGGCGTAAAGATCATCTTGAATGCTGACACAAAAGAATGAGATTCTAAGCTTCCTCTGGAACCAGTGCTGGAGACACTGCTTACCACCTCTCTTGTATTCACATTCACAAACTGAATAGCATCCATGGACAATTCACCTCTGTCTTGTGCTTTCCTGCCACTGCCCTCAGTTGGTTTACCTTGAACCATCTCACTGTGTTCTGCCCCAGCATGACTGCTATCGACTTGGTTTACAGGAGAATTCTGATCACTGTTATTTCGATCTTGAAGTTTGCGCCTGATGTTGTCTAGGGTCTCATAGTCTGGGTCAAAGTCGTCAAAGAATTTATCGTTGTTATTATCTTCCAGGCTTATGTCTGTTGTGTCTTCTGGCACAGCAACTGCTGCTTGCTCTGCCTGAGACTGAACCTGAGCGGTATCGCTGATCAACCCTGTTGCTTTCTCTGATGCACTTTCCTCTGTTGGAGGTGAGCTGTCAGATGCCCCTGTTGAACACTTCTGAGACTCACTGCTGACTAAACCAACATTTTTGTTTTCCTGGAGAGATTCTTGAGGTGCAACGTTTCCTTTAAACACACCCCTCGACTCTCTGTTTTCAGCTTCAGCGCGTTTCAGAGAATCGTTGCTTTGGCTTAGACGGGCCAAACCAGGAACTTCTGTGTCGTCATGAGAATGCAGAAGAACAAATTTTCCCTTTTTTCGTATCTTAAAAGACCTGCGAATTTTGGAGAAGAAGCCTTCACCAGACTCATGAGTAAGCACGGCTCCAGCAGGGAGGGTGGCAGACTTGGCTGACTTGAAACTGCGTCGGCTGAACTTCTTGTCCTGCTTCACTGGTGACTGTTCCATGGTTTCACTTGTCTCTCTGCACTTTCCTTCAAGTTTTGGGTTTGAATTAACTGCTCACTGTACACATTTTGCCTGGAAAGATATCTCCTTTTCCTTATTTTTTTGGGTCCACATTAAAACCATTACATGCTTTAAATGTCATTTTCTTGTCTTTTACTCTGTGTACATCAAAATGGTTACATGTATTCATGGCACACTTTTAGTGTTAACTTATGCCACGATTGTTCTTCACTCTGGGGTTTTAGAGAGTTTTCTTTTGTTTGTAACCTGCACACAAACAAAAGAAGCATTGAATGAACAAATAGATAGAATTTGTTTCCTTTAAAAACCAACTTAACAAGTAAATAACACACAGTCACTGATGCTTGTGTGTTCTAGTTAGTTGCCCACTTTGCTGTAATCTATGCTGGTAATGAACCAAAAAAAGAAAACCAATCAAAGTCTCATTTTGAAATAAAACAAACAAATATCACAGGATTTTCTTATTCATTTCCACAAAATTTGACAGCTTATGCACCTCACAAGCTCCCAGTATCACAGGAGCATACATAGTCGATTCTCACACCAGCTGTCTCCACCTCTCAGGGTTGTAGCCTAATGCCTGGGGTGTGGCAAAGCTCTCTCTCCTGCCTACCCTGCAATGTTTTCTTTTACCTTTTTGTGGCTGTCCCTTCTGATAGAGGCTTCAAAAGCACATAAGGGTGAGAAGCTGGTGAACTATCTGCTTGTGGGGTTTTTCAGCAGATAGTGAAGAGAGCTTTTAGCAGAATACTTCCTTCACTTAAAAGACAGTCTACCTGAAGAAAGTTTAAGGATGGCTGGACAGAAGAAGGAGTTTGGAGAAGAAGCCCGTTTCAAGCATAGGTTTCAAACCCTCACCCCCACCTCCTCCTATAGGGGCGAAAGGGAGGAGGGCATCCAGATCATGAGCTGTGGACATGACACCCTAACTCAGCTGCCCTTTTTTTCTGCCGAAGCAGAAAAGCACAAAATACTGATGGCAAATAAGTTACACTACAGGCCACTGATTTAACGGTTCTCCAAAAGCAAACAATCAGGATGATTCTTATAATGCACTCATAAAGACTGTCTGGAAGTCTTTTGATGACAGCATGAGAGACTCTAGTCTGAGACACATTGCAATCTAATCCCTTTTACGGTTTAGCCCATACAATTTAATCTCTCCCCTAGTCCTTCAGATGAGACCACAAACTAAGGTTCTATGTACAAATGCACATGGACATTTTGAGCTCACATTACATCCTATTCTGCCTTTTGGGCAAGTAGGCTGGTGGGAGCAGATGCCATTCATATATATCTACATTCAGTGAAGCTATGGACATACAAACATACCCAGCATGCACCCTGTACCTGGATAGGGATGGGCTCTTCCAGGTTTAACCTGCGCATGACACACTGCCTGAACAATTCAGTGCAGTATCCAAACAACTCCCTGAAGAGTCAAGGGAGAAAAGGAAGTAAGCCACTTACAACATGAGTATGGAAAAATGTCACCGGGATCCTAACCAGTCAAGTAATGAAGTAGCTATGCCACAAAACCAGACCAAGTGAGTGAGTACCCACTCTAGGTTGAGACTGTCCCTACTTGATTCTAAGTACAGTCTCTGCAAATATAACAATCCAGCAGATTTAACATATGATATAATCCTACTTTACACATGCAAGAGGAAGAAAAGTTGATGTCACCCATTAAGTGATGCACATTTCTTCCTTTCTAGGGAAAATGACCTGTACAATGTCATCTTGTCCATACGATTGTCAAGATGCTTGTTCTATTGAAATACAACTGATGCAGGTCTTGTTGTTATGTTGTTGTTAAGATTACAAAAGTTATGCTAAGGAGCAACTAAGATTACAGTTAAGTTACACTAAGGAGTAATGGTCTTCAAATTTGTCTGAGAACTCCACACATTCTTAACTTGTAAACAGACCTAAGCAATAATGCTTCCTTGCTTTGAAAAACTGTCTAACACACAGTATACTTTGAACATATATATATATGGGAAATCTTCAGGACTTTATTTCATAGGCAATTCACTTTTCATCCTATTTGCAATAATTTCCTGTCTTTTTACTGTGATTTTGTGGTGATTGTTTTTTTGCAGATGCTGTTTAGATTGATCCCTTTTAGGTAAAATTAATTATACACGTATCCTTCTTTGTAATGGGCCAGTATATAGGACACTCTCTGAAAACAAGTTATGGCAAACTAAACTAATCAGAAACTAATTTTACAAAAACGAAAAAAACCCACCCATACCTAGATAAAAAGTTTGCATTTATCTTTAAATTCAAAAGCATTGGGATTTAAACAGGGATAAAACAGGGGATATAACAGTGGGGCTTCTTCCTTTCTGGAACCCCCCCCCCCCCTCCCCCCCCAATATTTCACTTCACAGTGAAAAGAAACATACATCTCTGGTTCCTATTGGGCAATGACACTGTCGACAGGAAGATAGTTTTCTTATTTAACAGTCATGCCCTTGTTTTCTTCACTGTGTCTCAACTCACATCCTCTATATTATAATATCCTTGTCATAAATTTGTCTATCATGCATGTGTATGGTATAATGTTTATAAGGACATTTATAAGTGCCTGTGTGACAACTGAAACAAAGGATGACACAGACACATTTACACACTTCCTTGTATAATTGTGTTCAGATTAAAAAAAACAAAAAACAACCACAGATCAGTTTTACTGACCAAGGATCAAAACAATGGCAAAAAGCTGCAGATTCCCGAGTGCACAGTATAATAGTGTCACTACTTATGTGTTCCTTCTTTAATTTAGCATCTTTAACATGAAGTGATATCAGACAAAATAAGTGTGTATGTGTGTGTGTGTGTGTGTGTGTATGTGTGTGTGTGTGTGTGTGTGTATGTGTTTTCATACGGATAGCATTCACTACAACTAGGAATCTGTACATACTTATGACTTTAGAAAAAATTCTAACATTTGAAAAATTTCCGACAAAATAAAAAAAACCCAAACTCTAACAGTTTCATTAAGATAAAGAGAGGAAAAAAGATTGAAAGAAAACGTCCAACTGGACTCTTAATCAAGCCTTTCACTATTTCTAACATTTTAAGATCATCAAACAAAATGTCAGTCAGGGATAAACGGGAGGTATCAGAATTACACAACCAAGCTGGCAAATACGACCAACTGATCACAGTAAAAATTAACTGAAGTGGTGTAATCTGGTCACCACAAATACATGATACATTTCGACTGAATTTAGTTTTGAGGGCATCAAGTCTTAATCTAACTATCACACTTGTCAACACCCTATGCATCAAATTGTTCTTAGAATGTAAGACTTTAATATATTTAGACTTGATAGATTCATGCCTGGTACATCCTTTTGGTTGATATGTAGCATGATACAGAGTCTCAAACTGGTCCCAGCTTAAGTGTGTGAGGGTGTAGATGCACACAAATGTGCATGCGTGTGCATGCATGTGTGTGCATGCATGTGTGTGTGTTTGTTTGTGTGTGAAAGAGTCAGAGAATTGAGAGAGAGAGAGAGAGAGAGAGAGAGAGAGAGAGAGAGAGAGAGAGAGAGAGAGAGAGAGAGAGAAGAGAGAGAGAGAGAGAGAGAGATTGTGTGTGTGTGTTACAATTTTTGATTGGTACTCATTTTCATTCATGAACCATTTGCTATGGCCCCCCTTAGACTTAGTTAGTATAAGTTAAAGGTTAAAAAATGCACATAGTCTTGAACATAATTTCCTTTCAGTTTGAAAATGTTAGCAAATAGGCATATATATTATGCATTCACAGACATAGATCTAAGACTAAGTACTGTACAGTGCATTCAGTTTTATGTATCTGACATAATAACTTTGAGCTGCATAGTTACATCATTTGAGTGATTTCCCTACAACTTTGAGCACATACATGCATAAATAGGCATCACTGTATACAGTATACAGACAGGCACTTTTAACTCCATGTACGCACTACATAATTAACAACTTACAACAATCCTTTGTGTTGATTCTGCTACTGTGATATTCATAATAATGAATGATGTCTTAATGAAAAATGTTCAGACTGTATACTGTATGTATACCTGAATAATCTTGCGTCCTGATAAGAATAATTCCACTTAATGAACAGTGTTTTGGAACTGGAGACAAATCTTTTTGTTTGATAATAACTACAAAGCTGTCTCATCACTTATTGTAGTCATCATTTATCATTGTAGTGAATGCAACTAACTATATAAAGCGGGAGAAAGCACACTCAAGATTACATTTCACAAACAACTACTTTGCAAATCAACTGTCATGTATATGAGATATATTCTTCACATGCCGATCAGCTTGTTCATGGCAAATTTAAAATTATTTCTTTTCTTATGATGATGATGATTATTATTATCATTATTATTTATTATTTTAAAAATTGAAAACAGCTGTAAAACCCAAGCTGATAAAGATGAGACAATTACTGAATTAGATCAATAATGCAGAAGTTTTGCCTTTTTTTTTGGCACATAGGCCCTACTATGATGGCCAAAAGCCTGTTACACTGACAAGTGTGGGGGTTATGATTACTTTACTGATTAAGTAACATTTCCCTTTCGGATGTTTTTCATAATTGGGCCTATCGTGATACCAACAAGCGTTGTGTTTGTATTAATTTACAGAATTAGAGTACGGCGTCACAGCGAGTGTCACTGTGTATTATGCTGATGTCCTTTGATTTTTAAGACAATTGTATTAATTACGAGCTGAACAGATACAACATAAGTGCGCAATTTACAGGCAGGTAAAACTGAAGTGTACGTGTATATGTATACATGTATACAAGTCTTGTGTGCTTGTGACAGTTGATTGATGAATCAATCCGGAGATCGAATATATACTACTATCCAACTTAACAATCAGCATTATTTTCAAAAAATTTCCAGCTACAACATACAAAACCCGTACTTATCGCTAGCGTTACCCTTTCTTATCTATTCTCTTACCGAAGTCAGTCGTTGGAAAGCTCATGCAGTCATCGCATACCCTTCTGGTGAATGTCAGGTTGTAGCCTATGTGACGTTTTCCGTAGCAGCAGACGCGAAAATGAAACAGGAAGTGATTTCCAGTTCTCAACCGATCGCGAAGACTGGCGAGACCTTAGGCCTAGCTGCAAAAAATTGTGCGTCTGAATCAAAAGCCTACAGGCATCATTGTACACTGTTGAATTGATAAAGACCGTATGATTTTTGCAATCTATGTTGCTCAAGACTGGCCATAAACTGTTGGGAACAGATTTACTTGATAATTTTCTTCATCATCATCATCTTCTCTCTCTTCGTCAGTCTTCACGGTGTGTGTGTGTGTGGTGTGTGTGTGCTTGCGTGCATGTGCGCGCGCGTGCATGCGTGTGTATGTATGTGTGTGCGTGTGTGTGTATGCGTTTGACTCTAAGCCCAGCGATTAACTTCCTGTATTCACTGATTGTGTGTGTGTGTGTGTGTGTGTGTGTGTGTGTGCGTGCGTGCGTGCGTGCGTGAGAGAGAGAGAGAGAGAGAGAGAGAGAGAGAGAGAGAGAGAGAGAGAGGAGAGAGAGAGAGCTTCTTCGTCGAACGTTCAGTCAGACAGCAGCTATTGATGTCATTTTGGTGGAGCCAGACTGAGTGAGACGCTTACCTGGGGGTGTTGGGACTAGTGCACTATCACTGTCGTCAGTAGGCTTAGTAGGCTATAATGTGGTGTCCTGCGTATGTTAGCTCAGAACAGGCACCACTTACACCACCAAAATGATACAACAGCAATGCGGGACCCCTCTGGCTGGTGACCCTAAAGCGGCCTGACACTGATAGCCTCCCTTTGGAATTCCGACTGAGGATGCGACAAAACGAATCTGGGTATGGCTGGGTAGCGGAAAGATGGGAATGAGCAGCGTGGGAACATCAGGACAGGAGATGAGGCAGCAAAACAAATAAACAAACAAACACAACAACAACAAAAAACCCCAAACAAACAAACAACAAAATGAAGCAGAAAAGCACAATGAAAAAAGAAAACCCAAGCGAACCACACCCCCTCCCCCCCCCCCCCCCCCTCCTCCTTGGAGAAGAAAAAAAAAAGGAAAGAAAATTCAGAAAAAGTCACTTGACATAGATGAAGATCTTCAGCCAGAATAATTGTTATGAAATGTATTTTAATTATCTTGTAGAAGTATTATTAGTCTGCTTCCCTCACTCAGCTGCTATCCCCTATTCACAAGTTTCTGTTCCACTAGGACCCCCCCCCCCCCACCACCGTACACACACACACACACAACACACACACAACCACACACACACACACGCACCACACCACACACACACACACACACACACGCGAGGGATAGCCTAGTGGTTAGAGTGAAGCGCGTTACGCTGCGTAGCGCTCGTGATCTGCTGACCCAGGTTGGAATCTCGTTCAAGAGGATTTTTCCTCTGGAGTTAACGTCAGTGCTGACTACACTCCCTCTAGAAGTCCTTCGGATGAGTCTATAAACCGAGGCCCCGTGTGCGAACGCGCACAGAACATCTTGCGCACGCGTTAAAACCCGTTCCGCTATTCGGAAGAGTAGGCCATTGGATGTAAAAAAAAAAAAAGCAAAAAAAAGCCCCCCCCCCCCCCCACCACACACACACACAAGCATTTAAATCTGTATAGTCTTGTCTAATCCCAGGCGACGATCAGTACAGATGGTTGACAAAATGCTGTACTCAGTGACTTGTCAAAACTGTACATGTTTTCATTTATCTTTAGTTCACGAAGACTTTTGACTCCACAGGTGCTGCCTGAAAGGTTCTTTATAATTGTCCATGGCCTACAGGATGAGTAGAAGATTAATATTTAGGACCCGAACTGACATCCTCTCTGGAAATCTCAAACTGAAAGAATAAGGGGAACATCAACTGAGTCCAAAAGTGCTCAATGCTTCTCTATACGTAGAAATCCCTAAGGCAGAACGCTCGAACCATTTCTGTTCACAGTTTTGTGTTTGAAACAAAATTCGAAGTTTTTGGTTTTGTTTGTTTGCTAGCTCCCTTGCTTCAGTTGCTTGCTTCTGTTACCTGTGTATTTTCTTGCTTAAAAGACACTGCCAGATATTATCTGTAACACAAAACAGCTTCAAAAAATAATTTGTCAATGTACGGTTCTTGTGTCTCTATCCCCGACCCTTCTCTAAAATATTCCAGTCATCATCAAGAAAACATACGGACGGATAGTTGTTAGTTTGGTTTATTAAGAAGACACCATGTTAACCCCCCACCCACCCCTACATTATTAGAGAGCTACAACAGATGGTAACATTATACACACAAATTTAGTCCTACCCTCAACATCTAAGAGAGTCAATGGGATGAAGTCAATTTTCAGTTTAGTAAATAAGAACTAAAAGATTAAGAAACTCAAATTTTTGGTGATGATATTCAACAGACTCAAAAACGAACCAAAACCAAAACCAAAAACGTGACACAAAACAGACAGGGACATTTATCGCCCGAACATTTCTCCCCACAACACGATATCTAGCACTATCCAGACACAAGATGTTGAATATCGTAGTCCTTCTGATAAACCTTCCAAGTCCTGGTTATGCTTACAATGTTATCGGAAAAGGGCAGTGGAAGTTCATCAAGTGTAGAGAAACAAAGACCCCATTGTACAGCATCACAAGCCCCACTGTAGAACGATGTCTCTCCATCTTCCCATGATCAGAACGGCCACATACATGCACACAGTCACTGATTATCGTCTAACTTCTCCACCTCGCTCAAGAAGACAATGACCATCCTCTGGTGTGGCGTTAAGTAGCGTACAACAATTATGTAGCCACCGCCACTTACGAAGCCAGTATCTTCTGTTAGTGCAATTTTGTGTGACAGTACAGTTTTGTGTCATTATAGTTTTGCGTGTCAGTCAGTATATGCATGAAATAATACAGTATTTTGTGCGAACAGTACACTTTTTGTGCGTGTGTGTGTCAGTAGAAAGAACATTTTTTGCTAGGACGACACCATTGACAAAGGCACGCACGAGTTCGTGGAAGTTTTGAGTGTCAACGATGGCTAAGTCCGATCAGTTGTACGCAGTTTTCCAGCTTTTCTGCTGGTGTTTCGAGAAAGATGTCTCCTATGGAAGAAGTGTATAGGCCACGCTGGAGATCCGTGTGTGCTGCGAGCCATTAAGAAAACCCCTACTGTTTATGTAAGTAGAAAATAACTTCTCGAAACTGTGATGAATTTATAGCTGAGTTCCACTTGGCTTTTTTTTCTTTTTTTTCCCTTCTTCTTCTTCTTCTTCCTCTTTCGCTATCTTGCTGTACCAGTATCTATACATCTGTCCGTCTCCTAGGTTTATTGTCTGTCTGTCTGTCTGCATGGCTCACTGTCTGTCTGTCTGTCTGTCTGCATGGCTCACTGTCTGTCTGTCTGTCTGTCTGCAAGGCTCACTGTCTGTCTGTCTCTCTGCATGGCTCACTGTCTGTCTGTCTGCATGGCTCACTGCCTGTCTGCCTGTCTGCATGGCTCACTGCCTGTCTGTCTGTCTGTCTGCATGGTTCACTGTCTGTCTGTCTGTCTGCATGGCTCATTGTCTGTATGTCTGCATCATTCTCTCATTCTTTCACGTCTGGACTATTGTAATTCTCTTTTGTCTGGTCTGCCAGCATCATCTATCCACTCCCTTCAACGTATACAAAACTCCGCAGCTCGACTAGTTCTCAGAAAGAAAAAATCTGAGCACATTACCCCTCTCTTGCGATCTCTCCACTGGCTGCCTGTGCCACAGAGAGTAAATTATAAGATCAGTACCCTCTGTTACAAAAGTCTCCACAAAACTGCACCCTCCTACCTCTGTGAATGTCTTAACCTGTACACTCCTTCACGTTCCCTCCGCTCTACTGCAGATACCTTGTGCCTACGAATACCTAGATTCAACCAATCCACTGTTGGCCGCCGCTCTTTCTCTATTTCGGGTCCATCGACCTGGAATGAGCTCCCTCTCTCTCTTCGCCAGAAACCTAGTTATAACACGTTTAAATCCAGCCTCAAGACATATTTATTTCAAACCTAAGATTTCCCCCCTCCTGTTTCATATCAGAGCTATCCCACTCTCACTAACCCATGTCCTATCACCCTGCTAAAGTATAAGACCTGTGTGAGTGTGTGTGTGAGCTTTTGTAAAACATTTGACTTTTGAAATTTTAATTCATAGATTTTGTCTGCAGCGCACTATGTTTGTAAATATCTGTTTGTTTAAACTATTGATCATTTATCATTGATTGCATGACTGTGTAAGATTACGTTGAATGCATGCGCTTTGATTTGTCTTTTCAAGATATAGCGCTATATAAGTTCCATGTATTATTATTATTATTATTACACACACACACACACACACACACACACACACACACACACACACACACACACACACACACACACACACACACACACACACACCACAACCACCCCTACCGTCACCACAACAACCACAACCACCACATAATTTCATTACACATAACTCCCATCCCTTCTCCCAGACACCTTTCTGTAGACAAGGAGCAAGGAGGATGGTAGTGGTAGCCTTCTCTGGGCGACTGTGTCGGTGCTGCTGCTACTGCTAGCCACAGTCTGTCTGGATCTGTCTGTCTGTCTCTGTCTGTCTCTGTCTGTCTATCTATCTGTCTGTCTGTTTCAGTTCGAGCTCGATCTCTCTCTCTCTCTCTCTCTCTCTCTCTCTCTCTCTCTCTCTCTCTCTCTCTCTCTCTCTCTCTCTCTCTCTCTCTCTCTCTGTCTGTCTGTCTGTCTGTCTGTCTGTCTGTCTGTCTCTCTCTCTCTCTCTCTCTCTCTCTCTCTCTCTCTCTCTCTCTCTCTCTCTCTCTCTCTCTCTCTCTCTCTCTCTCTCACTGTGAATCCGTTCATTTGTTTGCAATAAAGAAATACTTAGGAGTTGATAGACGAACACCCAATGATATCATCTATGGTGAAACTAACAGATATCCTTTGTACATAAATTCTGCAGTTAACTGTATTCGTTATTGGATTAAGTTGCTACAAATGGAAGATCTGAGACTACCACATAAGGCTTATAAAATGTTGTATAATTTAGATGCAAGAGGAAAAACAAATTGGGTATCAAGGGTGCGTGTCTGTTTAAATGAAAATGGTTTTGGAGATGTGTGGTTGAATCAAGGTGTGGGTGATGCTTGTGTATTCATTAAAGTTTTTCGTCAACGATTAATTGACTGCCGGTGGCAAAACTGGAACCATCACATTGATACTAGCCAAAGGTTTAAATTTTATAGAACATACTGTAATGGTCATGACTTAAAATGCTATTTACAACTTGACATGAATCGACAACTGAAACATATCACAGCAAAATTTAGACTCGGTATATCTGATCTGAATGTACATCGTTTAAGATACAGAACATATAATGATCATGATTTGTTATGTCCATTATGCAATGTTTCACAAGAAGATGAAGTACACTTTGTTCTATGTTGCCAACAATTACATGACCTTAGATTGAAATATATTCAACCAAAATATTATAGGGAACCATGCTTGTTTAAATTGAATTTATTGATGTCCTGTACAAATCCTGAAGTTATACAGAACTTTTCTTTATATTTGTACAGGGCTTTCAAACTTAGAGAAATAGTCACATCGTGATGTAACGTACAACTTCGTGATCAAACGACTTTTCACTGTATTTATGTTATGTATAATATTGTTCACATTCCCCTTCATAAGAGGCTGAGGCCTATTTGAATAAATCATCTGCGTCTGCGTCTGCGTCTGCGTCTCTCTCTCTCTCTCTCTCTCTCTCTCTCTCTCTCTCTCTCTCTCTCTCTCTCTCTCTCTCTCTTTCTCTCTCTCTCTCTCTCTCTCTCTCTCTCTCTCTCTCTCTCTCTCTCTCTCTCTCTCTTCTCTGTGTCTCTCTGTGTCTCTCTGTGCTTATTATTCTATTACCCTCTTTGAATAAAAAAAAGTTTTCAAAGTTCTCTCTCTCTCTCCCTCTCTCCCTCTCTCCCTCTCTCTCCTTCTCTCTCCCCCTCTCTCCCCTCTCCCTCTCTCTCCCCCACTGTCACAACCTATATACAAACCATCACATCACATCACACTACACATAACTCCTCCATACCTCCATACCACCCTTTTTCTTCCAGAACAACTGTCTACTACCAAAGAAGAACAAGAACAACAACAACAAGAACAAGAAGAATGGCAGTGGTAGCCTTCTCAGGGCGACCGGCGCACTACCAAGTCTCGGTGCTGCTGCTGCTGCTGGCCACGCTGGCCTTCGGTCTGGGCCTGTCTCTCCCTTGGTGGACCCAGACTTACAGCAAGAGCGCACGGAGGGTCAGCAGCCACAGCGGTCTGTGGCTGTACTGTTCGCTCTACGATTCGGAGAGCCCTCACAGCTCCGAGGAAAAGTGTCGTTTTATTGACGCTCCTGGTGAGTGAGTGAGTGAGTTTGATGGGTGTGGTGGGTGTGTGTGTGTGTGTGGGGTGTGGGGGGGGGGGGGGGTGTGGGTTGAGGGGGTGGTGGGTGGGGTGGTTGGGGGTGGTGGTGGGGGGTTGGGGGTGGTTGGGGGGTGGGGGGGGTTGGGGGTGGTGGGTGGGGTATGGGTGAGGGTGTGGGGTGTTGGGGGGTTGGGTGGGTGGGTGGGGTTTGGGGTTGAGGGTGTGGGGTGTGGGGGGTTGGGTGGTGGTGGTGGGGGGTTGTTGGTGGGAGGAGTTGTTGGTGGGGGTGGTGGGGTTGTGGGGTGGTGGGGGGGGATGGTGTGGGTTGGTGGTGGTGGTGGTTGGGGGTTGTTGGTGGGAGGAGTTGTTGTGGGGGGGGGGGGTGGGGGTGGTTACGGGTGGTGTTGGGTGGTGGTGGTGGTGGTGGGGGTGGGAGGTGGTGGGAGGGGTGGGGGTGGGGGGTGTTTGGGGATGGTGGGTGGTGGTTGGAGGGTTGGTGGTGGTGGTGGTGGGAGGGGTGGAGGTTGGGGGGTTAGGTGGGTGATGGTGGTGGGTGTTGGGTGATGGTGGGTGGTGGTTGGAGTGGGTGGGTGTGGGGGTTGATGTTAGTGGTTGGGGTGGGTGGGTGTGGGTTGGAGGGGAGTGGTGTGTGTGTGTGTGTGTGTGTGCATAAGGGGCAGGGAATGCACGTGCGCGTGAGTGCGAGCACATGTGTGTGTGTGTGCGCGCGCGCGGTGTGTGTGTGTGTGTGTTGTGTGTGTGTGTGTGTGTGTGTGTGTGTGATTCCCTAGGTGTGGCGAGTGAGAAAGACAGCATAAAACGGCAGTAGTCTATATGACAAGCACCGTAGATGCATTCGGTGGACTTTGGAAACACTAACATATCCAGCATGCATCTTGCAACCCCCCGAAAAACCCCACAACAACGCCCCCCTCAAAAAAAAAAGACAACAACAACCCAACAACACCCCCTAAAAAAAAACAACAACAACAAAACAACCAACAAAAAACAAAACAAACCCCAAACAAACAAACAAACAACAACAACAACAGTAATAACAACAACAAAAACCGAGCTCTGAGATCGGAATGTGTAGGCCGAGGCCAGCACACATTCTATGCAACGTTACAAGCAGCTCAGTGGTCGGAGCACTCGCTTTCCCCCCAGCCAAGTTAAGCAGCGTCGAGCGTGGTTAACAGTTGGATGGGTGACCGTTTGCGCGCCTTGGCTTCAGTACAGTTCCCCCCAGTTCACCCAGCTGTAAATGGGTACCCGCCCTCTTTAGGGTAAGGGAAGGTAAAACAGCGAGGGAGAGGAGATGGGCGCCGCCCTCAGTATGCTGGCCCTAGAGAAGTGAGGTCTCTGACGCCTCGCTCGCTCCCCTACGACCTTATAGGTTATGGGACTCCTTTACCTTTACCTTACAAACTCAGGAGAGGGCAAGGCACGACGCATCCTCACCCAACAACAAGGAAACACAGTGGAAAGAAGACAGTCTTCTATAGATAATCCTCATAACGTTAAGCCGCGGAACGTTCATTCACTATCACCACCATCATCATCATTACCATCATCATCATCACCACCACCACCATCATCATCACCACCACCACCACCATCACCATCATCAGTTCAGGCCTTTCTTGTTTTCAAGGCTGGTTCAGAGTGGTGCAAGGGATGCAGGGTGCGGGGCTGGTAGAGATGCTGGCCGCCAGTGTCTATGCCCTCGTCGTCAACTTCTGCGTACGCCGTACTGTCACCTCACGCGCTTTGGAGGCGCTAGCCGGTACTGGAGGTAAATAAACTTGTTCACTTGTTGTGGTGGCGTGTTTTTGTATCGTGACTGACTCGCGCGGTGTTTTTGGAATGTTGTCGTGCCGAGTCATGTTGTTGTATCATGGGTTCGCGTTATTGCACGTTGTTATGTTGTGTTGTACCGTGTTGGTCTGGTTTTGTGGAAAAAGCTACTTCAGTACTTGACTGGTTCAAGTTTAGGATGTTGATGGCATTTTCCCCCACGCTCCTGTTGTTTTGTCAGGGACCACCTTTTTCTCCCTGTCTCCTTGGGAAGGTGTTGGGACACTGCATGGGATTTTTTCAGGTGAAGTATTGTGTTAAACCTGGCCAGCGGAGCCCATCCAGATCCTCTTTAAAAATCAGGATGCATGCTGGGTATGTTGTTGTGTCATCCATGTCACACAAGCCATAGCTGGCCTACTCTTCCACAAAAAATGCATGTGTGCAAGATGTTCTGAGCGCGTTCGCTCATGGGACCTTGCTTTATAGTTTTATCCAAAGGACGTACAGGGGAGTTAAATCAGTGCCGCTGTTAAGCACAGGGGAAACAGTGGGTGAATGGCCAAGGCAGACAGTTGATTTCGAAACCTCATTAGAGGTTCATGATAGTGCTACACATTGTACATAACTAACTCTAAACATGAAACACATGCTGACCATTTGGGAACAATCAACCAAAAAACCACCGAAGCTGTCAACTCCCCCCACCACCCCCCAACCAGTATTGTTTATGCATGAAGTGGTAGCAAACATTTCGGTAAAATTAACACAAGAGCAAGCATAAATTATGTATTGTAGGCCTATGTGTGTGTGTGTGTGTGTGTGTGTGTGTGTGTGTGTGTGTGTGTCTCACACACACACACACACACTCGCATGCCTGCAGTCCTCCTTCATGCTGACACATAACCAAATCTGCACGCGTGTATAACATAAAAAAAATCCACCAGTCATTCATGAAAAAGATGATGGCTGATGGGCATCAATGGCACACAAGTAGCACGGCCACCCAGGCACTGCAATTCAGATTCAAATACTTCATTATTTCAAAACAGATAATTTAAAACAAAAAAAATCTCAACCCTGATCTTGAATGAACGAACGCTGCAAGCCCAGCGAACTCACACAGAACATCTTGCGCACACGTTCCTGTTCCGCTCTTTTCAAGAGTAAGCCTTTGTGTGCCGGTGGGAACAGATGACAGAATTTACAAAACCGCATACACACGGGGACTGGATGTAAAAAAAAAAGCACATAAGCGCTTATTCCATTATCCTCGATATAAAAGAATAATAATAATAAAAAAATATCCCTACAACAGTAATTGAGCACTAAACCTATTTCCACCACACACCCCCCCCCCTTTTTTTTTTTACACCCTCTAACACCCATCTTTAACTTCATCAAAGTGCACAACTAACAATGCCTGAACTGATCCTACAACTCTACTCCTACCTTCTCCACACAGGCTGTCTAGGCATCATCGGCGCCTCCCTCTACGTCACCAAAACCTCCCCTATCCTCCAGCACAACCAGGCTACCACCTACTCCTGGGCTCTTGGCATCGATTTCGCCGCCAGCATCCTCACCGTCTTCATCGCCATCATCATCGCCCTCACGAACCGTCGACCTTCGGTCGTGGACGACGAAGCCACCACCACCATCATCGTCGAGGATTGTGGGAGTCAAGTAGTGGAGGGCAAGGACGCTAGGTCAAGGTCACCGGAAAAGGGTCGCGCGGGGAGGAGAGGGGTGGTGGAGATGGAGAGGAGTCCTGCTCGTACCAGAAGGTTGGTAGCCGTGTCTGAGACGTTTGTGTCTCTGGAGGAAGACGAGGAGGAGGAGGAGGAGGAGGAGGAGGTGGAGGAGGTGGATGACATTTCAAGACGATCTTTTAGTTACGTGGACAGCTTAGGAAAAGTATCATCCTAGGGTGCGTTGGTTTTAGGAGGAAAAGTTTTTTTATTTTATTTTTGTCTTGGTTTTGTTGTTGTTGTTGTTTATTATTGTTTTAGTTTTGGTGTTGTTGTTTTGTTTATTTGGAGAGAGAGAGAGAGAGAGAGAGAGAGAGAGAGAGAAGAGAGAGAGAGGAGAGAGAGAGGCGTTTAAAATCCATGACGATAAAGTCTGCATAAGCCAATTTCTTTCTCTTTTTTCTTTAAGGTTATCATGACATTTTAAAACCATGTTTAGAATATGTAGGTCTCAAGGATGGTAAGGTATAATTTTTGAGATTGTGCTAGTGTCTTTGAAAGGGCATGATCGTGCGAGCGCACGTGTGTGTGTGTATGTGTGTGTGTGTGTGTGTGTGTGTGTGAGCAGGCACTGGGCTCGAGCTTCTTTGTTTTATTTTATTTTATTTATTATCATCCTATTATGTCAGTATACGTGTTTACTGCCTTGCCATTCTAAATAAAATATTGCCACTGCCACGTGAATATAATCACAATATATAAAAAGAGCACTTGCATTATCAGTTTATGCCATACTCAGTACGTAAAGGTAAAGGTGTCCCATAACCTATGTGGTCGTAGGGGAGAGAGGCGTCAGAGACCTCAGCTTCTCTAGGGGCCAGCATATTGAGGGCGGCAGCGTCCATCTCCTCTCTCCCTCGCTGCTTTACCTTCCCTGACCCTGTATGTTTGTCCGTCGTGTCCGACGATGACCTCCAAAACAGCAGAGGAGGCAGCTGCTGTTTTGGAAACTGGGCAGAAATTTGATTATAGTGGAGATGCCTTGCCCACAGTACATCCCCACTCTCTCGGCCAAGTGGGCATAAGGACAGTCAGCGTTGGAGATGTTCTCCAAAGGCCAACCAGCCCCCAGGGCTGCAGCACATAAGGACTGTTCGAGTCAAGCCTCCTAGTCAGAGAGTCATAGTCGATCACTAAAGACTAAGCTGTAAAGTGGAATTCCATGAGTGGGAAAGCCACTGGTCATACAGCCTCTCACTTTGCTGTTGCCCCCAGCGTCAATGGTTTAATCAAGAACTGTGATAAAGCCCAGGCGCTGACGGCATCATCATGACCCTAAAGATTCAGGTACCCGTTTACAGCTGGGTAAACTGGGGGACTGTACTAAAGCCAAGGTGCGCAAACGGTCACCTATCCAACTGGTAACCACGCTGGATGCTGCTTAACCTTGGCTTTGGCAAGCGAGTGCTCTGACCACTGAGCTATCCCGTCCCCTAATTAAGTACTATGATTAATACTTCATTATTTGGACAGATTAGCCCAGTGGTCAGAGCACTTGCTCTTTCAAAAGCAAAGGATAACCAGCATTGAAGGTGGCTGCCTCGCTGATGGGTAACTGTAAGTGTACCGTGGCTTCAGTACAGTCCCCTAGTTGTAACTGACAAAATTTTACAAAACACACGCACATGAGGACTGAACGTAAAAAAAAAGAAAAAGCGCATGAGTGCTTAATCCATTTTCCTCGCAATGAAAGAATACATGAATAAATAAATGCGTACTGAATGCTCTCCCTAGGGACAGGGAAGGTAAAGAAGCGAGGGAGAGAAAGTGGGCGCCACCCTCAAGATGCTGAACCATCGAGAAGTTAGGCTCTCAGACACCTTGGTCTCCCAACGACGGTACAGGTTTATCTTCACCTTACCTTTACCATTTTTTCTTCTTTTTTTTCTTGTTATCCCCCCTCCCCCTTTTCCCGTTCTTTGGCTAGAGCTCCGAGGTTCACCAATGGTGAGATTTTTTGTGTACGCGACTGTTTTTTGTCCCCCGCCAATAAGTCAGCCGTATTTCGACTTCAGGAGATACCTATACCGTTATCAGTCCGTGGCCAGTATATAGAATGACTGGACGCTTTTCTGAGCATTCTGAGTAAAGTCCTTCGGATGAGAATATAAACCGAGGCCCCGTGTTCGAACGCATGCAGAACATCTTGCGCGCACGTTAAATCCTGTTCCGCTTTTCGGAAGAGTAGGCCTTTGTGTGCCGGTGGAAACAGATGGCAAAATTTACAAAATCGCATACACACGGGGACTGGATGTAAAAAAGCACATGAGTGCTTATTCCATTATCCTCGATATGAAAGAATAAATAAATAAATAAATCTTGCTGGACAGAGCACTGAACATGTTAAGTTTTGCATTCCAAATCTCAGTCATTTTTTGAATGTCAAGCTTCACTACTGACCCATCCACAGGAGTTATCTTGCCATGCAGTGCTGTACAGGCTACACACCGGTATTAATTTGGGGGTCATGTAGTATCATTGTATAGAGTGCGAGTGGAAAAAAAAAAGTTGGTGATTTTCACAGATTTTTTTTAAGCATGAGAAAATGGACTGTGCACTTGTTTTTTTGGGGATTGAGGACATAGAGCAATACCAGGTAGTCACGAGAAAGTTGGAAATAATCATCAAATGAAGATTGCCTGTATTCCTACAGCGTTGACCCTGCCTATGCATATTGCGGTAAGGAAGCAAGCAGACAACAAAGGACTGAGGGGGTACAGTATTTGCTGAAAAATTAAAAAAAATTTCAAACCTACCAATTTTGTTCAAAATCACATAAGTTTTGAGTCAGAGGCTAGTCTTTCACCAAAAAAGTGGTTTTTATTTCTGTTGGATGCCTTAGTACGTGCGGTATGAATATGAGAGTCACATAGAAAAAAACAGAAGGAAAAGAGTGGGTTTTTTTAAATTCCGGCGTGCAGCCTAATGATGTTCTCCTTTCTCCTTCCTGCCTTCCCCATCCAGTATCCTGGGCTGTGATTACAGCCAAGGTTGGACAGGGGTGGGTGTCGTTGTCAGGTGAGGATGAATACAGAAGGAAGAACAGCACACCCGTCTCTGTTGTCTGAGATTTGGAAGCAGTGTGGATGGTTTTTGTTTTGTTTGTTTGTTTGTTGTTTTGTTCTGAGAGAATGATGATCCGAATGTATTGACATTTTGTTTCTGCGCGTGCTTGTACTCTCCTGCATCTCTCTCTGTCTCTCTCTCTCTCTCTCCTCTCTCTCTCGCTCTCTCTCTCTTTCCGTCTCTGTCTCTCTTCACCGTGAGAGAGAGAGAGAAGAGACAGAGAGAGAGAGAGAGAGAGAGTCGGCGGCGTGCGACTGATTTTTTTGTGTTTTGTTTTGATTTTTTTCTTTGTTGTTGTTGTCTGTTGTGTGTGTGTGTGTTGTGTGTGTGTGTGTGTGGGGGGGGGGGGGGGGGGGGAGGTCGGCTCTCAGGAATTTAGTTTGCTCACTCCAACCGGAGGTTTCTTGTGTAGGTCAATCTTTCCTATACTTAAGCCCTAGGACAACAGCCAGCAGTAGAAACAGCAAAAGCATTGTGTAGCGCTTACAAGTGCTGAGCCTGGCGCACTGCGCATCCCATGATCAGTATTTCGATCTCCATGACTGTGGCCTCAAGACACACATAAACTAGACTTACAATGTTTAGCCAAAAATCCTTCTTAAGCAGGGCGACAGCTATTGTACTTGTAGCCTGGCTTTTAAAAAAAATGAATAGAGAAAGAAAGATCGACCCAGAAAAAAGATTATTGTGTAAGAGAATGCTTTTTTCACGCTTGACACAAGCCGTCAACAATAACGCAGCTAGAGCTTAACATTAACCAATGTTAATGGGAGACCACTGACTGTGCGACGTTTGAAGGCGGAGACCACTGTAACCGTTGTCGTAATTGGACCGTGTACGTCATCAGTCATCCATGACTTTTGCCGGTGTATCTGTTTATATTTATTTATCTTATTTATTCTTTTATTTCGAGGATAATGGAATAGGCTTTTACATCCAGTCCCATGGTGAATGCTGCTTGTACATTTTATCATCTCTTCCCACCACAACACAATGAGTGTTTGATTTGTTGCTTTACAAATTTCAGGGTTATTATTCCATACAGATTATGGATAATCATTTTTTATTATCATTATTTATGTATTGTATTTTATTATTTTTAGCTACATTCTTCTCGAAAAGGCAAAACAGGTTTAATTGTTTAGGCACAGATGTTCTGCGTGCGTTCGCACATGGGCCTTGGTTTAGAGTCTCATCCGAAGGAATAATGTACGAGAGAGAGAGAGAGAGAGAGAGAGAGATGTGTGTGTGTGTGTGTGAGTGAGTGAGAGAGAGAGTGTGATATGCACGCGCACTTATGCTTAAGCAACATGTTTTCAATTTAGTGGGAAATATTGTTTTACACACACACACACACACACGCACACACACACACACACACTCACACACACAAGACTCCAAATTTTTAGTTTACTTTTTTTAATGAAATATATATATTATCAATAACATAAAATGACAAATTTATCCCCCCAAAAACAACAACACAACAACAACAAAACACCGACTGAAAGCCAAATCGGTACAACTACAAACCCAACTGACATCTCTCTGTACACAACACACTAGTACACCTACGTCCATAATTGTTATCGTATGCATCACTGATTCAAGGGTGTGGCCCAACACCATTAAAACAGTACAGGTGCCATTATTGTCTGAAGTAATCGTAATTCACACAAAGGTATGGTTTTATTGATAATATGCGTGCTTGTTGAGAGTATATCCTGGTCCTTGTATTTAGCTGAATAATTTATTGACATTATGAACAATGTCCTTAGTTCTCTTGATTTTGTCTTCATGACTAAAGATAGTTTTCCACATCATCCATCTCGATTTCGGATGAGACTGTAAACCGAGGCTCCGTGTTCGAACGCATGCAGAACATCTTGCGCACACGTTAAATCCTGTTCCGCTTTTCGTAAGAGTAGGCCATTGTGTGCCAGTGGAAACAGATGACAAAATTGACAAAACCGCATACACACGGGGGACTGGATGTAAAAAAGCACATGAGTGCTTATTCCATTTTTCTGGATATAAAAGAATAAATAAATAAACATAAAAGAATTTAAAAAAATAAGAATAAAAAACCCAGAAAAGCTGACATGAAATATTTATATACCGCTCTTGTTTAGCGCTTATGGTTGGTTAAAGCACTGATAAGAGGAATGACTACAGAAAACTGCTTTCCTCTTCTTCTTCTTTGCCCTCAAGCACTCAGTAACTGTTGTTGTCTGTCCTATCAGCGAAAATGCCTTGCGCTGCCGTTAAGTGCCTTACAAGTCAGGCCCAGCGCATCCGCCGAGAGGGAGAGAGAGATTTAATTTAATTTTAATTTATTCTTTTATATCGAGGATAATGGAATAAGAACTTATGTGCCTTTTTACATCCAGTCCCCGTGTGTATGCAGTTTTATAAAATTTGTCATCCGTTCTCACCGGCACACAATGGCCTACTCTTCCGAAAAGCTGAACGGGTTTTAACATGTGCGCAAGATGTTCTGCGTGCGTTCGCACTTGGAGACCCGGTTTATAGTATCAACCAAAGGACTTTTGGGGGGAGTGGAGTCTGCACTGATGTTAACTCCCAGGGGAAAATATCCCCTTGAACGGGAATTGAAGAGACTTCGGAGAGCGAGAGAGAGAGAAGAGAGAGAGAGAGAGAGAGAGAGAGAGAGAGAGATTTGATAAATTCTTTTTTGACAAATTCTTTTATTTCGAGGATAATGAATAAACACCCATGTGCTTTTTTTTTACATCCAGTCCCCGCCCTTAGGAATACATCATGTGATAATAAAGTAAACCCAATAACCATACACTCACACAGTAAAGAAAGAAAAAGAACCCCCCCCCCCACACACACACACACACACACACACACACACACCACCCAAAAAAAAAATCAAAAGAAAAAATATCATCAAAAAACAAAACAAACAAAACAAAACAAAAACCACACACAAACAAGACCAAAAACAAATAGCAAAGAAACCAAAAGCAGGATTAACAATTTTTACATTGATTTTATTATTTTAAAATTTTTAAAAATCTTTTATATCGAGGATAATGGAATTAGCACTTATATGCTTTTTTACATCTAGTCCCCGTGTGTATGCGGTTTTGTGTATGCGGATAAGAGAGAGAGAAGAGAGAGAGAGAGAGAGAGAGAGAGAGAGAGAGAGAGAGAGAGATGTTATCTTTTTAGTCTTTCTGGAGAAAAAAAAAGGTAGAAGAAAGGATCAAGAAGAGAGAGAGAGAGAGAGAGAGAGAGAGAGAGAGAGAGAGAGAGAGAGAGAAGGGGGGGGAGAGGAGAGAGAGAGAGAGAGAGAGAGAGAGAGAGTTGTTATTTTTCCAGTCTTTCTGGAGAAATAAAAAGGGGCAGGAGAATGGACCAAGCAGGCAGAAAACAGACTTAAAAGGAGGTAACAGGAAGAAGAAAAGGAACAAGGTTTAAATCTTGGTCATTTTTTAATCTGTATGTAGGCTTGGCTGCAGTTTTGATCTGCGAGTTTTAAACATTGAGGAGGGGACAGCCCTCTGACTGTTATAACCTTTGTAATGGGCGAAACTATACACAGAATGATTGGATTCGATTATGACCTACTTACGAGTCTCAAAACAACAGTGAGGTCAGAAAACAACAACAGAAACAACAACACCCCCCCCCCCCCCCCCCACCAGCAGCAGCAGCAACAGCAGCAGCAGCAGCAACAACAGCAACAATAAAAACTAAACTAAGCAAAAATGACTCCTTTTCTCCCAAAAGGTGAAAAGAGTACACGATTTTTAACCCACACTACATTTAACAGGACTACAATTTCCACCTTTCTCTGTTTCGTATCCCCCAATACAATATAAAACAAGCATATTCTTTATACTATAATCCTCAAATCCAAAAGAAAATCTTATCTTGAGCAAAAAGCTAAATTTGTGTTCAGACATTTTTCAGCCTTTCTCGCAGTGAACATAACACAAATGAAGGATTTATGTACGGGGGTTTTAAACACCCCCCCCCTCTAATCCCCCCCCCCCCCCCCCAGCCCCCCTTATGCAGGCCAAAGGTTTGGACTCGTGTGAACTGCTCTAAACTACAGACATAAACATTAAACACACAGACCGGCCCACATAACTTTAGGGATAGGTTTTGGAGTGGGCAGCCATTCTGAACAGTTCTTCTGCAATTATAAAACAAAACAAGACAGAAACTGAAACTGAAAAAAAAAAATCCCACAAGTGGTCTTCCGGTCCTATCAACCTGATCCCGGATATGGAGTGTAGAGGCACAATAGTATGTGGGTTTCTTTGAAAATAGTGCACGCCTAAGCCCAGTTTTTGGGTTTTCCTACCGCAAGAAAAAAAAAGTACAATGATGCGTTGTAATCACGCCTTAGTGTGTGTGTGGGGGGGGTTTTCCCCCCCTAATTTGTACTCATGCGTTCATTTATTCATGCGCTCATTCAAGTCACTTATTGATACAATCGTTCGTTCATTCATTTAATCATTATTTTTCTTTCTTTCTTTCTTTCATTCATTCAATGCAGTGATACATCGGTATTGTGTTATTGAAGTTTTCAATTTAAGGATTTATATCTAGCAGTATGACAATAATTGATATTAAACAATAACATATTTCCTTCTCATTCATGTGCCCGTAGGTGCGCGAGCGCGCGCGCACACACACACACACACACATACACACACACACACTTACACAAGAGTGTAAATATAAATTTAAATTAAATTATAAAAGAATAAATATAAAAGAATAAATAAATAAATAAATAAATAAAAACACACACACACTCGTGTGCACACGCGCGTGCAAAAAAACGCACAAAGACACAAACAGAGCACATACACACATGCACACACACACACACACACACCCACACACACCACAAAGTTGGCACACACAAACACACACACACACAAACAACACCAACACCCACAATACACACACACACACAAAGTTGGCACACACACACACACACACGCACAGAGTTAACACGCACACACTCGCGCGTACTCTTTACTACTTCCGCACATCTACTGGAAAACCGACACTGCATTTTCACGCGTACTTTTCCCTTGTTCGTTTAGAACCGTCCTTTCATGACATTGTCATTCCATCAGGTCATCTGAACACTTCCTTACTTTCAGTATCGATATGAGCTTGTACCTGTTTGATTGTGTAAGCCATCTTGATGCTTAATTCTTTTTTTTTCTCCTTTCATCTATCTATTCATTTGTTTTGTTTTTAGGATAAAAGAATAAGCACTCATGAGCTATCTTGATGCTTTCTTCTTTTTTCTCTCTCTCTCATCTACTTATTCATTTGTTTAATTTCGAGGATAAAAGAATAAGCACTCATGAGCTATCTTGATGCTTACTTCTTTTTTCCCCCCGTTCATCTACTTATTCATTTGTTTAATTTCGAGGATAATAGAATAAGCACTCATGTGCTATCTCACATCCAGTCTCTCTGTGTGTGCATGCGGTTGTGTGAATTTTGTCCCCTTGTTTCCACTTGGCGCAAATGGCCTACTCTTCCGATAGGTGCAATAGGTTTTGACATGTACCGAACATTTCTGTGTGTGTCCGCACACGGGACTTCAGTTTATGGTCTCATATGAAGGACTTTCAGGAGAGTGGGGTCGGCAATGGTGTTAACTCCGGAGGGGGGGGGGGGGGGGGGGGGGGGGGGAGGGAATCCCTTTGAATGGGTGTCTTACTGGTGGCTCCTACCTGGGATCGAACCCGGGTGGTCAGATCGCGAGCACTAACTGCAACGCTCTAACCACCAGGCTATCCCCCCCCCCCCCCCCCCCCCGACCCGCGTTAAGTCAATCTAATATCAAACTTAAAAAAAAAATCACTTTATATAACACACATGTGCATGATTCAATCAAGTATATTTTATACTGCTACCAAAAAACCGATATATTGAACATTTCTGTATATTCTTGTTCGGGCATAATGTTATATAGCTATATGAACATTCACATCCTAACACTTTGTACATTCCCCCCCAAAAAAACCCAACAACAACACACAACAACAACCCAACAACAACCAACCCCACCCCCCATCCCCCCAAAAAAAACCCCTACAACAACCCACAACAACAACCCAACAACAACTAACCCCCATTCCCCCCCCCCCCCCCCCCAACAAAACAAACCCAAACAAAACAAAACAAAAAAATCCTCCGCTCTCTCTCTCTCTCTCTCTCTCTCTCTCTCTCACTCTCTCTCTCTCTCTCTCTCTCTCTCTCTACTCTACTCTCTCTCTCTCTCTCTCTCTCTCCTCCCGCTCAGAGGACATCATACTGCGGGTAGCCACAGTACCCAGGATCGTAATACCCCCGAGCGACGACACGCGGCAGCACAAAGGCGCGGGTAGACATAGCGTTGACAGGGTGCTGAACCGGCTCGAGAGGGACACCCAGAAGAAGACGACCACGACGACCACCACCACCACCATCTTCTTCATACGATCTCCGAGGCACCGGCAGAGGTACCTCCCTCATCACCTGGCGCCGTTCTCTTCTCTGGACCCCCTCCGACCTGAACTCTTCCTGTCGTTGCGGAGGGAAGTGGGGATGGAGGAGCGGGTAGGGCAAACCAGGTCCTTGCAGCTGGCACACGGCAGGGTCGCTGTGATAGTGATAATCACTGGGCGGTTCCAGAACAGGCGGCAGTTCTGCAGGTCTGGAATACACGTGATCAAGATGAACAGGCCCCCTCAAGGCGTGCTTGTCAGTGTGATAGGCTGGGTCGTTTTCGCTGCTGCTGTGTTGGTCAGAAGGGTAGTGGTCGTCGTGGTGGCGGTGGTGGAGATAAGCGCGGAGGTTGGCGATGAAGATGAAGAGGGCGGATAGCAGGGCTAGCAGGGAGGAGGCGACGTTGACGGCGAAAGCCCAGTCGTAGTGTAGGATGTTGGAGTTCTCCACCTCTTCTCTGGTCGTGGCCAGGTACACCATGGCTCCGCTCAACCCCAGCAATCCTGCACACAAAAGGGGGGGGGGGGGGGAAACTAGTACTTTTGCAACACGCGTTTTATGGACATGTTCATCATCATCATCAACCATCACTCCCAGCGGTGTGTAGGGCAGCAACAAAGCGCTTCCGCTCCTGCCTATTATCCTGGGCTAACCTAGTCACTAGATCTCCAAGAGTGCTGCATGGCCTTCATCTCACTTTCTACAGTTCTCCTCCACGTTGCTTTTAGGAAGAGTAGGCCATTGTGTACCGGTGGGAACGGGTGACATTTTTTTTTTTTTACAAAACTGTATACACCCATACGGGGACTGGATGAAAAAACCCCACACGAGTGCTTATTCCATTATCCTCGAAATACAAGAATAATATAGAGAATAAAGGACTTTTGTTTTCTTTGTGAAATATGACAACAAGAACAGTGATGATATCCTCCCCCCACCCCCCTGTTTCCCAGTCACCTTCTCCATGCATTATCCCTCTTCTGGACACCAGCCTCCCCCCTCCCCCCCCCCCCCCCCCCGCCTAGAACCATAACTATCCAACGACAAAAAGTTGTAAAAGATCACTCGACCATGAAGCCTATAACTTTATCAGAGTTGACACAACAGCAAAAAAAAGGTACAAAAAGGCATTTACAACAAAGTTAAAACAAGAACACAATAATTGTCTACTTTAGAGAAGCTTAAAAAATGGTGTTTTAAGAGAATAAGAAAATAGTACCATCTAAGACAAATAAACTAACCTGGTCGATACAATTTTGATTTAAAAAAAAAGTCACAACTTCAAAAAAACAATTTCTTCCCCGATGAGTATTCACACGATGAACTACAAACCCCTAAAAACCAGCCAGGAACAAAATTGTGACAGAGCGGGACGGGAGCCCTTTATAATAATAATAATAATAATGATAATAGTAATAATAATAATAATAATAAAAAATGGAATTTATATAGCGTTGAATTTTGTAAAGCAACAAATCAAAGCGCTAAGATTATTTTTTTAAATATCGGGGATAATGGAATAAGCACTCATGTGCTTCTTTTTACATCCAGTCCCCGTGTGTGTGCGGTTTTGTAAATTTTGTCATCTGTTCCCACCGGCACACAATGGCCTACTCTTACGAAAAGCGCAACAGGATTTAACGTGTGCGCAAGATGTTCTGCATGCTTTCGCACACGGGACCTCGGTTTATAGTCTCATCCGAAGGACTTTGACATTCAGTTCGATTTTTTTTGTCAAACTGGGAAGAAAGGGCGAGGCTGGGAATCGAACCCAGAACCTCACGGTTTTCTTGTTGGCAGGCGAACGTCTTACCCATCCTGCCACCTTCCTTCCACCTTACCTCCCAAAACTATGGCCATCTCCAGGAAGAAGGAGGTCCCCGGATGCTGACGTCGGCAGTTGGCAAAGAAAGCCATCCCCACTGACGTCACCAGAAACACCAGACCCAGAATCTGCAGGATGCGAGTGGCCTTCACAGAGTCTGCAACAGGGAACCAGAATTATCTTTAATATCAGATTTTTGTCATTCGTTTCAGTTTTCCCAAAAGGGTGTCATCGCTCGAGGGACATTTGTGGATCGGTGGTCTACAGGTAACGCACCTGTCTAGAAAGCGAAAAGTCCGGGTCGGAAGTGTGCGGTGGTTCGAATCCCGTTTGGACCCGAAACTTCCCCACCCCCTCCGTTAGACCGTGAGTAGTGGTCTGGGCGCTAGTCTTTCGGATGAGACGATAAACGGAGGTCCCGTGTGTTACACAAAATTATTCAGCGCACGTAGAAGAACCCACGGCAACAAGAGAGTTGTCCCTGGTAAAATTCTTGGAAAAAAGCCACTCTGATATGGAAACAAATACAGTTGCAGACCAAAAAAAAAAAATAATGGTAGCGCCGCTCTTGTGGCGACGCACTCTCCCCGGGGAGAGCAGCCCGAATTTCACGCAGACAAATATCGTGACTTAAAGTGGTATATATAAATAAATAAATAAAATCTAATGTTCTCATCACCACAATGCGAGCCCCCCCTCCCCCGGGCCCCACTCCCCAATCCACTTATCAGAGACTTGATCACCCCATAATGCATAATTGCGCTGGTAAAGCTTCGGTGTGCATGTTGGGGATATTAAAAAAATATCTGCAAACCCACACACTATTGGCAAGCAATATAGAAACTTAAACAAGTATCCTTGATTTTTTGCGCGAGCGCGCGCGTGTGTGTGTGTATGTGTGTATGTGTGCGTGCGTACGTGCGTGCGCGGGCGTGTGTCTTTATTTATTTATTTATTCTTTTATTTCGAGGATAATGGAATAAGCACTCATATGCTTTTTTACATCCAGTTCCCGTGTGTATGCAGTTTTGTAAATTTTGTCATCCGTTCCCATCAGCACACAATGCCTTCTCTTCCGAAAAGCGGAACGTATTTTAACATGTGCGCAAGATGTTCTGCGTGTGTGCGTGTGCGCGCGCGCGTGTGTAAATACAATGAAAAGTAGACCATTGGTGGATATGATTATACAGCGAGCATGTGACCTGGGAATACAAATCTTAACCTTTCACATACTGAAGGAATTCGAACCCATAAATCACTACCTCAAGCTGATAAAGATAAAAAAGAAAGTTACTAGAGTATCCACAAAGCTATTTTATCAAGGGTGCAATAGTTGATGTCAGAATGTCTGTGGTTTTGAGTCAGTAACCTGTGTGTGCAGACAGATTGACTGATAGAGTGCAGTATGATAACAGCTGGGGCAACGGTAGTGCAGGAATCATGTATTTTTTTTAAACACTCTAACAACTCTACCGTTTATACCATGTGCAATTAAAGCCAAGAAACAGAGAACAAAACAAATAGACAGAATAGCAATGGGAAGGAAAGGAAAGAATGAATGGATGGATGGATGAATGAATAAATGAATGAATCAATCAATGAGGCCAAGACATCTATTTGAGAGGATTTTCCCTCTGGAGTTGACATCAATACTGACTCCACTCTTTCCTGAAAGTCCTTCGGATGAGACTATAAACCGAGGTCCCGTGTACCTATGCACGCGTAAGATCTTACACGCATGTCAAAAAACCTTTCCCATCTTGGGAAGAGAAGGCTATTGCGTGTCAGTAGGAACAAATGACAGTTAAAAAAGAACAACGCATGTACCCTGGTGTTGTGTTTATACAGCATCCCCGAAGTCGGAATGCGGCTACCTTCATGGTGGTCACATGAGCAAAGTGTCACTATTCGTGAACTTCGGAGCTCTCGACGAAAGACGAAAAAATTAATAACGACAAGAAAGCTGAAAAAGACAGCACAAGCAAAGCAAAGCAGAAAAAAGAAAGCAAAAGGAAAGACATTACAAACAAAGAGAAAAAAGCAAACAAGAAAGAACGAAAGAGAGACACATAGCCAGCCCAAAACTGAGATAACCATCCCCTTCCCCGATTACACAAACACACACAAACAGACAGACAGACACACACACACACACACACACACACATACAACAACACACCTCAAACATACACCCCCCCCCCCCCCCCCCACACACACACACATACACACACAACCACAGTAACACACACACACACTCACAAATCCCGCCCCCCCCCCCCCCCCCCTCCCTACACACAACACATGCGCACACCCACCACCACCACCACCACCACCACCCACACACCCACCACCACACCACCACCCACCCACCCCACACACCACCACCATCACCACCACTACCCACCACCTCCCCCACCACCCATCCCCACCCCTTCTCCACCCTTACCTTCATCAGAAGCGAAAGCAAAACTGATGCAGTCCCTTCGATCCCGACAGAAGAACCACAGACCTTGATTGACGACCGCACGGTTCAGGGTTTGATCCCCGTCCACCCGTACCCAGAAGGGTGCCACGTGTCCCAGAGCGAAGCCCAGGGTGGCTAGCACCAACCCAGCCACCCCGATTAGGTACAGGGCACTCCGCTCATACCACACCCAACTCATGGTGGTGTCGAGTGATGCTGATGATCGTGGCGAGTTGGCGGTGGTCTACCTTGTGTGTGTGTTTTTTTTTTTATAAAAAAAGAAGAGTTTTGTGTTTTTTTGGGTTTTCGGGTTAGCTGTTGTGATATATATATATATATATATAAAAATTAACACACATCTATCTATCTATCTATCTATCTATCTATCTATCTATCTATCTATCTATCTATCTATCTATCTATCTATCTATCTATCTATCTATCTATCTATCTATCTATCTATCTATCTATCTATCTGTCTGTCTGTCTGTCTGTCTGTCTGTCTGTCTGCTCTGTCTGTCTGTCTATCTATCTATCTATCTATCTTTGGTCCTCACTGCAAAAGGGCTTCCGATGCTGTCACCCAAAAGTTTAACAAAAAAATTTCAAACCTTTGAAAGCATCTATTTTCGCAATGATGAAGGAGTTGTAATGGTTACCTGTACTTGTTTTCCTTCACCATTCTTTGTTGCACACACACACGCACGCACGCACGCACGCACGCACGCACGCACGCACGCACGCACCACCACACACACACACACCACACACACACACACACACACACACACACACACACACACACACACACACACACATATATATATGAAGGAAGGAAGGAAGGTGGCAGGATGGTTATGACGTTTGCCTGCCAACAAGTAAACCGTGAGGTTCTGGGTTCGATTCCCAGCCTCGCCCTTTCTTCCCAGTTTGACAAAATAATTGAACTGAATGTCAAAGTCCTTCGGATGAGACTATAAACCGAGGCCCCGTGTGCAAACGCATGCAGAACATCTTGCGCACACGTTAAATCCTGTTGCGCTTTTCGAAAGAGTAGGCCATTGTGTGCCGGTGGGAACAGATGACAAAATTTACAAAACCGCATACACACGAAGACTGAATGTAAAAACGCACATGAGTGCTTATGCCATTATCCTCGAAAAAAAAAGTCATCTGAGCGCTTTGATTTGTTGCTTTACAAGATTCAGCGCTATATAAATTCCATACATTATATTATTATTATTATTATTATTAAAATCACATATTATTATTATTATTATTAAAATCACAACCAATCAAATCCTCACTATTCTTAAACACACACCGGAACTTAAAAAAACCAAACCCAAAAACGTTCACGAAATTAAAAAACACCAACATCCACAAAATTAATCAAAAACGTAAAAGCAGCCTCCTTTCTACACAACTTTGCAAAAAAATTTCATTCCAGCTTATAATACACTGCAGTACACAACCAAAACTGACGTCTTGAGTAAAAAAAAAAGGACGATCGAGCAAGTGACAGGTGTTGATCCTTCTCACTCGCACTGCACTACGGTCCTGAGAAACACAACACGCCCTTCTAATTCTGGTCCTGGTCGCCAGCAGCCTCACCTCACTCACCTACTGTGAAGTATACCAGCAATTTCTGTACCGTGTGAGAGAGAGAAAGAGAAAAACAGGTTTACTATACCGTGACTTGCATATTTTGTCTTAAGGAGATGAACGTCTATGAACCGTGACCTGCCCAATCTTTTATGTAGATTGTTTCTGTCTCTCTCTGTCTCTGTCTCTCTCTCTCTCTCTCTCTCTCTCTCTCTCTCTCTCTCTCTCTCGTTCTCTCTCTCTCTCTCTCTCTCTCTCTCTCTCTCTCTCTCTCTCTCTCTCCTGGGACGGATAGCCTGTGGTTTAGCTTCTCGATCTCATCTGACACCCGGTTCGATCCCGTTCAGGTATCTTTCTCCTGATTTCATCAGTGCAGACTTCCTCTCTCCCAAACTCCTTCAGGATGAGCCTATAAACCCGAACTGAGTCCGTGTGCAACCACGTCAAGATACTCTGGCACACGTTAACTCCGTTCCGCTTTTCGTAGACTTAGCCATTCGTGTGCACGGCGGAACATTTGCACACTTTACAACCGACCGCATTTCAACGGTGGATTGGTGCGTAAAAAAGACAAATGTCTATCCATTACATCGACTGATAGTAAAAAAGATCCCAATCTCTTCCATTATCCTCATCTACTCTCTCTCTCTCTCTCTCTCTCTCTCTCTCTCTCTCTCTCTCTCTCTCTCTCTCTCTCTCTCTCTCTCCTCAGGGAAAGGATGAGTATTGATGTTACGAAGAAAAAAAGAAGAAAGGAAAAAAAAATGTGAAGAGGAGAAGACGGATGGGAAAGACGAGGAGAAGAGTGAGGAAAGGGAGTTAGGGTGGGTGAGAGGGGAGTAGGGGCGTGTGTATATATAGATAGGTGTGTGGTAGGATCCTGATGAAGAGGCATTCCTTTGATGTTGCCGGCATAGCAAGGCATGTGTGTTTGTGAGGGAGGGCAAGATTGTTCATACTTGTCAAAATAATAACAATAAAAGTAGTGGTAATAACAACAACAACAACAACAACAACAATAATAATAATAATAATAATAATAATAATAATAATAATAATAATAATACCATCCATATACTTTGGATATGCAATTAATAGAAACTCCACAAAAAAATGGTTCCGATATGTAAACCGTATTGACAATGAATGATTAGAAACGGTATTGTATAATAGACAGGACAATCAGTGGAAATAGTATATAATATGTATTCTATCTGTTAAACTCACGCACACATACACACGCACGCGCACGCGCGCGCGCACACACACACAAACACACACCACACGCACACGCACCCCCACACACCCCCACACAAACCGATTACCTCAAAGGTACAAATGCATGTGCATCAAACTCTCTCTCTCTCTCCTTCACACATACATACACACACACGCGCACACACACACACCCACCCACACACTTTTAGCCAAAATAGATAATTATAGTTGATGTTTTTGTTGTGTCAAATAAGTCTACATGACTTAAATGGCAATAAAATATTCTGAATCTGAATCTGAATCACACACACACACACACACACACACACACACACACACACACACACACACACACACACACACACACACACACTACAATTCATAGGACTTATTAACCAAACCCATCCCTTCTCCTCCCTCCCTTCCCCCCTTCTCGCCCCTTACACCCCCCCCCCCTTCCCGCCCCCCCCCCTCCCCCGCCTCACCAGCACCCTTCCCACCTAAAAGTCGTCGGAACGCTTCTATTGTATAACGTATACCCCTACAGAGATAGTCTTCTAGGATACTGTCAGTATGTACAATAAAACTAACATCCCTCACTCACTGACTGCTGACAAGGTGTGTAGGTTTCAGACATTGTGAATGATTATTAATGTGTCCGGCCTCCAGGTTTTTAGTACATATGTGCCTTTAACAATGTGCTTAAAAGTGACATTCCCCCCCCCCCCCCTTCCCCTCCCAATCGGGGACGGGATAGCTCAGTGGTCGGAGCACTCGCTTTCCCCCAGCCAAGTTAAGAAGCGTCGAGCGTGGTTACCAGTTGGATGGGTGACCGTTTGCGCGCCTTGGCTTCAGTACAGTTCCCCCAGTTCACCCAGCTGTAAATGGGTACCTGCCCTCTTTAGGGTCAGGGAAGGTAAAGCAGCGAGGGAGAGGAGATGGGCGCCGCCCTCAATATGCTGGCCCTAGAGAAGTGAGGTCTCTGACGCCTCGCTCGCTCCCCTACGACCTTATAGGTTATGGGACTCCTTTACCTTTTTACCTTACCTCCCAATAGTCCGAGTCAGTTTATGTGTACGCCGGTGTTTTGATTCTGTTTGTGTCTATATAGGGGCAAAAGAAGGTCAAATAATTATATGGATTGAATACTCCGTTAATCGTGACAGCTGAAGGACAAAACAAGAATATCTTAGTTTGAAAACAGAATGTCTGATGTTCGAGTTCAGCCATCTTCCACCTTGAGAAACACTCTTTGACTGACGCACACGTGATTGTGCATACATACCTCGGCTCACACACACACACACACACACACACACACACACACACACACACACCACACACACACACAACACACACAACACCACACACACACACACACACACACACACACACACACACACGCACACACGCATACACACGCGCGTGCGCACGTACGCGACGGACTGGATGTAAAAAAGAAAATGAATCCTTCTTCATTATCCTCCCCAAAAAGTTTAAATATAAAAAGAACCCCACACACATGCACTCACATCATTTTTAAAAAAACAACACTCTTCTGCATCATACACAAATAACAGTAGCAATGGTTCCAATTTCACACACACACACACACACACACACACACACACACACACACACACACACACACCACACACACACACACACACACACACACACACACACACACACACACACACACACACCACACACAAGCAGACACACGGAGACACACACGCAGACACACGCAGACACACACACACACACACACACACAATACACACACAACAAGCAGACACACGGAGACACACACACACACACACACACACACACACACACAACACACACACCACACACACACACACACACACACACACACACACACACACACGCAGACACCACACACACACACACACACGCAAACACACACACACACACACACACAAACACACACACACACTCACGCCAGACACACACACGCAGACACACACACATCTATCTATCTATCTATCTATCTATCTATCTATCTATCTATCTATCTATCTGGGAATATCTTAGTATGACATTTCTCACCACAAAACAGTTGGAAAGACATACCCGGACCAGCAAGCTTCTACCCAGCTGTGTTAAATCCCTGGGATTTATAGCCTCCCCCAAAGGACACGCAGGGGATGGAATGGGATCGGATCCATTGCTACAAGGATCGGTGGTCAAGAGGTAGCGCACCTGCCTAGAAAGCGAAAAAAAAAAAGGTAAAAGGTAAAGGAGTCCCATAACCTATAAGGTCGTAGGGGAGCGAGGCGTCAGAGACCTCACTTCTCTAGGGCCAGCATATTGAGGGCGGCGCCCATCTCCTCTCCCTCGCTGCTTTGAAAGCGAAAAGTCCGGGTCAAAAGTGTGCTGTGCTTTGATCCCCGTTTCGGTCCCAAACTCCCCCCCCCCCCCCCCATCCATTAGATCATGAGTGATGTTCTGGGTTCTAGTCTTTCGGATGAGACGATAAACAGAGGTCGTGTTACACAAAATTATTTAGCGCACGTAAAAGAACCCACGGTGACAAGATAATCCCCCCTGGCAAAATTCTGTAGAAAAAGCCATTCTGACATGGAAACAAATACAACCGAAGACAGGAAAAGAAACGAAAATGGGTGGCGCTGCTCTTGTGGCGACGCGCTCGCCCCGGGGGAGAGCATCCCGAATTTCACGGCAGAGAAAGCTGCCGCGACTTAAAGTGGTATAAGAAAAAATAAATAAAATATACATCCAATGGAAACAGACCTCCTCAATTTTAAGGAAAGCGAAAGGTTTTAAAAGACATGAACATTTACCGGCGTTAAAGAGACAAAGCAACAACGGTGACTTTTATTTTCAGTTGGTCAAAGGTACTATGGAGAGTGGAACAAGTCCGTATTTGCTACTGGGGATAACAACACCTCGTCAGGTTTACAAACATATTTCAAAAGACCTACCAATCCTACCCCTATCTCACACAGACGGTCACGTTCAAGGGGATACTTTCTCCTGGAGTTAACATCAGTGCAGACTTCACTCTCCCCAAAAGTCCTTCGGATGAGACTATAACCAGGTCCCGTGTGCGAACGCACGAAGAATATCTTGCGCACACGTTAAATCCTGTTCCGCTTTTCATAAGAGTAGGCCATAGTGTGCCGGTGGGAACAGATGACAGAATTTACAAAACCGCATACACACGGGGACTGGATGTATAAAAGCACATAAGTGCTTATTCCATTATCCTCGATATAAAAGAATGAATAAAATAATAAAATAAATAAAATATATAAATAAATAAAATCAGACGGGGATTTTCCTCCACAAGCACATCTTCAAACGCGGCAAAGGCAAGATACTGTAAACGTTTGCACGTGTGAATCACAACTTCCATGTGATGCGCAAATCAAAAGCATCTTACTTGGCAGCTCAACCAGCTACCCCACCCCCCACCTCCCAAAAATCTTGCACACTCACTGTCGGTCAGTTGTGTTGGATCGACAGAGGGTATGTTACATCGAAAAGGACTGGAATCTGAATGTACTCGCCACTACTTTAAAAGCACGGTGACTGATTGTGCGAAGATGTAATGCTTCTTCTTCATTCAACACTACGAAAGACCAGCTCATACAATTTAAAAAAAAAAAGGACTGAGAAACATCTAAAACCCCTTTTCTTCGTTTTAAGCGAAATTTTACGTATAAAATGAAAACGCAGCGTTGTTCCGATGTTTGGTCAAACTGGGTCGAAATGATTTCAGGAAGAACACCAGCCTGAAAATAAATGTTTATTCCCAGATCACTGAACGTGGTAGTGTACAGGTTTGGTGGTACAGTCTTTACAGGACGTTTTGGGGGGGTTAAAAAAACCACCAAAATAATCTGCAAGATGGCGTTTTGTGATGTGAAGACTATCAGACACAGTGTCTGTATGGTCACCTTGGTGCTAGCACTAGGGCTGTCCGTGGCCGGGGTGGTCGCCCCCTGGTGGCGCGTGCAGGAAGAACGAGGAGTGACCAAGACGGAGGGTCTGTGGCAGCAGTGTCTTCGTGTGGGCAACTCCCACACAACCTGCCAGTTTTCGCCGCGAAATTCAGGTAGGGTTTTTATTAGTAGTAACACACTATTCAATGTAGGGTTCGATTCCCATTAAAGAGGATTTTTTTTCCCCTCTGGAGTTAACATCAGTGCCAACTCCACTCTACCCCCCCAAAAAAAGTCCTTCGGATGAGACTATAAACCGAGGTCCCGTGTGCGAACGTACGCAGAACATCTTGCGCACATGTTAAAACCCGTTCCGCTTTTCGGAAGAGTAGGCCATTTGTGTGCCGGTGGGAACGGATGACAAAATTAACAAAACTGCATACACACGGGGTCTGGATGAAAGAAAGCACACGAGTGCTTATTCCATTACCCTCGAAGTAAAAGTGTAAAACAAAATAAAATAAAGTAAATGTGCTCTGCTGTATCCAAGTTTATCTCTAGCGTAAAAGAAATGTGAACTGATTTGTTTAGAAAGATTTCCAGCCTAAAACTTCTTGCTTCTTGACTCTCTCAAGATTATCTCTTTATTCTGCAGCAGTAACAGTAATATCCATATCCATCATTTCCCCCTGTCAGCTTACATAATCACTACTTCTACTACACATTTTTAAAAATAAAGTTTCAGGTACGAACACGACACTGAGTTGAATATCTCAGCATTGGTGATACCTCGGCAATAGTCACGTTTTCAGGTATTCACGAAATAAAAGTTTAAATATGTGAATGACACATTTTCATTCCTGAGCTGAGAGCCCCCAGGTTCACCAAATGGTGAGATTTTGAGCTTGTGACCGTTTTTGTCCACCATTAAGGTATCCGCATACCAACTTCGGGGATAACTGAAATTAAAAAAAAAAAGAAGTGTTTAACTTTTTTCTGCTTAAATAAGGAAACTGTTGATGTATGCCGCCGTTTTTAACCCACCATTAAGGTAGCCGCATTATGACATGGAGGAAAATCTTTAATCCTTTTTTGAATCTGAAAAGTGTTTATATTTTTTTCTGTATAAGTGATGGAGAAATGTTTATATTGTCAAAACATTTATTGGCCTTCGTGTCCGCCCCCCCCCCCCCCCCCAAAAAAAAAAAAAAAAAAATCAAACCCTTAGCGGCAGATTCCTGGGCATGATTAAAGATGATGATGATGATGATGATGATGGTGATGGTGTCACGAGTGAACAAGAAAAGCAAAGTTAATTTTATTTTTCCATTTCATGCTTGACTGGCCGAAGCGTCTTCTAGGTTTTTTCCCTCCTGTTTTTTTTTTTCTTTTCGATTTCATGGTTGAGTAAACCATGGTGTCTTGAGTGTGTATGATTTTGTGTAATGTTTTAGAATGTGGTAGGGGGCGGGGAAGAGAGGAAGGGGTTGGGAGTAGTGTGTGTGCGTGCGTGCGTTGCGTGTGTGTGTGTGTGTGTGTGGAATCAAAGAATCAAGAATCAAAAACTTTATTGCCATTAAGTCGTGTGTGTGTGTGTGTGTGTGTGTGTGTGTGTGTGTGTGTGTGTGTGTGCGTGCGTGTGGTGCTGTGTGTGTGTGAGTGTGCAGTGTGTGTGTATGTGTGTGTGCAGTGTGTATGTGTGTGTGTGTGTGCAGTGTGTGTGTGTGTGTGTGTGTGAGAGAGAGAGAGAGAGAGAGAGATAGATAGAGAGAGAGAGAGAGAGAGAGAGAGAGAGAGAGAGGAGTGTAGAGAGAGATCGTGTGTGTATGTGTGTGTGTGTGTGTGTGTGTGGTGTGTGTGTGTGTTGCGTGAACGTTTTAGGTGTCCATGCTTACATAATAATACACGGAGGATTGCGTGCACTTGTACTTTGTCTGTAACCGAGCTTGTTACGTACGAGTACGCGTAAGAGGAATAAGTCAGTTCTGAAACCCCCTACCAGCCCATAACTTGTCCCCAAAAATAAATGCATAGAGAAAAGAAAAGAATAAATCATGATGTATACATTATACGATGTATACATTATTATTATGATGTCAGTTCTGCAGGTTTTATAAACTTAATTTTTTTCTTCTCCACTCCTTAATGCCCATGCAGGTGTTCTGCTGCAAGCATTACTACGCAGAACATCTTACGCACGCGTTAAATCATG